>CM023838.1:292500-892500 GCA_013266295.2 Branchiostoma floridae x Branchiostoma japonicum
TTAAGTCTCTGCTAGCGTACCTGGAGAGAACCACGAACATCCGGTACCGGATCGTGGTGGAAATCGATTTATTTATTTATTGATTGATTGATTGATGTATTGATTGATTGACAGGTGAAGAAGGAGGTTCAGACCGTGAAGTCTCTGCTGGCGTACCTGGAGAGAACGACCAATATCCGGTACCGCATCGTGGTGGTTGTGGACGACCTGTCGGACTGTCAGGAGGACCGCGTGGTCGGAGTGCTGCAGGCGCTCAAGGTGCTCCTGTCGGACGAGGACGCCAACATCATCTCCATCCTCTGCGTCAATCCTGCACAGGTAACATCTCCATCCTCTGCACAGGCGAGGTTAGCAAATGTCTTGAAGACTGTCTCCTCTCACTGAAATGACAACACAGCTGGATAAGCGTGACGTAGACGACTCTCTTGTTCAGTCAGTTTTTTATATACCAGACTCTAAAATTCTTTTCAGGTACTACTATACTTCCATTCCATTAAAAAGATGCATTACTGATACAGTTACAAAGGAAAATCTAACGACAAAGATAGAAATCGGTGACACTTTAACAGTTTGCTGTCCTGTCTTATTCAGCGGTAAAATGCCTGGAAGCCAGCCTTAAGCAGTCAGAAGACACTTTAACAACAGGCTGGTTTCCCTTAAGCCTTTAAAGGTGCTGAAAACGTATGAAGCAGTTATAAGACTTGCTTCTTACCTCCCTAAGTATTGAAACGTCTTAAAGCAAGTCTTAGTTAAGCAGCTAGAATACTAGTACGTGAATGCCTTATAAGCACAAGTGCCCCCCCCCCCCCGGTAGTGAAATGTCTTCAAGCGAGTCTCAAGCAGCTACAAGACGTGAATACCTTTTTAGCACACCTGTCTTACCCCCCTCCCCAGGTCGTGAAATGTCTTGAGGCGAGTCTTAAGCAGCTTGAAGACGCTGACACCAGCGGGTACAAGTACCTGAACGAGATCGTGAACTTCGCGGTGTGTCTTCCTGAGCCCGGAGTCTCCGCCATGAAGGAAGTTCTGGCCAAGGCGACGCCGGAAGACGTGGGACAGCAGGTGGCGTCTAAGATGGCGGCGAAGAAAGCTGCAGCCGCACCTGCAGAAGATGCTGCAGGTCCTGAAGAGGCGTCTGCTGCTGCAGCACCTGCAGGTAATTATGTTTAAAAAGATTTAGCAACTTTCACTACTTTCACTGAAGGTAAAAACATCTAAAAGTAAGAAAAGTTGGTTTGAGTCAGAATAAGCAGAGCAGTAGTTTGTTGTCATGTTAGGCTAGACCTTGTGAAGGTAATTTGTGTTCGCTCTGCAAATGTTTACCTTTCTAGTTCATTAATATAAGAATCTGCTTGTTAGGTGTCTTTTACGCGTGGACTATCCAGAACCCTGCTTAGGCACCGTGCCTAAGTAGGGTTCTGGATAAAGCACGGTTCTGGATACGCGTGGACTATCCAGAACCGTGCCTGAGGATGGTTCTGGATAAAGCACGGTTCTGGATATGCATGGACTATCCAGAGCCGTGCCTAAGCAGGTTCTGGATAAAGCACAGTTCTGGATACAACGCCTGTTTTTGCAGCGGAAGGAGAAGAAACGAACGTCTTGCCGCTCCTGCTGGAGGCACTGGAGAACGGTGACGTCATGCCTTACGTCAAGGGCAACCCGCGCTACATCCGGGACCTGTACTTCGTCCTGCGCATGACAGCTGGCGTGGTGGAGTACAGGATGAAGCTGGGAGAATTTGATATCAAGGTGGTGTTGGATTTACATTATGTAGCAAGTGGCAGAACACACTTGGAGGGCTGGTCTCTCCTTTCGTTTTGATGTGTTCTCTCTTACATCTCTGATTTTCAAATGGCCTTTCTCACGTATTTGTCTTGTGTTAGAGTTAGGGCTTGTGTCCCTTGTATGTGGGTTTATTCAGGACTGGGACAAGCTAGTGGCCTGGGTAGTGCTGGTACAACAGTGGCCGTACCGGGTCAGGGTTAGGGTTAGGGCTAGGGTACAGGGCTAGGGTTAGGGTCAGGGTTTAATAGGGTCAGGGTCAGGGTTTAATAGGGTTAGGGTTAGCGTTAGGGCTAGTGTCCAGGGCTAAGATAGTCCCTTGTGTGTGTGTTTATTCAGGACTGGGACAAGCTGGTGGCCTGGGTAGTGCTGGAACAACAGTGGCCGTACCGGGTCAGGGTTAGGGTCAGGGTTAGGGCTAGTGTACAGGGCTAAGATGGTCCCTTGTGTGTGTGTGTTTGTTCAGGACTGGGACAAGCTGGTGGCCTGGGTAGTGCTGGTACAACAGTGGCCGTACCGGGTCAGCTGGATCGTGCTGCACGCCGAAGATCTCCAGCTGAAAGCAGCCATGAAGAAACGGGAGAAGCTTTCCAGCTGCGTCGAACAAGCACCGTAAGACAACGCACTCCTTATATGGTCACGGGAATATGACGCAATCAGTGACGTAGCTATTAACCGTCCGCCATGTTGGCCAAAAAGGCTTGTGGGAAATGTAGATAATCGATTTCTTTCTACATCCACAAGTCAGATTTGCACTGAGGGGAGCAGAGTATGAATAATACCTTCCTTAAAGTAAATAATCATAAAATCGCGTGTTCTTTACGTTTAGAATGGCGTCGCCATCTTGGAGCCTGCCTCCCTCCAACATGGCGGCTGCTATTCATAAGTTATGACGTCACCTGCCTACGTCATATGTTGTACCGTACTAGAGGCGATGTATTCTAACTTGCAACTATCATGTTTGTTGCTTTTCCAAGTACATGATGCCTTTCTTATCATCTTTAAGAAGTAGTAGAGAACATAAGAAAATGATCTTGAACAGTGTTCTTAAATCAACAACAGTGACGACTGCATGGACAAGAAACTCCACACCATCTTCAAGTCTGCGCAGGAGAAGCAGAAGGAACTTGAGAAGAAGGGAGGAGAAGCCTGGAAGAGGCTGAACTCCTTAGACGGAGACACCGAGCTCCTTGAGCTGTTCCTTCAGGAGTTCGACTTTACTGTGCAGGTAAGAACTCTACTGTACAAAAATAAATGTACTACTT
This sequence comes from Branchiostoma floridae x Branchiostoma japonicum, assembly GCA_013266295.2. Lineage (NCBI taxonomy): Eukaryota > Metazoa > Chordata > Leptocardii > Amphioxiformes > Branchiostomatidae > Branchiostoma > Branchiostoma floridae x Branchiostoma japonicum. Next base: position 295,551 of record CM023838.1, read on the forward strand.
ATAAAAAAACATAATGTTTTTGCTCCGTTTCTTCTTCTTCCGTTCCAAAAACAAATAACAAATCAGTGACCTGCACCAGACGACTGTCACCATGGTGACTGCTGCTGTAGCAGACATCCTGTGCTGTTGGGTGACATTATGTAGCAAGTGGCAGAACAGAGGTTGAGGCCAGTCACCATATATATATATATATAAATGTTACTGTAGTTTGTTAGGCTAGACCATGTGAAGGCAAACATTATGCATTTTCTTTGAAAATGTTGCTTTTCTAGCTATGTTCTGGGTTTTTTCCGGTTTCAGGACATGTTCGATCTCCTCGACGTCACGACAAACTTGGACTCTTCCATCAAAATGGCGATCAACTCGGCGATCGGGCAGGCGTGACGTCATGCAACCTGCTGACGTCATGCAACCTGCTGACGTCATGCAACCTGCAGACGGCGGGACAACCAAATAACGATGGGGACAACCAACTAGTGGTGGGAGCATGCAACCTGATGCCAAAGCGATAAGCAAGACAACTAGGGCGTGAATGAAACAGGACGATATACTTTGAAGCAAGGAGGTTGCTGAAGTAGCCATTTGGCACCAAATCTGTATCAGTTATGGGGTTAGGCAACAAGAAGGTTAAAGTAACATGGATCTGGCGAGTAATTTTACCTGCAATTCGTAAGGCAATTACTAGGTGGCGTTACGGTGTTCTCTTTTCACCAGTTTCACCAGAAGCTACAGAGAGAGTCACAAACGACAAAGATCAAGTTTGGTGGTTTGAATATATATAGGGTTTAACTTTTTCTTTCCGATGGGACCTATTGTTGTGTTTCAAAGGTAAACTGTAGTTCTTACTCACTCTTCAAGCAGAGGCTTAGGCTTCGGCTTAATTTTACGTATTTTTAGGTGTTTTTATCGGGCTTTTTTTGCAATGGTATCTTTTCTTTCGCCAACCTTCGGTGGCGTATTGGGTACTGCCCTGCCAATTTGATGCTGTCTTGCCAATTTGAGACTACTTTGTAGCCACCAAAAGATCTGCTTGGAAATTAGTTCTTACTATTTTTTATGGACTATGGACGGGATGTGGGATGGTATTACAGTACTGGAGACGTTAAAACTGTTGGTATTTTTATGAGTCTAAGGCCACACCAATTTAATTTGTTGGTTCTCGGATTCGCCGCTTCATTTTTTTCCGATTTGCAAATAAAAATAAAATTGGATTCAGGCTTTGAATCAACTGCAAAATGCTCCGATTTTGCCCAAAACAGTTGAAGAAAGCTCCTCGTCTGCCTTGTTTTATAGTTTTTTCATGAAATCAATGCTCTGGTTTGATCAAAAATTCAGAAATCATTGTTTGAATTATAAACCAGCTTGGAATGGGGACGTCAAGGCTGCTATCGTAGCTTTTGGGGCTATCAGAGGATGCCTAGGCCTGTTTTTATTTTTTTATTTTTTCGCCCGGTCGCTTTATATTTTTTCTAAAAAAATCCGAGAACCAACAAATTAAATTGGTGTGGCCTAAGACTTAAAAAATGGTAACTGGGGCGATGTTATTTTATAAACATTTACTTGCAAGTATAGCAGTGAAACGACTGATGTGGAAAATACACTAGAACTACAAAATTGTACCAAAAACACAACCCTTAATTTGAAGCAATCACATGATGTGAACTTAGTTTATTGTAAAGAGTAGGAATCCTTTAGCCTCTACCAAGCTTCGGGAAGCGGCTGGAAAGAGTAGAAATGGGCCAAATAGACAGATAACACGCCAGGGGAGTTGGTCCGCGAGAGAGTGGAGGAAAATGTACTCTCTAGCGGACCAACTCTCCTGGCATGTTATCTGTCTATTTGGCCCATTTCTACTCTTTGCAACCCCCTCCCGAAGCCTGGTAGAGGCTGGAAATCCTTCCCGATGCAAGTGGTTCAAACCTTACAGTCCGGTCTAACGCAGTTTGTACCTACTGTACAAAACTGGTGTGTTACGCCTAAAGGCGGTTTACCAGTTATGCGAAACAAACAAACAGATGTGCTACTGTGATCAGCGCTAACTCAGGGAGGCAATAAACTACTTCTCATGACTGACTGACGGGTTTCCTTCGCTCTCAACGTTTATTTATTCATTAAGGACGCAACCTGACGTCACATGTGCGTTCCAGACAAACAATATAAGATACACACACTTACGTAAACATGTCAAGAGAGGTCCAGCTCAAGCCTAATATCTAACCTGGTGTCCATCTTATTCTAGCTCCGTTCGCCTCTTTGGTCCAGAACCGTGCTTTATCCAGAGTCTATACGTATCCAGAACCGTGCCTGGGGCAAATCTACATTCTTAGATACGCGGAGACTATCCAGAACAGTGTCTGATCCTTACCCTAACCCATTCAGGCATGGAACTAGATAGGCACGGTTCTGGATACGATGCCTTCACTGCTGAACAGTCTGGCACCCGTTGATAGAGAAACGGCTGGCTTTGGAATATCAAGTAAAATGTCGGCTCAGAGCCACCTCTTTGATCATTGCGTCCTGCGTAGGAAACACTTCTACAGAATGTCGCCAATAGAAGTTTAGGGGTACATCAAGATGGACATACGGTTAAAGTTTTACGTTTCCATTTTTCTTGTTTCCTGATTTCCCGTTCACGACAACAAATATCCCAGGAGTTTTTCCTCATCTTTCCTTATTTTCACTTTAATATCATGTACTCTATAGAACATTTCTGCAGAATGTCGTAGTAAGAAGTTTATTAGCCGATCACAACAGACTTACGCGGTTTTACGTTTTTATTTCTTTCTTGTTTTCTGGTTTGCAGATCACGACGTCGACAACAAATATTCTAGTACTAGTAGTATCCGTAGCATTTCTTTGTATTTGTTTTGTTACTTTGCAATAAAAAATATTCCAGTAGTAAATAACATCTTTCTTCATTTTCACCTCAAAAACACTTCTACAAAAAATCGTAAAAAAAGAAGTTTATCGGACGATCGCAACCGACATATGCGGTAGATTTTAAGGCTTCACGTTTTCATTTCTTTCCTGTTTCCAACACTTTGCGAGTCACGACAACAAAAATCCCAGTCTAGTAGTCATAAATAAAATCTTTCCTCATTTCTACCTCCCGGCTGCTCTGAAAGAGGGTCACTTGTACTGAAAGTCGTCATCATGAACAAGTTAGTCATCCGATTTTAAGGTTTTACGTTGCTATTTCTTCCTTAAGCTTGTTTCCCGGTTTGCAGATGACGACAGTAAATATCCCGGTAGTCATAGATAACACTTTTCCTCATTTTCACTTCTTTCCTGCTTTAAAAGAGGCACACTGCTGCAGAAAGTCATCATTAAGAAGTTAAATCATCCGATTTTAAGGTTTGACGTTTCTATTTCTTTCCTGTTTCCAACACTTTGCGAGTCACGACAGCAAAAATCCCAGTAGTAAAATGAAATGAAATGAAGTAGTCATAAATTAAATCTTTCCTCATTTCTACCCCCCGCCTGCTCTAAAAGAGTGACACTTGTACTGAAAGTCGTGATCAAGAACAAGTTCAATCATCCAATTTTAATGTTTTACGTTCGTATTTCTTCCTTGTTTCCCAGTTTGTGGGTCACGACAACAAATAGTAAAGTTGTAAATCAGAGCTTTCTTCATTTCTCCCGGTGGAACTATTTGCTTGCTCCTCTCACAGTGGAGTAGAAATGACGCTCGACCTTTTTGTTGCCCTTTCGGAAGTTTTATGACCGACGTTCGTGTCCGGACGACGCGAGGCCCGGCTGGAATTTCTGTGAACTAATATCAGGGCGGCATGACGTCACAGGCCGCGGCAAATCTATTCATGGTTTACGAAAACGGCGAGGTTTAACTTCGGTTTCACAGAAAATGACTTACGAAAGAATTCGTGCAGTCCTCAGAACTGAAGACCCCATTGCCCAAAACAGCATTCCGAGAGTGTGACGTAACAGGTCAAAGGTGGATGGAAGTCGGTATCGGCCGCCGTTCCTGTTTAATAACGGTTGGCGGATCAAATCTACTCATTGTTCAGGAGGTTTGAGAAAAAGCAGGCATCGTTTTCAAATGTAATTAAGAAAAATGTCAGCATTTTCCTCCTAGCAAATTGCCTGTAAAAACAAAACAAAACAAAACAAAACAAAAAGAGTCATCCCTTCAAGAAGCAATTGCTTGAGGGCAATTGATCTGATATCCAAGGAGATCTTTTGGTGGCTACAAGACGGTATCAAATTGGCAAGACAGTATCAAATTGGCAGGGCAGTATCCACAATACATTTGTCTGGGGGAAAAAGATACCGGTACAAAAAGAAAGCTCGATAAAAACGCCTAAAACTAAGCCGACGCCTAAACCTCTGCTTGGAGAGTACAATAATTATTGCTCTAGTTCGGCCTGCCCTCCCTCTTGACTTGCCCGTAGTTCAGTACAAACATTCCCATCGTACAATGATTATTAACTCATAAACGTGGAGTAGCAACCTGCCCTGTGGAGCAGTATAAACAAGTGTGGGCGGACGGGACACTTCTGATGGCAAACAGACACATATAAAGCCTTTACGGAGAACCGAGCAAGGGTTAGTGTTAAACCGACCATCTACTCTCCAAGCAGGGGTCTAGGCTTCGATTTTTGACGTGTTTTTAGTCGTTTTTATCGGGCTTTCTTTTTTGTACTGGTATTTTTTCGCCAGCCAGTGGCGTATATTGGATACTGTCTTGCCAATTTGATACCGTCTTGTAGGCACCAAAAGATCTGCTTGGAGATTAGTAGCATATCGTTTTATAAAACCTTTATAGAATCGCGGGCAAAAGTCAGTGTGGTGCTGCCGTCGTTAAAACGTCTCGCAGAACGTCTAAGACTTTAAATCTATCTTGCAAAACGTAAAGATTCGCATCGACATCTTCGCAATGTCTCAACATGAGCTGGTCTGCAGTGGTGGTGTTGATGGTAGCGGCGGCGTTCTGCAAGGTATGTATCGTATCCAGATATGTATCGTATGCCTATCAAATTCTATGCCTGAATGGGTTAGGGTTAGGATCAGGTACGGTTCTGGACAGTCTCTATTGTATCCAGAACTGTGCCTGTCTAGTTCCATGCCTGAATGGGTTAGGGTTAGCATCAGGCACGGTTCTGGATAGCCTCCGCGTATCCAAGAACGCAGATTTGCCCCAGGCACGGTTCTGGATAGTCTCCGCGTATCCAAGAACGTAGGTTTGCCCCAGGTACGGTTCTGGATACGCGTGGACTATCAAGAACCGTGCCTGAACATTATTTTATGTACTGTAGAAGAAATCTGCATGGTTCTTTAGAGGAATTACAGGGGAAAAAGCTCAAGTTTGGCAAGCTTTGGAAAATAAGATATTCTTTTTTACTGTGACTTTATTTGGTTATACAATCAGCTTCAGTTTACATTATTTTTTCTAAGACCTGATGAAAGTAAGCTCTAATGTAGCGGTGTATTTCAGTCACAGCCTGCTAGAAAATTCTACGAATATCAAAATCATACGACGAATTCGACCGGGCCTATACATCCATCCTAACGCTACTTTCTGGCCAACGGAAACTACACTAATAAACACATAAACCAGGAAATCCTAAGCTGACTACACTAAACGGCTCTTATATTTTGGTAATATCCTTTGTCGTAACCAGTTTTATGCACCGCAATAAGAAACTCTGTGTACAGTGGTAGTGGTCTTAGCCTCCTTCGCAGACTTGTGAGCGGCGTTAATTTTTTTCGGCGAGCGACGTGATTTATGTCGCGGAGGGACGGTTTTGCAGCCAAGGGAGTTTGCCGGGGAGAGACGGTTTTCGCAGAATAAAACTCACAGTTTCTGAGTATTCGCTAGCGGCGAAAACCACCTCTCCTCGGCAAACTCCCTTGGCTGCAAAACCGTCCCTCCGCGACATAAATTGCGTCGCTCGTCGAAAAAAATTAACGCCGCTCACAAGTCTGCGAAGGAGGCTAGTGGTATTATGTTTGCCCTGTAGTATTAGCAGTAGACGATGGAGTTTGCTGGGTGCAATTTCTAATGCTTGACTTAGCTTTCATAACTCACACATATCCGGCACCCTTCTCTGTTTTATGGTGCGAATTTTTTTCTTTACTTCTAAACTACAGCGTTAGTTATTTCATGTTTAATGTTCGTGCAGGTTATGTGTTGGTAGCTGGTTTTGTAACAAGGCTGCTATCGTATCCAGAACCTTGCCTATCTAGTTCTATGTCTGAATGGATTAGGGTTAGGACCAGACACGGTTCTGGGTAGTCTCTATCGTATCCAGAACCGTGCCTATCTAGTTCTATGTCTGAATGGGTTAGGGTTAGGATCAGGCACGGTTCTGAATAGTCTCCGCGTATCCAAGAACATAGATTTGCCCCAGGCACGGTTCTAGATACGAGCGGACTATCCAGAACCGAGCCTGACCATGGTTCTGGATAAAGCACGGTTCTGGATACAACACAGCTTACAGACACCTGTTGTTGTATCAGAACCGGTATAAGTTCTACAATACGATTCTACAGAATAAAACTCACAATTTCTGAGAATTCAGTAAGAAAGAAGATTATTGACTTCAAAATTGATTTTTTTCCTTCTCTTTTAAAGGGTGCACCCCGTCCTGTCTCTGAAGCCGAGGGTCTCGCGAGAACTCTCGAGATCGTCTTGGACGACCCCATTCCACCTAAAGGGTGGTCAGGCGTGATAGATGAGCTGCCTGAGGACCTGGCCCCCCTGCAAAACAATGGTAAGGGCCGAGAAGCGAAAGCCAAAAAAATGAAATAAAGAAACAAAAATTGTGATACCTACAGCTTTCAAACTTGTTGCAAGCCCGATATTATGATGATGAAGAAACATAGTTGATGCATGTTAGCGGTTGCGATGAAGATTTTCCAGCACTTTGTAGACCTCTGGCTGCTGCCTCATTCCTTGCAACAGATTTTTATGTTTATTCAATGAAATATTTCAAAGCTTTCATATTTTTTTTCAATTATCATTTGTTCTATATGCAAGCAAGGACTTATATGATGTCATTGCTGAAACAAACGTATCTGTATGAAGAATTTCTACACTATCATGTTAACAGCCATTAACACATCTTTACCAACATTTTCAGTGAACAAGGAGAAAGCTGTGCCTGGCTACACGTTTTTCGCTGACTCATTCAGTGTCCCAAAGAGGCAGGACAACCCACTCGACCCCATTAAGAACGGTAAAAGGCAGGACAACCCTCTCGACCCAATTAAGAACGGAAAAAGGCAGGACAACCCACTCGACCCAATTAAGAACGGAAAAAGGCAGGACAACCCACTCGACCCAATTAAGAACGGGAAAAGGCAAGACAACCCACTAGACCCCATTAAGAACGGAAAAAGGCAGGACAACCCACTCGACCCAATTAAGAACGGAAAAAGACAAGACAACCCACTCGATCTAATTAAGAACGGAAAAAGGCAGGACAACCCACTCGACCCAATTAAGAACGGAAAAAGGCAAGACAACCCACTCGACCCAATTAAGAACGGAAAAAGACAAGACAACCCACTCGACCCAGTCTGGAACGGAAAGAGGCAGGACAACCCACTCGACCCAATTAAGAACGGAAAAAGGCAGGACAACCCACTCGACCCAATTAAGAACGGAAAAAGGCAGGACAACCCACTCGACCCAATAAAGAACGGAAAAAGGCAGGACAACCCACTCGACCCAATTAAGAACGGAAAAAGGCAAGACAACCCACTCGACCCAATTAAGAACGGAAAAAGGCAGGACAACCCACTCGACCCAATAAAGAACGGAAAAAGGCAGGACAACCCACTCGACCCAATTAAGAACGGAAAAAGACAAGACAACCCACTCGACCCTATTAAGAACGGAAAAAGGCAGGACAACCCACTAGACCCGATCAAGAACGGAAAAAAGTAAAAAGAAATCACACTCAACGCAATTTCGAAACACGAAATGTAGCGAAGCGAGATCTCTGTAGTTTATAGCAGAAAAATGCATGCTAGAGTTCCTTATTAAGTGCTAACTAACAGAACGGGCAAGCCCGATATGATGATAATAAAGAAACATAGTTGATGCATGTTAGCGGTTGCGATAAAGCTTTTCCAGCACTTTGTAGACCTCCGGCTGCTGCCTCATTCCTTGCAACAGATTTTTGTGTTTATTCAATGAAATAAAGTGCAAAGAGCAGTAGAAATGCCCGATGTCTTATTCATTTATTTTTGTACAATGGTCACTTCTTTTCTTTACATCTACAAATGATATAAGCTCACAGTCACAGTCCCCCTCCCCCCCCAAAAAAAACAAATACTGTGTATGACAGGGTATTAAAGTTGTAAACTAGTATGAAGAGTTGGTTTGTATTACCTAAAACAAAAACGACTAAGATAGACTAACCACTCATTGTTCGGACTGAAATAGGACTTAATAAGTGAATAGTTTCATCAGGTTGGTAAGTCACTGAATAAAGAGACTCTTTCTACACAACCAAGTGTTTTATTCAGCCGACGTTTCGGTGACCGTCTGTCACCTTCCTCAGGGCAACGCATCTATAGCAGCGACACCTGTGCTGCAGTGCAATGTGACCAGTCAGACTGAAGGTGGCAGACGGTCACCGAAACGTCGGCTGAATAAAATACTTGGTTGTGTAGACAGAGTCTCTTTATTCAGTGAAATAGGACTTTGTATCCAGCTTAAATTGTTTTGAACATAAGTTCTACGTTATTTGCTAAATGTCAGTGCCAAGCTGCCGTTTGTAAGTGAACGGTAGAAGTCAACGCCCTAACGGACGTTGTCCCGAGCCTTCTCGCGACCCTACCGACTTAAGTCCAGTCTCAACCGGTTTATGTTTGCCCTTATAATAGTATGAGCTTACAGTCCAGTCCCAACCAGACTCCTATTGGGACCCACTTCAGCAGATATATTAGGGCCAGCATCCCGCGTGAGCAAGTTTACTATCCAGTGGGGACTTGTTACTCTCCAAGCAGAGGTTTAGGCTTCGGTTACTTTTTATGTGTTTTTAGGCGTTTTTATCGAGCTTTCTTTTTTTTGTACTGGTATCTTTTTTTTCTCCCACCAAACGGGTGGCAAATGGATACTGTCCTGCCAATTTGATACTGTTTTGCCAATTTGATACTGTTTTGCCAATTTGATATTGCCTTGCAGCCACCAAAAGATCTGCTTAAAGATTTATTATAGGGACTTAAACTGTAACAACTGGTCTGAGAAGTTCGTAGTTGTCCAAAATATTATCAAAGACCCGCTGGAGGATCAACAACAACATCGCAACAGTGGCCAGCTCTGGGTCTCGACTCATTGGTGTTCTCAGCTGAATAGAGCAGAGACAGGTACGTATTACTCCCCGCTTCTTAATCTGGAGTTAATTTAAGTCTATTAAGTGTATAAAATCCACTATCATCTCTAACTTAGCAAAAGCAAAAAATGACAAAAGCCTCGCATCCCCTGAACATACGAATATTCCAAGTTTCACTGGGTCAGTCTACTGAAGACCAGAGTGACTGGTTGAAAGCTCTATGTGAAAATCTCTCTTGTGTTGGAACAAATGTTGAACTTTAAGTTAAACATATGTAACTACCAACACAGATGAACTTTCATGATTCCTATATATATATGCCCAGTTAGACTTAATACAACAGAAAATAGACATGTTCATGGTGAAAAGAAAAAAAACTTACAAATTTTCTCAGCTTTAATAAATACTAGTACGTGGTTAGATATCCCATAACCTCATTGGATATCCATTTAATAGCCGGCCATTCATGGGCTCAGAATTTCGGTCCACCAAAACGGTAAAGAGGCTCGTCTGGCGTCACAAATAACGTTGTTTTCACCTTCTGTTGGCTGGGACGATAGTGATCTCACGTGCACTGGTTGAAAGGTCACGACTGGAAAACATGTGCTACCTGCTGACACACGTGCAAACATTCGCTGCACTCAGTGTTTACTCAATTATAGGGCTAGCCTCCACTAAGCCTTCCTAGTAATCCTACGGGGGTACGGATCGTAGAATTCGGCAAAAGAAGGGAATAGCTGGCCAGTAGAGTCAGTCCGCGGGAGGGTTAGTTAACAGCGCGGCCAGTCAACCCCAAGGCGGCCAAAATCCCCTGGTAAATATCTCCCTATTATATTATAGCCCGCGCAGTTAGTCTGGTAGAGACTAGTCAGGGTCGCCATTCAAAGACCCATTCAAAGAAGGTTGGGTGACCTCTACGTGATATCTATTTGTAAACTTTCATAAACCAAGAAGCTTTATACAACAAAGGTCTCCATTCATTCGTTCGTTCGTTCATTCATTCGTTCGTTCATTCATTTGTTCATTCATTTGTTCATTCATTCGTTCATTCATTCATTCATTCATTCGTTCGTTCGTTATAACCTTGTGAAGTCAGACGCGCCTGTTGTTGTTCCAGTCCCGTCAGGGTCACCGTAAGGTCAACCGGTCAAAGGTCAGCAAGATGGCGGCGGTGCGAAGCGTTCTGACGTGCGGGCGTGTTTTGGCGCAGTCAACCGCCTTCTACACCACCAGGTGAGGCCGTACAACACACCTGAACACACCTGTACACATGTCTGGTTTACAGGGAAGATGGTCCTGAGATCTGGTCACCTGTGTGTTAGTTACTTAAGTGTGACAGGCGAGTTAAGAAGAAGTGGCCGCCAGCAAATAATTTTTCCTCTTAAATTCCTTTAGATAATTAGTCGGCAATTATGTGTAATTTTCCCTGGGTAGAATTGACAAGAGGAGATGTTTTTGCACATGATATCAAATCCACGTTTAGCAGTTTGGGATTCTGAAAGTGATAGCTTCAGACCTGTTTATCCCCGCAGACACTTCACAAATATTGGCACAACACCACAAACAAACAACAAGAGACGATAACTAGGGACTAGGGGACGAAAAGACCTGATACCACGATAACAAGTGTCAATTGGTCTCAGTCGTATCAAACAAGAATGGACTGACCAGGTTGGGTACAGTTTTCTTACTTGTTGATGAAGTTTAACCAATGAGCAAGGAAAGTTTCAAATATGATACGTTTCTAACCAAACATGGCCATATATGGCCTCCTTCAGTCAATATTGACCATGGTAAAATCCTATATGATATCAGCCCAGCACGTCGGCAGAACGTACTGCACCTGCGCGAAACCCGTAATGTATTGTGCATAGCACTTTGGCAGAATGTCTCATATAAGGTTGTATTAGAGCATATAAGGTTGACAGCCTGTCTGTAGTTTTCAGATGTTGTATAGGAAAAGATATCGTCTGCAACAGGCAAAACGTTGACCAAACATGCAACGAAAAACGTGAAAAATCAGGGTTTTGCGCAGGCGCAGTACGTTCTGCCGACGTGCTTATCAGCCCTACAGCTTCGGCTATGGCTGAACAGTCCTATGAGAGAATGACAGTCTCTGCCACATAGGGCACATTTGTAAGCTGACTCAGGTCTGTTGCAAAGTTCTTTATCCAGGATCCGCGAAATCTCTTCTGCGCAGCTTCTGCTACCAAACATCAGGTTTGTTTTTAAAAACAACCCTCTCATGAAAGTTCTAGGAAAGTTCAGTTTTAAAAACAAGCCTCTCATGAATGGAAGTTCTAGGAAAGTTCGTCTGTGCTGGTCCGGTACTGGAGCAAAGTCCAGGTCAGTGTAACCTACCTCTGGCGCATGGCAGACATGCTTGGGTCGGCAGTGTACAGGCACAAACATCAATCAGTCCTACATACCAATCCTTAAGCCTGTATCTGTATCTGTATAGCCGGTATAACCGCCCTTGGGCATAAGACACCAACTTCGCAGGCACGTGGCACGGCGGCAGCTAGCTATATTACACCGAACAACCTGTTACACCCAATCTTTGCACATATAATTGGAGTTCTTTAAAGCTTTCTAGTGATGATGCCCCAACTGTACTTGGTGGCAATGAGTTCCACTCTACGATAGTTCTTGGAAAAGCGAGTGTGCTTTGTACTGTGACAAGACCACAAAGAAATGGAGACAATAGCAAGTCTATAAGGTGTCTCAGCAGTATCAAAGAAAAATAGACAGTCCATGTTGGTTACAGGTTTCTTGCCTGTTGAAAAAGTTAAGGAAAGTTTCAGATCTGAATTGTTTCTAAAACATGCACAAGGTTGTCAAAAATCAAGTTTTAAAAACAACCCACTTATGAAAGCTCCTCTAGTGTTGGTGACTTGTTGTTTGATCCAGTACAGGAGCAAAGTCCAGGTCAGTGTAACCTACTTGTGACAGACATGCCTGAGTCAGCAGTGTACAGGCAAAAACATGCACAGTGCTCGAAATCCTTTTTTTTCTGCATACCTGCATGCACTGGTGCAGGTTACATTGAAAATTACCCGCACCAGACAAATTTACCTGCACCACTCAGAATTTAGGAAGCTGTAGGTTGTGGATCATTCTTAAAATGTAAGTAAACTTCGATATCTATTAACGTTAGAATTTGAAATTATCAAAACCCTTACGAAAGATTGGCTGAAGAACAAACACTTGTCATGAGTAAGTACACTTATGCCTGCCCACTCAGCATGTTTGTTCCCAAAGGCGTCACGACCTGGACTTTACTCCCAAACTAGGAGCCTGGAACTGGGCCAAAACTTATGTTTTTACACAAGAAAACAGTTACTCAAGCAACTGGATAGATTTTGAAAACTGTCAGACATTTCTAGTAGCATCCACTACTTTTCGTCAGTGACTAACCGAATCTGTAGTTGAACAGGTATTATAATTGAAACTTCTGACAGTTGCAAAATCTATCCAGTTGCTTGAGTAACTGTTTTCTTGCATATCTCATTACCTGGAAGTCTAACCTTTATAAATTATTGACCTAGGCCAGACCTGTTGTTTTCAAACCAAATTGGGCCAGATGCCAGTTGTGCCTTATCCTTTAGCACACTGAAGTAGCCGTTTGGCTACCAATGCTCTGAAATGGTTACAGGGTTAGGCAGCAGATAGAAGAATAAAACCTGTAACTTTCCCATCATTGTCAGTGATGTCAAGGTTCCTACAGGAAATGTTTTACCAATTTTGAGACGTTCCTTTGCAGGTCAGCTGGGAAAACCCCCCTCTCCCAGAAGTGGACTGTTCTGCAGCAGAATGTCCGGCGTTACTCCTCCGGTTCGGGCGGCCGGTCGTACATCTGGCCCGCCACGGCCGTCGGCGTGGCGTGCGGACTCACGGCCGGAACCGCCCTGTACCTCAACCGGCGCGTCGGCGCCAAATCCGTCCCGACGTTCGAGCACGACCCGACTCCGGGCGGATTCCGCACGAACTTGCCGGAATTCTCGCTGAAAGAAGTGGCGAAGCACAAATCCAAGACGGACCGGATCTGGATCACGTACAAATCCGGCGTATACGACATCACGGAGTTCGTGGAAAGCCATCCCGGAGGGTCGTCGAAGATTATGCTCGCGGCGGGCGGTTCGGTTGAACCATTCTGGGCGATGTACGCGGTGCACAAGGACAACCCGGAAGTCTTCGAGCTCCTCGAGCCGCTACGCATCGGAAATATCAGCAAGAAAGGTAACGTTCACAAAGCGTCATGTTTACCTTCACGTGGTCTAGTCTAATTACATGTAACTGTTGCTCTGTTTGTTCATATCTACATTTACAAAGCAGATACATATATTTGTTTACCTTCACATGGTCTAGTCTAAGTAAGTGCTGCTCTGTTTATTCTTACTCATACACATTTTATATATTATATGGTGTCCAACTCTGTCCTGCAACTTGCTACATAATGTTTGCTACAACACCAGTTACCATGGTGACAGTCGTCTGGTCCAGGTCAATGACCTTTTGTGTTTATTTTATTCATTGAAAGATCTCATCGAGATGCAGCAGACGAAGAAATCCGATCCAAACGACCCGTTCGCGTCGGAGCCCGGGCGCCACCCCGCCCTGACGCCCAGCTCGAAGAAACCGTTCAACGCGGAGCCCCCGGCCGAACTGCTCGTGGACAACTACATCACACCGAACGAACTGTTCTTCGTCAGGAACCACCTGCCAGTACCTCAGGTGAGTTTTACAGGTGTTAATGACCACCTGCCTGTTCCACAGGTGAGTTTTACAGGTGTTAATGACCACCTGCCTGTACCACAGGTGAGTCACACAGGTGTTAATGACCACCTGCCTGTTCCACAGGTGAGTTTTACAGGTGTTAATGACCACCTGCCTGTTCCACAGGTGAGTTTTACAGGTGTTAATGACCACCTGCCTGTTCCACAGGTGAGTTTTACAGGTGTTAATGACCACCTGCCTGTTCCACAGGTGAGTTTTACAGGTGTTAATGACCACCTGCCTGTTCCACAGGTGAGTTTTACAGGTGTTAATGACCACCTGCCTGTTCCACAGGTGAGTTTTACAGGTGTTAATGACCACCTGCCTGTTCCACAGGTGAGTTTTACAGGTGTTAATGACCACCTGCCTGTTCCACAGGTGAGTTTTACAGGTGTTAATGACCACCTGCCTGTTCCACAGGTGAGTTTTACACCTGTTAATAACCACCTACTTGTACCTCAGGTGAGTCACACAGGTGTAAACTCAAGAACCTGTTCCTAGGGTAAGCTGCAAAAAATTGATAACCCAAATATGCTGCCAACAGCCACATTAGCAGGCTGTAGGTTAAGGGAGTAGTAGTATAGTAGTGTTCAAACAAAAACTATTGACAAGATTGATTGATTGATTGATTGATGGACTTATTGATTGATCGCCAGGTGGACATGAAGAAGTACGTGCTGACTGTCGGCGGAGAGGGTCTCAAGAAACACTCCTTCACCTTAGACGAACTCAAGGAGAAGTTCAAACATCGGAAGATGGTGGCCACGATCCAGTGTGCTGGGAACCGCCGCTCAAACATGATGGAGGTGACCATGTTTGTTTGTTTGTTTGTTTGTTTGTTTGTTAGGATATATGCTGGCAATTCACTTTGCCATTTTTTTCCTTAAAGTAACAGACAGATTGTTATGATAATTATGTTTACCTTGCAGAAGGGAAACATATTGTTTTTGCCTGGTTTCCTCTTCTTCTGTTCCAAACACACAAGGTCAACAACCTGGACCAGACGTCTGTCACCATGGTAACTGGTGCTGTAGCAGACACCCTACATATGGTGTTGGGTTACATTATGTAGCAAGTGGCAGGGAGTTGGAGGGGCTGGTAACCATATACATGAATGTATTTGAGTAAGAATAAACAGAAATTTGTTGTGCTAGATTGTGTGAAGGTTAACACTATGCACTTGCTTTGCAAATGATATCTTTCTAGTTTATGTTGGATTTTTTGGGGTTTGCTCCTTTCAGGTTAAGAAGATCAAAGGGTTGAACTGGGGCATCGCCGCGATCAGCAACGCGGAGTGGACGGGCGTGTACCTGAGCGACCTCCTGGCGCACGTCGGGCTGTCGGACCCGGAGAACCGCGGTGAACTGAAGCACGTGCAGTTCGAGGGGCTGGACCTGGATCCCGAGAAGGCGCCCTACGGGGGGTCCATCCCGATTGAGAAGGCTCTGGATCGGTCTGGAGACGTACTGCTGGCCTGGGACATGAACGGGGAACCGCTGTCACGTGACCACGGGTTCCCGCTCAGGGTCATCGCGCCCGGAATCATCGGGGCCAGGTAGGTCTGCTGTACCACTCCTTATTTGGTAACCATTTCCTTATTTGGTTACCATTTCCATATTTGGTAACCATTTCCTTATTTGGTTACGGGGAACCGCTGTCATGTGATCACGGGTTCCCGCTCAGGGTCATCATGCCGGGAATCATCGGAGCCAGGTAGGTTTGCTGTACCACTCCTTATTTGGTAACCATGTCCTTATTTGGTAACCATTTCCTTATTTGGTAACCATGCCCTTATTTGGTAACAATGCCCTTATTTGGTAACCATTTCCTTATTTGGTAACAATTTCCTTATTTGGTAAATATTTCCTTATTTGGTAAACATTTCCTTATTTGGTAACAATTTCCTTATTTGAATGGTTGAATGGTTGAGCCTGTACTGGCGGTGTATGCTGTAATGTTTGTTTGTTTGTTTGTTTGTTTGTTTGTTTGTTTAGGCAGGTGAAATGGCTGAGTAAGGTGTGGGCCAGCCCAGACGAGAGCCCTTCGCACTGGCAGCAGAACGATTACAAGGGCTTCGCGCCGCAGGTTGACTGGGACTCCGTCGACTTTAAGAAGTCTCCGGCGATCCAGGAGTACCCGGTCCAGTCAGCCATTTGTGAGCCGAAGGACGGGGCCGTCTGGGACAACGAGGAGGAGGTGAGATCACCCCTGTATGAATAATGGAACGGTCTGGGTCATGGGCAGATTCAGTTGGATATGGACTGTGCCATTTCATGATGGGGGGACTAGCCTGAAGTACTAGTATTTCTTTAGTCCCTTATGAGAATGTTAGGTGGTAGGAAAATGTTTTGTGAAACCCCCATCTAAGGAATGGGCTGTGTTGTTAGCTGATTGTTGTTGTTGTTTACCTGTTGCTAGGTGACCGTGAAGGGCTATGCGTACAGCGGCGGGGGACGGGAGATCATCCGGGTGGACGTGTCCGCGGACGGCGGAAAGACCTGGCACCCGACGGAGCTGGTGGCGAAACCGAACCAGGGCTACAACCGGACCTGGGCATGGACGCTGTGGGAGGCCGACGTACCACTGCCAAAGGACGCGAAAGGTTGGCTATTCTTTATTTAATAACTGTCTCCTTATTCGGTTACCATTTCCTTATTTGGTAACTATCCATCTCCTTATTTGGTAACCGTCTCCTTATATGGTTACCATTTCCTTATTTGGTAACCGTTTCCTTATTTGGTAACCATTTCCTTATATGGTTACCATTTCCTTACTTGGTTACCATCTCCTTATTTGGTAACCATCTTATTTGGTTACCACTTCCTTATTTTTTTGGTAACCATTTCCTTATATGGTAACTATTTCCTTATTTGGTTAACAATTCCTTATTTGGTGTTTTGTTGTGTTCCAGGAAAGGAGGTAGAGCTGTGTGCGAAGGCGGTGGACTCGGCGTACAACACGCAGCCGGAGTCGTTCAAGCCTTACTGGAACCTGCGGGGGGTCGTGGCCAACGCCTGGCACAGGGTGCACATCAAGGTCGAGGCGGACGAGGACTGAGGCTCACACCAACGTTACCGAGTCTCATACCAGCGTTACACTGCTACATGCAGCAGAGTTAGGCTAATCCTAACCCTAACCTTAGTAACTGATTTGAGCATGTCGGCGGAACGTACTGCGCCTGCGCAAAACCTGGATTTTTGCTGGATTTTTGGTCAACGTTGCATCAGAATTTTGCCTGTTGCAGACCATATTCTTTCTCTACATAACATTTGAAAACTACAGACGGGATGTCACCCTTATATACGCGAATTCGACCTTATATGAGACGTTCTGCTAAGCACAATACATTACGGGTTTCGCGCTGGCACAGTACGTTCTGCCGATGTGCTACTGATTTGATTATATGGATGACATCTTCTGGGCACCCCAACGCTGATGCCAATGTGCAAATAATAGAAAAGTGTGGGGGAAAAAAGTTGCCTTCATTATGAAATCTAAGTGTTCAGAAACGTTGACTGAACACACAGAGCATGGTATATTTTGCCATACAATAAATTCTATATTTTTTTCTGTTCTTTCACATTTTCTTTGACTTTGGACGACTTGGTGGTGCAAGCAAGTGGTAATTCGAGCCCTGCTTCCCTTCCTCTGGCATCTTCTTTTTTTTCTTTCAACCTCTGTCGTCCTTCAAGTACCCCAAAAAATCAGTATGGTCGGAAACTTTTTGGGGGGAAATGGACGAAAATTGACGCATGTGGGGATGTCATCCATATAATTGATTTGGTTTGGCTTATACCCCAAGATGCAGCAGGGTTATTCTATAGTTAACCTTCTCCCTGCTGCCTTACTCCTCATCCAAACAAACCTGGTGCCAAAAGGTAACCTTAGCAGGGGGAGGTTAAAAAATGCAATACTGGAATAGTCTACTTTGTAACGGGGGAGTTTCAGTTAACCTTCTCCTGCTGTGGATAGATGTATGCAGCGAGTTTGTGTTGTTACAGAAGAACTTAGTAGGGAGGGGTTAAGTTTTCATTCTCACCACTTCAGTGTAAGAATATGGAATAATGATAATGAGTGTTAGAATATCTGAAATGATGTCAGGTCATTTTTTCTATCAATCAAATCACTCCAAGTTTTAGAGGAAAGTAACATTACATGTACTTGTGTAAGGTAATGGGGCTTTACTAAATGAGGGTTGTTAATGTTGATTATATGATATGCTGAAGAAACTGCCTTTGTGGTGAAATAATGGTGCAATTCTATAGTTGTTGGCTGTACATGTACATGTAATTCTGTATCAAAGTCGGTTGTCTCAAATGCTACTAGGAAGCAATGGTGTTCTCAAGGTCAGTTTGTACTTTTATATAGAGATGACCTTGTCAAAGTAACTTTGTAGGAATGACCTAGAATGACCTTGTAGGGATGACCTTGTAAGAATGACCTTGTAAGAATGACCTTGTAGGGATGACCTTGTAAGAATGACCTTGTAGGATGACCTTGCAGGATTTCTTTGTATGATGAGCTTGTAAAGATGACTTTGCAGGATATTTGTATGATGACCTTGTAAAGATGACTGTGCAGAAAGACTTTGATGACCTTGTAAGAATGACCGTGTAGGAGTGAACTAGCTGTCAGAGTATCCTTATAAAGATGTAGCGATGGCTCATTAATTTCTCTTGCTGCTATGCAAGCATATGTACCACCAAATAAAGGGTTACCATGTCCAACTTACTGTAGGTGTCTCTAGGAGCACGTAGAATCCTGTATTCTGGTTTCTGATAGAAAATTTTGTCTCCTATTTCCGTGGTAAGTTGTGACATTCCAACAGTTCAAGTTCAAGAGGGGAAAGACACAAGGTCAAAGGGTCACAAACAGGAAGCAGTCAGTGGTCACAAACATTGTATCAATGTGCTTGAAGAATGAACCATGGCTGAACAATGAAAGGGACTAGAAATAATGTGTAAAGTGCTGAAGGTTTCATACATGTAAATCAAAAGTTTAACTCAATATGGTGATCTATAGCTCAATTCGCTAGCCTGGTTACCAAACCTATTAGTGCTCCCGAGTCCTACATCCTCTCTCTATTTTTTGCGGAGAGGTGCGGAGAGGATGTAGGACTCAGGAGCATAAATAGGTTTGGTAACCAGGCTAGCCAATTGGCAGGGAGTAGGGCATGGTAAGAAGGGCAGGGGAGTTAATATTACTGTAGGTGTGGCAATGCTGTAGATGGTCAGACAAAATCTTTAACCTGTTAGAAAACTGGACAAGTGATCATGTTTTCTATGACCTGTGCTGAAAACTGCTCTCTAGACTTGAGTCTTGTGGAAAATGTACTTTTTGATGTTAAAAGTCAGAAGAGAAATGGAAATAATATTTAGTTTCTCAATAAAGTTTAGAGCAGAGATGTGACTCTTGTCATTTCTTTTTTTTGCAGATTGTAGGAAAGATGTACTTTTATTTACTCTGAGGCAATTTAAGTTCTTGGTTGTCAGATTTTAAACATAATGGAAGATCAACATGAAACAAGGTATATAGGAGTTTTCTTCTTAACCAACCAGTAAAAGTGTCTCACCTGCTTACGTTTCGATGTCTATCAGACACCTTCCTCAGAGCTTCTGACTGGAGTTCTGCTTCTCGCCGCTATAGGTGTCTGATGGACATCGAAACGTAAGCAACTGAGAAATTTACTGGTTGGGTAAGAAGAAAACTCCTATACCCTATATTCTACCAACCTGATGAAATTATTCACTCAACATGAAAAAGTCTGAGGAGAACTCAAAGGTACACACTAATTCAGGCAGTGAAGAGAGTTTTCCCCCCAGCCCTATTTTCAAAGTGTCCACTTGCTTGAATTTAACTAAAGATATCTAAAGAAGTCTGTTGTGCAGTCCCGCCGACTACGATGGTACGGCCACATTAAGCGTGCCAGTGGCTGTATAAACAGCATCACCGAACTGCAGCTGCCTAGCAGCAGAGGTCGAGGAAGACCGAAAAAGACCTGGTCAGAGTGTGTAAAGAAAGACATTAGAGAGCGCGGCCTTGCCGTTGTTAACCCACTGGATAGGGCTGTGAGGGCGGTGTGATGACCAGTACTACTAGCCGACTGCTGCCGACCCCTGTGGCAGGGACAACAGCAGCAGTATTAATCAAATCCTGGATAGTGAGTGAGTGAATGATATCCAAGATCCAACAAATTACATTTGTTTGGCCTACTGGCCTACTGCCATGATAATGAACACTAGAGATGTATTCTGGTTCTGTGTACATTGTACTTGTTGGGAAGTTTGATGTCAGACAGATTCATCAAAGAGTCAGACGTGTACAAAATCTACGATCAAGAAATACATAAATGAATAAAATATACCGGTGTGTGTGTGTGTTTTGTATCACCTGCATGTGTCTTCAGTGTAAGCTTTCATATAATTATACACAATTATCCAGACATGTAAACAAGACAAAAACCAGGTTGAAATTGGGTGAAATATTTCTTGAACTTCATAACTGAAAATGTCAGAATTTTTTTAGCCACTATGGAATGAGTTTCACTGCTTCGTAGCCTGGAAACAGGCTTCCCAAAGGCTTCACCTTTGAGAACAGGACTTTCCAAGGACAGACTGCCAAAATGCAGTTCACTTCTGAATACATTCTGCAACTCTCCAGTTAACCTTCCCCCGGCTGCCTAACCCCATAACCAGTACAAACTTGGTGCCAAATGGCTACCTTAGTAGGGAGAAGGTCAGCATAATTACAAAATCCAACCAAAGCCAACCTAAGATCCTGTGCTGAAAAAAACACATCCTAGAGAGAGATATCATATCTAGAGATACTTAAGATACTCAAACATTTGAGACATGTCTTCTGACTTCATCTTCTTCAAACTGTCTCAGGAATATATAAAATACTTTTCCTCTACATTCAACCATCATCATCTTTGAACAGAATGAAAATAAACAAAAAGTTAGACAACACTTCACATGTCCTCTTCAGAACTCCAGTATGACTACAAGTTAACATTGAAGTCTGTACCTTGATTTAGGTTGTGAGTATAGTCAGATTCAATTCTTCCTCCTCCATAATAGCCACATTTTTTCCTCTTGCAGAATTTTACGGTACCAGTAAGTAAACAATGTCAAGAACCAAGTACATTTGTAATCAGTGTGGCCTTACATTGCCTTTGAACAAGTAGGGGTTGTTTTAAACTTTGTTTGATGACAGCATCTTGCAGAGAATGCCCGAGTCTTACACAGGGGTGTTCAGTCCAGCTTTGGGTTGTTCTGAACATCATTATTGCAGACCTCGGTGCCTCTGAAACAGTCAGTCATCAAATACTGTTCAACTCAACCCCACAGTCAAGTCGAACAGGAAGGGCATTTTGGTTAACCTTCTCCCTGCTGCCTAACCCAGTGTAACCAATACAGGTTTGGTGCCAAAAGGCTACTTCAGCAGGGAAAAGGTTAAACTTTCAATCAGAAAAGTTGGTCTTTATGACTTTTTTTACAGAAGTTGGCAGCAGTCAAGTCAGTCATGAAACACTGTCCAACTCAGCCCCACACAGTCAAGTCAAAAATGAAGGTTGTTTCCTTTAAGCTTCAGAAGAATAAGAAGAATAAGTTGGTTTTTATTCCTTTTTACAGAAGTTGGCAGCAGAGAACCACTAATACATGACAAGTGCTGCCCTGTGGGTGTTCTTGATCCCTTGATCATCACTTGAGCCTTCTGGTCATCCCAGTGGCCCCCTGAGCCCCTCAGCTGGCCCCCTGAGCCCCCAGTTGGCCCCCGAGCCCTCAGCTGGCTCCCTGAGCCCCTCAGCTGGCCCCCTGAGCCCTCAGTTGGCCCCCTGAGCCCTCAGTTGGCCCCGAGCCCTCAGTTGGCCCCCTGAGCCTAGAGGGTGTGCCTGATCTTCCCCAGCAGTTCCGGGTTGTCCATGATCTTGTCGACGACCTCAGCAGAGACGGGAATGCCAGTCTGCTGCAGGTACCGCTCCACCAGCTTGCGGTTCTGGTGGGGGATCCAGAAGATCCTCTCGATGCTGTCGAGGGAATGTTGGTCCCTCAGAACCCCCTCCACAGCCTCCCATGTCACCTGCACGCCCAGGCTCAACAGGTATGCTATAACCATCTGTTGCTTCTCATCGACATCCGAATACGCTGTCTCCCCCCCTGGAGACGCACGTGGTACAGTCCTAAACATTTGGGCACTTTGTACCAGAGTCTCCACCCCTGAAGAGGAACTTGGTACAGTCCTAAGCATCTGTCCCTGGGCATTTGCCACAGAGGTCTCTCCCCCTACGGAGGAAGCACTTGGTACAGTCCTAAGCATCTGGGCATTTGACATAGAAGCCTCCCCCCCTACGGAGGAGGCACTTGGTACAGTCCTTTGGAGTCCCTGCACGAACGGTGTCGGGTGTCTGGTTGCCATGACGACCGACTGCGATTCCCGCAGCTTTCTCGACACATAGGCGATGACGACCTTGAAAACGTCCTCGGTGACCTCTACGCCCTCGTCGAACAGCACGTGCTGACACATGGTCAGGACTTTCTCCCGCAGGACCACCGTCTTCTTGGGCAGGCAGTCCATCACAACCCTGCGTAACAGCTGCAGTTTCCACACCGAACCGAGAGGAAGCTGCAGTCGCTCTGCAACCTTGATAATAGGAATGAATGAATGAATGAATGAATGGTTTATGCGTTAAAATCACTCAGCCATTTTGCTGAATTGTGGATTTCATTACAAAACTAGTCTAAGACTAGAGCAAAAATGTGGCATTGGTGACATTCTAAAACACAGTCGTAACATTTACAATCATTAATTGTTTGTATTAATCCTCATGCATATTTGGATCAGAATGTAGATATACCATGCTTTATTCTAATTGAAACGTAAGTTAAAGTAAGTTATTGTACAAACATGTAATTTGCTTTGTATTGTATTGCTGTGTTGTACATTGTATTGTAAACAGAACTCTTGGAACATTTTATATCACTAATGGAGATTCTGAACCATCCTTTTTGCACAGTTAAGTGAGAGTCTTTTGAGACTGACTGACAGAAAAAGAGAGAGAGAGAATTGAAATTATAAACAAACAAACAAACAAACAAACAAACCTGTGTAATCATCCTGTCATTGTTCTGCAGGTGGCTCCAGGTGAACTCCGGGTTTCCCTGCAGCTCCTCCTCAAACGTGTTGATCCGATCTTCCACCTTCATCTTCATCCTTTCCCCGTAGTTCTTCTCCACAAACGCCACCAACTTCTGGGAGAACGGCTCCAAGATCAAAGTGCCCCCCCTGGCTTCCTTCTGCAGTACTGCAGGTTCAGCACGCAATTTCTGAGAAAACGGCTCTGAGACCAGAGAGCCTTCCTTAGCTTCTTCAGCTGGTTCTTGTGAGGAGGGACCAGGCTTGGCCAGCGTCCTGGCTGGTTGTGATTTCTGACCAGTTTGAAGGCGTGAAGCTTGGTTTGGAGCTCCTGTGTTGCTTACAGCCGAGCTTCCTGCCATTGGATGAAACTCGGGCTGCTGCCATGCCCTTTGCCCCGGATACATCACCAACGTTTCCCTCCCGCTTGCCTTTCCTGTAGCAGCCGGCAGAACCGCCTGCCGGATGCTGCGACGTAACGAGGCGTCGCTTCCCTTCCCAAAGTCTAAGAAGTTTCCTTCCAGACTGTCGTCTTGCCAAGAACCTCCTTGGCTGTTCTCTTGGGTCCTGCTGGTCTGGACTTGGCTGACAGCTGAGGTTACTGCCTGCCGAACAGCTGCTGTTCCCTGCTGTGCGTCCTTTGACACAGCTGCTGTTCCCACCAGCTGTCGGTAAGCCATGGCGTTCTGGATGTGAGACAGCAGCTCATCGTTCTGCAGAATCGCATCGATGGCCTCCTCTGTTGCAGGCAAGCTCTCCTGTTGTAGGTAAGTCTTCACCGTGGCATGGTTCTCCCAGTCATGCTTCCTTCTCACCACCTAATAATAATAATGGTTTATTCGATTCAATTCTTTTAAACAGCAAATC
The DNA here is from genome assembly GCA_013266295.2 of Branchiostoma floridae x Branchiostoma japonicum. NCBI lineage: Eukaryota > Metazoa > Chordata > Leptocardii > Amphioxiformes > Branchiostomatidae > Branchiostoma > Branchiostoma floridae x Branchiostoma japonicum. Next base: position 319,631 of record CM023838.1, read on the forward strand.
CCACTTGGCAGCCATAGGCTGAATTGCCTGGAGTGTCTTGACATAGTTTGTATATGTAATTAAAGCTTAACAGAAGTGTTATATCGGGATTTAAAAACATCATACTACACTACACATTAATACATCATTCTATATTATTTATAAATTAAAACATCAGAAACCAGCATTCACAGGGTAAAATGATTATCACTATATATATCAGTAAAACATATGCAGAAAAGACTCGCAATTTCACAGAGTGGGTATTCGAACATAAAGGTACACAGCACGTCGGCAGAACGTACTGCACCTGTGCGAAACCCGTAATGTATTGTGGATAGCACTTTGGCAGAACGTCTCATATAAGGTTGTATTAGAGCATATAAGGTTGACAGCCTGTCTGTAGTTTTCAGATGTTGTATGGGAAAAGATATCGTCTGCAACAGGCAAAATTTTGATGCAACGTTGACCAAACATCCAATGAAAAACGTGAAAAATCAGGGTTTTGCGCAGGCGCAGTACGTTCTGCCGATGTGCTAAGGTACACTAACTAACCGACGTCTCGATCCCTGCTCCAGATCCGGTGATCACCATTCGCTGCAGGAGTGAGTTCACCACCCTCTTCTTTGCCATCAACGCTTTGAAAAGATCCTCCGTGAGTTCCACGCCCTCCTGCGTCACCAGCTGTTGGCAAAGCCACAAGATTTTCTCCCGCTCCTCGATGCTCTTTCTGGGAAGAGTGTCGACGATGATTCTCCGTAACAACTTGAGTTTCCAACGATGTTCTTCCGGGATTTGAGCGCCCAGTTCGTCAATGAGCTGATCGTCGTAGTCCTTCCTCCGGTCCACGATCTGTTTCCTCACCTGTGAATAGATTCATCAGGTTGGTAAGTCACTAAATAAAGAGACTCTTTCTACACAACCAAGTGTTTTATTCAGCCGACGTTTCGGTGACCGTCTGTCACCTTCTTCAGGGCAATTCTGACTGGTTCACATTGCACTGCAGCACAGGTGTCGCTGCTATAGATGCGTTCCCAAACGTATTTACATATCTACAAGAACACATGCAATCTTTAGGGAGCTGTATTTACAATGCGGTCCCAAACATACAGGTGTTGGATACATGTATATACAAAATAGTTGTTGGTTAAAAACAGTTACGGATAACAAACTCCACAATTCTGTTTCCTCACCTCCAACTCGAACTTGTAGATTCTCTTCTCCACTTCCTGCTTTGTGACGGGGCCGAAGGTTTCCACCAAGGCCAGGAGTTTCTGAGTGAAGGGCTGGCACGCCGCTGTTCCCTCACCTTCTCTCCCACTGGTCTCTCCCAAAGCAGCTGGCAGAACAGTCTGCGGGAGGCTGCCTTGGAAGGGGGCATCCCTTTCCTTCCCAAAGTCTTGGACGTTTCCTAAATCTAAACGGTCGTCTTGCCAAGGAAGTGAACCTCCTTGGCTCAAGTCTTGAGTTCTACTGGACATGTTGGTGTGGATTTCACCAAAGTCCGGAGATTGCATGGTCCAGTTCCTTGGGATTTGGCCGATATCTGTAGATCTCGTAGCTGAGATTTGCTGGGCCACAAAAGGAGGAGCTTGTAGGGGCCACTTCAGGGTGTTTCCAGCCTGCTGCTCTTGTTCTGGGTGATACTTGTGGCTTCTCGGGTTTTCTGGTCTCTTTCTGTGGCCTCTTGGACTTGGGCTGCTGCTTCTCTTTCGTTTCACGCGGTCGCGGCTGCTTCTGCCAGCTTGTGACGGTTTTTCTGGGCAGTCGTGTCGGCTGGATCGAGAGCTGCGTTCAGAGTGATCCCGTGACTGGCCACGATCGTCACTGTGACTGGATCTGTGATCTCGACCCCGACGTTGACTACTGGATCTGTCATCTCTGCTGGATCTGCTGCTGGATCTGTGACTGCTGGATCTGTTGCTGCTGGATTTGTGATCTTTAGTACTACTGGATCTGTGCTCCTCTCTCCGACTTTGACCATGGGTTTTTTCAACTCTATCAAAACTCTTACTGCTGGATCTGTCGCTCCTGGATCTGTGATCCCTAGTACTAGTGGATCTGTGATCCCCTCTTCGACCAGGGGATCTTTCGTCTTTGTCAAATCTCTCCCTGCTGGATCTGTGATCCCTATCCTGAATCTGACGGCTGGATCTTTGATCTCTCCTTCCATCTCTATCACTTTGATCGCCTGGTTCTCTCCTGGGCATTTCTCGGTCGTGAAGTTCTTGGCTGTGGTTCACAGGGGAGTGCCAGTCCTGGCTGTGGTCTGAACTGCTTCTACGGGGATGACGATCGTCATGGATACAGTCGCCATGGATGCGGTCACCATGGAGATGGTCCCCATGGATATGGTCGCCATGGATATGGTCGCCATGGATGTGGTCATCATGGAGATGGTCATCATGGAGATGGTCATCATGGAGACGGTCGCCATGGAGATGGTCACCATGGATGTAGTCACCATGGATACGGTCACCATAGATACGGTCACCATGGATGCGATCTCCATGACTATGGTCTTCATGGATGCCATCACCATGGATATGGTGACCATGGATATGGTCGCCATGGAGATGGTCACCATGGATACCTGCTCTGGCTGGTGGACTCACATACTCTTCCTGGTGCAGAGGGGCTGTAAGTGGCTGAACAAAGTCGTCCAGGGCAAAGTGAGGACCTCGGTCCACTGGGACGTCCACAGCTGGCGACCTGGGGTCAGGGAAGGGCTGGTCTCCTGTAAAATGAATGAATGAATGAAAGAATGAATGGATGGATGAATGAATACAGTTTATTAAAGTGTCTTGCACTTTATGCTCCCATGTAGGTTATTAGACACCAAATGAATATACAAAATATAAATGGTACATAAATGACAAGAGAACTAAGGTTGACGTAACATATAAATTAAGTACAATGCAGGTGTGAACAATCTTTCAACTGAGATGTAAAATCACAGATGCAAATACACAGAGCCCATAGGTAATAAGCAGAAATTTCACAAAATAAATACATGTAGTACAATAAGTACACTGAGACTAAATACTGTCTCAGGGAAGAGTTGCTCACCTGTGTATCTACCTGCCTCCTCCTCAGGTGTGTATAAAGGCTCTTGGTACCTGTCAGGTGATGGTTCTCTCCTGTACCGATCCTGGAGGAACTCATCTTCCTCCCCCCTCTCCCAGGAGTGGTTTCTCCCTTGCTGCTCCTCAATTCTGTACCAGGAGCGTTCCTCCTCCTCCTCCTCCTGCCACGACTGCTGTCTGTAGTACCCATCCCTCTCATCCCCGTCATCAGGCGACCAATCACGTGGTGCCGCGTCGTCAGGACGACCGTCGTCATGGCGATGATCACCAGGGAAACTCTCATGGAGCGGGCTGCTGTCTCTCCTATAGCTGTCGCTCTCTGATGACATCAGCCTGTAATCCACGTCGTGATTGGCAGACACCTGCTGGCTGCCGTGGCGATCGGCCTGCAGGGCATGCTGGGTAACCTGGACGACCTTGTGGGTGACCTCCTGGGTGACCTTGTGGGTGTAGATCTCGTGCTGCATCTTGAAGATGTGGTCCTGCACGACGGCTTCTCGCAGCGCCAGCTCGTAGTCGAGAGCCTTCCTTTCGCCGGCTAGACGCTCCCACTCTTTCTGAAGCAGCTGTCTTTCAACGTCAACTGAAAGCTGTCCTGCTGAACCCTGTTGCTCCTCAGCCCTTCCTCTTGGTCCCTCCACACCTGGCAGAGAAAACTAGTTTTTATTTATCAATTTCATACACGTTTGAAAGTCATGGCAGCCTTAGGCTGAATTGTAGACTCTTCTTACATATCACTTCATGCAACACTTTTGAAAATTCTGTGTTTAAATCTCCAAATTAAAGACACACACTACAGTTAAAACATTGATTGTGCAATAAACTGACATGTTGAATATTATTACTGTTATATTATTATTATTATTATGTACATATCATTATTATATTGTTAAAATTAAAGCTGTACAATTAGAAGCTTTTATTGTTTACCTGACTGTTGACTTGCCAATGCCAGGTCCCATTTCTCTTCAATCTTTTGCTGCTTCTTCTCTGTTAACACATAACAACAGTCTTAACAATTGACGTTCCTGTGACTTACATTATATAAGATTTGGTAACACACGTACATGTTTTGTTTACCTTGCACATAATGTACTATTATATACTACATTGAATTTTAAAATCTAATCTGCATGTAGGTTTTCATCAAAGTTTTGTAAAAATCAATGCAATTCATCAGTTGTGTACATTGTCTTGTATGCTCCTGCTTGTTGATTTAATATTACTAATTAACTCATAATATTACTAACTAATTACTAATTACACACAACAGGTCTTCGGAGACTGCAACAACAACCTGCTACCAAAACATGTACAGATTGCCGACCTTACTTGAAACAGAACAGACTGGAAAAGACTCACAGTCACCTGTAAGTAGCAGCCGACAGATGAAGAAGAAATTGAATTCTCACCTGGTCCAACCCCACCTGGTTGCTGCCCTGACTGCTCTCTTCGCTGCATTTTCTTCTGCTTCTCTTGAAAAAACAGCTGTCCTCTCTTCGTAGACAGAACCTTCTCATATCTCGGCAGATTCATCACCAGGAGTTCGGTCAGCCTCACGCAGTTTGTCCCAAGTTCGACACCATCGTCCGTTAGGACGTTACGACACAGCCACAGGCCCTTCTTCAAGGCCTCGTACGTTTTCTTGGGGAGACAGTTGACCACGATTCTCCGGAGCAGCTGGAGTTTCCAGACCGCGTGGGGAAGAAGCCGCAAACGCTTGACGATCCGCTCGATTTCTTCGTCGTTGTTTCGCGCGTGCGTCCAGGCCGCTTCCACGTCGCCTCCCATCTCCGCTTCGAACCTTGTTGTCTGACCCTCCGCCTGCTGTCTCAGCCTCTCCCCGAAGACTTTCTCCACCAGCGCAAACAACTTCTTAGAGAACGGTTCGAAGACTAGAGTTCCTTCTTTCCATCCGTCGGCGGCTCCTTGCACGGAAAACCGGACGGCGATGACTTCTTCTAGTTCTGGGACGTTCTTTTCTCCAAACTCTTCGCGAAGGATGTGCAGATAAAACTGCTGGACTTGTTCTGTTTGGGCGACAGTCTTTACTTTTGGGAGGAAACACTTTACAACCCTGCGCAGGAGCTGTAGTTTCCAGACAGATCCAGAAGGCAGTTGCAGACGGTCTGCCAGGGACTCGATCGTCTTGTCGTTGTTCTGAACACTCGTCCAGGCAAACTCCGGGTTTCCCTTCCTCTCCTCCTCAAACTTGCCCATGAAGAATTCCACCTTCTCCTTAGTTTCTTCCCCGTAGTTTTTCTCAACAGAAGCAAGTAACTTCTGGGAAAACGGCTGTAAGACGAGGGAGCCCTTCTCGGCTTCTTTGACTGGTTCTTGTGAGGTTTCTTGTAAGGAAAGACCAGTGGCTGGTTGTGATTTGTTACTGGTTTGACTTGAATCTGTAGCCAGTTTGGGTAAGTCTAGTTTTGTGGTGGTTGAATGGACGTCACAACTACCTACAAGAGTCTGACTTACAGCTGAACTTGCCACCTGATCAACAGCTGAACTTGCAACCTGACTAACAGCTGAACTTGCCACCTGATCATGACTTACAGCTGAACTTGCCACATGACTTACAGCTGAACTTGCCACATGACTTACAGCTGAACTTGCCACATAACTTACAGCTGAACTTGCCACCTGATCATGACTTATAGATGAACTTGCCACATGACTTACAGCTGAACTTGCCACATGACTTACAGCTGAACTTGCCACATGACTTACAGCTGAACTTGCCACATGATCATGACTTACAGCTGAACTTGCCACATGATCATGACTTCCAGCTGAACTTGCCACCTGATCATGACTAACAGCTGAACTTGCAGTCACCATGTCCGGCTCCGTGTCCTGAAAAGTTTCGCCTTGCCCCTCCTCACATTGCTGCTCCTCAATTTCCCCGAACACGGGACTCTCCAAGTTCTCACAGACTCTGTCAGACAAAGGCAGATCTTCACACTCTAGACTGGAAAGTCTGTTTGGGGCTTGAAAGTCGCTTTCTTGCCCCCCACCCGACCACTGCTGTCCGTGCAAGCCCCCCCGGCCCGACCTTGGCATCCTGGCGAGGACCGCTTTCTTTAGTTTGACGAAGTTCCACCTGAAACCGGCTGAATCTTCGGTGTGCAGGACTTCCCGGACCAGCTGCCCGACCTGACTCTTCATTTGGAAAGTCTTCCTGGGGAGGCAGTGCATCACGACTCTCCGCAACAGCCGGAGTTTCCACTCCGACCCGGGCGGAAGATTCAGCTGTGCCGCCATCTCGTGGATCGTCGCGTCGTTGTTCTGCTCGTGTCTCCACACCGCATTTCCCTTCAGCTCCTCTTCAAACCGGTTTATCCGGTGCTCGACGGTCCACTTCTTCCTTTCGCCGTACCGTTTCTCCACCAAAGCGAGCAGCTGCTGAGAAAACGGCTCTAAGACCAGAGAGCCTTCTTTAGCTTCTTCCTGCGCCCCAGAAAGTTCTTGGGTGGATCCTTGTGCGGACGGACCAGGGTCGATTTGATCTGGAACTGTATCTGGTTCTGTTAAGTCGGTGTTTCCGACGTCCTGTGCGGCACCTTTCGACAACGTGACTAGCACGACTTTGGCTAGTTCGGAGACGTTCTGACGAAATTCGCCGTACAGGAGTTGCCTGCCCATCTGTTGGGCTCGCTGCTGTTGGGTGTGTGTTTGTTTTGGCAGGACATTCATAAAAACCCTGCGTAACAGCTGCAGCTTCCAGACGGACCCTGGAGGGAGCTTCAGTCGCTCGGCAACCTGTTTGATCACCCCGTCGTTGTTCTGTACGCTGTTCCTCCAGGCAAACTCCGGGTTTCCCGTGAGCTCGTCTTCGAACCTGCGGATCCTCTCGACGACTTTCTCCCGTTTCTTTTCCGTATAATGCATCACTGCCAGAGCAAGCATCTTCTGACAAAACGGCTCTGAGACCAGAGAGCCTTCCTTAGCTTCTTCCTGCGCCCCAGAAAGTTCTTGGGTGGATTCCTGCAAGGACGGACCAGAGCAGGTTTGATCTGAAACTGTATCCGGTTCTGTTAGGTCGAGGTTTCCGCCGTCCTGTGTGGCATCTTTCGACAACGTGACTAGAACGACTTGCGTTAGTTCGGAGACGTTCCGACGAAACTCGCCGTAAAGGAGTTGCCTGGCCATCTGTTGGGCTTTCAGATGATGTCCGCGTGTTTTACATGGGAGGACATTCCTAAAAACCCTGCGTAACAGCTGCAGTTTCCAGACGGACCCGGGAGGGAGCTTCAGTCGCTCGGCAACTTGTTTGATCACCCCGTCGTTGTTCTGTACGCTGTTCCAGGCAAACTCCGGGTTTCCCGTCAGCTCATCTTCGAACCTGCGGATTCTCTCGATGATTTTCTCCCGTTTCTTTTCTGTACACGTATAATGTTTCATCGCCAGAGCAAGCATCTTCTGACAAAACGGCTCTAAGACAAGAGAGCCTTCTTTACCTTCTTTCTGCGCCCCAGAATGCCCTTGGGTGGATCCTTGTGAGGACGGACCAGCACAGGTTTGATCTGAAACTGTAGCCGGTTCTGTTAAGTCAAGGTTTCCGCCGTCCTGTGCGGCATCTTTTGACAACGTGACTAGGACGACTTTGGCGAGTTCCGTGACGTTGTTCTGACGAAATTCGCCGGACAGGAGTTTTCTGACCATCTGTTGGGCTCTCCGATGATGTACGCGTGTTTCCCTTGGGAGGACATTCTTTACAACTCTTCGTAACAACTGCAGTTTCCATACCGACCCGGGTGGGAGCTTCAGTCGCTCGGCAAACCGTCGAATCGCTCTGTCGTTGTTCTGTACGCTGTTCCAGGCAAACTCTGGCTCTCCTGTGAGTTCGTCCTCGAACCTGCTGATCCTCTCGACAACTTTCTCCCGTTTCTGGTCCGTATAATGCTTCTCCACCAGAGCAAGCAACTTCTGACAAAACGGCTCTGAGACTAGAGAGCCTTCCTTAAAGACTTCTTCAGTAGGTTCTTGGGTAGTTCCTTGGGAGGAAGGACCAGGTAGGACCAGGGTGGGTTGTGATTCCTGGCTATCTAAACCTGTAGCCAGTTCTGGAAAGGCCGGGTTTGTGGTAAAGGAAAGGTCGCCCCAACTCCCTACACAATCTTCGTTCTGGCCCCCCTTATTTTGGCCCTGCTTGTTCTTACCTCGCCCTCTCTGGTTCCACCACTTGTTTTTTCCTGGCCCTTTCTGACCTGGTCGGTTCCTACCCACCCACGGCTGGCCTGGGGCACATGGGTTTCTACCCACCCACGACTGACCTAGTGGGTTCTGACCGACCCACTGTTGACCCAGCCTGGGCTTGTTTTGCCAGTTCCTGCCAGGCTTATGTCTGACAGGCCCTCCTGGCCTGTTCTGTCCCGGGTTAAAGTTCTGTCCCGGGTCGTTCTGTCCCGGGTCGTTCTGTCCCGGGTAGTTCTGTCCCGGGTTAAAGTTCTGTCCCGGCCTGTTCTGTCCCGGGTAGTTCTGTCCCGGGTAGTTCTGTCCCGGCCTGTTCTGTCCCGGGTAGTTCTGTCCCGGCCTGTTCTGTCCCGGGTAGTTCTGTCCCGGGTAGTTCTGTCCCGGGTAGTTCTGTCCCGGGTAGTTCTGTCCCGGGTAGTTCTGTCCCCCACCCTCCAATCCCTGTTGCCTTGCTACATCACCCATGGCGATGCTCACAACTCTCTCCTTCCTGCCTTCTGACAGAAGGAACAGTTAGAGTCTTCAAACTTTCTCTCAAGTCAAGGCAGAGACTTGAATGCTCAAGAAATGCCTTGAAGATTTGTCCAGTTTATCCAAGGAGGTTCCTTGGTTTGTCCAAGGAGCTTTTTTTAACCTCCTTGGTTTCTCAGATGTACAGTATCTGCATGTAGTCATACATGAGTACAGGCCAGGGTCATGTGACTGTCGCCTTAGTGATGACACCTGTCAATCACTGCACCCAGCTCACAGGAGGTTAAAGGTCACCGCTGCTGCTGTGCTGGTCGCTGATTGGCTTCTTTGTGACAACTTTTGTCAAAGATGACAACTTTTGTCCCAGAAGAAGTCCTCGGCAGTTTTGGAAGTTTCTTGAGGAAAATTCCTTACATTCCGGCAGGACCTGCAAAGGGAATGCAGAACAGAGTGAGGAGTGTATACCTTATATGGCAGAAACAGTTACCATGTGCTGATCATGTGACGATCATGCGTGCAGCATGTGACTGACATGTGATAGTCACATGAGTCAACATAACTGAGACTAAACCAATGCAATTTCAACCAATGCAATGATAAACTTTATTTTGGCTAGATCACAATGTCTAATGCAGTGACATTTTCTGTGTCCACCCAACACAAATAAATTATCAGGCTTTATCAAGACTTGACGAAGAAAAGATCCTTAGAATTTGTAGATCAAAAATGTGTCACGCTGAAGCGGCTGAACAAACTGTAGCCCTGTAGCTTGTAGCCTGGCCTGAGGTTAAGTCAGGTCAACCCCTTTCTTTATCTAGACATCTACACATTGTAACAAATGACGAAATTTTCACATAGATACTGTAATAATGTCAGAATCTCACTACGATGTATTTGAAAAAATTTGTAAATCTGTCTACATGTGTTTTAAGAAGAGAGTAGTAGTCTGTAAGTAAGGCGGTCCTCAAATAAAAGTGTGCATGCCTAGTGTCAAAAGTGAAGGCCCTCTGATTCGTAAACTGAGAATAACATTTCTATGTTTTTGTTTCGCATTTCCACGTTTGACGAATGTTGGTGGGTCTATATGAACCTCTGATGCGGAATTTCTAACCTTTTTGGGGCCTTGGCACTTTGACACTGCGTATCATATATATTATATACTATGCACCTTATTCATCTCCATTTTGCCAAATTCTACTATCTATAACCACTTAGGACTAGGCCTGGTGGTAGCCGTGGCAACTCTTGATTTGGGCCTATATTATAGCCCTCAGCCCGAATCAAGAGTCGCCACGGCTAGCCTGGTGGGGGCTACTGTATACCAATGAGGTTAAACCTCATTGGTATACAGAATTGCAATGTACAACAAATCTGTTACGATTCAATTTATACCCTGGACTTCATACCCTTGCATAGGTTTTCTTTGACTGTAGAGTAGAGTAAATGTAGATGTAAAAAAAAAAATCCTCAAGGCTGGCTCGGTACACAATAAATTTTGTACAGGGCAATTTGAATGCCCCCCTCCCCTAGCCGTGGCGACTCTTGATTCCGGGCCTATATTATAGCCCTCAGCAAGACTACTACGCGGCTAGCCGTGGACCCAAACCGAGTATTTTTTGACGCTGTACTTATGCAGTTATGGTCTTTAATGTTCTATTAACTATTGCATACAGCAGTGGCCATGTAACTTGTAAGGCACTGAATTTATTCCCGCTACGATGTATTTTAAATCCAAAACAAACACATACTTTTTTATCGGTCGTACAGGAGTGTTTCACTCTAGATATATTGAAACATAACGTCACACTATGTGATATATACACGTTGCTATAGGTTACCAGGTGTTTTATTCTTGACGTTCTAACTTCCTACAGGTGTACAAGTACCTGTGCACATGGCTAACGTCTTCAGTCCTGTCCGTTTCTTCACTCACTTTCTTCCTCCTTGCATGCGCTTGGCTCTAAAAATCATGTGTCAAAGGTCACCAAGATGGCCGTCGCTTGAGTTTGAAACTTGTTTTGTTTTTCCAAGGGAGCGTATTCGATGACCAGGACATTTATGTGCGATCTTCCTGTTCATAAATACTGTAGGATTAGTAAATACCATAAGCATTCGTTTTATTTCGAGTATTATTAACAAAGTTGAACAGTGTTCTTGTGGGTCTGGGACTGTACCACTAGATGCGGGGGGGGGGGGCAGGTTGATGTTTTACAGAAGCTCCATGAACTCCAAGCAGATGTGAGGTGGAAGTGCGTTCTGTTTTCTGAGTGCCGTCCAGGCTTCTCTGGCAGTCCCTTGCCCCATATAAACAGACTAACAAGTGAGGAAAAAGCCAAAATACTTATGAGAAAATGGATAATGTCCATATATATATATATGTATACTTGACCTACTCTGGGTACATATAACGTTAATTGTATAAATGTTGTACTCTCCAAGCAGAGGTTTAGGCTTTGGCTTATTTTTTAGTTGTTTTAGGCTTTTTTATCGGACTTTGTTTTTTGTAGATATCTTTTCTTTACGCCAGCCTTTGGGTGGCGTGTTGGATACTGTCTGGCAAATGGATACTGCCTGGCCAATTGATACTGTCTTTGCAGCCACCAAAAGATCTGCTTGGTGATTATAAATGTTGTGGGTGGTTGGGTCACTGGATACTGTATGGCCAATTTGATAGTGTCTTACTCCCGAGAGATTATACAGGACGCAAAAGAACAGAAATACGCAGGTCACTAATCACTAAAAATTTCTAGATGATTCTGGAGTTACGTACGACAACATAAGTACCTTTATGGTAAAGTTTAACATAAGTACCTGTACATGAAGGACATGTACAGTTATGTGTTTTTATCCAAAATTATTCATTCTTTCTTAAAACAATTCCACATAGATAACGCAATATCGATTATTTTAATGATTTACATGACGAACAGTAATGTACAACAAAATGCATTAGTTAGCCCATGGCTACAAAGTTCTTGTGGGTTTTTTTAATGAATAAACGACTTGATTGCTTGAGTAGTGCTGACAACTTGAGGTCTAAAAATAATCCAGTACAGCTGATTTGCTGAGAATGAAGCTCTCCCCAGTGACAAAGTTTTCCTTCCTTTCAGCTAGATACCTCTAGCCTCTACCAGGCTTCGGGAAGCGGCTGGAAAGAGTAGAAATGGGCCAAATAGAAGGATAACACGCCAGGGGAGTTGGTCAGCGAGAGAGTACATTTTCCCTTGTCCGAACGCGGCAAACTGTACTCTCTCGCAGACCAACTAACTTCCCTGGCGTGTTATCCTTCTATTTGGCCCATTTCTACTCTTTCCAGCCGCTTCCCAAAGCCTGGTAGAGGCTAGTTTTTTCCTCTAAATCTTTACTGCACTGAGACTTCATGGCCTCTAAACTATCCACACTGATGCAGTGCAGACTATGATGAGCAGGTACACACAACAATGTTAACCTTCTTCCTGCTGCCTAACCCTATAGCCAATACAGATTTAGTGTCAAACGGCTACCTTAGCATGCTGAAGGTTGAACAGCATCATTTACAATTACAGATCTCCATGTACATCCACAATACTAGCTGTTATGCTGGGGTCACATTTCCAAACTGGGGCCCGGCTGGGCTGTTTGCATGAGCGAAGAAAAATAAACAATTCATATGCACAATATACACAAATAGTAACTCATGAGTAGTTTTTTTTTCCAACTTTTTTGTCTTTTGTTGTCTTTTATGCCATGCTTTTTGTTGTTGGGAATTGTGACCTTTGCATGAAACAGCATCATTCTGGAAACGTCTCTGTTTACCGGTATAGCACAAACAGATCATTATTTACACATTTTGGCTTGGCACAATTTGAAGAAATAACTTCAATCTGTTCTATTGAAAATCTGGGGATAGCCCCATCACATGTTCTGAATTACACATATACAGTAAGGGGTGTCACCAGTTCTAGTATCAAGGGACTTCCAAGGATAAAAAGGGAAGAAATGTTCAGGCTTTCAGAAATGACTTATGCGTAATTTTCAACACTTCTAAAGGACAAATATGCCAACACGGTTCCACCCTTGTATTGCAGGTCGACTTTCTGAAAGTTCGCAACAGCAATTCCATCATTCCCTCTGAGAATAGCCCAAACACATGTATAACAAACTTTGAAACAGGTCTTCTCAAAACCTTGCACGCTTCCACTTTTGGCAACAAAACTTTCACTTGTGGTTTAAAAGTCTACCATTCCAAGTTTATAAATACAATGTATTTACCAGAAAGCGAGCGCATTTCTCCACATTCCGACAACAAAAACCATCACTAACATAACTCTATCTCAGCACAAACTTGTATCAGTCCAGAAAGATGTACTGAGGTGTAAAACGAGTCCTTTGTTCTTGAATAGTTCCAGCGCTTGCTGTGACCAGAGAGTTTTCTGTGCAGTGATGCTGGACGGAATCATTTCTTTGTGTTGCATTATAGTCATTATCATCATCATCATTGGTCAGCTGCAGCACAGGAGACTGTAAGTTTCTTCCAGTTCCATTGTTGCTGGCAAGGTGGGTTATGTGTTTTGGTGTAAGAACTGCCATTGTAGTCTCCTTTCCCAGGTGCCAGATGTACAAGAAGGTGGTGGTTTGGTCGCCTGCATATGCTTTGTCACAGTGTGGTGGGACATAACAGGTGAACGGCTGTTCAGGTTCATCCTCAGGCATGCAGAGTGTGTGTCCCAGGAAATTACTGTCATACAGAATGTCAGGTCTTCCTCACACGGATGTCTTAGAGGATGAAGCTTCCCCTTTAAAGATTGACCTTCCATCCACTTGACCTTGAAGCGACTTCCAAGTGCTACACAGTTCCATGTCTCGGATTGATGGCAGCCGTCCTACTTACCTTCTACTGGTTACCAGTCCTCCCATTTTCAACCCTTCTTTCCTCATTGCTCTGAGTCATGCTATTACACTGAAATATGTCATTACCTCAGAGATACCATATGGGTTCCTGCCTGACTTGTTTTAGCTACAAGCAAAATACTGGCTGTTTCAAGACAATACGTGTCCTGACCTTTTCAGTTACATCTAGAAAAACAACAACACTTCATCAGTTGTTTTACGACAAATCTGTCATCTAAATAATGTGACTTCACAGAAGCAATAGGAGTGGATTGCTCATTCCTTAGCAAAGAGTTCAAATAATTATTGTACAGTCAAAGCTTTAGGTAAGTCTTTTGTGCTGGAAATTACACTTTACACTTGTTTCATAATGACTTCTACCAACACTGATGAACTGTCATTATGTCAAGCTAACAACAACAGCTAAATTGTCTATGGGCGACTGTCCATCTGTTTACGAATAGCTGACCAGTTGTCTTCAGGTGGCTGACCAGTTATATTTTCCTGTGTGTCGTAATGTGTGTTAGAACGGACCACAGGAAGAATAGCTGCAGTCTTGTACATGTATGCTAAATGTGGATCCTAATGAAGTCAGTCAAAGTCAAAGGTGGTTGACCAGTTGTCTATGGGCGGCTGACCAGTTGTCTATGGGCGGCTGACCAGCTGTTTATGGGCGGCTGAGCAGCTGTTTATGGGCGGCTGAGCAGCTGTCTATGGATGGTTGACCAGCTGTTTATGGGCGGCTGACCAGCTGCAGACATTGTTTCAGGTAGTTCACGAGCAGTTCCAGAGGCATCCCGACGGCACGGAATCGCTGAATCTGTTCCACGAGTTCCTGGTTCCTCAGAATCTCCTGTACGGTGGACTCGGGGACCCACGCGAGATTCACCTGGCGAAACAGATCCATGATGAACACCCGTGTGCTCTCGAGGCTCTCCCCTGCCATGGCGGCCGGGCCTGCTGTCTGCGTGGTGAAGTGCTGAAGCCGCTCCGAGATGCCGGGCTGCAGAGGCGAGGTAGTGGTGGGTGCATACAACTGCTGCTGAGCTGGGTCGACTCTCCCGCGGTACTCCATGGCTGCCCTCTGCGTCGCGCTGTCATAACCTCCGTACAGTCCACTCGGCTGTCCTTCTGCTCTGTGCTGCTGCTCGCTGTAACCACCATGCGAACTGTTCGGCTGTCTTTGCTGCTGTCCTCCCTCGCTATACCCCCCATGCAAACTGTCTGGCTGTCTTTGCTGCTGTCCTCCCTGGCTGTACCCCGCACGTGAACTGTCCGGTTGTTGTTGCTGCTGTCGTCCTTCCCCGTGCAGCAGCTGTCTTGGCTGCTGTCCCCCCTCGCTGTACCCCGCACGCAAACTGTCCAGCTGCCTTGGTTGTTGTCCTACCTCGCTGTAGACCCCCTGAGAACTTTCTAGCTGTCTTGGCTGCTGTCCTCTCTGGCTGTACCCAGCATGTGAACTGTCTGGCTGTCTTGGCTGCTGTCCATGCATCTGTGCAGGGCCCCCGTAAGGGCTGCTCTGTACCCGCTGCTGGCTGGTAGCTGTCCCAGCCAGGCCCCGAGAAGACGCCTGGGAAACCTGACCAGAGGGCTGCGTGTACATCACAGAGGCTGCAGTACTGCCTGCCATTGCTAGGGGAGCCGTCGGCTGGTTCTGATGACGAGGAGCGGTAGATAAGAGGTGCTGGTAAGGGCCGGCATCCGCAGCGTCAGACTTGGTGCTGGTGATGGCGGCTCCTTTCTGAGTCATCGACAAGCTTGCAGGCGGTTTGTGCAATGCAGTTGCCATGGAGCTTGTTGCCATGGCGCTGCTCTGATGATCACCGTTACCTTCCTTCGACCCCTGAACCCCGAGAGTCTTCTTGATGTCCGCCAGGATGTCGGGGTTGCCCATGATCTTGTTGACCGCCTCGGGCGTGACGGGGACCTGGATCTGCTGCAGGTACCGCTCCACCAGCCGGCGGTCCTGATGTGGGACCCAGAACGTCTTCTCGATGTTCTCCAGCATCTGGTTGTTCTGCAGCATCCCGTTGATGGCCTCGCGCGTTGCCGGGACGCCGAGCCGCTGAAGATACTCCACCACCATGTCCCTCTTTTCCTCATTCTTCACCTGCTTCGGCTCCAGCTGCTGCAGGTTGGCAGGCGTCGGTATCGCAGCGGAACTCTTCTTCAGGCCGTACTTTGTGACTCGCTTGGCCAGCAGCGCGGTGAACACAGCTTCCGTGACCTCGATTCCTTCTGGTGGGAGAAGCTGCTTGCACAGCCACAGGATTTTGTTCTTCATCTCCGCCGTTTTCTTGGGAAGACACTCCACGATGATTCTGCGCAGCAGCTTTAGCTTCCAGAGCCCGCCGCGCGGCAGGTGTTCCGCCAGGTGTTCCACGGCCTTGTCGTCTAAGTTGTCTTCAGTTCGAGAATTCAGGTAGCCGTCTTTCACTTCCTTCTCATACTTGTGGATCCGGACCTCCACCTCCTGTCTGGTTCGGACGCCGTAGCTTTCCGCCAGGATGAGCAGCTTCTCCGGGAAGCTCATGCTGGGAGGGAAACGCTGAGGGGCGGACGGAAGCTCCAAGGAGCTTTTGCTCTTCTGTTTCTTCATTTCCTGGGCTTGCTGGAAGGAAGGAATTTCCACCAGGTTTGCTTGCGTCGCACCTTTCTGTGAGGCCGTGCTTGGCTGAGACAGGGAGGGGAGAGACTCCGAAGTTTTGCTTCCTGCGTTTTGAAGTTCCCACAATTCTGAAGTGTGCACATTACCCGTCTCTACCGCTGGCTGGATTTCCACTATAGTTCTCCCTCTTTCGCCTGGAGGCATGTCACCCCCTTCACCAGACTGTGGCCCCATGCCAGCTGTACTTTCCTGAGTGCTGCTGTGATACAAGGAGCTTCCGCCCCTATCAAAGTTCTGGTAACTTCCCTGCGAACTGACTGGCTGCCATGGCGGCAGGCCACCTTGTTGATCATGAACTTGTGGTGTCTCGAGGGCCCAGTTGGTGACCTCCTGGCCCTGTGGGGCCATGGTACTGGGGGGCTGTAGGGGCCACAGCTGGCCACTTTCCTCCTCGGCAAACGGTTGCTGCCTTGGGTTCGTTTGATCGGACGGACTTGGACCACGAGTTCTCTTTTCCCTGGTGTCTTCTTTTCTACCACGAGACTCGTCCCTTGGGCTCTGACCTCTTCTGCTTCCGTCCCTCCTGTTGTCTCGTGGGCTTCGCCGTCTTCTGCCGTCTCCTTCCTTGTCCCTTGAGCTACGACTTCCTCTTGCATCCTCCTGTCTACCGCGAGACTTACGTCTTGGGCTCAGACTTTGGCTTCTCTTACGTTTCGCGCTTCTCGAGTCTTTACCTGCTGGCTTGGGTGACGATCGTTGCTCGCTGGTTCTAGTCGTGCTGGACTTTTCTGACCGCTTACGGTAACTTTGCTGATCCCGGGAGTTTCCACGGCTACTCCTGCTGCTTCGTTGGTGCTCGTTTTTCCGCTGCCTGTCAGCCTGATCTGGGTCCTGTCGAATCTTGTTGATCTCGTCAGCCAAACTCCTTTGCAAGTCACGCTGTTGTTCATAGTCTCTATCTCGGGGCCGGGAAGATGTATGTTGTTCCCTCTTGCCTTGTGAGTCCCTCCTTCCTTGGTCTCGGTTCCTTGAGCGCTCCCCTTCCCTTCCAGTCCGGTTCCTTAGGTCTCTGTCTCTGTCCATCATCTCCTGCTTCTCTTCATCGTATCTCTCCCTCCTTCCTGCATCCCTGCTGGCCCTGGCATCTCTCCCCTCCCTCTTCTCCTGCCGGCTGTTCCAGGAACGCTGCTCACCCCTATCCTCCTGTTGGCTGTTCCACGAAGGTTCCTCACCCCTGCCGGGATCACCCGAAGGCTGGTACTCCAGACTTCCTCCTTGCATCTCCTCCTGCATGCCGTACTGATACTCCCGTTCCCGTGCGTCCATGCGCCCGTAGTCTGCATCATATGGGTCTCCACCACGAGGACCCCTGTCTGTAGGCCTGTACTCCCCACGGCTGTCCAGGTCCGGGATGGGTTTAGAGCTGACTGCGGAGTACAGACTGTCCGAGGAGCGGCCCTTCCCCCTGTCCCACTCGTACATTTCCTCCTCGTGCCCGTGTAGTACCACTGGGCTAGGGGTTCGGCTGCTGCTGCGGGCGTGACGGTCGCCATGGATACGGTTACCGTGGATACCTGAACCAGCAGGAGGACTTTGTAGATACTCTTCATGATGTAGAGGGGCAACCGGCCGGCCGAATTCGTCCAGGGCGTAGCGAGGACTTTGGTCCCCTGGGAAGTTCCTGTAGACGTCATCATCATAACCTGTTTGTTGGAGAGCCGACTGATCCTCCCTTCTGTCGGTATGGAGATACTGATCTCGAGCGTCGCGTCCGTCTGGCGGAAGTTTGCCGGGAAAGGCGGCGTTGTCGTAAGCCGGTGACCTGGGTGCCGAATAGGCCCGGTCGTCTCTATAACCCTCTTCCTGCCGGTACGCGGCTCCACTGTGATCAACCAATTCTTCCCTCCCGTACCCCTGACCGTGATCATAATCTTCTCCCTGCTCCCTGTCATATACATCTTCCTGTAACCTGTCATACGAGCGGCTTCTCTGTTGTCTTTCCCAGCTAGCCCTGCGACTGCCACGCTCCTCGTGAGAGTCCAGCCACGGATCAGCCCTTTCCCGACTGCCTCGTTGTCTGCTTTCCTCCTTCTGCTGCCTGCCGAACTCCCTCGCTCTTTCTCTCAGCTGTGCCTCCCACTCGGACACTGGTTCCACGTCTACAGAACGCCTGTTAGTGTCAGATCCCCCGTCTACGTTTCTAGTGAGCCGGTTTCTGTCTTGCTCTCGATCATCTTCTCGAGAACGCCTGTTTCTGTCGCTTCCTTGATCATCTTCACGAGATAGCCTGTTTCTGTTCCGATCATCTTCTTGTGAAAGCCTGTTCCTGTTCCGATCATTTTCTCGAGAACGCCTGTTTCTGTCCCTCCCACGATCATCTTCAAATTCCTTTGAGCGCCTGTCTCTGTCCTGTGGAAACTGTCGTCTGTCATCGCGGGTTCGCGACTGGCTTCTGTCTCTGAAATCTCCTGCCCTGTCTGCTCCAATATCGAAGGGTTCCAGGTTGGCTCGTTCGGGAGTTTCATGGCGCACGTCGCGACGGTCGTATGGATCCCTGAAATCTCTCTCTGCAGATCTCTCGTGGACAGACATCTCGGGGTAGTCGCTGGGGTACATCCGGTAGGGTTCGTGGCGTGGGTCGTCATGGGAACGGTCGTGGTGAGGTGGGCTTGGCTCCATGCCGTAGCTGCCCCGCTCCGAGTCCGACGTTTTCACCTGGACCCGTCGGTAGTCGACGTCATGGTGACCGGGTTCCACGGTAACCTGCAGTGACCCGTTGTCACGGCGATAGTCCACGTCGCCCGGCGCTGCGGTCTCCACCTGCAACGAGGGCATCCCGTCGTCTTGGCCGTACACCTGGTTCTCCACGACGAAGATCCTGTCTTGGATCATCGCTTCTTGGAACCCGGGCTGCTCATAGTCCAACCCCCGTCGTCTGGCTTCTTCAAGACGCTCCCTGGCATCTTGAAGGAACCCTTCTTCTCTCTCGTTTCCCCGGTCCGCGGCGTTCTGCCACCTACGGCCGCCGGCGTTCGGCCCGTTCCTCCGGGCTCCGGGGTTTGACCTGTTCCCTGCTGCTCGTGGTACACCCAGCCTGCTGTGGACGCTGCCTGGGTTATGCGTGGGTCGGTTGGGACCCCGTCTGTTCCCGCCCCGCCAGTTCTGTCCCGACCGCTGGCTCATGCTGCTTCTGCGACCGTCCTCTCAGTCACGGAATCCCACCATAAGGATTCAGTCCGGTTAGTTAATCCGATTGTTAGTTAATCCAGAGCTGCTGTATTTGCATGCAGGAGTGTCCAGCTTGGAGACTTTTTTAACTGATGTCTTGGGGGTGCTTCCTCTGTTATGACGCTGTCAGTGTGGCTCTGTGAGAAGTTTGACCGAGATCATGCTATGGCGTTTGGTATGTGCGCTGCTACCTTGGCCGCATGCAGTTAAACAACACACAGCCTGGCTGGAGGACTGAGTTCTACCCCTGCTGGGGCGACTACTCGTTTGTTTGTTTGTTTCTTTGTTTGTTTGTTGTCAAGGATGGTCACTGGGCAGAAACAAAATTCCTGCCAAAGAGGCCCTGCAAAACCAAAGCAGAGCAGAGTGTGAGAAGTGGGCCCTCGCTGTGGCACTGGGCATGGCAGGGGCTGGTCATGCAGCTGTCATGTGATGAACATGTGATTAGCATGTGACCGTCACATGACAGTAACATCCAGGAAACCACCATGCCAAGGACACATTGTGCAGTAAGGTTCAAAGCTAGCTGTGAGAAATTATGGTAAGTCATCAATTTGGGAGATCTAGATCTTCTGGTATTGTTTGGGACACCCATCATTGTGTACAAACCTTCATTATCTTCAGATTTTTACTCAATGAACAATACAAAGTAATCTCCAAGCAGATCCTAGGGTGACAAAAAACAGTATCCAATTGGCCAGAGGAGGTCTATACGTAGACTAGAGTAGGGTCATTCAGCCACCACTTCGTATCTGCTTGGAGATTAAATACAAAGTACAGGAGTTGATATAACAAAATCAGCATACAGAGAGATCAACTAGTTTTGAACTTTACTCTACTGCAGTGAAGATTGTGTACACTGGAAACTGCCTTCCACCCTGGAAATGAAACAAACTGGTTTAAAAGGAAAATGTTCAAAGTTGGGATGACATTACGGACCCACTTAGCCTGGTTACCAAACCTATTATATTTATAGCTGCCGAGTCCTACATCCTCTTCGCAAAAGCTAGGACCCACTAGCCTGGCACACAGACTATCCTAGTCTCCCCAGTATCTCCACAGTGCATTAGTGCACGAACACCGGGGTATTTTACAGGGTAAGTTCCAATGGACCTTTCCTATAGT
Source organism: Branchiostoma floridae x Branchiostoma japonicum (assembly GCA_013266295.2). Taxonomy (NCBI): domain Eukaryota; kingdom Metazoa; phylum Chordata; class Leptocardii; order Amphioxiformes; family Branchiostomatidae; genus Branchiostoma; species Branchiostoma floridae x Branchiostoma japonicum. The sequence continues at coordinate 340,193 of CM023838.1, forward strand.
CCCGCCTACCTCGGTCAAAACATAAAAATGCAAATATTTGACCGACATGCAGCCACTCTCTCATTGGTCGAACCGCTAATTGTCATGTTATCATTGGTTGAACTGATAATTGTGATGGGCAGTCAGGAAAGGTCCATTAGTTCGCCTACGAAAACTATAGGACAGAAATAATTAGGAAGGCCAGCTGGAAAGATCTAGCCTGCGAGGAGAGGCCTGTGCTTAGTAGGACTGGGGCCGGTAAAACACCCCTAAGCCGGCCTGTGGAGAATGGTAACCAGGCTAGACTGGGGCCGGTAAAACACCCGTAAGCTGGCCTGTGGAGAATGGTAACCAGGCTATACTGGGGCCGGTAAAACACCCCTAAGCTGGCCTGTGGAGAATGGTAACCAGGCTACAAACTCACACACAACACTTTATAACATTGAATGTATTTGAGTGTATCCAGTCAAAACTTCACATTTGCAGAACGCAAAACTAAATCATTTCTCACGTGTTTTTCTACTCTTCTGTTTTATTACTCCATACATGTATTTGCTTATACCTGCACTTATATCATACCCGGCTGGCGATAACGCTCGATAACGGTGTTCCAGACTGGTCCATACTTTACGGTACAGGCCGGGCTTCCATGGCTTCCATAGAACGATTCGAACGCATTTCGCCCTAACTTTTTGGATTAGGGACACCAAATTTCCGATCATTTGGCATTGAAAGGCGTGTTTTCTTGGGTGGGTATGACATAAATAAAATACAATACGGTGTATTCCACATCACTCTCGGTCCCGGCCCTCCCGCGAGTCGGGCCAATACCTCGTGCAATACTGAATACCCCGTGTTGTATTCTATATTTATCTATGTATGCATGATATGGTTACGGCAAGAAGGTAAACTTCCTTGGGAGAGGAGGCTTTCTTGAAATTGACCTTCAAGTCGCTGGACAAGACAATCCAATACAAGGAAGTTTCTTCTTGCTGGAAGACATTCAGGATGTGGGTTATACATAACGCTATTCATGGCAACAAAACATAAATGCCCTGAAGCTGGAAAAATAATCCAAACTGCACCGGTCAACAAATGTGGAAGCAGGTAAAATCGACAACCCTCAAAATCAGATCCTGTGACTTATGACCTCGCGACCTGTGACCTCACAATTGTTTCTGCTGGATAGAGGTAAGGTTGTAACAAGTTTCTTGTAGGCAATTGTAAGCATCTATAAAGGCTTTTATGTCGGTGAAGGTTAGACATCCAGGTAATAAGGTAAGCCAAGAAGCAGTTTCTCAAGCAACTGGATATGATTTTGGAAATCATCATATCCAGTTGCTTGAGTAACTGCTTTTTGGTGTATAGAGGCTTTTCATAATGACATCTTAATAATAATAGATTTATAATCTGACTACCCAGCGGCCATATTGGTGGGTATGTTTAACAGACATACACTGTACTCCAACATGGCGCTTGTGACGTCATATGAAAAGCCTGTATTGCACAGACAAGATACTTGAAATCGGGTGGCGTACACACGACACACATCTGCTTGGAGCTCAGACTGATCAGGCATGCATCTCACAAACACGTTTCAACCCACGGTATTGTTTTACACGATACATCGCCTCACACACGCACATAAGGGTCTCTACCATCGCTAAAACTGAGCTGCACTGTTCCAGAAAGAACCACAGATCACCATAGACCTTCTTGCACGCCAAGATCTCGCCAAGACTTCCTGCAAACGTCTTTCTCCTCTGGGTAAGAAATCTTGCGATCGCCTTTTGTGACCTTTACTTGGCGAGTCCATACGAAGGTAGGGAGGGACTGCATTTGAAGCTATTTGAAGACAATGTTATCACTGTAGTCAGAAAGAGATTATCCACAACAAAGTTGTTAATAATTTACTTACTGTTTAAGTATGTTACATTGGGGCGTTATAAGATAAGAATAGTTTAATTAACTTATGATAAAAATTCACCCTTTAGATGTGGTACATTCTGACGTCGCACAGCCCCCTGGGAGTGTACATCCGGGACATTTCTTCCCTCAGACGATAAAATGGCGATTGAGAAGAAAAAACTCAGCGACCTTCGAGTCGTCGATTTGAGGGAAGAACTTGAGAAAAGAGGCCTCGAAAAGGGAGGAACGAAGCCAGTACTAATAGAGAGATTAAAGAAGGTAAGGTTTTTACTATATTCACACTGCATGCGGACTTTAATTCGGCTGAAACGCGAGGTATTTTCTGGGAGGGATGACCAAAATGGCGCCGGCTTTTGTTTCTTTTCGCCAGCGTGGGTTGGGCCCATGAAAATACATCGCTATCTGAGAACCCATTCGTATTCTCAGCATCCATTTTATTGTGAACTGGAGTCTGGATTTTACAGAGATTATTTGGATATGGGGTACGTATGGGTTTGAGTTGCATTAGCGTTGTTTTTACGGCGACTTTTGGTGGCTAATTATTTGGGAAATAAACATGCTATTCGTGGCGCGAACTGCGCCCACGTGACCAGATCGGTCTGCACATGGCAGTGATTTGACGTGTTTGCACAAATTAAGAAAACATCACAGGATTCCGCGTGTGTTTATACAAAATACGACCTTCGAAACACGAAAGGCGGCCTGAATTCAGTGCAGAAGGTAGCATGTTTCTTGTTGTTGTTGTCCTTGCTTATAAAATTTGTCTATAATTTTTTCCGCTAGACGTAGTCTCATGATGTTTCTTGTGCGATCCCAAATACTAGTATATGGTGCATGGTGACATGTTTGTGTTTTGTGAATTTGTTTATTTATTTATTTATTAGCAGAATTTATAAAAATAAGCGGAAGAAATTAACATATAAGAAACACTACGTGCAGGAGGGGGTAGGAAGCCTTCAGGGCTTTTACATAATTGCCCTCCTCCTTCCTAACCTAACTAACAAAATTTGTGATGCATTGTTACTGTGTTACTATTGGCATCCACCCCCTGAAAATTTTGAAATTTATAACCCCCTGAAACATCAATTCCTGCAGTTTGTAGGCATTTCTCACATTTAAATCAGGCAGCATTACTATGGTACCAATTGAAAAGGGAAAAAAGAACACAAAATCCCCCATACCTAGGTTGAAACACAGTGTAGGGGCCAAAATCACATCTTGGGGATAGATTTGTGGGGTCGTGTGGCGTAACGGCAGAGCATTCGGCTCAGAACCAAGAGGTCCCGGGTTTGAATCCTGCCATGCCTTAGCTGGTGTGTTACGCCGAAGGGCGGTTATACCGGCTATACAGATACAGATACAGATGTCACCGATCTTGTGCCCTTGGGAAAGGCACTCTACACGACTTTCCTCACTTCACTCAGGTGAAAATGAGTATGCCAGAATGATCATTGTCATGATCGTGGGCATTAAAGGAAGAAAGAAAAGATTTCTTGTTAGGATGTTTTTGTATGAGATGTTATACAGAACACTGAAACCCTACTCTCCCTGTTCAGGCTATCCAGGATGAGGGTGGGGATCCCAATGAGATTGAGGTGGAGGCCGGCGACAAACCCGCTTCAGCCAAGAAAGCAGCCGGCGCTAGAAGGACACCAGTCCGTAAGTAATTGCCTGAAATGCCTTATTTATTTACTTGTTTTCTTTAGTAGGGTGGCTCAAAGCCCGGATATGAATGAATGGCTCCCTCAGTTGCTGAGCACTGCTTTCCAGGGAAGCCCTGCACATACAAATGCACATACAAACAAGACAGTGATATGTACATATCAGTGTATCGATAACAAAATCGTATGCAGGGGTTTTTCTAAACCAGGGAATAAGGGAGCTGCTCCCTCATGTAACCAGCCAGCTCCCTCATGTCAATTTTCAGATTGAACCCTCGACCCTAAGTGGCTACATACTACATGTAGACTCAATACACAACATAAGTCTTTCTCAAAATGATCTTTTTCCAGTGAAGATGTAAAAACATAACATCATAACAATGCATTCTCGCATTACAAACTGTGTTACTCTTGTAAAAATTTGCATCGCTCTCTTGCCATGCTAGTGATCTGCTCCCTCATGCAAAATTTTTCCAGAAAAAACCCTGGTATGCATACTCATAGTCCTTATCCTTAGCTTGAAAGTTCATCTGTGTTGGAAGAAGTCATTGTGAAAGAACTGTAATCTCTAACACACGAAATTGGACTTGTCCTAAGTGCAAAATACGTCTGAATATGTTTATATTGATTTTGTGAACTCAACACAATTCAGATGTTTATGTAGTTCTGCCATGTGGATTTTTATAATAAACTGAAATTGACTATATGCCCCCCCCCTCTTCCTTAGGTCGTCCTAAGAAAGAGGAGCAGGAGACGAACGCTGAAGAACCTGCGGAAGATGGCATGGAGACAGAGACAGCTGACGTCCCCGACAGTCTCTCGCTGAAGGACGAACCCATGGACGACCTTGACGTCCTGGATGAGGAGGACTCCATTGACCAGGTATGACCTTCAGGACAGCACTTTGACCTTCAGGACAGCACTGTTCTTCAGGACAGCAATGTGTTCTTTAGAACAGCACTGTGTCCTTTAGGACAGCACTGTGTCCTCAGCGCTCGTGACTGCGCCTGTTTTAGGCGCATATGCGCCCAGAATTTCGAGAATGCGACTAGATTTGAAATCACAGGCGCACGGTGCTCCTAGAAAAAATCAAGTTACGTTAAGTCATTTTTCAAAATAAGGGCTTACAAACCCAGGTAAAGCTACAAATTTTGTGGTAACAATGACCCATTTTCCATTAAGAAATGTTCATAGAGAAGTTCCATCCGCAGTCAACTTGTTTTAATGCACCTATAAACGCAAAATTTTATTCAAAACGCACGCGAAGAGATCGGCCGAGACGAGAACAACAGCGGCCATCTTGGATTCTCGCGATCTCACTGCAACGCCCTCTAGCGACATTAGTAAGAACTGCAGGGTTACCGACATCGGTAGAGAGCCGATAATGAAACAAATTAAATCAAGCACCGCGTTTCCGCCGCTATTTTATCTCTTGGCCAAAATTAATTACTTCTTTGCTATTGCTATATAAAAATTGTACCAGGCTGAAAAATAGTTTTTTTTTTAAATTTTATACAACTGTATAAATGTTGTTTACTACTGACTCTGTAATAATATATAGTAATTTTGCATGTGTTCTTCAAATTGCATGTGAAATGTATGAAATGGGTCTAGGTCCAGCAGATATAGATTAGACTGCAAGTGACATACACCTCAATGGCCTGTAAGAGCATTTTCAAATGAACGTTGTTGTCAATTTGGACATTTTCCGGGGGGTACATTTATTTGGGGGGGGGGGTATGTTTATTAGATTTTGAAGTTTTTCTGGGGTGTACTTTTATTCCGGAGGGTATATTTAATTTATTTGGGAAATGAGAGTAATATTTTTCGGCAGCTTTATAATTACGGTATCTTCTTGGTATTTCTATTTCACACAATTTTCTCATGTTCAATCAAGGAGGTTTGACCTTTTTGGTTTAATAAAGTAAATAAAAGGTTACATTTCTCTATACATGCAAATCGCAGCAAGTATTATTTTACCTTTGCGGGCAGTGTAGTACCCTGAACACAGTATTCAACATTTTGTGCTGCAAATTACGTCAATAGGATTTTTTTTTCTGGTGGTGCGCCTAGATTTTTGCTGGTGCGCCCAAATGTTTTGGGTTAGGAGCACAGTGCTCCTAACTCAAAAAGTTAGTCTGGAGCCCTGGTCCTTTAGAACAGCACTCTGACCTTTAGGACAGTGCTGTGTCCTTCAAGGATAGCACTGTCCTTCAGGACAGCACTGTGTCCTTTAGAACAGCACTGTGACCTTTAGGACAGCAATGTGACCTTTAGGACAGCGCTCTGACTTTTAGGGCAGTGCTGTGACCTTCAGGACAGGTGCTGATGTGTCTGACCTGTGTTGTAATTCTGTAGTCTTGCTAACTTATGTGCAAATCAAATATCCTATGCATGAGAATGCTTAGATGCAACCAGTGGATAGTACCCTTCCCCTGTACCGTGTACAGTATTACTCTAACCTTGTTGCAAATGTAGGTCTGGTGGTTTTAATTTCTTCACCTGTCTAAGGAGGGGTAAAACTTAACCTTCTCCATGCTGAAGTTGCCGTTTGGCTACCAAATTTGTATTGGTTACGGGGTTAGGCAGCAGGGAGAAGGTTAACATTAGTGCAAATCTGGGGAAGGGAAGTTTGTGAACTCTACAGACCCTTTTTCTTGTAACTTCCAGTAAGCAAGCCAGCTGTTTATGTAACTCAACTGATGTTTCAAAGAAGTTCAGTAAGATTTTTTTGTCTTGGGTTGAAAAGAAGAGGGGTCCCTTCTAGTTTGCTGAGGTTTTTTTTGTGCTGCAAGTTGGACTGGTACTGGTAAATAGACTTACACACAGTTAGATTTGACTGTGTAGAAAATCGTTGCCCAAACAGAGCGACCTGGGATACCCCTGGTTTGTTGTGGCAAGTTCTCAGGACATTTCTGTCCCCCTGAACTTTTCTGCTGTTCTCCCTGATTTCTGCTAGATAAGCTCACTGTTGCCTGCTGCCGCCTTTCAGCTGGTGTTCTATATGCTTGCAGTTCAACATGTAATTTATATATATCATATAATTATTAGATATATTAAAATGATTCTTTAGCAACAGTAGAAGGCAGTAAAATGTAAGTGCAATCCAGTATTAATAAGAGCCATGCCAGATGGTTCAGAATTGATCTTAAAGAAAAAGAGTAAGACATGAGTGCAATACCCAATTCCATGTGCCCTATCAATGCTAGAAGGAATGGCTGCTAGAGGGGGGAGGGTTAGTCGGTGGTTACCATGGTGACGGGTGGTTTCCATAGTGACCGATGTTGTGCAATAAAGCAGGAGATGGATACGATCGACGACCTCGGTGAGGAATCGGACCAGGAGGAAACTTCAGCGGTGAACGGGGAGGACCAGGAGCCTCCTGAGGAGGCGGCGCCCACGGATACGGTTGCCATGGAAACTGGCGACGCCCCGGAGACCGTTGCCACGGCGACGACAGACACAGAGGAAGGGAAGGGTGACGTTTCTGCGGAGAGTGCGGATCTGCCGAGCTCCGAGGCTGCAGCAGCGACGCAGGAATCTGCCGCAGCTCAGACAGACCCCGCAGCAGAGGAGGAACTGCAGGTGCCAGGGGGCGCTGATGAAACGGAGATGGACGCAGCCAGCCTGGTGGACAAGGTAAAGCCAGCTCTGCAGTACCGCCCATGGCCTGCTGGGGCCGCTTCTGCACATACTATAGTTAAAGTGCTTCCCCAGTCCCACAATAGGAGGTAGAGGTGTTTCTGTACATGTAGGGATGAGTTAGGAACACCTGGTGACTGTTGCAACACACCTGTCCTTATAGACTATACCTGGGCTGAGGTGAGGACTGTTACAGGTAATGAAGTCATGTGGGGATCAAACCCAAGTTTGTCAGCTCGTGGGAATCGAACCCTGGTCTCCCTGGTTAGGGACTACATTCTGTTCCTTCCCCTGCAACTATACCGGGAAGGGTCAGGTAATGTCAGGGAGTGTGAAGACAATCTTGGTAAGAATGGTTTTGCCTGTGATGTGATTTTATGTTCAGTACGAATGTAGCAGTACTTCATGCATACAGTTCCACACTGCTTTGAGTTACAGAGTTGCTTGGACTTCGTTGTTTGACTGTTTCTTAACTTCCTTGTTTCCATTTCTTCTCATTGCCATCAGCTGTTTCCTTGTTGTGTCCAGAACTGAGCTTTATCTGGAATCATACTCAGGCACAGTTCTGGATAGGCCATGTGTATCCAGAACCATGCTTTATCCAGAATCATGCCCAGGTTCTGGATAGTCCACGTACATCCAGAACCACGTTCTTGGATACGCGGAGACTATCCAGAACCGTGCCTGATCCTAACCCTAACCCATTCAGGACTAGAACTAGATAGGCACGGTTCCGGATACAATGAGCCTTGACTGTTTCTTGTTGAAAATGAAACTAAGAAACTCTGAAGCTTTTGTCAAGATACAGTTATTTGTATAACATAAAGTTGACGCACTTGATTTTTAAAAAAAATATTGATATAGCATTTTCCAGGTCCTTAACAATGTTGATGCGTTTCTTTTGTGTTGAAATGTTGTTTGAAACGTTGTACCGTCTTCACATACTGCTAATGCTAACATGCCAGCTAGCCTGAGATTTATACAACTATTCTGAGGACTATGTCATTGGTTTGCCATTTTATTGCAATTTAAGGTAGAAGAGTTGTTGTAATAGGTACAGGTTAGTTGGGCAGTCTTAGCTCTGGCATTCACAGCCAAGCTGATAATGAACAATCACTAAGTAGTTATTATACACTAAGATTTTATACACTTTTTATGTACACCAAAGGAAGCAGCACTTGCAAACAAGCTTTTGTGTAGTGTATAAAATCCATATAATTATAATTACCATCACAGATGAACTTCCATTTGAATATGAGTTATGATTTCGTATCACAACTAGTGGGGACAACAGTACGGTCTGTTTCAAGGTTCTATGTTTGTAGGAAAAAGGAGTGGATTCATTCCTCAGCTAACCGACATCTCACACACACAGTCGTCCCTCAGTAAGACATCTGGAGCAGCATAGTTCCCGTTTAGAACTTTTATTCAGCTTGACACACGACCTGGTTCTGTGTTTTTGTTAGTTATATATTATAAATAATATTTATCTAAATGTTTGTAGAAAGGCCTGCTTCAGGGTTCTCCGTGTTTGTATTGTAACGGGAGATTGAATATGTACCCAGTATGTCCAGCCCAAAGAGTTGTTGTAATTGTTTGTTTATATGTTTGTTTGTGTGCAGGTTCTAAATGAGACGGGAGAATCCGTGGACGACGTGGCGCTCTCAGCCGAACAGGAGGAGGAGCTTCTCACAGAGGACGTGAGTTGTGCCGCCATTTTTCCCATGATCCTCTTGTGCTGGCCTTTGAACCCTTGTGCCATCATTTTTCCCATGATCCTCTTGTGCTGACCTTTGAACTCTTGTGCCATCATTTTTCCCATGATCCTCTTGTGCTGAACCTTTCTTTCTTCCTTTGGCAAAGTCTTGAAGTTGAACATGAAAAACAACATGACAGTCTTAAGCTATTCGTAGCACAATGACTGGGTTTCATTTTTTTATGGAGCAAAATGCCTAGATTTTTGTAGGAGGAATTTTGACTGTTGTTGTAAATGTTGCCTTATTTGATTTTGCTACTTCTTTGAAGCGTTAACCAATACTAGATTTAATAGATGTCTGATGTTGCCTTCTTTCTTGCAAGTTTTGTATTATTTTGTTTTGTCTAACAAAAAAGTTTATCCTATCATTGTCATTTTATTTGATGCTATAGTTTCATTTACAGTACTTGTAAAGAATTTCTGCTCATTCAGATTTGTTCCTTGTTTTTTCTTTTGTATTTGCTGGAATACTTTGACCTGGACTTTTTATGTTGTTTAAGCTTTTGCATCATACTTTTATGTTTGAATTGTTGACATTTTAGCAACCTCTCAAGCCTTTTGTGTTGTTAGAACAGCTACGAATGTTGAGCACAAAGTTGTCATACTCCGAACGGTAGTATGCTGACAGTGACATTTTCAGAAAGTTGCTGTTTGTGTTCATTTTTGTTGAATTTTTTATCTCCATGAAAAATGGAGATATTGTTTTGGGTCTGTCTGTCTGTGTGTGTGTCTGTGTGTCTGTGTGTGTGTGTGTGTGTGTTTCCGCCAATTACTGGTGAGCATAACTTAAGAATGCCTTTATGGATGGTGACGATATTTGGTATGTAGGTAGGTCTTAGGAAGACAAAGGTCAAGGTCAAATCTGGGCCTCCTGGTGGCTGACCTTGGTACTGCAGCAGAACTTCCGGTTTTTGTATCTTTTGTCCTGAACATGCTATGGTCTTGATTTTTTGGTGGCAGATAGCTTTTCCTGTCAGGAATAAGTGGTGTGGGTTTGGTTCCCCTGGCAGCTTGTTCTGGAACTGCAGGGGGAGGGGGTGGCGAAATTTTTAAGAGCAGATAAGTCCAGAGAGGAGCAACGTATTATCATGATTTTTGGCATGTGAGTAGCTTACACAGAGATGTACATAATTAGATACAACTTATGCAAATGAGGACTTAATTTGCATAATTAATGAGGAAATTCTGTAATTCCAGTGTTTTACATAATAGGACTTTAATACATGTAATGTGTATAATCTATCGCACGTAGAATATTAACAGATATCAATTATGCAAATATGGACCTCATATGCATAATTAATCTAAAAATTCTGATTCCTTAATGTAATGATGGGAATTTCATACTTGTGAAAGTTAGTTAATAGTTTACAACACCATGCATATATTATGTCAATATAAAGGTCATTTGCATGATTTATGATAACATATTGAAATGAAACATTGCCAAAGGATTGGACTTTCACATCAAATATGTTATTTGTCTTGAGGAAACCATATTTCATGGAGATATGAGGTCTCCGAATTCTTGTTGTAACTGAAGTCATGTGACCTGTTTCAGGAGGTGGGAGAGGGGGAGACGGAAACCCCTGCAGACCAGAAAGGTAACCCCAGTGTCCTTAGATAACCCGCGTGTCCTTAGGTAACCCCAGTGTCCTTAGGTTAACCATAGGTCACCACAGGATTGAACATCCTTGTGCAAAGTTATTATAAACAATAAAGAAGGTGGTATTAAGTCACACCTATCAGGGCAGCTGCAAGAAAGCTTGTTCCTCCACATTTCTCTGCTCAAGCTCCATTTCCACGGTGATGTCCGTCTCCATAGCGATGCAAGGACCGTTGCCATGACAACCGCCGCTGACAGCGTTCTCCACGGTGACTGCCCACGCCCGTTTTTGCCGCATATTGAAGACGCCCATGTCATGTTGAGAACCACAAGAGACGTTGCCATGACAACAGGCAGATGGTGACCATGGTAACCATGGTTGTGAGGAGAAGAAGAGGTGGACAGGATCAGCAACTGGACTCGGCCGTGGACTTTGCAGGACTTTTGCGCTGAAGGCCGCTGGAGTTTCCAGTGCCGAAGAAGTACCAAGTTAGACTTGAAGAGGAAAAGGGACCGACCAGAAGAATGACTTTTGAAGGGAAGCTTCCTTTTTGGGGGGGGGGGTTAAAGAAGATCACCAGAAAGACTTTAAGAAGAGGAATAGTAACAGGAGAACGGGACATCCTGCAAACGGCAACGTTTCTGTCTAGAAGGAAACAAAAAAACCTTCTTGTCACTTTGCTGCCAGCAAGAGTAGGACAGTAGGACACTGAAGATCGCCAGGAGGACTTTGAGGAAGAGGAGGGTTACAAAAATGAACAGGACATCCTGCAAATGCCTACAAACGTTTCTGTCTGGAAGAAAAAAACCTTTGTGGCATGGAGACAACATCAGGACACTGTGATAAACCAGACTGAACATAGGAATCCTCGGAGCAGGCCAGAGTTGAAGAGACGGCATCCCGGCAGCTTACAGGGTCACCATGGCAACTGTCGCCATGGCAACACTGAACACCAGTCGCCATGGTAACACGGGAACACTAGTCGCCATGACAACCCTGGAACAGCAGTTTACAGAGGAGGGGGAGGGGGGGGAGTCAAGTCCGAATGTGAGGAGCAAGCTTTCTGCAGCGAGTGTGACCCTGACAAGGCCACAGGTTAAAGGTTAGAGTTCACACGGTAGTGCAAAGTTCACCGGCACAGTATGCCCTGCTCTGTAACTGCAGTAATATACCTACCCTTGCTGTACCCTCAGTAACTACAGTATTACTTGCAAGGTACTTTGAACTTTGAAATTGAAAGGTAAGTGCTCATGGTAAGCTAGCTCTGGTTATAAGGAATTGCCTTTTTTTTTCTTTAAGAAGTTTTTGAGCAGGCCTAAGACAGACGTTGTGGCCGTGCTTGGCAGCTCAGGTATCCACATGTGGGTCTCACACCATTTAATGTCCATTCACTTGTTTTAGACAAAGAAGGTAGCAACAACAAGAATGCTGCAGCCGCACCAAAGGAGGAGCCCAACGTCCAGCCGGCCAAGCCTGCGGCAGGGGCAAAGGTCGTCGCCCCGGGAGACGCCCCCGTGCCCTTCCCCCTGACCTCCAAGGACCTCCTAGAGATGCATGCGCCCACGGCGACTAAGGACGAGGAAGAAAACATCTCGCTTGTGGTCCACGCCGACGACCAGATGATCGCCGACCTTGACGCCGACCTTCTGGACATGCCCAAGGACGCGGAGTCCTCCGCAGAGCCCGCTCCCGCCGCCGAGGAGCCCGGCAAGGAGCAGGAGAAGGCCCAGGAAACGTCTAAGGAGGTTCCCAAGGAAGGAGACGGAGCCAAGAAGGCGGAGGAGGAAGGGAAAGGTCCGGAGGAAGCTGGGAAGAAAGCGGCGGAGGCAGGAGGCGGAGAGAAGAACAAAGAAAGCTCGTCCTCGGCCAAGAAAAGCCCGTCGGTCGCGAACGTGAGGACTCGGAGGTTTGTGATGCTTGTGGTAATGCTTGCTTACATTGATGGTGAAAAAATTCCGTTCCACCCTTTTTTCCATGTGATAGTTGTTCCCGTACTCAGACCGTTAAGTTAAGAGCTATCGTAACGGCCCCGACAAGGTGAAGCGAAGTCAGGCGGTACAGACTCAACTTTGACCCCCGGCCCTGTATAGTGACCTCTGACCTGCCAGGGGTGCCCTTGGCGAAGGTCGAAGACGTACGAGCGGTGCCCTGTTGCCATGGTAGCATGCGAAGGCTGGACGTGGTGGTTGCGTTAGACTCATCGTCACCAACTTGTGCCATTCTCCTCCATCTAACACTAGAACACACCTTTCTTAAAGACGGCCCTGTTCAGGAAAGGAGCTCGTAGCAAATCTTAGACTTAACCGCAGTTTCTTAGGTGACTCGGAAGACATTTGCTGCTCATTTGATCATAAGAGAAACTCCTTAAAGATAAAACCATCATCCCCTCTCTCTCTCTTCTTCTTCTCAAGTAATTACGATACGTCTTAGAACCAGACCAGTCGAGATTTAAGTAACCCAACCCAGTAAGTAACAATTCTAGCGGCGCCTACAGACCCACACTAAATATTGCCTACAAGGTTCTCTCACTCCTTTCAGTCCTGTTGTCGCGTCAGGCTTGGCCTGTGAAGCAGTTTTGCGCGCTGAGTTTGTGCCAGTTTCTTGTTCTCACATCTTGTTGTCTTCCCTTCTCCCCAAAAAACAGCGCCAGTGGGAAAGACACCAAGGACGCAAAAGCGCCGCCTAACAAGGATGAGAAGGGTAAGGGTGGAAGATATGATATTATAGCACATCGGCAGAACGTACTGCACCTGCGCGAAACCCATAATGTATTGTGCTATAGCACTTTGGCAGAACGTCTCATATAAGGTTGTATTAGAGCATATAAGGTTGACAGCCTGTCTGGAGTTTTCAGATGTTGTATAGGAACAGATGTCATCTGCAACAGGCAAAATTATTATGCAATGTTGACCAAACATCCACTGAAAAACGTGAAAAATCAGGGTTTTGCGCAGGTGCAGTACGTTCTGCCGACGTTCTGATAGAACTAACCTTGCTGACTGACTGGTGTGTATTGCAGTAACCATCCATGTAGACTTGTTGAGAGGTGTATAATGGTGGATGTACCAAGTACCTAATACCAGCTCAGAAAAGAACAAGAAATAGTCATGCCTTCAAGTACCAGAGCTATCAGCCAAGGATTGAGGTGTTCAAAAACTCATTTTTTCCTAGAACTATCGTAGAGTGGAACTCGCTGCCACCAAGTACAGTAGGGGCATCGTCACCAGATAGTTTTAAACAATGTTTAGAGTTATACGTTCAAAGGTTAGATGTAACAGGTCGTTCGGTGTAATGTAGCCAGCTGCCGCCACGCCGCGTGCCTGCGAAGCTTTTGTGTTACGCCGGAGGGCGGTTATACCAGCTATACAGATACAGATACAGATAATGTGATAATGCCCTGTTGTGGAGAGGTGTATAATGAGATAATGCCCTGTTGTGGACAGGTGTATAATGAGATAATGCCCTGTTGTGGACAGGTGTATAATGAGATAATGCCCTGTTGTTGAGAGGTGTATAATGAGATAATGCCCTGTTGTGGACAGGTGTATAATGAGATAATGCCCTGTTGTTGAGAGGTGTATAATGAGATAATGCCCTGTTGTGGAGAGGTGTATAATGAGATAATGCCCTGTTGTTCCAGCCCGCCATGGCAGTTCCAGCTCCAGCAGTAAGAACCTGTGGGTGAGCGGACTCTCCTCCACAACTCGAGCCACCGACCTGAAGGCTGCCTTCAGCAAGTATGGCAAGGTGAGAGCCTAGGGGGTCTTGTTTTCTGCTCAACCATTTGTTAAGGGGCCTTGTGTATCCTATGGGGTCTTTGTTGTGAGGAAAGTGTTCATCAGTAGTGCTCAGTGTTTCCTATGGGGTCTTTGCTGAGTGGAAAATGTTCATCAGTAGTGCCAGTGTTTCCTATGGGGTCTTTGTTATGATCAAAGTGTTCACCTGTAATACCCATTGTATCCTATGGGGTCTTTGTTGTGAGGAAAATGTTCATCAGTAATGCCATGTGTATCCAATGGGGTCTTTGCGGAGAGAAAAATGTTCACTGGTAAAACCCAGTGTATCCTATGGGGCCTTTGCTGAGAGGAAAATGTTCATTAGTAATACCCAGTGTATCCTATGGGGCCCTTGTTGAGAGAAAAATGTTCCCCATTTTGGAAAACAAAAAACTCAAGCAACTGGATAAATTCTATGAAGAGTAAGATGTTTTAGACAGCATTCATCTTTTATTAGTGACTGAAAATGATGAAAGTTACTCATTATCAGTCACTGATAGTGAATGCTATCCGAAACATCTTCAGAGAACTTACCTAGTTGCTTGAGTTATTTTTTTATTACATAATGTTTTACCAGAATGACCTTCATCGATGTTGACCTTTGTTCAGGTGGTGGGAGCTAAAGTGGTGACCAACGCGCGCAGCCCAGGTGCCCGATGCTACGGGTTTGTGACCATGTCGTCCAGCGAGGAAGCTGCCCGATGCATCACACATCTCCACCGTACAGAGCTGCATGGGCGCATGATCTCAGTGGAGAGGATGAGTGTTAGTACTGGTGCACTGCTAGGGACTAGAGCTGTGGACCTAAACAAACTTTAGGTACAAGTACAGGGGTTTAGGTACAGGTACAGGGGTTTAGGTACAGGTACAGGGGTTTAGGTACAGGTACACAGGTTTAGGTACAGATACAGGGGTTTAGGTACATACACAAGTACAGGGGTTTAGGTACAAGTACAGGGGTTTAGGTACAGGCCTATATTGAATACCAGCAAAACCCTTATGTTCAAACTAACTACTCGTAAACTTTGAACTTTGAAACTTTATTTTCAAGGTCAACCTTGCAGATAATGTGACTGTCTGAATCTTATTTATTTTAATAATATTTAAGATTTATTTCACTTAAAAAATTGGGAATATCACCTCAGACATTTATACTTGTAAAACTACATTATATGACATAAACAACAAGATAAACACAAGCATAAACTTAAGTTCCTTCTTGGGTTCCTTCCAGGCGAAGAACGACCCTTCCAGCTCCTCTAAGAAGCCTCCTGAGAAGAAAGAGCCTGAGAAAAGAGACCTTCGTTCGAGCTCGACGCGCAAACCTTCCGCCGACGCACGGAAACCTGCACCCAAGAAGGACGACAAGGACAAGAAAGAGCCGGAGAAGAAGCTGGAAGAAAAGAAAGATGAGAAGGAGGAGAAAAAGGAGGAGGACAAGCGCTCGGGGTCTCAGAGCCGCCGCAGTACAGGAGAGAAGGCACCAGGTAAAATACGACTCCTGAACACTGCCAAATGAGTTTGAAGGAATTCGAAATTTGAACATATAAGCAAGGCAAAAGCAAATTAGAAGGCACCAAACATCAGCTTGCTGCCTGGGTATTGTATTGCTGTTGCAATTTGATAAAATAAAATAAAAACAAAAATAGACATTTAAACAACCATGCTCTCCTTTCAGTTACAATGTCTTCACTTTATTTTCCATTAGTTTTCAAACTGTTCCAGTTGAGCAACTGTGTCCTAATTACCTGTATGTCTAGCCGTAACAATTTTGTTTCTCCTCCGCAGCATCCAAGGACAAGGAGTCTGGTGAGAAGGAAGGAGCGGACAAGGACGGGAAGGAAGGGACACGGACGGTCGTGATGGACAAAAAGAAAGGCGAACCCGTCGTCACCGTGAAAGACTCCAACAAGCGTGACTCCAAGTCGAAGGAAAAAGACGGCCAGCAGGCCCGTAAAGGTAGTAAAGAGAAGCAAGGCGAGATCCTCTCGTTCGACAAGATCAAGGAGCAGCGCGAGAGAGAGCGTCAGCGCCAGCGGGAACGCGAACTGCGGGAGATGGAGCGTCGTCGCGTGGAGAGGGAGCGCCGAGAGCGGGAGCGACAGAGAGAGATCATCCAACGAGAGCGTGAGGAGCGGGAGAAGCTCCAGCGGGAGCGAGAGCGGCTCCAGCGGGAGCGAGAACGGCTGGAACGGGAGAAGCAGGAACGGGAGCGCCTGGAGCGAGAGCGGATGCGGATCGAGCGGGAGCGCGCCCGGGAGCAGGAGAGAATCGCCCGGGAGCGGGAAGAGACGCGGCGGCTGCAGCTGCAGCTGGAGGAGGAGCGCAGGCAGCTGAAACGAGCGCTCGAAGCACCACGCGAACGAGACACGTACTGGAGCGAACCCAAGAGACAATACGAGGGCGACTTTCACCGCGGCGCCCCCGAAACAAACCGCTTCAACGACTACGATAACCGTGAGCGTGGAGCAGGCTACACACGTGACGTCGACCACCGTTCAGCCGCCCCGCCGCCCGACCCGTACGAACGCAGGGTGGAGCGCTACGATCGCCGTGACAACGCACAACGCCGAGACGACCAGCCACGCTACAACGACGCTTCCCGCGATGTCCGAGACATCCCGCCGCCGAGACGTGAAGACCTTCCTCCTCGTCGTGACGACCCTGCCCGACGAGACGAGCCTCCACGGCGGGACATCCGCGACCGTGACGCCCGCAGAACCCCGACTGTTCCTACCCGACGTACGCCGCCAGGGCCACGAGAACGACCCGCCCGTCCTGAGCGTGGCCACGCCCCGGAGCCCGACCGGATGCCACGTGGCGCCCGGGTTGCACCCCGGGAACGTCCGGCCGACCGCTCCCGCAGCCCGCACCGTCGCAGCAGCCCGCGGCCGACCCGTGAAGACTGGAAGTCGGAGCGCAGCCTCCCCAGCGACCGGCGTGACGGCCGAGCCCGCGTCCCGGGCGGCGCGGCCATGCGGGGAGGAGCAGGTATGGATCCCATCTCGAAAGGTATGAGTAATCCAACTAGCAGTTTGTCTTACGGGGGTCGGGAGCCGGTAGGAATGCAAAGTCACGACTCCCATTTTCCTATAGATGACCGCCGCCAACGGGAACCACCGCGAGACGACGGATGGGGGCCAGTCCCGTCGGATGACAGTCGCCGACCTGCGGCACCGTCGCGAGCCTCGGCGTCGTCGTACAGCGACCGGCAGATCTCAAGTGTTAGCGACAACCGTCCGGGCCTGCTGGGGTCGGCGCCGTCGCGAGGTGGCGGGGACTCCCGCGGGGACTGGAGCAGCGGGGACCGGCTACGGAAGGCGGAGCCGCAGCGACAACCGGGGACGGACGGACACGGCTGGCCAATGGGCGGGCTGGAGAATCCGACGGTTAACCGGCTGGGAGAGCGGTGGCCGGGCTCCATGGGGCAGCAGCAGGTCGACTCCCGTCAGCGCGTCCTGGCCGTCAGCGCCGGCACGATGTCGCAGCACCAGCGGGCAGCCGGGGGGTACATCAGCGCAGCGCCGCAGCACCACACGCAGCCGCAGCCTGCCACGCAGCTGCTGAGCAGAGCGCCTGCAGTCGGAGGGTTCGGCGGGCCGGACAGGCACAAGCCCGCACAGGACAACAGGTTTGACCCCTACAGCAGGGCGCCACCTGCCCGGAGATACTAGTACTGCAGGGGGGTTTTCTATAGGTTCTTATTTTCACTTCCTGTAGTTGGGGTAACAGTTCGCGCTTGTCACTTTCATTTTTGGTGTGTCAATAGTATAAAAGATGACTCAAAGACATTTTAGACAATGTAAAACCTGGTCCCCAGTAACAACGTAGCCTGTAAGGTTTCCTACATTGTGGCCATGAACTTGAGAGTTTGGCCTGTGTTATTCCTGTACTTTCCTAGCAGTCTCTGTGGTTCAAGTAAAAGCCGAGTCAGAACATGAGTCAGTTTGGTCTGGTGAATGTTAAACCCGTTAAGTCTATACTTATGTTACTTTACTTGTTTTGTGTTTGTCAACTTAGAGGTAGTAGGGGTTAAGTAAGTTTGAGACATGGACCAAAACGTTGTGGAAAATGATTGCTGATGACCTGTTTTTTGCTAGGCTCAGAAACATGGATAAGTCATGTATGTGCCAGAGTGTAAGAAACATTCTGTACGTGCTGGTGTGTAAGGTGTACCAAGATCTTATTATGTCTTCAAGTTCTCGGACAATCTTGAATGCTACATCTTGAGATGATACGAAGTTCTAAGACAGTATTAACCCTTGTCTGAAGACCTGGCACTGCAATTATGCACATTTTGTACCTGATCTTTATTCACTTTTATCTAAGACGAAGTTTTAGAAATAACACCAATACTTCTGTCATACTTATGCATCTCTTATGTTGAACTAAAATCAACCCTCTGCCTTCTGTAGTTGTGCGCAGCACAGATAGAAATGGTGTCTGTAAAAAACAGTCTGGTACGACATATGTAAAATCTCCATCAAACAAGGATGTGGCCCTTATTGTTTTATATATGACATGTTTTCGCAGAGATAGTGGGCAACTTTTGGTTAAGTGTAGCTCTTGCAACAAATTGCAATGGTAACACTGTGTGTGCCACCACAAGCTTGTATTATTGTATATCACACCTTGTTGGGCACGTGGTGTGGTCAAGTTAAGGAAGGTCCAGTCATATATAGTATGGCCCATGTATTCGCCGTTCTTGGATCAGATTGTACAGCATAAATCAGCAGTCTGCAATGATTATGAAGAGTTGAAATAAAGTTGGTTCAATGTGTCAAGTTCGCCTTCATTTTTTCAGGGCTCTTCAATCCAGGGGGATTTAATACAAGACTACTTTACTTTACTTTTACTTCATTGAAAACTGACAAGCATATCAATACACAGGTTATCAAGGCAGTCGAAACTGGTAACAGATGACCCACAAGTACAGACGTTTTATAAACATGAAGATAAAAGATCTGCTATAAATAACAGACCGGAAGTAAAATTAACATATCAAAATGCAAAATATCTGTATAGCTGGTATAACCTCCCTACGGCGTAACACACCAGCTTCTCGGCGCAGCGGCAGCTGGCTACATTACTCGAACAAGCTGTAACACCTAACCTTTGAAAATACACGTAATACAATAATGAATATAAGAAAATCGAGACTAAATCATTCCTAACCTAGCAGCAATATGCGAGAGAGCGTGTGGAGTACAAGTTGGAATGGGTGGAAGGCTAAGGGTTACTAAAGGTGTTAAAATAAAATCAAAGCAAAAATCAGGACAAAAGGTGGTTTCTGCAGTGAGCCTTGAATTGTCTGAGTGTGGAAGAGTCGGTGATGTGTCTGCGTAGACTGTTCCAGAGCCGGGATGTGTAGGGGATGAAACTTCTTGTAGATATTGGTCCTACATCTGGGGATATGGAGTTAGATATGGTCCAGTAGTCCAGCCTCTGCCCTATAGTGGACTGTTCAACAGTGATAAATTTTAACTTTAAATTGTTTAGGCCACACCAATTTAATTTGTTGTTTCTCGAATTTCTCCAGAAAAAAAAGTGACGCCATCCCGTGATAGCCCCAGATTCTATGATATGTAAGTCAACATACCAGGCCGGTTTATAGTTTAAACAGTGTTCTTCTTCTTCTTAGTGGTTGGGTGGCCACCATCAACATATTGATGTCTTTGCCACGCTTGTTGGAGTGCTGTTACTGGGGGTGATAGGTTGATATTCAGGGAATAATGAAGTGGTGTGGTTTTGGTCAGTCTGCTTTGTAATCTACTGTAAGTGGCTCAACTTGTCTCTGAAAGACTCGAGTGTTGGGGCAGTTACCATCTCTACAGGCAGGGAATTCCACTCTGCTACAGTTCTTGGGAAAAAAGACATTTGCCTGTATGTCGTTCTGCTAAGGGTCATGTCATAAATTTCATGTGTTCATGAATTTTGAACTTTTAATCAAACTATGGCACTGACAGATGGAAAAACTAACACCTAGGAAGGCAACTTTTTCTTCAACAACAAAATGAAGCAGATGAACCCAAGAACCAGTTGATTGAATTGGTGTGGCCTTACCGTATAAACTATAACGTCGTCAGTCCTAATCTCCAAGCAGATCTTGGGGTTAGGCCACACCAATTTAATTTGTTGGTTCTCGGATTTTTTTAGAAAAAATATGAAGCGACCGGGCGAAAAAAAAATAAAAATAAAAACAGGCCTAGGCATCCTCTGATAGCCCCAAAAGCTACAATAGCAGCCTTGACGTCCCCATTCCAAGCTGGTTTATAATTCAAACAATGAATTCTGAATTTTTGATCAAACCAGAGCATTGATACATGAAAAAACTATAAAACAAGGCAGACGAGGAGCTTTCTTCAACTGTTTTGGGCAAAATCGGAGCATTTTGCAGTTGATTCAAAGCCTGAATCCAATTTTATTTTTATTTGCAAATCGGAAAAAAATGAAGCGGCGAATCCGAGAACCAACAAATTAAATTGGTGTGGCCTTAGGTAGCAAAAGAAAATAGGCAAAAATACAGTATCAAATTGGCTAAGCTGTAACCATTAGCCAGACTAGCCTCCTTCGCAGACTTGTGGGCGGCGTTATGTCGCGGAGGGACGGTTTTGAAGCCAAGGGAGTTTGCCGGGGAGAGAAGGTTTCGCCGCTCAAACTCCGCCCACATGTCTGCGAAGGAGGCTAGTCTGGCTAATGGTTACAGCTTAGCCAATTTGATACTGTATTTTTGCCTATTTCCTTTTGCTACCCAAAATCTGCTTGGAGATTAGTCAGTCTAAAGTCAGCCTAAAACTCTAAAATTCAAACTCTTCGCTAGCCGTTCCCTAGCGATTTCCTACTCTCCAAGCAGAGGTAGGGTTTTGGGCTTATTTTTGGCGTGTTTTTAGGCTTTTTTATCGGGCTTTCTTTTTTCACTGAATTTTTTTTTCCACCCAACCCCTAACCCTAACCCTAACCCTAACCTTGGGTGGAAAAAAAAATTCAGTGAAAAAAGAAAGCCCGATAAAAAAGCCTAAAAACACGCCAAAAATAAGCCCAAAACCCTACCTCTGCTTGGAGAGTAGCGATTTCCCTGTTCTGGAAAAGATGGAAATTTGATGTTTGTTACAAATTATTCCTGTTTGTCCATCCTGTTTACTTCAAGCTTTTGTTTACTTGCATGTTTTTGCACCCTGCGTTGCCAGTTGTCACCGTGTCTGAATAAACAACACCCGCCCCCTCTAATTCTGTAAGTCAATAGCCTCCACCAGGCCTTCCTAAGGGCGTTAGGAGAGTAAATTATTAGGAGAGTAGAATTCGGCAAAAATAGTAGCCTCCACCAGGCCTTCCTAAGGGGGTTAATAGAGTAGAATTCGGCAAAAATAGTAGCCTCCACCAGGCCTTCCTGAGGGGGTTAGGAGAGTATATTTCGGCCAAAATAGTAGCCTCCACCAGGCCTTCCTAAGGGGGTTAGTAGAGCTTGTTTAGCCTCTAACGGGCTTCGGTAGGCGGCTGCAAACAGTAGAAATTGGCCAAATAGACAGATAACACGCCAGGGGAGTTGGTCCGCGAGAGAGCACAGTTTGCTGCTACTCCTTTGCCGGACCAACTTCATGCTGTAACAGGCCAATCACTGCGTTAGACGGTCTGGGGTCACGTGGTGAGAGCACGTGGCCCAGACGCGTCATTGGCCATAGCCTGACCACGCCCCCGCCATGCAGATGTCGCCCCGCCCTTCCGCGCACAATATATAATAGCGGGACGCACCCAAATATCTCTCTCTCTGGCTCCGCTCTGCTGTTCAGTTCCTGCACCGGTTAGTTTGTAGTAGTTTCTGTATTCCCGATTCTTCTGTACAGGTATTTGTTTCCGTTATCTTTGTTACCTTAGTATTCCGTTAACTCCGTATCTGATCGTTCCATTACATGTTGCATTTCCTTGTACTACGTATCGCAGTCCGACAATAAAGTCACATCAAATATAAATCGACCTGGCTTTGGCGTTACTTAGAGTGAGAGTCTAAGTTAACTAGTTCCTTAGAGTGAGAGTCTAAGGTACCGTGAGGTCTGTGATCGTAACTGTAATCGTAACCGTAACCGTATTAGTTTCCCAAATCCTACCACAAGAAAGACCAGATTGTTACATGGTTCCCACACCGGGAATCGAACCCGGGCCTTGGCGGTGAGAGCGCCAAATCCTAACCACTAGACCATATGGTATAGTTCCCCAAATCCTACCACAAGAAAGACCAGATTGTTACAATGCTATCAACTAGTATTTGGCCAATTTCTACACCTTGCAGCCGCCTCCCGAAGCCTGTTAGAGGCTACAGCTTGTCGGCATCTCGCTTTGTATCCATGCTCTTTGTATCCAACCCCAGACCAGCTGTAAATTTATTCCCATGCCTGAAATTCATACTCTCCAAGCAGAGGTAGGGTTTGGGGCTTATTTTTGGCTTGTTTTTAGGCTTTTTTATCGGGCTTTCTTTTTTCACTGAATTTTTTTTTACAAATTCAGTGAAAAAAGAAAGCCCGATAAAAAAGCCTAAAAACAAGCCAAAAATAAGCCCAAAACCCTACCTCTGCTTGGAGAGTATGAAATTCAGTGTTTAGTTATAGCATGCCCGTAGCCACGGGGGGTTCGGAAGAACACACAAGCAAAAAGGTCCACTTTTTATCTAAAGGTCCAAGATTTTTCGTTAATAGGTGGACTGATTTGTATCACCAGTGGGACTGGAATCCTATTTGTCTCTGATTTTCCCTTTGAAATCCTCTCAAAAACGCAGGAAATGCCATTTCAGAAGGTTCGATTTTCAAAATTTTCCGCGGGAGCATGCCCCCGGACCCCCCTACTAGGAACCTCGCGCCTACGGCGCTCGTTGGTCCCTTGGACAGTAGGAAGAACCCCCCAACCAAAATCCTGGCTACGGGCATGTAGCAAAGACATAATTACTAGTATCTTTAATATCTCCTTGGTTATTGATGTCACCGTTCAAGGTTCAAGGATAGGGAAGAAAAAGAACAAAGGCCGCAGCGGGCTGATAAATTATGCATGAAACATGCGGCCTCATTTTCCCTAGAACCTTCTAGGTTAGACTTCTTGTAAACCCAGCTTTAGTAAGGATCAGGAATTTCTAGGGAAAACAAACCTCCATGGCCGCGGATAGTGACCCGGTGCGTAGAGCAAGAATAGTTTATAATAAGCACGACGTTTATAGGGCAGTTTCTTCGCTGACTATGCTGGCGTCTGACTAACAAAACAAAAAATGGCGACAGGGTGTTTGTTCTCTGTCGTGAGGACTGACTGAAAGTTTGTTTCAAACTTGAAGTTCAGAAGCCAAACTAAAACGTCGGATATCCTTCATTTTGCTGACTTTGCAATCCACAATTGTTACTGTACAATGCCTGTAAATGATGAAGTGCATGGTCCAATGTTAGCTATGTTTGAGGGACAACAATTTTCGCCTGGTACTCAAGTTGCAAATTTGCCGTTGTCTCTCAGGAAAAATGATCAGAATCGCCACCATGACTAGCGGCGCCACCTGGCGGTCCGTGATGTACCTGCAGAAGGTCACCACTCGCGCTATGACGACGTCATCACACCACGGACCGACTTCCCAGCAACCACCGCGGCGGGTGGCGTCCCAGCAACCACCGCGGCGGGAGGCATCCCAGCAACCACCGCGGCGGGAGGCATCCCAGCACTCACCGCGGCGGGAGGCGTCCCAGCATGCCTTGCCTTCCCGTGAGCCTTCAGAAGTGCCCCCCCCCCACCTCCCGTGGGTCGACTTTGCCGCCCCAGATCCGACAAAAATGGCGGGAAAACCACGAAAGATCACTTTTCTCTGCAACGGCTTCAACGGGCTATCCCAGCGGCTGTACCTGGAGCTGGTGTCACGTGGTCATCACGTGACTGTGCACGAGAACCCGCGAGGAGAGGAGATGACGCAAGCGGCCGAGGCGGACCAGCCGGACCTGGTTTGTTTGTTTGTTTGTTTGTTTGTTTGTTTGTTTGTTTGTTTGTTTGTTTAGACTCACCGTTAGTGATTCAAAATTGTATACCAATATTCCTGGAGTCCCTGTTTACAATACAATAGCAATACATAGCAATACATTACATAGCAAATCTCATTAATTTACGTTACAATTAAAATAAAGTGTGGTATACTTTTATTTATTCCTAATTATGCCAAAGGACCTGGTTAGCAAACAGCTTACAAAAAAAGAAAGAAAAATGCCTTTTTTTGTTTTAAAACTTCAGTATAACCATAACCATAGGCCATTAGCAAAAAGTTTACGGGCTGGCTGTAGTTTTTACATGTTCCACCAGGAGGCGCTTATTGAAGTCTACTATCTCTACCTTTATAACTATTAATGAGATATTTGCATTTAATTTATATTTTGGGTGCAAAGAGATATTTGCATTAATTTGCATTTTGGGTACAAGTTAAATGCTCCCGTAACCTGTTAGGTGGTGTGCCCGTTCCTGACCCGCCGGGTCCCGCCCAGTCTGTACAACAACCCGGCCCGACCCGTCCTCATCGTACATCCGGGCATTCCGGGGGACAGGGGGCCGTCCTCCATCGACTGGGCGCTGAAGGTGAGGCTTTCAAACAAACATACAAACAACAAACAAACAAACAAACAACTAGAGGTCAACGATCTCATGCCTTCGTCAAAAGATGTTATCGTTATATAACTTAAGAAGGTAGAAGTGATATATTAGTCCCCCTAAATATGGAAGTTGGATTGTGAAAATTACCCCTGCCGATGCAGTCTGCAATCCTGCATTGGGCAAGGGAAAAAACATCTGTGCAGGCTGTAAGGCAACACCGCCTGCAGCTACATGGACTATCCCCTCTGGGACTTTCTCCCTCTGGGACAGCCTGTAGCCCATGTGTCACAATGAAGGTAGAGTATCATGGAAGCCCTATCATGGAAGGAAACTGAATTATATAATTGCTTCATTAATTATGCAAATTACATCATCATTTGCATACTGGTCATCTAATTATGTCAAGCATCACTTACCCTACCTATGCCCCAAATATCAGGATGATCCGTCGACCGGTTATTGAGTTATCCTACTTTAAACATTTTCATACAAATGCTCCTGCAGTTCCAGAGCAAGCCGCTAGGGGGCCCAAACTTATGTCACTTCTTCCCGAGCACAAGACCTATCTACCATCCAAAAATCATGACCCTACCTCCTCCAGATCACCATATTTCAAAACCGGAAGTACCGCTGCAGTACCATAACGAGCCGCCAGGGGGCCCATATTCCTATCACTTCTAGACCTCATCAAGACCTACCCACCTACCAAATATGAAGACAATCCATTTAAGCCTTCTCGAGTTATACTGTTGACAGACTCACGCACACACGAACGCCCATGAAAACATACCCTTCTTGACGAAGGCAAACATACAAACAACAAACAACAATAGACAACGGAAACAAATGATACTCTATCACTGCACGAAAAAGTTGGATTTACCAATGGTAGTAAATGCTAGTAAAGTCGGGTAATGTTCCACTGGGCGCTGAAGGTCAGACTCAAGGTTGTCTCCTGTGACTAGATGGACACATAACTAGAAACTAGAAAAGTAACATTTGCAAAGCAAATACATCATGTTTACCTTCACATGGTCTAGACTAACAAACTACTGCTCTGTTTTAAATTTCTTACTAATGTGGTATGGTGACCAGCCCCTTTATTTAGTCCTGCCACTTGCCACATAATGTAATCTGTCTACAGGACATCTGCTATAGCAATACCATACTGACAGCAGCCTGGTCCAGGTCATTGACCTTATTTGTTTGGAATGGAAGAAGAAGAAACATTATGTTTTCCTTTTGCGAAGGTAAACATAAACACTAAGTACAAGTGTGTGGATTTATTTATCGAAATCGTGCTGCCACCATTTCCTCAAGGTTGTTTTACTGATACGTCGGTGAAGGTATCCTTGTCTTGACTTGTCTAACTTGTATTTCCTTTTGGCCTTTCACAAAAATTGTCTTGACTTTTGTTTCCTTTTGGCCTTTCACAAAAAATTGTCTTTACTTATTTGCATATCAATCAATGGTTTCTGCTTATAAACCAGCAATTCTCCTGCAGTCCCTCCTGCAGTCCTTTAGTGTCACTGACGAAAGGTAGTGGATGCTACCTGAAACGTCTGACCGTTTCCAAAATCATATCCAGTTGCTTGAGTAACTATTTTTGGCGTGTTTTACTGATGTTTGCTCTACAGGAGGGCGTCGCCGAGTGGGGCGTGACGGTACTGCAGGCGGCGGATGAGATGGACGCCGGCGACATCTGGGCGGCCTGCAAGTTCCCGGTGAAACGCCAGGCGACCAAGTCCAGTCTGTACGGCAAGGAGGTGACCAAAGCGGCGGTTCTGGCCGTGATTGGGGCCTTAGAAGGCCTGGAACGAGGCACGCCCCCTACCCCGCTGGACTACTCCCACCCAGAGGTACCGCTTTGCGATTTTCACCACAGTTCTAATAACCTAGTCTCGATCCAAGCAGATCTTTGGGTGGCTACAAGACAGTCACCGGCAAACAGTCTCAAATATGTCGGAAAAGATCTCGTCTGCAACGGTCAAAATCCTGATGCAACGTTGACCAAACATCCAACAAAAACCATGAATAATCTGTTTTTTTGTACAGGCTGCGCAGTATGTTCTGCTGATCATCTCCCTTTAATGGGGGCCCGCATGCCCTTTTCCGTAGAGCGTAATCGGCCGTTTTAATTCTACGTAGAGCGTAGACGGACCGCTCTAATTCAACGTAGAGCGTAATCGGTGCATTTTGCGTACAGCGTAATTCGCTGTTTTATTTCACGTAATGCGTTGTAGCTACCCGGAATTTATCGTAAAGCGTAATGGGGGAGGCTTCTTGAATTCAGCGTAATACGTAGCCGGCTCTCAGAATTTAGCGTAGAGCGTTGTCGGGACCCCCCATACAGGCCCTCTTTAATACGAAAGAGTGATGAGTTAAAAGCCGTTTCTTGTCTGACTCCAGGTGAAAGGTGAGCTGAAGCGGAAGATGA
Source organism: Branchiostoma floridae x Branchiostoma japonicum (assembly GCA_013266295.2). Lineage (NCBI taxonomy): Eukaryota > Metazoa > Chordata > Leptocardii > Amphioxiformes > Branchiostomatidae > Branchiostoma > Branchiostoma floridae x Branchiostoma japonicum. Next base: position 367,576 of record CM023838.1, read on the forward strand.
CGACGGAAGACCGACAGGTGGACTGGACGCAGGCGGCGGAGGACGTGGCCAGAGCTGTGCGCGCCTGCGACTCCCAGCCGGGCGCACTGGGCGTGCTCCGTCTGCCCGTGCAAGGTCAGCCACAGCGTTGTTTGTTTGTTTGTCTGTTTGTTTGTTCCACCTAACCACTAAACCACATTTTGCCGTAACATACCAGTTTTCTACAGTATGTACAAGCTGTTATGCTAACCTCACATTTTTAAGCCGGGGTCCAGCCGGTTTGTTTGCATGAATGAAAAATAAACGATTCATATCAATAATATACACAATAGTGCTCATTATAAGTTTTTGTAACTTTTTTTGTTTTCTTGTCTGTTTGTCAGTCACTGATTCCGTTAGTCACTGACAAAAGTAGTTGTTACTTGAAACGTCTGCCTCTAGAAGACAAGATACTTTTTTGTTTTTTATGTTTTCTTTACAGAAGGAAAACATATATAGTTTTTGCTCTGTTTCCCCTTCTTCCAGTCCAAATAAGGTCAATGACCTGGACCAGACGGCAGTCACCATGGTAACTGGTGCTGTAGCAGACACACTGTCATGTTGAGTTACATAATGTAGCAAGTGGCAGGACAGAGTTGGACGGGCTGGTCGCCATATACATGTACTAGTATTAAAATGTGGTGTTTTGGTTACATTACTAGTATGTAGCAAGTGGCAGGACAGAGTTGGAGGGGCTGGTCACCATATATATGTATGTGTTTGAGTAAGACTAGTAACAGAGTAGTAGTTTGTTAGGCTAGACAGTGTCAAAGTAAACATGTATTTGCTAAATTGCAAAAGTTTTCTTTCTAGTTTATAATTGACGCCTGTAAAATGTCTTACAGGCCAGCTGCACCTGCACGAAGTCTCGCTGTTCCGCGCATGCGTGGAGGGCGATCGTGACGTCGTGCGGCGCGTGAAGGAACGGGCGGGGCAGGTTGCCCCCGGTGACGTCATCGCGAGGAGGAACGGCGCTGTCTTGGTAGCCTGTGGAGAGGAAGACGCCGTCTGGATCTCACATCTTAAGGTACGGACTGAAGTCTTATGGCTTTATGTCTTAAACTCTTATGGCTTATTCTTGTGGCTTAAGTTTTATGGTTTAAGTGTTATGGCTTAAGTTTTATCGATAAGAATGCTGACTCCAGGTGAAAGAAAGTCTTAAGTATATAAGACTCTCCAAGCATAGGTTTGGATTTTGGGCTTATTTTTTGGCGTGTTTTTAGGCTTTTTTATCTGGCTTTCTTTTTCACTGAAATTTTGTTTCTACCCAACCCAGAAACAAAATTTCAGTGAAAAAAGCCTGATAAAAAAGCCTAAAAACACGCCAAAAATAAGCCCCAAACCCAAACCTCTGCTTGGAGAGTAATGCAGGCCCCCATATAAGTCCTAATGCTGATAATCCCCCCCCCAATGTATCCGAATTGTAACTGATATTGTTATTTGTTTATTGTCCAGTTATGAGGGCTAGCTCTTTATAATAACCTCCGGCTAGTTGGGCAGTCCTGGCTGTATATCTGTCTATACAGTTTAATAAATCAAATCAAATCAACCCCCCCCCCCTGCAGGCCTCCTCCAAGAAAACCAGTCTGAAGCTTCCCGCCACGTCTGTCCTTCCTTCTGCCGAGGTCCCTCCCCTTCCCATCGACCCCTCCGGCCCCCTTCCTTACGGCACCAGGCCCAAGACGTTCCAAGACGTCTGGACGACGCGCCAAGACGGCGTCTGCTACGTGCACTTCGACTTCTACAACGGTGCCATGAGCACGGACCAGTGCCGACGGCTGGAGCAGGTTCTGTGGGGGGTGGAGAAAGATCCCGACTGCTCTGTGGTCGCCTTGATGGGCGGGTAGGTACTAACTTATCAACTTCATTAACTTATCGACCACTAACTTAAGTTAACTACTAACTTATCAACTTTATTAACTTATTGACCACTAACTTAAGTTAACTAACTTATCAACTTGGCCTGAGCAGGTTCTGTGGAGGGTGGAGAAAGATCTCGACTGCTCTGTGGTCGCCTTGATGGTCGGGTCAGTACTAACTTATCAACTTCATTAACTTATCGACCACTAACTTATCAACTTTACTAACTTATCAACTTGGCCTGAGCATGTTCTGTGGAGGGTGGAGAAAGATCCCGACTGCTCTGTGGTCGCCTTGATGGGCTGGTAAGTACTAACTTATCAACTTCATTAACTTATCGACCACTAACTTATCAACTTCATTAAATTGTCAACTTGGCTGGAACAGGTTCTGTGGACGGTGGAGAAAGATCCCGACTGCCTGTGGTCGCCTTGATGGTCGGGTAAGTACTAACTTATCAACTTCATTAACTTATCGACCACTAACTTATCAACTCCACTAACTTATCAACTTGGCTGGAGCAGGTTCTAAGGACGGTGGAGAAAGATCTCGACTGCTCTGTGGTCGCCTTGATGGTCGGGTCAGTACTAACTTATCAACTTCATTAACTTATCGACCACTAACTTATTAACTTTACTAACTTATCAACTTGGCCCGAGCAGGTTATATGGACGGTGGAGCAAGATCCTGGCTGCTTTGTGGTCGCCTTGACAGGTGGATGAGCTGCCAACTTCACTAACGTTTTAACTTTTTCACCTAGCCCAAGCAGCTTCAGGGGCCATGCAACAAGGCCCAGTACATGCTGATGTTTACCATATTTAGACATTAACAGTTGACATAACCATATTTGGGCATAAAATGCTGGTGTTTCCCATATTTGGGCATAAAATGTAGATGTTTCCCATATTTGGGCATAAAATGTTGATGTTTCCCATATTTGGGCATAAAATGTTGATTTGTACCATATTTGGGCATAAAATGTTGGTGTTTCCCATATTTGGGCATAAAATGTTGATGTTTACCATATTTGGGCATAAAATGTTGGTGTTTACCATATTTGGGCATAAAATGTTGATGTTTCCCATATTTGGGCATAAGATGTTGGTGTTTACCATATTTGGGCATAAAATGTTGATGTTTCCCATATTTGGGCATAAAATGTTGATGTTTACCATATTTAGGCATAAAATGTTGATGTTTACCATATTTGGGCATAAAATGTTGGTGTTTACCATATTCAGGCACAACTTCTTCAGCAACGGAATCCACCTGAACGTCATCGAGAACTCCGAATGTGCGGTTGCCGAATCCTGGGCTAACATCACAGCCATCGATGACGTGGTGAAAGCGATATTCCGCATGCGCAGTAAGGTGACGGTTTCGGTGCTGCAGGGGAACGCAGGAGCCGGCGGGGCCATGATGGCGCTCGCCGCAGACCGGGTGAGCGAAACTGGCTTCAAGTTCAGACTAGTTTGTTTCGCATAACTGGTAACGTAAGAGTAACAAAGACTAATCTCCAAGCAGATCTTACGGTGGCCAAAGACAGTATCCAATTGGCCAGACAGTTTAATACCATCAGCCACCCAACTGTCTGGCCAATTAATTGGATACTGTCTTTGGCCACCGTAAGATCTGCTTGGAGATTAAACAAAGACACCATGGGTCCGCGAGTTTTGTATTGTAAGTACAGTTAGCTGTGTAAGACTGGACTGTAAGGTTTGAAGCACTCACTCAGCGGTTCAAACCTCTTGTTTTTGAGTACAATGTGTTGGAGTAGCGGCTCTCCTCAAACACGGGACCTCCAGCTTTACATCCTACATCTAGGAGGCTACTGTAGTAGGTACAATGTACTCATTTTCACCTGAGTCGAGTGAGGAAATAGGTGTAACATGCCTTTCCCAGCAAGCTAGATGGACGTTGCATGAAAATCTCACCCATTGCGTATGCTAAAGATTCTTCACAACTACCAGCCTCTGGCATTAGATGTAAGCTTGCAGTCAGCTGACACGTGGCATCCGTGTTTCCGCAGGTCGTGGGTCACGCAGGCGTGGTGCTGAACCCGCACTACCGCAAGATGGCGCTGTTTGGGTCCGAGTACTGGACGTACTCCCTGCCGCAAAGGGTGGGACATTCCATGGCGGAGGAACTGACCACACGACTCCAGCCGGTGCTCGCCCCACAGGCCTGGGACATGGGTGGGTCAGATGGGTGGGTCAGGGGTGTGGGTGGGTCAGGGTCATGGGGTTCAGGGTCGTGGGTGGGTCAGGGACATGGGTGGGTCAGGGACATGGGTGGGTCAGGGACATGGGTGGGTCAGGGGCATGGGTGGGTCAGGGGCATGGGTGGGTCAGGGGCATGGGTGGGTCATCAGGGGCATGGGTGGGTCGGGTGTGGGTGGGTCAGGGGTTTGGGTGGGTCAGGGGTGTGGGTGGGTCAGGCTGATTGTTGGGTCAGGGGCGTGGGTGGGTCAGGCTGATGGGTGGGTCAGGGGCGTGGGCGGGTCAGAGATGTGGGTGGGTCAGGGGTTTGGGTGGGTCAGGGGTGTGGGCGGGTCAGGCTGATGGGTGGGTCAGGGGTGTGGGTGGGTCGGGTGTGGGCGGGTCAGGCTGATGGGTGGGTCAGGGGTGTGGGTGGGTCGGGTGTGGGTGGGTCAGGGGTTTGGGTGGGTCGGGTGTGGGCGGGTCAGGCTGATGGGTGGGTCAGGGGTGTGGGTGGGTCGGGTGTGGGTGGGTCAGGCTGATTGGTGGGTCAGGAGTGTGGGCGGGTCAGGCTGATTGGTGGGTCAGGGGTGTGGGTGGGTCTGTGATATGGGTAAGTTGGTCGGGGCATGGTATGTCATAGACCGATGTCTGGTGAATGGGTGGGTCAGGGACATGGGTGTAGATTGTATGGGGACACGTCAAGACTTATTTTCTCCCGCCCGTTCCTACCCCAGGCATGCTGGACGACGTCATCGGGTCCGACGCGGCAGAACTGAACGCCCAGATCCACCTGAAGTGCCTCCGTCTGCAGGCCGAGTCTCGCGAGATCCTGCGAGCCAAGCGGGCCGCGACGTCATCCCTCTGGTCCATCCTGGAGGAGCATCGTCAGGGGGAGCTGGAGCGCATGCGCCACTGTTTCCGGGATGAAGAGTACCACGCCAGGAGGAAGAAGTTTGTGCATCACTAGCTGGAACTTGGGGAAACTTTTAACAGAATACTGGAGTCATGGACATCCACAACACCAACAAAGTTTCAGTGAACTGCACTGATTTAATCTACCTCAACTTTTTTAAACTCTACCTCAATTTGGATACCATGCCAGGCGAAGGAGTTTGTGTATCACTAGCTGGAACTTGGGGAAACTTTTAACAGAATACTGGAGTGATGAACATTCACAAAACATGGACAAACATACAGAACAGCAACGAAGCTTCAGTGAAAGCTCAACTACCTCAATTTGGATACCACGCCAGGAAGAAGAAGTTTGTGTATCACTAGCTGGAACTTGGAGAAACTCTAACAGACTACTGGAGAGATGAACATCCACAAAACATGGACAAAGTTTCAGTGAAAACTGCACATTTAAATTACTACCTCAGCTTTTTAAAACTCTACCTCAATTTGGATACCATGCCAGGCGGAGGAACTTTGTGTATCACTAGCTGGAACTTTAACATACATGACACTGCAGTGATGGACATCCACATAACATGTAGTTTTTAAACATCTACCTGAACACTATTGATCAACAAAAAAAACTAAGTTTGATGTTCGTTCCATAGCCCTAAACGATAAGTATTGTTAGGAGTAACCTACGTCAAGCTTTTTTATCTATTTTATATTAATGTGTTTTCTACTTGTGTGACTTTTGTAATTTCAACAATAAAATGTACCAGTCTACATCAATATGTAGTACGTGTATTACATGCCTTTGTAATGTATTTCAATATAGATGTACTTTAAAATATACCAAGAAAAGGGTTTGAAAAAATGATCTACAAGGTTGTAACAGTGGGGGGTTTATAGGCGTATTTGAGAGTTGAGTTTAGATGAATTTTAGTAAAGGTGAACCATTAAGTAACAGATATACAATAGCACTATCGGATAGGTTGTTTATGTCGAAGAATGGAATGTTTTTATGTGTTGTTATGTTGTTATGACTACATGTTTATTCTGCAATGTGTTGAAGATCAGCACATGGTACGGTCTCATGTTCTGTATCTGTATCTGTATAGCCGGTATAACCGCCCTTCGGCGTAACACACCAGCTTCGTGTGTTACGTGTATAATGTTGAACGTGCTGATTTAGGGCGGCCCGCATGCCCTTTTCCGTAGAGCGTAATCGGCCGTTTTAATTCTACGTAGAGCGTAGACGGACCGCTCTAATTCAACGTAGAGCGGAATCGGTGCATTTTGTGTAGAGCGGAATTCGCCGTTTTATTTCACGTAATGCGTTGTAGCTACCCGGAATTTATCGTAAAGCGTAATGGGGGAGGCTTCTTGAATTCAGCGTAATACGTAGCCGGCTCCCAGAATTTAGCGTAGAGCGTTGTCTGGACCCCCCCTGCAGGCCCTCATTTAGTCGGATGTAGAATTTAGCGTAGAGCGTTGTCTGGACCCCCCCATGCAGGCCCTCATTTAGTTGATGTAGAATTTAGCGTAGGTCGTTGTCTGGACCCCCCCCCCCCATGCAGGCCCTCATTTAGTTGATGTAGAATTTAGCGTAGAGCGTTGTCTGGACCCCCCATGCAGGCCCCCATTTAGTTGATGTAGCCGTTGATCCAGTCGGTGTACCTGTTTACCTTGGTGTAAACGCCGGGGAAGTTGCGCTGGGCGCAGCCGTAGCTCCAGCTCACGATGCCGTACACCGTGTGAAGCGTGGTGATGGGGCCGCCACCGTCTCCCTACACGCACGGGCAGATCACACAGCACATTTAAAGAAAGTATAAAATTATGGAGTAACAAGTACAACCACATGCGTCTCGACACATGTACATGGTGGTAATATACATGGTAAATTTTATGGATGACATCCTCCGGAGACTCCAAAATTAATGCGAGAGGGCGAAAAAAAAAACAAGGCAGGCCCAAAAAAACAAGATTCTTACATTTTCAGATTTTGAGATCGTAAACCTCGTTGAACAAGAATTCAGGCGGTAAAACATGATATCATACCCAACAGGTCTTCTATCGCTGTATTCAACAGTATTACCTGTCCTTGCAGATGTGTCTCTATTAAATACAAAAAAAAGAGCTTGGTGTACCATCTTCAAGGTAGATACTACACTGGGTATTAATTTGTAATGGAACACCCTGGACTGTCAACACTTGCCATCAAACACGAGGAATTGCGCCTCAAGTTTGCTGGATCCCTGGTGGTCTCTGAGTTTAGAGACTGGCTACCAGGCAGAACACAGGGCTCAATCACTGACAGAGTGACTCATAAACCGAACTGTCTGGAAGCCATACTCTACCTATATTGTGCCAACTGTTACAACACCGATTTGTCTCTGAAACAACTTTGAAAAAAGAAGTGACTAAATAAAATTTTCAATTATTGTACAAATGGTTTTGATTCAGTGGCAACATCACATAAAATGAATAAAATACAACATTGTATCAAAGTAAAAATAAAAGAATAAATCAGAGCCTTGTCTTGCAGATGGACGTTCATGACATATTTGCCCTTTTTTGGCATGTTGACCACCGTCGCAGGGCAACAAAATTTCTTGTTTTTTTTTCTGAAATCAGGCGAAAATCAATGCGCGCCAGGATGTCATCCATAAAATTTACTTGCTGTGGCCTTATTCATAAAATACTCACACCGGCCTGCAGTCTGCTTTGCGGTCAATAATTTCAAATAACTTCACCCCTCCAAGTTAACCTGAAGTGGAATATTCCGAACTGCGATGTCTACGTCATCACAAGGCGGCGCCCTTCGCCGACCTGACGTCACAGGTCAGAGTTCACCAGGAACCGGGTGTTCTGTACTTCTATAAAACTGCGATGAAATTCTGGTGGAAAATGCGGTAGTTTTGGGCGAAACTTGTGGAGTATGGAGCCGAATTCTCCGATCCTGGCCGCCCCAAGCCCTACTTGGGGGGAGGTGAGTGGATAAAACTGTTCTTCTCGCCCGATTTTGGCAGGAAATTTGTAAAAAGTATCGCGAGGTTGGGATTTTGTACCGACGGATCATGCGGAAGTAACCGGTTGTAGCCTCTACCAGGCTTCAGAAGGGGTTGGAAAGAGCAGGAATTGGTCAAGATTATACTCAGATAGCATGCAGTTTGGGAGCGTAAAACTGTACTCCTTTAGCGGACCAACTCCCCTGGCGTGTTATCTGTCTGTTTGGGCCAATTTCTACTCTTTCCAACCGCCTCTAAAACCTGGTAGAGGCTAACCAGTAGTCTCACTTCTGAAGCCTGGTAGAGGCTAACCAGTAGTCTCACTTCTGAAGCCTGGTAGAGGCTAACTTCTGAAGCCTGGTGGAGGCTTACTGGTAGTCTCCACCAGACCAAGGAGGATAAAAATTAAGGTTGATCAGACTTACTGCACAGCCTGAAAAAAGTAGAAAAATTTGGGGCTATTATAATAAATTAAACCCCTTAGGAAGGTCTGATCAAGGAGGTTGTGTACACTCTAACCTCCTTGGCCTGATGGAGGCTACTGTTTTTGCCGAATTCTACTGTCCATAACCCCTTGGGAAGGCCTGATGGAGGCTACTATTTTTGCCAAATTCTACTATCCATGACCCCTTAGGAAGGTCTGGTGGAGGCTACTATTTTTGCCGAATTCTACTGTCCATAACCCCTTAGGAAGGCTAAGGCTTCTTTAATACATATATACTTCATTCAAAGCAACATAACATTAACAAAGCTACAGACAGACAAAAGAAATATTGGTACATGGAAAACAATAACATACATAACAAATCAAGACAACTACTAGTAGTTATAAAGAAAATAAATGTGTAAATGAATGAATTTAACATTGAGTGAAGATGGCCACAAAAAATAATTACTGTGTATGTATTCGACGACCTCTGAGAATGACCTTGTATTCCACAGCTTGTCCCTTGCTAACATCGTTAGGCCGGTAACTTCGTTAAGCTGATAACAAGATTCCCTCAGCACGTCAGCTGGCTTCTGTTCCTGCTGTGCAGTGGGAGATTTAATCTTCTCCGCTGTTCAGCGTAAATCGTGTTAAGGTTGTTGATTTCTTCCCCCAACTAGCAATTATACTCTGAACAGATTACTCAACTAGGCTAAAATAGAAATACCCCAGTAGATTGAACGTTAGAACCAGGGCTCTAGCTAGCACCACTTTTTCCGTCAATTGCAGAAACTTTGTGGCATGTGACGGATGTGTATGTATGTAATAGGACAGTTGTTACTGTAATTCACTTTGTCGGTAGCAAAATTTCAGGGTCTGAGGAAAATGGACATGTTCACGGAACTTTATCTTCAGTGGCCTTATGAAACGGTAGTTATGTAGTAGTAGATGCCATACAACGTACTTTGTACCCTGTACAATTGTTGTGCAATAAAGTTATTATTATGTATTTCTATTCTGTAGTGCCACTGTGACAACCTGTCCACATAGACCAGATTTTATCCGTCCTGAGTGTTTTGTACAAAGTTTTGTACATTGGAGCTCCCATAATCCCCCAGTGCACACAACGTGGCTGGTTTGTATCTAATTACAGGGATAAAAACTTGTTTGTCAAGTCTCCTTCGGGTGACCTTCAGCTGGTTCCCTCAGGGGTCACTTACAATTAATAAAAAGAAGATCATTGTTTGTTTGTGTGGACATGTTTGTTTACTTGTTTACTCGTGTGCTGTTCACCCTACAGGACAGCGTGACCTTGATCCAAGCTGTACAGCGAGGTGATGTCACAAAGGTCAACGACCTCATCAAGAGTGGCTGCGATGTCAACAAGAATGAGGAGGTGAGAGAATGAAGAGATAGAAATAAGACGTCTTCAAGACATCTTAAAGGTTGCTGGACATTTCTGTGTAGAAGATTGGGGGGTAGGGGAAATTTAGTTCGATTAAACAAACTTCATTTAGAACACGTCGGTGAAGGTTAGACATCCAGGTGATAAGATACGCCGAAAACAGTTACTCAAGCAACTGGATTTAGAACAGACTAAAGAACAGGAAGGCTTACTGGTGCTGTCCAGCTCTAGTCTGTCTAGTTCCCTGTTTATAACCATGATTTACCCTGCCCCACAGACCTTCCTTGGCACCTCAGCAGTTCACGTAGCAGTCCTGATGGGAAACACAGAGGTGCTGTCCAGCTCTAGTCTGTCTAGTTCCCTGTTTATAACCATGCCTTTACCCTGCCCCACAGACCTTCCTTGGCGCCTCAGCAGTTCACGTAGCAGCCCTGGTGGGAAAACAGATAGATGCTGTCCAGCTGCTGTTTGTCTAGTTTCCAATTTATAACCATGTATTTCACCTGCCCCACAGACCTTCCTTGGCGCGTCAGCAGTTCATGTAGCCGCCCTGATGGGAAACACAGAGGTCCTTGACCTGCTGCTCAGCTTGGGGGCAAAGGTCAATGCGAATGATGGGGTATGCATGCTCACAGTTGTTTCGTTTTTTTCAAGTTCGTTTCTTTCTGTTAATCCACAACAAAATTCTCCTAATTTTCATAAAAAGTTGAGGTTTTATTTTCAAGTCTGTCTCTTTCTGTTCGCTACAAAATGCTTTATAGACAAAAATTTTGAGGGTTTTTACTAAAAGGCAACATGAAAATGGCGTCGAATTGCAGAGTGGGTAAGGCAACAGGACACGAAACTGAGAGGTCGCGGGTTCGGTCCCGTATGTGCCCCCCCTATAGGGCACATACGGGACCCCCCTAACCTACATGTGTCCCCCCTACAGGGCACATACGGGACCCCCCTGACTTATGCAGTGATGAAGTCGCAGGCTGACTGTGTTCGGTCCCTCATCAGCCATGGAGCTGAGGTCGACGACCTTTCTACTGAGGTAGGACAGGTTTGATTGGCAGATACTGTTTGATTGACAGGTTTGATTGGCAGATGCTGTTTGATTGATAGGTTTGATTGACAGGTTTGATTGGCAGATAATGTTTGATTGACAGGTTTGATTGGCAGATACTGTTTGATCGACAGGTTTGATTGGCAGATACTGTTTGATTGACAGGTTTGATTGACAGATACTGTTTGGTTGACAGGTTTGATTGACAGATACTGTTTGGTTGACAGGTTTGATTGACAGATACTGTTTGATTGGCAGATTTGATTGGCAGATACTGTTTGATTGACAGGTTTGATTGACAGGTTTGATTGGCAGGTACAGTTTGATTGACAGGTTTGATTGGCAGATACTGTTTGATTGACAGGTTTGATTGACAGGTTTGATTGGCAGATACTGTTTGATTGACAGGTTTGATTGGCAGATACTGTTTGATTGACAGGTTTGATTGGCAGATACTGTTTGATTGACAGGTTTGATTGGCAGATACTGTTTGGTTTGATTGACAGATACTGTTTGATTGACAGGTTTGATTGACAGATACTGTTTGATTGACAGGTTTGATTGACAGGTTTGATTGGCAGGTACTGTTTGATTGACAGGTTTGATTGGCAGATACTGTTTGATTGACATGTTTGATTGACATGTTTTCGTCACGATTGACATGTTTGATTGACATCTATGACCTGTTGGATTGACAGATGATGGAGAGCCTTTGGAGGCTAGCTGTGGATGAAGCCGAGGGCGGCCGGTTCGACATTTTGAACCACCTGCTGGAGAACTACGAAAAGCCACATGACACCAGAAAGGTCAGAGGTCAGGCCCAGAGGGGGCCGGTTTTGCTGGATATTCTTAAAGCGTTTATTACCACCAGGACAGGGCTGTTGTAAAGAGGCTGGTTTGTTTGTGTTGGCAGGAAACAGTGATTGCATTATCAGTATGTTGTGTATGGAAAATTGATGGTGAAAGTGTGGAGTAATTTGTGTCATAGACTTCCCTGGTATGATGCAGTTGTAGTGTCGCGTTGGAAGATGGAAAGGGGGCACAGTCAGCATCACGAGTGGGGAAGGGAGGGTATGGTATACGTGGGAAGTAAGAAAAATGAGACACAGGTGTTGGGAAGATGTGTGTGACTGACTTTGACTTTGACTTTATCAGGATCCACATTTAGCGTACATGTACAAGACTGCAGCTATTCTTCCTGTGGTCCGTTCTAACACACATTACAACACACAGGAAAATATACAAAACATAGATACATTGACAACACTAGCATAATGACTGTTGTTTATTATGTCAGTTACAAGTTTTGTCTTATGCAGTGGGAGTGATTTTCATGCAACATCCATCTTATGGGATATGTCTTTGAATCCTCTTTTGGGATTCAGTTCTTTTTATGGAGTATTGTGCTGAAATTCGTGAGAATTTGCTGTGAGTTGGAACCTTAAAAAACTCTTGGAGGTTTGAAATTCTTGATTACTTAGTGACAACTATCTCACCTGTACCTTGTCGGTGTCTTGAAGATTTACCATGACGATACATGTATGTAAATACTACCAGGCTTTTAAAATAACGAATCCAGGATATAATTTCTCATTTTGGTGCTTAACTTTAGATGTTATGAAATCAATGTATGTAAAGTGTTTGTTACTATGTTTTTACCAGAATATGCTGATATCAATGTTTTACATCTCGTGTTAGAACAAGGTTTTAGAAAGTTTGTCATGAATCAGCAATTCAGCCTTCGGGCTGCAAGTGATTTAGATTGTAAATAAATCATTCATCATCATCATCATCAAATCTTTAATTTTTTGTTTGTCCTGTGCAGCTGGTGGAAAACATCTCCCGAATGACCAAAGCGTGTGATGTGGAGGTTCAGACGATGGAGGGGCGGATCGAAGCGGTCCAGACCGCGGGGTTCCCTGAGCTTTCCCGCGCTCTCGACCGCGACCGGCTCGACCACGTGAAGGAGTTCCTGTCCATGCGGGTCGTGGCACACACCTTCGAGGACGTCGCACTCTCGGTTTGTTTGTTTGTTTGTTTGTTTTAATCTGGGACAGCGATTTACTTTACTAATTTTCTTCCTGGATTTGGCCCAAATTACACATAAACTTTTTGTTTTTTGTTAAAACAGTGATTTCCTTCTGTTGTTCAGAATGTTCTACCTAGATTCTTTGAACATCTTAACATGTACAACATATCCAAACATGATAGATATAAAACAGAGACAATTGCTTTCATGATTCATACATTCAAATTGTTATGTTTGGGTATGATTTCATGATTCATACATTGGTGTGTTTGGGCAGAATTAAACGTTTTAATCAGGAATCTTCTTGTGAAGGATGTCTGCTTTTTTGACTGGATTAGTCATCTTAAATGTTTGTATTGTGAGAAGTTTGTACAGTTGGGTTTAAGAAAACAGAACTTAACTAAAAAGGTAACATTTTCAAAGCAATTATATCATGTTTACCTTCACAAGGTCTAGCATAACAAACTACAACTCTGTTTATTCTTGCTCAAACATATTTATATATAAAATTATGGTGACTCTGTTCTGCCAGTTGCTACATAATGTAATCCAACACCACAGGGTGTCTGCTACAGCACCAGTTACCATGGTGACAGATGTCTGGTCCAGGTCATTGACTGCCCAGGGGTTTAAAACTTAGATTTCTTGTCATGTCTGACACAGGTGAGGTCGATTTCGCGTGAGAAGCCCGTCCGTACGCTGTATCTGCTGAACACCATGAAGCCGGGGTTCTTCCCGTACGAGGCGTTCCAGGAGGAAAAGTGGTCGAAGCTCTGTCTACTGATGGGCGTCAACGGAGAGATACGCAAGGTTCCCAGCATGCCATTTCACAGGTGGGTGATTGACAGATCAGTCAGACAGCAGAAACGCAGCGGTGCGACACAACTGATGAGATTATTTTATGTTGAAATGCAGACTAGTTAGATAGTGTTTTGATTCATTGAACTCTACATTTCATAGACACTGAAATAGGCTCAAATGGATCAGATGATTTGGAAATGATTTGGATAATGAATTTGATTAGATGATTTTGTTTTGTAAAATTTGCTTCTTTTAGTTATGTATTTTGTTTTATTGTATTTATCCTTATCATAATCACATTTGTGTTTATTTCTGTATGTTTCTCAATTTCTGTTATGTAACTTATGTATCAGCCTATGTTTGTTTTTTCTGAGCCCCCTTTGAAATCAGCTAAATGGGGCTACCCGGACATTTTTGAAATTAAACAAATAAATAGATTGCATCATATGAAATGTTGTCACCCCTCAGGTCCCAGTTGACTGTCCTGGTTCTGCTGAACACCAGACTCACCATGCTGCCTGATGACATCGGAGAGCTCTCCAACCTGGAGGTCCTCCGTGTGAGCTTCAACCACATCCGCACCCTACCGCCAGCCATCGGGAAGTGCCACGCGCTGCGCTACCTCGCCGCGGACCACAATTCACTCCGGGAACTGCCGCGGGAACTCGGGCAGCTTGCCGACACTCTGGTGTTTATTTATTTATTCATTTGTATGCGTATAGATTTATTAGACTTTAAAAGCATGTCGGCAGAACATATCGCGCCTGCGCAAAACCTGGATTTTCGCTGGATTTTTGGTCAACGTTGCGTCAGAATTTTGCCTGTTGCAGACCATATCTTTTTCTACACAACATTTGAAAACTACAGACGGGATGTCACCCTTATATACGCGAATTCGACCTTATATGGGACGTTCTGCTGAAGTGCTATGCATAATACATTACGGGTTTCGCGCAAGCGCAGTACGTTCTGCCGACGTGCTGACTTTAAATGATGCAAACTTTATATTTTGTCTGATCCTTAACTCTTCCCTCATGACCTCAATGAATAGCGGCCTGCAGGCTGATTTGAGCTTCTCTGTTTCGCATAATTGAGTAGTCGTTTCTTTCGCATAACCGCCTTTAGGTATAACACACCAGTTTTGTACAGTACAAGTTGCGTAAGATCAGACTGTAAGGTTTGAACCACTCTAATGAGAAGGACCTCCAACTCGTTTGTGTGGCTGAGACGGGATCCACTCACACTGGGAAGAACCCCTGCTCTTTTTGATAAGTGTGGTGGGATCGAGGTGTGGCTCTCCTCAAACACGGGACCTCCAGCTTTACTCATTTTTACCTGAGTCAAGTGAGGAAATAGGTGTAAAGTGTCTTTCCCAAGGACACAACAGTGGGGCCTGCTCGGGATTCGAACCCAGAACCTTCAGATTCTGAGTTTAACAACCCTAACCACAAGACCGCCTCTCTGCAGCTATAGAAAAGTCCTGCCTTTGTTAGTATTCCTTCCTGCTCCTCCTGACACAACACTGTGGCCTGCCAGGGATTCAAACCCAGAACCTTCAGATTCTGAGTCAACTACCCTAACCACAAGACCACCTTGTCTGCTAGGGATTCGAACCCAGAACCTTCAGATTCTAAGTCAACTACCCTAACGACAAGACCACCTTGTTTCCTTAGGTGTCCCTGTTTGTCAACAACAACGAGATCAACAAGCTGCCGTTTGAGCTGGGTTTGCTGCGACACCTGCGGTACCTGTCGCTGCAGGAAAACCCCATCGAGTTTCCGCAGCCGAACATCCTGGCACAGCCGCTGCAGCACGTGCTGGCGTACCTGCGCCCGTACCTCGGCGAGACCGTGGAGGATCGGACCGTCCGCGTCGTGCTCATGGGAGGCAAGGTAAATATATTTATTTATTTATTTATCTATTTATCTATTTCATCTTGCAACACCTAGGTCGCCCCTTCAACATTAATTGTTGATTTCCAAGAGGGCCCAGGAAAACATAAAATAATCCTTATTTGGTTACCTTTTCCTTATTTGGCTACTACAACCACATAATATGGAAGGCTGCTTTACTAGATTCATTCATTCAATCATTCATTCTTTCCTTCATTCATTCATCCCAGGGTGTTGGGAAGACGACGTTACTGCAGGGGATGCAGCGTAAGTACTGGATCGGGACTGTCCCGGACCCGGCGAGAACGGCGTACATCGACATCGCGGATGTGAACCTGGCGGAGATCCAGCTGCGTGTGTTCGACACGGCGGGCGACGACGGCGCCGCCTTCCAGGCGCAGCTGCCCTTCATCCCGCGTCGCTGCCTCTACCTAGTCATGTTCGACCTCAGCGTGGAGGTCGTTGACCCCGACAGTGACCTGACGGACAGGCTGGAGGCGTCGCTGACCAAGATCTGCGAGCATGCTCCGATGGCGTACGTGATTCTGGTGGGGACGCACGTGGACGAGAAACGGCTCACCAAGGACATTCTCGACTACACCTGGGGCAAGGTCAGTATGGTATAGGCTGTCGTATCCAGAACTGTGCCTAACTACATGTAGTTCTATGCCCGAATGGGTTAGGGTTAGGATCAGACACGGTTCTGGATAGTCTCTATTGTATCCAGAACTGTGCCTATCTAGTTCTATGCCTGAACGCTCACCAAGGACATTCTCGACTACACCTGGGGCAAGGTCAGTGCAGTATTTTTTATTTTTTTTCCTTTCAATGATAATGTTGTTCGTTAAGTACAACTAAGTTAATGCTTATGTTGTGTTGGTTGTATTATTTGTTAATAATAATATAAGTTTTATTCATGGAAGACTAGTGCAGTATTTTTGTACAGTACTAATGGAGATCTTTCAAATAAACAAACAAAACAAAACAAATTTATTCGGCTGAAGACGCAGCCAAGGCTGCCCAACTAGCCCCGTGCGAAAGGCAACAGGATTGGTTTTTAAAAAATTCCGTCACATGCCACAAAGTTCCTGCAATTGACGGAAAAACTGGTGCTGGCTAGAGCCCTGGTTAGGGCTCTGGGGATGAAGGGCAGTTTGTGTCTCTTTGTTTGACTTCATGACCTGACTGACATGGGGATTCAATCCTAGTTCTATGCCTGAATGGGTTAGGGTTAGGATCAGGCACGGTTCTGGACAGTCTCTATTGTATCCAGAACCGTGCCTACTAGTACATGTATCTAGTGCAGTGAAGTTCTTACTTGTTCTATTGTAATGAACTGGCCGCACACTGGACTTTTGAGTAGCTTCATTCTTTATTGTGTTGCCTCCAGGACACCTACTAGTAGCACCAGAGTAAGGTTACTGGGTCGGACTGTTCTACTTCTAAGATAGGGGGGTTTGTAACAGGACTGTTCTACTTCTAAGAAAGGGGGGCGTTGTGTGATAGTGGACAAATAGTTCACAGTGGGTTCATAACATGCTGGCATTCCACTCATTCTAACCCGTCCTTTCCCTCCCGTTCCCTGCCGCAGGTGAACGCGTTGTTACAGCGAGCGCGCCCGTCCCACCGCGAGACGTTCAGCGGGGAGGCTTCGATCGGGAACTGCCTGCTGTGCCAGAAGGCCGACCACCTGTACCGCGTGGCCGAGACGCGCAACGGGCCCGGATACGTCACGGTCGACAGCTTCAGGCAGCGCAGCCCGTCAATAGACCTCGGGCGGAGGTGGAGCTTCGGGAAAGCCGACGAGTTCGAGTCCCCACACATCCTGGGGTACTTCGAGGTACTTTGTGTTGTTATTTGAATCAGAAATACTGAATAAAAGCACCTTATTTGGTAACCATTTCCTTTTTTGGTAACCATTTCCTTATTTGGTTACCATTACCTTATTTGGTAACCATTTCCTTATTTGGTTACCAACACAGATGAGCTTTCATTCTAATGTTTTTGGTTTTGTTTGTCCGTAGGTGAGCGGGAAACGTCCTTGCCCGAAGCCACTTTTCAGCATCAGTAACCGGATCCACAACGAGAGCGTGGAACAGCTCAAGTACGCCATGGAGGGCTACGCGCAGCTCCTCCGAGATCCCTGCCCGAACATCCCGAAGAAGTGGAGCGAAATGATCCGCTTCCTTCGCTACGAGGCGCCGACGCAGAACGCCCACCTCCAGACCCATCCCATCATGCCCTTTGACGTGTACTGCGCCATCGCAATGACTTGTGGGATACTCTCGGAGGAGGAGATCACGGTGATGACTCAGCACTTTCATCAGCAGGGCGTTTTCCTCCACTACGCCGACTCCCCCGAACTGACCAATCACGTCTTCCTCAGCACAAAGTGGCTGACCAATCAGCTGGGGAAGCTCCTGTCACATGACCAGGAGCCTCCACCAATCAGTGCGGAGGGATACCTGGAGCACAGCATCCTGCCGGAGGTGTGGAGGGATGTGGAGGAGAGGTACCACGGGATGCTGCTCGACCTGTTCCGCCACGTCGGCATCAGCGTGAAGGTGTGCGATTTGGAGCGGGACGTTTTTCCCGGCCGAATCCCCGCCTGCCGTCCTGAAGAGGTCTGTATCTGTATCTGTATAGCCGGTATAACCGCCCTTCGGCATAACACACTAGCTTCTGTATCTGTATAGCCGGTATAACCGTCCCTCAGCGTAACACACCAGCTTCTGTATCTGTATCTGTATCTGTATAGCCGGTATAAACGTCCCTCAGCGTAACACACCAGCTTCTGTATCTGTATAGCCGGTATAACCGCTCTTTGGCGTAACACGTCCAGCTTCTGTATCTGTATAGCCGGTATAACCGTCCCTCAGCGTAACACACCAGCTTCTGTATCTGTATCTGTATAGCCGGTATAAACACCCATCCACGTAACACATCCTATATCTGTATCTGTATCTGTATACATTAGCCAGAATAACTGCCCTTCAGTATAACACTGTCATACCAGCTTCTGTATCTGTATAGCCCGTATAAACGTCCCTCAGCGTAACACACCAGCTTCTGTATCTGTATAGCCGGTATAACCGCCCTTCGGCGTAACACACCGGCTTCTGTATCTGTATCTGTATACCCGGTATAACCGCCCTTCGGCGTAACACACCGGCTTCTGTATCTGTATAGCCAGTATAACCACCCTTCGGCGTAACATACCAGCTTCTGTATCTGTATCTGTATAGCCGGTATAACCGCCCTTTGGAGTAACAGACCAGCTTCTGTATCTGTATAGCCGGTATAACCGCCCTTTGGAGTAACAGACCAGCTTCTGTATCTGTATAGCCGGTATAACCGCCCTTTGGAGTAACAGACCAGCTTCTGTATCTGTATAGCCGGTATAACTGCTAGCCTGACTAATCGCGCTCCTGGCGGCCGGCCGCCCCGAAGTTGCCGCCCCCCAAAAAGCTCTTGGGGTGGGGGTCATTAACCTCTGGCCGAGAGCTTGTAAACACAGGCTAGTATAACCGCCCTTTGGAGTAACAGACCAGCTTCTGTATCTGTATCTGTATAGCCGGTATAACCGCCCTTGGGCGTAAGCTTCAGCCACTGCTGTATCCTCAATCCTTGGTTGATAACTCCGGTACTTGAAGACATGACTATTTCTTGTTCTTCTCAGGTCATCTGGAACGCGGAGTTGTCGCCGGAGGAGAACCAGATCACGTCCGTGTTCAGCTTCGACCGCTACCCGCTCTCGTTCTTCGCCTCGCTGGTGGCCGCGGTGGAACAGGACCGCGCTCGCTCCAAGCTTCTCGTGAAGAACCCGGCCGTGTATCGACAGGTAATATTACTCTCACTCTGGGCTTGAAATCCCACCTATATGCAGGTTAGTGCAGGTAACATTGGAGCTGTGCAGGTATTTCTGATATCTACCTGCACCTAACCTGTACTGGTCCATGTATTGGGTATATGCAGATTAGTACAGGTAACATCATAATGATAATGGTTTATTCAGCCATTTGTGGATTGTACAGACTCGCAGTGCCCTATTGGGCCCTGAATTGTTCTGACATTTACACATCTGACACACCGTTCCATATTATTTTACTGGACATTTAAAACCTTTTATGTTGACTTCATGGCTCCTATCATAGCATTTGGGGCTATAATAGGATGCCCAGGCCTGTTTTTATTTCTTTTTTTCCGCCCTGTCGCTTCATATTTTTTCTGAAAAAATCCCGGAACCAACAAATTATATCGGTGTGGCCTACTAAATCATTCGTTCCTTCATTCTTTCATTCATTCCTTCATTCAGAACCATGTGGTGTACGTGAGCAGCAGCGTGCCCGCCGGCTGTTCGGTCTGCCGACGACAGCGGAACCTCTCCCACGGCGACGCCTGGCACCTCCAGGAGGCGGAGAAACCCGACACCAAAGCCTCCGAGGAACGCGAGGACTCCCGTATCGCTCACCTCCTGCACGTGCCGGAGTTTTCGGAGGAACTGAAGTCGCGGTCTGTATCTGTATACCCTGTATAACCGCCCTTCGGCGGCTTCCAGCTTCGCAGTCACGCGGCGCGGCGGCAGCTGGCTACATTACACCGAACGACCTGTTACACCTAACCTTTGAACGTCTAACTCTAGACATTGCTTAAAGCTATCTAGTGATGATGCCCCTACTGTACTTGGTGGCAGCGAGTTCCACTCTACGATAGTTCTAATGAGTTTTTGAACACGTCAATCCTTGGCTGGTAACTCTGGTACTTGAAGGCATGACTATTCCTTGTTCTTTTTTGGGCTGGTACTAGGTCGACCTCCTCGGAGTCTCTAGTGCAGGAGGAACCGGATTTGCCGGAAGCAGATCAGCAGAAGTCGCCGGCGGTGATCTTCGATAGCTCAGACAGCGAGAGTTCATCGAAAGCAGACTTCGTGGCCACCCAGAAGATGCACTTCTACCTGAACCCCAGGAGTCACAGTCTGGAGGTTTTTCTTTTTTCTGTTACATCTGTTACAAGTACATTCACAGTCCAACAATGCAACAATGTGTCCCAAGTGTGTACGGTATTAAATATTTGCAGATTGTATAGTTAGCATATTAAATATTTGCAGATTGTATACTTAGCAAGTAGTATTAATTGATCAGTGTAATAAAATTTGTTCGTGTTGTGAAGCTTAATAATATAACTTATTATTACGTTGTGTAGGTCATAGTCAAAGCTAATGATAACTTAGGATATAAGGATTTTCTTCTTACACAACCCGTAAAATTTCTCACCTGCTTACATTTCGGTGTCTATCAGAGATTCAGACACCTTCCTCAGAGCTTCTGAGGAACTTTACTGGTTGTGTAAGAAGAAAATCCCTATATCCTATATTCCACCAACCTGATGAAATTATTTTCGAAAGCTAATGATAACTTGCTTCTATATTCGCCCCCCCCCCCCAGGTGATAGTTCGTGGTGAGCGTCCATGCTGCGGGATGGAACACGTGCGAGAAATGCTGCGGGAAATCTTCGCGGGAAAACCGGCGGCGCTGACCCGGCAGGAGAAGGTCGTCTGCCCCTGCTGTCTGCTTGAGGGAAACCCCGCGCCGGCGTTCTTCCCTCGGGACGACGAGAAAAGCCCGGATGTGGAACCAACAGAGGGGGTGCAGGCCACCCAGCGGAACAGCCACCACCAGGATCCGGAGGGGGTGCAGATCACCTGCCGGAACAGCCACCAGCTCGGCTCATGGACCGACCTTCTGAGAGGGACGATACCGGAGACCTTTCGGAAGAGGCTGCTAAGCGGTAACCGTGGTAACCAGGACGCGGACTCAACGGACAGTATCGTGTGTCCCGCCTGTGTTTTAGAGAGGCTTCCGGAACCAGCGATATTCGAACATGACGCTCTAGGGATGGAGGAAGGGCAGAAACCGCTGGTGTGTAGAAACGGCCACGAACTGGGCACGTGGGAAGACATCGCCGACGGGAAAATCCCGGAAAAATACCTGCGTCAGGACGGGACGGGGGGCGAGACAAACTTCCCGGAGAAGGTCAATAACAGAAACGGCATAGAGGTCACGGAACAACAGCAGGTGATACAGGAATCTGACCAATCGGTGGATGCGAGAGAGTCGGGTGTTGTGAAAGAAACGGCCGTAACCGTGGAGATGAACCGGGAAAACGTAAAGAGCAACACAAACAACAACAACAACAACAACAAAGACACGCTGGGGTCGTTTCCGCTGCTGGAACAGATGCAAAGGATGATGGGAGAGAGCCCATCAGATGAGACGCTGATGAACCAACCACAAACAGAAACAAACTCGCCACATCCCGATTCGCCACATCTCAACTCGACACATCCGGACTCGACCCATCCAGACCCACCGCGAACCTCCAAACGGAAAAGCCGTTGCGACGATTACCCCCAGGACCAGAATCCGTTTGAAGAACCCTTGGGTAGTACAGATAGCAGCGCCCCCTTGCAGTATCCGGAGGAACTGAACCCTTTCCAGGAAGTGGAGGAGCGAGTAGCGACGATCCAGGTGGATGAAATGTACGTCAGCAGCCCTGTGGACAGCTCCAGTGTTCTAGGACCTGGGGACAGTGCAGTGCAGTAGCGCCACCATTCAGTTTTCAGCAGAACTGCAGTAAAAGATAGCACCCCCTGCAGTTTCCAATGCAACTGAACCTATTGATGCAGTAAAGTACATGTACCTGTGGGCAGCTCAAGTTTTCTGGGCCCTGGGGACAGCGCAGTGCAGTAGCGCCCCCATTCAGTTTTCTGCAGAACTGCAGTAAAGATAGCACCCCCTGCAGTTGAACTGAACCTACTGATGCAGTCAAGTACCTGTGGACAGCTCAAGTGTTCATAGCCCTGGGGACAGCGCAGTGCAGTAGCGCCCCCATTCAGTTTTCTGCAGAACTGCAGCAACCCACTAATGCAGTAAAGTACAGAATGTACCCGTAATTTATTACTATTGATCGAGGGTTATTGATTAATGACTGATTGGTAGTTATGATAATTGTAATTTATAATGCAAATTGTACTAGTGATCCTAGGTGAATATATGCAGCCACAAAATGGCCGCTTCAGTTTGTGAGCCCCACCAAAACTACAGCACACACCAATACTTTATATACAGTTGACCAAGGAGGTTTAAAAAGTGGCTTCGATTTGGCCTATAGGAGTACAAATATATTCTCTCTTGATATAGATATCTATATATTCTGTACACATTAAATCTATGACGTTCACTGGACCCACCGACCTACTTCGACAGGAGTGCAACAAAGTAATGGAAATAAAAAAAATATTTAAAAAATGATAATTCCTTTTCTAGTGACCTCACCGGTTGGCTTTCTACACCCCACCCACCCCTGCCTTAGGACAGTTTGGAACAGTCCTGACCCACTTATTGCTGCTAGAACAAACCAAGTGTTTGGCTATTCGGGGGTGTAGAAAGAGGGTTTGACCAGCTCTTCGGTGTTACAAACAAATGGTGTTGTTGAGACCAAAAAACATCCTGAATGTTTAAATGATTTTCTAACTTCCCACCGTTACACAAGAACACAGTTACTCAAGCAACTGGATAGAGTTTGAAAACTGTCGGACGTTTCAAATAGCATCTGTAACAGTGGGGTTCATACGCCACCAACTGACCAGCCCAACTGGTCCTGGACCTTTTGGCCTAGCAGTTATGGCGATGACTTCTGGGCTGGCTGCCCGGGTTTGGTGCGGGTTCGATTCCCGGGAGCCAGGGGTTTTCCTGTTTCTACTCGCCTCTAGTGTTACACTACTCCAAAAGGTCCAGGACCAGTTGGGCTGGTCAGTTGGTGGCGTATGAACCCCACTGTTACACATCCACTAATAAAGTTTTCAAAATCTATCCAGTTGCTTGAGTAAATGTTTTCTAGTGTATCTCATTACCTGGATGTCTAACCTTCATGGACATACTCCCACCGTTAGTTACATGCATGGATTTTTAAATTTGTACCGGAGAAAAAGAGAAGGAGTATTTGAGGAAAGTTTTAAACTTGTCCCTTCCGGATTTTTATGCTTTCTTTCTCTGCTGTCTCTACATAGTAAAGTCTTAATCTTCAAGCAGATGTTACGGTGGCAAAATTGTAATCATCCAGCAATTGGATGTGGCCTTGTCGGTTAATTACGATTTTGCCAGCATAACATCTGCTTGGAGATTAGTGACATCTGACTTCAGTTGATCCAGCCTGGACTGTATTGTTTAGGACAGGGTAGAAGATTTGTGTATGTTTAAATTCATGTGTTATTTGTTATGTTCGTTTTAATGGTTTAGATTCATTTTCAAGATGTATTTATTGAACATTACAATTCACAAAGGTTTAGAAGTGTTAGGACAACATACGATATTGCTCATGATTCTATCATATAGCTTACCAGCTTAATGTGGCCTAATGAAAATATAAATGTGAGAACTATCTGCATTGATGTTTGTTTTAAGTATAGTGTATGAACATGTTTTAGCCAGGCTGGATAGTAAGTTATCTTTGTGATAGATTTTTAGAAATGTACAGCTAAGTTAAGAACCGTCACAGAGGCTAAATTCTTTGCTAATGATGTTAGTATAATGTGCTTTTTGTGTCTATTTATTGACAATGTCAACAGATTTTTTTATAATTATTGTTTTCCAAATGTTAACAGTACTTGTTTGTTTGTTTGTTTGTTTGTTCATTGTGAGACATTGCACTGGCATTGAGGGTGCTTTCATTGGTTCGTTCATTTCTTTGTTCTATTTTACATTCGTCCTCAATCAGGGCCCAAAATACCCACCAGTGGTTTGCACAAGAAAATATTGTAGGTAAACTAGTTTTAAACAACTTGCAATTTTATAGGCAAAAATTTGCTTCAGCTAAAATTGAGCCACATAAGACTACAATGTAGTAACCTCCACCAGGCCTTCCTAAGGGGTTATGGACAGTAGAATTTGGCAAAAATAGTAGCCTCCACCACCAGGCCTCTCTAAGGGGTTATGGATTGTAGAATTTGGCAAAAATAGTAGCCTCCACCAGGCCTTTCTAAGGGGTTATGGATAGTGGAATTTGGCAAAAATAGTAGCCTCCACCGGGCCTTCCTAAGGGGTTATGGATAATAGAATTTGGCAAAAATAGGGCAAACAATTGGCCAGTAGAGTGAGCCTGCAGTAAGAATAACATTGTCATTTGCACAAATGAAACCGTAGTTCGGTGGCAAAACTCGCCCTATTTGGCAAATTTTACTATTTTTTCAGCAAGCGTTGTTAGTCTGGTGGAGACTATAAGATTACAACAAAGATGAGATTGAAAGTTGGTAATTTATAAACTGCAGTAAAGATTTTGAACTTATGATAGCTTGCACCTTGCAGGAAACAAGTATTTTGAGCCCTGATCCGGACACATCCCTACATTCAGTGTTAGTGAAGTCTGTAATCGTTGTGTATTCACAAACAAAAGTGGAGATATGATATTTCTTGAATCAATCTATGGCACTGGACAGAAATAAAATTTCAAGTCGAAATAGATATTTTTATGAACGTCACATACTCCGTTTTGTGTCTTTTACTGTTTAGTGTCTTTACTGCTTTCTTGTAAGGTAACATAATATAAGACATATTGAAGAATGTCTGCTGAATGAAGATCCTCAGACCATCTTGTAAGAATGTCTACGGCCTGATGTTTTAAGTTTACTAGCTTCTTTTTTCTCATAATCTCCAAGCAAATCTTTTGGTGGCTACAAGACAGTATCAAATTTTCAAGACAGTATCAAATTTTCAAGACAGTATCAAACTGGCACTGGGCAGTATCCAATATGCCACCATAGGCTGGCGAAAAATCAGTACAAAAAGAGATTTAAGCCTACGATAAAAACGCCAAAAACAAGCCGATCTAAATATCTGCTTGAAGAGTATTTTTCCCCTACCCACTCCAACCATGGAGGTAGAACCTCCATGCTCCAACAGTTTCCTGCCAAAAACTTCCAAGAAATTAACTTAGAGTGGCCTTGAAGAAGGTTGGAATTTCTGTCTGTGTTCACCTGAATTGATCTTTTAGCTGAGCAGAATTCTGAGGTAAAACTAGAAATATTTGCCAGTGAAAACTGAACTGGGTGGTTCTGGTCTTCATCAATTTTCATCTTCCAGAAGGGTCTTGTGCAACAGCGCCACCTGTGAACACTAATATGAACTGCAGTCTAGCAGCTACAATGTACAACATAATTGACCCCTTTGATTCTACAAAGCACGTTATTTGTTAAACTGAATTTATCATTTAAGCATTATTGACAAAATGTTCGAAATTGATCAATGTCCAAGGTCAGATTGCGAAAAAGCCACAACGGAGCGTTCGGTCGTGTCGGTCGGTTGGTCGGTCGGTGTCTCCAGACTGACTTTGCCTGTTGCTCCATAAGTGTAAGAGAAGAATCCAATGAACTCATTCCCAAAACTTTTTGCAAGAACAAGTTGATTTTCCATTAAGTATTTCTGACCTTCCTAGATGTAACCTTAAGCATATGCCAGCATCCCCCCATACAGACCCTCTTCTAATGCCAGTTTATCAATCTTACAGTGCCTTGATTTCAAGGGTGCTTGATCTAGCAACATACGTTCGGCTTTTAGTCTACTTTTTTACTCTTCAAGCAGAGGTTTAGGCTTTCGCTTATTTTTGACATGTTTGTAGGCATTTTTAACTGCCTCTCTTTTTTTGCACTGGTATCATTTTTTCGTGTAGCGCTTTGGATACTGCCTGGCCAATTTGGTACTGTATTGCAGCCACCGAAATATCTGCTTGGAGATTATTTGTATTAGAGTAGAGTAGAGTAGAGTAGAGTCTTCGGCCAAGTAGGACGTCAGTCCAGTTGAGGCCGCTCCTGTTGACTTCCCCTCTAGCTGACTGTCATTGTGGGTTTCTGTGGGTGGTCCAGGATCTTAAAGTCATACAAAACCGGGTGGTGCTCCATGTGCCTGTCAAACCTTGTTTTGAAAGAATTCACTGTTGGAGCCTCTACCACGTCCTCCGGTAGTGCATTCCACCACGGCACTATCCTCTGACTGAAGAATTGTGTCCTTTTAGTTGTGTTGGCCCCCTCCCTCCTTAGTTTCAAGTTATGACCTCTTGTGTTGGTCCCCCTCAGTATCTCCGGTATGCATGGGGCCGTATCGTATATGCCGTGAACATACTTGTAGGTGTTTATAAGATCTCCCCGCAATCTTCTATATACTAGGGTTGGGAGCTTTAGCACTTTAAGTCTTTCTTCATACGGGAGGACACTTAGGCCTGGAACTCTCCTGGTCGCTCTTCTCTGCACCTGTTCTACCAGCTCAGTGTACTTCCAAGTACCGGGAGACCAAATCCCTACCCCGTATTCAAGATGAGGCCTTATTAGTGCTTTGTATAGTGTGACGAACATGTTCTTGTCGATGTATTCGAATGTTCTCCATAGTAAACCAGTCATCTGATTTGCCTTGGATACTGATGCTGTGATGTGCTTCTCAAAAAGTAAGTTCCGATCAACTATTATGCCCAGATCCTTTTCTTCTTCTGTGAAGTTCAGATCTACTTTTGTTCCTTGATCTATCATGTTGTACGTGAAAGCTGGATGGTTGACGCCAACCCTTAGTGCTGTGCATTTGCTGGGATGAAACTTCAGTTGCCAGGTGTTCGCCCACTCTTGGAGTCTATCCAGGTCACCCTGAAGTGCCTTGCAGTCACTGACATCTCTCACTGTACGGTATAGCTTCGTGTCGTCGGCGAAAAGCTTCAGCTTACAACCCACTGTTTCCGGCATGTCGTTGACAAACAGGGTAAACAATACTGGACCCAGGACACTACCTTGCGGTACGCCACTGCTCACTGTAGCCCAACTTGAGTGTGCCCCGTTTACACAGACTCTCTGTTTACGTCCGGTCAAGAATGACCCTATCCAGCGGAGAAGATGACCCTTTATACCGTAGCTCTCAACTTTCCTTAGCAAACGCTGTATTGGCACTGAATCAAATGCCTTTTGGAAGTCTAAATATATGACGTCAGTCGGGATATTGTTGTCTAACCACTTTGTCCAGTCCTCTAAACACTCCAGTAACTGTGTGGTGGTGGACCTCCCTGGCAGGAAACCATGTTGGTGTTCCGTAAATAGGCCGTTTACTTTCATGTGTACCACTATGGCATCTCTAACCAGACTCTCCATGATTTTTCCTGGCACAGAAGTCAGACTCACAGGTCTGTAGTTGTTAGGTGCATTCTTCTTCCCCTTTTTAAAGATCGGTGTAATATCTCCCACCTTCCATGCACTAGGCAGCTCGCCCTCCTGCAAGGATTTGTTGAATATGATGCTCAATGGGATTGCTAGTGGCATAGCCAACTCTTTCAGAATTCTTGGATGGATACCATCAGGGCCCATAGACTTGTTGTGGTTAATGTTCTTAAGTCTCTTCCCTACATCTTCAACAGATAGGTTCACCTCAGACAGAACAGCGCTGTAATGTTGCTTGGGTGCCTCTGGTATGTGGTCCAAGTCTTCCTTGGTAAACGTACTGGTGAAGAACTTGTTAAGCGTCTCAGCTTTCTCGCTGTCTGTTGAGGCCACCATTGTTCCAGAGTGTAGATCAGGAATTCTTTCATTAGTCTTGGATTTTCTTTTGACGTACTGCCAGAATAGTTTTGAGTTCTCTTTTATGTTCTTGGCCATCTCTTTCTCATAAATCCTCAAAGCTTTCCTTGCTTCACCTCTCGCTTGGTTTCTTGCTGTTGTATATTTCAGATAGTCTTCTTGTGTTTTTGTCAAAGTGTACTTCTTCCATGCTTTCTGTTTCCTGTTTAACTTTTTCACAACATTACTACTCTTCCATGGCAGTTGTTGCTTGGTATTTATCTTCTTTCTGGGTACGTGTTTCAAAGTTGCTGTCCTGACAATACTTGCAAACAACATCCAACTCTCTTCAGTGTCCTTGCTGTGCAACAGATCTTCCCAGTTGATGTCTAGTTCTTCAGCCATCTCCTTGTAGTTACCTTTACTATACTGCAACCGTGTGGTCTTTTCAGTAGACCGCGTTGTATAACATATATAGTCAAAGAATAATACTACATGGTCGCTTTTCCCAACAGGGTGTCTTGCCACAATCTCTTCAACCATGTTACTTTCATTTGTAAACACTAAGTCGAGTATGTTACTCTCTTGATTGAGTCTGTGTCTCGTGGGAATTGAGACATGCTGGTAGAGGAAGGATTCTCTAGTAGCCTCTAGGAACCTTCCCCCCTCGCTGCTGCATGAGTGCACTGACCCCTCACCATTCCTCCACTTTATACTTGGGTAGTTGAAATCCCCCAGACACAGGATATGGGAATATCTCCATGCATAACAGTTCCTGATCATACAGTTCAGCTTGTCATTATTGGCCGAGGGTGAATTGGGGCTCCTGTAGATTGCAAGTATTAACAACTTGTCATGACCTTGTAACTTCACCTCCACCATAACTGATTCTGATGCTGGGTTGTCCATCCTTATGTCAGGTGTCCCTGCCTCCAAGTTGTCTCTGACGTGAACTGATATACCTCTAACTCCTTCCAAGGTTGCATTTGTGAAAAGGTTGAAACCTGGTATCTGTAGGTCTGTCAGAGTCATTCTGAATCTTGTGTTCTTCGGATTTGTCTCAGTAGTCACTACAACGTCAGGTGTCTCCTCATCTATGACCGCCATAAACTCTGCCTTTTTGTTTGTCATACAGTCAATGTTAGTGTAGAGTATTTTGAGATTCTCCCTTTGCCTGTTGTTGCTACTGTCGCTTCTTCTGTTCCTTCGTGTGTCATCGTTTAGTTTGGTTTGTCTCGTCTCAGTCTCTTTATCTGTAAGTTCCAGGGAGGGCCCCGCACTCTGTACCTCCAGAGACCCTCCACATCTTGGTTTTTTTCTAGTTCTCTTGCTTCATTTACCTTCTGTCTCAGTGCTTCACGTTCGTCCTTTGTCAAGTCGTCACATACACTGATGTTTTTGAACTCTTGGTCTGCATCCTTTAGTCTTTTGAGTCTTATCATGACCCTCCTCTTGTCTTCTTTATTCTGTAGTACGACTTTGAGTGGTCTAGGTGTTGAGTCGTCTCTCTTCTTACCCAATCTTACTGTAGATTTGACATCAATCCTCCCAAGTTCGAGGGGTTCGGCAAAGAGGCGTTCAACATACGTCTTATCCTGCTTTGCCCTCTCTTGTGATTCTGTTTTGTTGGATTCTGGAACTCGGTGTATAATCATGTTCTGTTCACGGTTTTCTCTATCCTTTTCCTCATTTTTCTGCTCCACCATAGCTTTCTTCACTATCACTTCTACCTGGCCTGGACCTGTTTCCGCCTTGTCATATGTCTTCATGTCGTCTTTTGTTGTCAGTTTCTCTTCAATTTTGTCAAGTCTGTTAAGGATGTTGTCCAGGATACTGGTATTGCACTGTTGTTCATCCTTTCCTTTCGCCAAGAACTTCTTAATGCCCCCTTTACATTCGCTACAGAACCAGCACACGTCATCCCGCTGTAGTTTCCTCAGAGCCTTAAACTCTTGTTGATTGAATTGTGTGCATGCTAAGCAATAATGATTCTCACATCCGTCACAAGTATTTTTTTTTACCGTTAAACAAATTTTTGATACCCAGTAATCCTCCTTCCACTAAGACTTGAGCAGCTCTTACACTACTACTCATCAGCATTCCCTTGCATGGATCCCGCCAAATCCCCGTCCCAGCGGACCAATCAGGGGGCGTGTGGAGGGTCACGTGAGACGAAGTTGACCTACGTGATCAGCCACCTTCTATGTTGGCCGTGTCCAGTATGATGGCGGAAACCCCCGCCTCGCTCGCTTCTTTCCCCTTCAACTCTTGATCCAGACGCGCTAGAGGATGCCGAGAGCCAGAAAGAATGCAGGTAAGCTTGCGGGAAGGCTGTATATACGGTAGCAGGCGTACGAAGCGCCCGGGAGTTGGGTAGGGGGAGGGGTGGGCGATGCCATGTTGGTTGACCAGCTCGATCAGAGACGAGTCTGCATGCTTGCCTGCGATCGGCGCTGTGGAGAAACTGGCTCGTTGTTTACGCGATTCGTACATGTGGGAAGTAAACATGCCCTCCACGGTACAAACCACGCAAACATCGAGACTCTAGCAGGCTATTAGCTGCCTCAAACCCGCCCGAATCTTTACCGATCTCGCTTGGGTGTGTAGCCCCGTTTCACTGTGTTTACTACGGATAGGGAGCTTCTCTGTACAGATATGCAAACGCCCCCCTCCCCCTTACCCATTCACACACGCACCCCTCCCCTTTACACACGTCTCCTGTGCACATTTACACCCACATTCTGGCGGAGGAGTTAGGACAGTGGCGTAGGACACTTCTGTTGGTGGGCTGTACCTTGTTTGTGTGTGTTTGGTGCGATGTAGTGGGGAATGTTGGTTGTTGTGTTTATATTTGCAGGACAACTTTCATCGAAATGGACTCTAACTTTCTGCATTTTTTCTCTCCTAGAATCTTCAAATCAACAGCAACATATGCAGTGATACTTGTACAATATTGATATTGCAACCATCAAATTAACTTGTGCATTTCAAGTATATTTTTGCAACCACATACCGCCTCCCCAATCCTTGTTTGTATTTATAATTTGCCTGTTTGCGTTTTTGTGTGCATAAGACTTTTGGTGAAATGTTGTTGCTGATGTTGTGTGGAAGATTTGGTGATACACTGATACGAGAGAAGGCATGACCATGTAATGTCCCTAACTTACTCATTCTTGTGGAATCTGTAACAAATACTGTCCAATTTTCAGTTTACTTCTAGCGGCGACCATGACTGATTTGATTCCTGTTGTATCCAGAACCCTGCTTTATCCAGAATCATGCTCAGACACGGTTCTGGATAGTCCACGTGTATCCAGAACTGTGCTCTATCCAGAACTATACTCAGGCACAGTTCTGGATAGTCCATGCGTATCCAGAACCATGCTTTATCCAGAATCATGCTCAGGCACAGCTCTGGATATTCCACGTGTATCCAGAACCGTGCCTGGGGCAAATCTACGTTCTTGGATACACACAGACTATCCAGAACCGTGCCTGATCCTAACCCTAACCCATTCAGACATAGAACTAGAAGGCACGGTTCTGGATAGGACAATTCCATCAAGAACTTCAAAGAAAGTTGTAAAATATCACCTGGAAGGCAGATTTTTTTCTTCTTTCTGGAAAGATACAAAACTGTTTGTTTGTTTGTATGTTTGTTTGTATGTTTGTTTGATTGTTTGTTTGTTTGTTTGTTTGAACCTGTATTTGCCTGTAAAGCTGCACATGCTGGAAGTGTTATGATTTGCATTCTCTTAGAAAAGACAGTGAATGTTTAAAAAAACGGCTTTTGTTCTATAGTTCTATACGTCCATTAAACGTTCTATAGTCCATTAAATTTTCCAAAATGGCTCTACAGTGTGGGACCGACATTGTTTAAAAAATATGAATTTCGTCAACATGTTGTCAGACAAATCTATGGAACTTCTGAAACAGTGTTCAGGGTTTGGAGAGTGTCAGGGCAATGTTGATCTAAATACTTATGCTTTTATTTTAGCATGTGTAAAAATTGTATTTTATTGTTGGCAGTCTAATTCTGTAAGATCTTTTCATCAATTCAACTTCCGGGCTGTGACTGTTGTGATGTAGTTGATGTCGTAAATAATTAATAAACCATTACACAATGCACAGGAATTTGGTATGAAAAGCTGAAGGTTGGTAGGACTAATGAGCACGTCGGCAGAACGTACTGCGCCTGTGCAAAACCTGGATTTTCGCTGGATTTTTGGTCAACGTTGCATCAGAATTTTGCCTGTTGCAGACCATATCTCTTTCTACACAACATCTGAAAACTACAGATGGGATGTCACCCTTATATACGCGAATTCGACCTTATATGAGACGTTCTGCCAAAGTGCTATGCACAACACATTACGGGTTTCACGCAGACGCAGTACGTTCTGCCGACGTGCTGGTCTAATGCTTCTCAAGGATCAAATAGCTGATTGTCGGGTTGTGTGGCGTAACGACAGAACGTTCGGCTTGGAACCAAGAGGTCCTGAGTTCGAATCCTGCCATGCTGCCGATCTTGTGCCCTTGGGAAAGGCACTTTACACGACTTTCCTCACTTGACTCAGGTGAAAATGAGTAAATTATCTATTGTTCGTTCATACGTTTGTCCTTTGCGTTGGTGGCGGCATTAAAATAAGTTGAATAAACTTGAGTGTGCCGCCACCGTGTCTTGTGATAAAATGTTGGAATAAAAACAAACAAAAAAATAGCTGATTGTGCTATTGTTGTTTTGCTACATTTTTTAATACCTTTATGTAGTAGGATAGGACTGCATGGTTCCCACAAGAGGGAGGGTTAGTTTTGGTCAAAACTTTGTCAGGAATAACTAATTTTACAAATGTTTATGTATAAAACTTTTCACTCAGTCGCAAAAAAATGCCAAATGTCACATAGATAACCATTTACTTGCATACTTTTAAAACCTGTGTGGAGCCTGGGAGCTAGTCACAGGTAGCCTGGTACCCAGACTGTTTAGGGGAATAGTAACCAGTGTACGAAATACTTTTTTGAGCCAGGTTGCCCAGTGGCAACCTAGGATGAAAGCTAGGTTGCCCATCAAAATTCCAGGTTGCCCCAAATTTAATAAACTGTTCTACATTATGATTAACTTTGTTAGAATTCAATGTGCATTTATACATTAAGATTTCTGACACAGAGTTGTTTCCCCTTACAC
Source organism: Branchiostoma floridae x Branchiostoma japonicum (assembly GCA_013266295.2). Classification (NCBI taxonomy): domain Eukaryota; kingdom Metazoa; phylum Chordata; class Leptocardii; order Amphioxiformes; family Branchiostomatidae; genus Branchiostoma; species Branchiostoma floridae x Branchiostoma japonicum. Next base: position 400,927 of record CM023838.1, read on the forward strand.
TGTGATGAGCTCTTCCATGGGAACTTCTCAATAAACAGTTCCCAATTGAAGAAAGGGGCATCCTTACCACAAAATCTATGTTGTGCACTGGGCTACCTGGGTGTAGAAATAGGTTGCACCAAGCAAAATATGGTTGCACAGCGCAACTGGGCAACCTAGTATTTCATACGCTGGTAACATTTGTGTATTCTCTTACAGAACCAGAGGTGTGTCAGCACCTGCGCGGAGCCTGGAAGCTAGTCTATGACGGTTAGCCTGGTACCCAGCCTGTTTAGGGTTGTGGTAACACGTGTGTATTCCCTTACTGAACCAGAGGGGCGGACGGACCTGCGCGGAGCCTGGGAGCTAGTCTATGACAGTTAGACTGGTACCCAGACTGTTTAGGGCTGTAGTAACACGTGTATTCCCTTACAGAACCAGAGGCGCGGACGGACCTGCTCAGAGCCTAGGAGCTAGTCTATGAGCACAGTTAGCCTGGTGCCCAGACTGTTTAGGGCTGTAGTAACGTGTGTATTCCCTTACTGAACCAGAGGGGCGGACGGACCTGCGCGGAGCCTGGGAGCTAGTCAATGACAGTTAGACTGGTACCCAGACTGTTTAGGGCTGTAGTAACACGTGTATTCCCTTACAGAACCAGAGGCGCGGACGGACCTGCTCAGAGCCTAGGAGCTAGTCTATGAACACAGTTAGCCTGGTGCCCAGACTGTTTAGGGCTGTAGTAACACGTGTGTTCCCTTACAGAACCAGAGGCGCGGACGGACCTGCGCGGTGCCTGGGAGCTAGTCCAGGTTACCCAGTTCCTCAGACTGTTCAGACACAAGTTTGGATTTGCTGACATCAACACACAGGTACAGACAAACTGTTGTTTGTGCTTCCTTTCTTTCTTGTTGACGTCGTTGTTAACGTTGTTGGTCTTTTTGTGTATAGTGTTGTTGACATTGCTTTTGTGTTCGCAGCTAAAACCCACGGTTCCCTTTGTTCAATCGTCATGTAATTTTATACGTCGTCTGCAAGCGTGCCCGTGATGATGCACATATTTTGATATTTACCGTAGGTGTTTTCGCGGTCAATGTAATATTTCAGAAGCACCCCTACAGACAAACTATGTTGACGTTGTGTTGGTGGTGATTTTGTGTACAGTGCAGGGCTCTAGCCAGCTCCAAATATTTTTCCGTCCGTTCAGGTTCATGGTTGTATCTGGGGTTGTGAGTGCCATAGGTGCGATGCGACCTCAGAAGGCAGTCGCAATCTAGGGGGATCTGGGGGCATGCTCCCCCGGGAAATTTTGGATTTTCAAGCCTTCAAAAACGCAATTTCGCACATTTTGAGAGGCAAATTATGGGGTTGAGAGTGGTTGTCTGTGGTCCTTAGGATGTTTTCATATTTTTACCCAAGATTTTTGTTGATTTTGTCTATCAAGTTTGATGAATTTGTTTAAAAAATTTTCCGTCAGGCACTGCAAAGTTCTAGTAATTGACGGAGAAATGGTTGCTGGCTAGAGCCCTGGTACAGTGTTATTGATGATGTTGTTGTTGGCGTTGTTGTTGACATTCTCTTGTATTTAAGGAAACTAAATCGTGTAAATTATGTATATTGATTGCAACAACGAACTAATGTTTTTGTTTTAAACTTTCTGTTTGTATTTGTTCCACTGCTGTACCCCCAAGGTTCGCCCTTAATAATAGGCACATACTAGTAGGGATTCCCTGGCTGTATCTTCAGCCTAACAAGTAAATAAATATAAAAAAACGTTGTTGTTGTTTACATTGTTGTTTACATTGTTGCCCCTAGCGACTGGAGGCGGAGCTGCGTCAGCGTGACAGTGTCCCCGTGGCGGATACGCTAGCCCGCCTGCTGCGATACCTGCTCACCCGCAGCGATATCAGGTGAGTAAGGCCTAGGGAAAAATGTTGTTTCCTGTTTCAGTCCTGAAAAAATCAGGGTCGGTAGGTGGGGATAATGTGTTTTTTTTTCTTTTTTAGACTTTGGTGATCTGTTCCTTTTCCTTGTTGTTGCAGTTTTTCCATCTATCAATGCATTGATTTGATTAAAAGTTGAAAATTCATTGCTTGAAGCGTCAACCGGCCTGGTATGTTGACTTTCCTCCTATGGTAGCATTTGGTGCCATCACAGGATGCCTTGGCCTGTTTGTTTGTGTTTGTGTGGGTGGGTTTTTCGCCTGCTTACTTCATTTATTTTCTGCAAAAATCTGATACCCAAGAAATTAAATTGGTATGGCCTGACATCATATCTGTTCCTGTACGCCCCAGATTTTGGTTTTATAAACATGAAATTTCCATAAATACCAACATGTACGTCATACACAGATTACGTCTGGCTGGAGGGGAATATAAGGGGGTCGTCTCAAAAGTTCAATTTCCTTCTATAAACAATACAACTTAGCCATTTCTAATGCAGAATTTTTTTGTAAAGCCTATTAAGTTAAAGTTAGTTTTATAGTTAATGAGGTTACACCAAGTAGTAACATCCAGTGTAACCAATGACTGTCCTTGGTGGTTTAAACAATCAGGATGCCTGATACAACCAGCGTACCCAATGGCTGTCCTTGGTGGTTGAACCAATCAGGATGCCTGATACATCCAGTGTAACCAATGGCTGTCCTAGGTGGTTTAACCAATCAAGATGCCTGATACATCCAGTGTAACCAATGAATGTCCTTGGTGGTTTAACCAATCAGGATGCTTGATACATCCGGTGTGACCAATGACTGTCCTTGGTAGTTTGTCAAATCAGGATGCCTGATACATCCATTGTAACCAATGGCTGTCCTTGGTGGTTTAACCAATCAGGATGCCTGATACATCCAGTGTAACCAATGGCTGTCCTTGGTCGTTTAACCAATCAGGATGTTTGATACATCCAGTGTAACGATTGGCTTACCTTGGTGGTTTGACCAATCCGGTTGCCTGATACATCCAGTGTAACGATTGGCTTACCTTGGTGGTTTGACCAATCAGGATGCCTGATACATCCAGTGTAACCAATGGCTGTCCTTCTTCCTTCAGGTTTGGCAGCTGGGAGGCTGATGTGAAGAGGGTTCTGACGGAGACTGGTAGCCAATGGAAGCCCTTCGCTTCCGGTGTGGGGTACGCAGATATGGACCCCTACCAACGGGTAAGTTTACCGTTGTTGTTTGTTTATTTGTTTATTAGAATTCTACACAAGTAAACAAGTGGAAGGGCAAAAACAGGTGTATAAACACCTTTGCAAGTTCTGTATCTGATTAGTCATTACTAATAACAACAACAACAGCACGTTTATGTAATTTTATTTTGAGGTGTTACAAACAATATAGCAAATGGGAAATAACACAATATCATAAAGAAGTGATGCAGCACTGCTGAGCTGGTCCCCATTGTGAAACACATTCATTACAAATATTTCACCATATGGAAAACAAAATGTTCTTTAGAAGTGACATCGTTCTGCAGAGTTGGTCCCTAGAGTGTAACATACACATTACAGATGAAGTCTAAGTTCTTGGCAAACTGATATCGGTAAGAAGCCAACGTGGCACTGCCGAGTCGGTCCCCCTGTGACATAAATTCATTGCAAACTGATATTGATAAGAAGCCAACATGGGACTGCCGAGACGGTCCCCCTCTGACATAAATTCATTGCAAACTGATATTGATAAGAAGCCAACTTGGCACTGCCGAGACGGTCCCCCTGTGACATAAATTCATTGCAAACTGATTGTGGTAAGAAGCCAACGTGGGACTGCCGAGACGGTCCCCCTGTGACATAAATTCATTGCAAAAGTCCTAGACAGGAAATTAGAATGCTGACATCAGCAAAGCTCACAATCTACATCTTGTGAGATTCTAGCCCGGCTTGGAGGCCTTCCGGCAGCAGCCATTTCTCCGGGCAGCCTGTTACCAGTCTTTTAGCAGCCAGGTTAGGCTGCCAGCCTGGGAAATACTTGTGCTGGGCAACCATATTTTGTTTGGTGCAACCTATTTCTAAACCCAGGTAGCTCAGTGCACTACCTAGATTTTGTGGTAAGGATCCCTTTTTTTTTCCATTAGGAAATGTGTATTGAGAAATTCCTATGGAAGAGCCCAAGGGGAAACAACTCTTTGCTAGAAATGTATAGAATGCACATTGCGTTCTAACAAAGTTAAACATAATGTAGAAGAGTTTCAATTTGGGGCAACCTGGAGTTTTGAATGGTAACCTAGCTTTCACCCCAGATTTGAGTACAGTAACAGGGTACGTTGTTTTGTGTAGCTGAAAGAGTTTGAAAACAGTACGACAGTAGCACAGTTTCAGTACAGTAACAGGATGTGCAGTTTTGCGCATCTGAAAGGTTTTGAAAACATTCCGACAGTAGCACAGTTTCAGTACAGTAACAGGATGTGCTGTTTTGCGCATCTGAAAGGTTTTGAAAACATTCCGACAGTAGCACAGTTTCAGTACAGTAACAGGATGTGCTGTTTTGTCTAGCTGAAAGATTTTGAAAACAGTACAACAGTAGCACTATGGGCCAGTTTCAGTACAGTTACAGGATGTGCTGTTTTGCACATCTGAAATATTTTGAAAACGTAGTACGACAGTAGCACAGTTTCAGTTCAGTAACAGGATGTGTTGTTTTGTGTATTTGAAAGATTTTGAAGACAGTATGATAGTAACACAGTTTCAGTACAGTAACAGGATGTTTTGTTTTGCGCAGCTTGTGTTCCTGAAGGGCGTTGCGGACCACGTGTTTGAGGAGAAGGTCGAGGAGTTGTCCGAGTATCTGGACGAGACGTACGACCCTGAAGACATGGTGAGCACTTTCACTTTTTCGTGTCCCTCAAGACAAACGGCTAGTCTTTAAGTCTAAAATAGTGACATTATTATGTTTACCTTTGCAGAAGGAAAATACATTGTTTTTGCTCCGTTTCTTCTTCTTCTGTTTGAAACAAATAAGGTCAATGACCTGGAACAGACGACTGTGACCATGGTAACTGGTGCTGTAGCAGACACCCTGTAGTGTTGGATTACATTATGTAGCAACTGGCAGGACAGGGGCTGGTCAATATACATATGAATTTGAGCAAGAATAAACAGGGCAGTAGTTTGTTAGGCTAGAATGTGAGAAGGTAAACATTATGTATTTTTTTGGGGAAATGTTAAATTTCTAGTTAAGCAGTAGTTTGCTAGGCTAACCATGTGAAGGTTAACATGATGTATTTTTTTTTGGAAATGTTACTTTTCTAGTTAACCTGTTGGTTTTGTCTTCCCTCCTCAGAGAGCCGTGCCCATCGGACAGGACAGTCTGAAAAACACCTACTGGTACTTTGATGGTGAGTAACTATGTTTCTGGGATGGTGTTCGTTTTTTGTCACATTCGTTTAGTTAGTTTTCATGTTATTCTTCTGCATTCTGTAGTTCCATGCTAAGGACAGTGTCCTCTCCAGCTTAGGCTTTAATTCTGACGTTTGCACAGCACGTTGGCAGAACTTACTGCGCCTGTGCAAAATCCGGAACGTAACATGCATTGCACTTCTACAGAACATATTTTAGGATGACCCCGTCTGTAGTTTTCAGATGTAGTGTCGGAAAAGATATCCTCTGCAACAGGCAAAATTCTGATGCAACGTTGACCAACCATTCAACGAAAACTGAAAATCCGGGTTTCACACAAGTACACGCAGTACATTCTGCCGACATGCTGAAATGCACATGCCTTCTGTGTGGCTGTAAGGTAAAGAAGGACTTCTTGCATCTATTTCCCTCACAGACTTAAGACTGTACAAGGAGACCGTCGGAAGGAAGGGGGAGAAATGGGAGTGCATCTGCAGCAGTCTCAAGGAGTGGACGTCCTTCGTTAAGAAGTTCCGCAAGACGACACACCCTCAAGAGAAGGAGCTGTACGAGTTTCTTCACGGACAGCTTCTGCCACTTATCCTGGGGCCGCTGCAGACACTGGAGGGATTCACTCAGGTATGTACCCCCCCCATACACACCCTCACATAACCCCCCCATACACACCCTCACACCACGGCAGCTGCTGCCGCTTATCCTGGGGCCGCTGCAGACACTGGAGGGATTCACTCAGGTATGTACCCCCCATACACACCCTCACATAACCCCCCCATACACACCCTCACACCACGGCAGCTTCTGCCGCTCATCCTGGGGCCGCTGCAGACACTGGAGGGATTCACTCAGGTATGTATCCCCCCATACACACCCTTACATAACCCCCCCATACACACCCTCACAACACAGGCATCTTCTGCCGCTTATCCTGGGGCCGCTGCAGACACTGGAGGGATTCACTCAGGTATGTACCCCCCCATACACACCCTCACATAACCCCCCCCATACACACCCTCACAACACGGGCAGCTTCTGCCGCTTATCCTGGGGCCGCTGCAGACACTGGAGGGGTTCACTCAGGTATGTACCCCCCCATACACACCCTCACATAACCCCCCATACACACCCTTACACCACGGGCAGCTTCTGCAGCTTATCCTGGGGTCACTCCAGACACTGGAGGGATTCACTCAGGTATGTACCCCCCCATACACACCCTCATATAACCCCCCATACACACCCTCACATACACACACACACACACAGGCAGCTTCTGCCGCTTATCCTTGGGCCGCTCCAGACACTGGAGGGGTTCACTCAGGTATGTACCCCCCATACACACCCTTACATAACCCCCCATACACACCCTTACACCCTGGACAGCTTCTGCCACTTATCCTGTGGCCGCTCCAGACACTGAAGGGGTTCACTCAGGTATGTACCTCCCCATACACACCCTCACATAACCCCCATACACACCCTCACATAACCCCCCATACACACCCTCACATAACCCCCATACACACCCTCCTATAACCCCCCATACACACCCTCATATAACCCCCCATACACACCCTCATATAACCCCCATACGTACCCTCACATAACCCCCCATACACACCCTCACATAACCCCCCATACACACCCTCACATAACCCCCATACACACCCTCACATAACCCCCATACACACCCTCACATAATCCCCCATACACACCCTCACAGACACACACACACACAAAAGGTTCTTTGGGGTTTCGAGAACTTGATCGCCACAAAGTTCGTGCTGCATTGAAGCTTCAACTTGTAAATTTGACAAAACAAGCTGGATTCAAGCATAACAATTTACTCTCTAAGGAATTTTAGTACCTACTTATGGAGCAGAGTTTTCCTTAAAGATTGTGGTTCCTTCCTTCAGGATGCCGACAGAAGACGGTTTGAGACCGCAGAGTTCTTAAGACGGGAGGAGGAGGAGGTGAACCAAGTCGTCCGGCTCTCCAGACATGACAGCAACAACATCAGCAGACACCGAGGGCCCCTGGCAGTTCCAAGCAGTACTGCAACATCAGCTGCCTCAGTAGCCCCACCAGAAAATGCAGTAGGTTTTTTTTTCCAGAATTTTCTGATGTCACAGTAGATGCTTCCTTGCTAAATGCAGTCTTGTTTGTTGTTTGTGTCTAAGAATGTTGGAAAGAAATGTTTAAAGTTTTTAAAGTTTCTTTCTCAACATGAAAACTCCTATGTTTCGTCAATAGTCACTGTTTAATTTGTACAATCAAGTTTTGAAAGAATAAATTTCTATACAAATCTTAACGTGCATAGGTGATATGTCTAATTTTCAATGTGTAACAAATCTTAAATATAGTAAAAGGTTGAACTTTATTCCAACACACAATTATACAGGGATCAAATTTTCAACGACCACTGTCGCCTTCATCAGGATAATTAATGACCAATCACTTCACAACGTGATCTCGCGAGAATTACGGTTTACAAACACGTGACCTTATTCACACGAGATTTTACTGATACTGTGTTGGAATAAAGTTCAACCTTTTACTATGATTACTACCAACACAGATGAACTTTCATGAAAATCTTAAATATTTTAAACTCAACAAAATTCAGACATTGTCTGTGAGGTTGAGCTTGAAAATAAAGTTTCAGAGTTAAAGTTTAAAAGATAATAACAACAGTGGCTTTCCCCCACCCCCCAGGCCGAAACTCATCTCCCAGAATCGAAGCGGAACTCAGGCCAAGAGGAGCCTCGTGAGAGAGAACCAGACCTAACCGGTTCAAACCAGTTCAGAACTGATCCAACCCAGGCTGGGACCGGTCCCAAACCGGACAGAACCAGTCCCAAACCGGATAGAACTGGTCCCAGCCAGGATGTAACCAGTCCCAAACCGAACACAACAACCAGTCCAAACCAGGACAAAACCGGTCCAAACCAGTTGAGAACCGGTTCTGGCCAGTCTCAGGAGGACACAGCCAGTTCAGACTGGTCCAGCGCCGACCTGCCGCCGGTCAAACCCTCAGGAAAGAAGAGGAAACGGGAGACGTCCACGGATTCGCGAGACAGCAGCGGGACGGGACAGAGCGATACTAGCAAGGGCGACGCAAGTAAGTGACTGTCACCCCATCAAATTTATTCAATTCGACACAAACCGTACAAAAGCAGGAATTGGCTAACGCACCCCTGAATTGTGCTCCAAAGGGTTGATTAAAATCAAGACACTTTAAACAAACTTACTATGTACAATCAACATCCAAACTAAAACAGGACAGCCGTGGGTTGCCATTGTCAACCATTATCATTATAGAGTCGTACTGCACAGTGTAAAAAAGACTTCTTCAGACGTTGAGTCCTAGCTTTCGGCCAGGTGAACATGTTGCTGTTCCTGAGCTGTCTCCCTGTAGCAGTCGCATGTTCAGGGGGAACAAGGTCGTGAAGAGGGTGATTAGGGTGATGTACCGGTTATGTATACATGCCGGTCAGTTGGCCAAGGAAGCCTTTTGGAACAGTCATGTAGGGTAAAACTATTCAGTATAGAACGTCAGCAGAACGTACTGCATCTGCGCGAAACCCGTAATGTATAGTGCACAGCACTTTGGTAGAACATCTCCTTTGAGGTTGTAGTTGCATATCTAAAGATCCCGTCAATAGTTTTCAAATGTGTCGGAAAAGATGTCGTCTGCAACGGGCAAAATTCTGATGTTTCAAAATTCAAATGTTTCAGGAACCCCTGAGTTGATGGGCCCCCCTCCTGCACCACCCCCCTCTAGCCTGCCCCCTGTAGCAGATGCCCCCCCTCTGCAGAACGTCCCGATTAAGAAACAGCAGCAGTACGCCTACATCTTCTCCACGGAGCTGGCGAACAAGGCAAGTCTGCGGCGTTTCGACTTTATTGATTCTTTGTATCCACAAATATCTTCAGTTTACAGTTTTGTATCATGAAAGTTCAGAATCAGCTCCACCAGAAAGCACTGAGTCTGGTGTAACATGATACCTTCTGTAATATGATCCCTTCTGTAATACAATCCCTTCTGTAACATGATCCTCCTGTAACCTGATCCTCCTGTAACATAATCCTTCTGTAACCTGATCCTCCTGTAACATGATCCTTCTGTAACCTGATCCCTCTGTAACATGGTCCCTTCTGTAACCTGATTCCCCCTGTAACCTGATCCCGTCTGTAACATAACCCTTCTGTAACATAATCCTTCTGTAACCTGATCCCTTCTGTAACATGACCCATCCTGTAACCTAGGGATGCGTACCTAAACAAAAGTTTAGGTTCAGGTCCGGACTTGAATCCAGAGGTTTAGGTTCAGGTCCGGACCTAATGAGTCCGGACCTAAACCCATGGCATATTGGAAGGCTGTTATAACAGCATAACGCGAGCAATTTGGCTAAATTAAGTTGAAGACTCTTTAACGAAGACTTCTATCGAAGACTAAAAGGGTGAAAAAACTCAAACTCGTCTGGTTTATTCCCTGTGACACACCAGTGCAAGTGATCCCGGCACTGTATTTGCAAGGTATACTAGTCTTTGTACTGGTCTAGAACGAAAATAATTTTGAGAGTGCTAGATTTTTTATTACGAGTCCGGACTTGAATCACTGGGTTTAGGTTTTTTTGGACCTGAACCTAAACGTTTTTACAAGTCCGGTTTAGGTACGGCATTTAGGTACGCATCCCTACTGTAACCTGATCTCTCCTGTAACCTGATCCCTCTGTCCTGTCCAGGCTGCGGAAGCGGTACTACAGGGGCGCGTGCAGTCCATCGTGGCGTTCCACATCGAGTACGTGACACGGTTACGGCTCAGCCGCATGCGCCACAGTGAACAGGTGGGTGGCTTCGTTAAAGTCACCTGGATGCTGCCTTAACGAGTTTAGAAATGTCTAGATCATTTAATGCTTTAAATTTTTTGTTATCTATGTATTTTGCTTGCTATACGAAAATAAATAAAGTCCCCTGGTAGCCTGGTAAACCATGACATTTGCCCTTCCCCTGGTAGTGTGTAACCCATGCCCTTTCCCAGATGCAGTATGGTAACCTTTGACCTTTGCCCTTTCCCAATGCTGTCTGGCAACCCATGACCTTTGCCCTTCCCAATGCCGTCAGGTAACCCATGACCTTTGCCCTTCCCCAGGTGCAGTCTGGTTACCCATGACCTTTCCCCTTCCCCAATGCAGTCTGATAACCCATGACCTTTGCCCTTCCCCAGGTGCAGTCAGGTAACCCGTGGCAACAGCTGCAGGCGAGCCAGCTGGGCTATGACTCCGGCCTGGAGCTGACCTCTGCGCCCATGCCGCCCCAGCAGCTGCCCTCCAAGCCCCCGCCGCCGTACCCGGGCAGCGCCACTCTGGAGGTGGGGGGGACGGAGGGGCTGACACCGGAGCAGCTTCGCCACCGGCAGGAGAGGCTGCTGACCATCCAGCGCATGCACAAGCTTCTGTTCCCAGAGCAGGCCCAGACAGCGCCACCTAGCGACAACCTGGCGGCACAGCAGCAGCTGGACCTGGCCAGCCTGCAGGGGCGGCCCGGCATGGGCCCGCCTCGCGGCCCCGTGGGGCTCAACATGCCGCAACAGCAGCCCAGTCCCAACCTACCCGCCAATCAGATGATGTCACCACACGGACTGATGACATCGCAACCAAACATGATGACATCACAGGGGTGGAGCGACCCTTCCCAGGGTGCACCACACAAAGCCGCGATGATGGGGCTGGGGTCGCCGGGGTCAGAGGGCATGCTGTCGCCGGGCCAGCTGGGGGAAGATCAGATGTCGGCGGCGCAGATTGAGTGGCGACGGCTGGAGGAGAGTTTCTACCGGGAGAAACGGAAGCGGATGTTGGAGCAGCAGATGATGCGTGGGCAGCCGTACGGGGGACAGAGGTAAAGCTTTACCTGAGTTACACATTAATACACAAGTCTTTGTCATGTTCAAACAGTTGCTCATATATAATTGTGATAAATTCTGTTAGTTCAGATTAGTGACGCTGAAGAAGTGTGATAGATGTCACTCAACATGTCTGGAAGTAATCTCCATATTTTATCCAGTTTGAATTGAGTATTGTTTACCTGGATGTCTAACCTTCATCAACACATCCTTACTTGCTCACTATTCCACACCATCGAAAAACAATTCTACCATTAAAACTGAAGAGCCCATGTATTATAGAAGAAGTGGAAAAATTTGTATTGCACTTCCTGAAAAAAGGAGTCACACCCAACGAAATTGGCTGGGGGGGAAGATCTATTGTTCATGTTGGGGGAAAGATGCATTGTTCATGTTGTAGGGGAGATCCATTGTTCATGTTGGGGGAAGATCCATTGTTCATGTAGGGGAGATCCATTGTTCATGTTTGGAGAAGACCCATTGTTCATGTTAGGGGAAGATCCATTGTTCATGTGGTGGGGTTGGTTTCCGGATGATAGACCAACGCTGAATGAAATCCTCCCTTTGCAGGTACCCTGGTCCGCAGCAGTTCTTACCTCAGGACTACGATGCCCCCCCAGACTCCCAGGGGGCCGTGCAGACTATGCAGCCACCACCCCCCTACCAGGACATGGCGCGGTCCATCCCCCGACAGCAAACCGGATTCTCTACCTCATACGGCGAGCCCTATGCACACCCGCTGCTGCAGTCCCAACCTCAGCCACAGGGGGCGCCCCAGGACAGACACCCACTGCTGCAGTCCCAACCACAGCCACAGGGGGCGCCCCAGGACAGACACCCGCTGCTGCAGTCCCAGTCTCAGCCACAGGGGGCGTCTCAGCCACAGGGGGCGCCACAGGACAGACACCCGCTGCTGCAGTCCCAGTCTCAGCCACAGGGGGCGCCCCAGGACAGACATCCGCTGCTGCAGTCCCAACCACAGCCACAGGGGGCGCCCCAGGACGGCACCTCCCCAAACTTCAGTATTAGCCAGCAGCTGCAAGAAAGAGCGCGACTGTCTGCGCAGAGAGAGCAGCTGCCACAGTACGCAGCTGGCCAAGCTGCCGGACACCCACCCGGACACCCACCCGGACACCCAGCTGGGCACCCGCCCGGACACCCACCCGGACACCCACCCGGACACCCAGCTGGGCACCCAGCTAGTCACCCAGCTGGACACCCGCCCGGTCACCCAGCCGGACACCCGCCCGGTCACCCAGCTGGTCACCCACCCGGACACCCAGCCGGACACCCACAGCGCTTCATGTACCCCATGCAGGACCGACCTCGACCTCAAGTCAGTATTGTATGTAACACACTCACTTCTGCAAATATATCTGTTTATTTACTGCATAACACATCAGCTTCTGTATACATATTTTAAAGCAAAACCAAACATAATAACAGTCAGTTCCAAGAATAGTTCTAGGAAGAGACACATTTTGGAGCTTCAATCCTTGGTTGATAACTGACTGTTTCTTGTTTTTTCTTCACATCCCAACAGTCTGCCATGCAGAGACTGATGATGTCACAGCAGAATCTGATGATGTCACAGCAGGGACCGATGACATCACCAGGTATGATGTCACCGGAAGGCGCAGGTTCGAACGGAGGCTTGCTGATGGAGCTTCACCGAGACAGGAACACCCGACCTACCGCTGGCAGCGATATGATGATGTCACCCAACTCTGCAGCCAGCCCACAGGGTCAGAGGCCACTGGGGGTCAAAGGGCAGAGTTCAGATGCAAGTGAAGACATCCCCTCAGATAACAGCCAGTCGAGTCAGCAGCTGGCAAACCAGCCTGCAACCAGCCAGCCAGGCTTACATTCAACGTCACAGGCCTCTTCTAGCCAGCCTACAACCAGCCAACAACTGCACAACCAGCCTACAACCAGCCAACAACTGCACAACCAGCCTACAACCAGCCAACAACTGCACAACCAGCCTACAACCAGCCAACAACTGCACAACCAGCCTACAACCAGCCAACAACTGCACAACCAGCCTACAACCAGCCAACAACTGCACAACCAGCCTACAACCAGCCAACAACTGCACAACCAGCCTACAACCAGCCAACAGCTTCACAACCAACCTACAACCAGCCAACAGTTGCACAACCAGCCTACAACCAGCCAACAGTTGCACAACCAGCCTACAACCAGCCAACAGTTGCCCTTGGCAACTTCCTCCAGCCAGCCTGCGACCCGCCGACCATCGGTGAGCCAGCCCTCCAGTCCAGCAGTTACCAGCCAACCTGTGTCAAGCCAGCCGCTGACCTTTGCCCCCACGACCTTTGCCCCCACGACCTTTGCCCCCACGACCTTTGCCCCCAGCTCCCTGCAGCAGCTGGAGCAGCACTTTTCCAAGCGGTTCATGCCCGGGTTTGACGAGGCACCTTTCAGCAAGACCACCGCCATCACCACCACTAACGCCCTCACGTCCGTCTCCACCACTGTTACCATGACAACTGCTGCTGTGTCCAGTCGGACCGGAACCTCGGCTTCAGACGGTTCCGTTGCCATGGCGCCCAAGTTCAAGGCTCCCCCTCCCCCCACTAACGGGGTGAAGCCTGTGCCCAGTGGTGACAATGACGGCGTCACCTCCCCTGCCACTGTTGACAGCAGAACTCTGTCCCCTGCTGGGTCATCTCCAGCACAGGTCAAAGGCCAGGGGTCAGCAGATGGAGCAGGGCAAAGTTCAAAGCCCATGTCCCCTGCAGTGAAGTCCCCTGCAGTTCCCCAGTCTGCCCAGCAGGGGTCCTCGCCAGCTCCAGTGCCGTCGCCCAAACCAAAGCGTCAGCCGTCGCCCGCCATGGTGAACTCCCCAGCGGTGCAGTCCCTGCGATCCCCCGCGCCCAGCTCGCCGTTCGCTCAGCCTCTCAAGTCGCCCTTGGAGAAAAAGTCACCAAAGGTTCCGCCGCCATTGAAGTCACCTTCAGAGGTCAAATCTCCCATGATGCCCCAGAGGCAGTCGCCAGGACTGAGGTCTCCCACAATCCCTCAGGAAAGCGCCAGCAGTGTCCCCAGCTCCCCCGCCGTTCCCATCAAATCCCCCGCCGTCCTCAAATCTCCCAGCATGCCCAACAACTCTCCCATGATGCAACAGGTGAAGTCGCCCATGAGACGACAGGAGAGTTCGCCGGTGGTTACCATGGTGAGGCAGGAAATCCCCAAAACCATGCTGCAGGAGAGGTCACAGGTCATCCCCACCACCATGCGACCTCTGTTGCCACGGCAACCACAGCAGCTGGACACCATGAGTCAAGGTCAGAGGTTAGCGATGATGGCAGGTCAAAGTGCAATGTTAGGTCAAAGTTCCATGGGGCCACAGATGTCAGTTGCCTCATCAGGACAGTTCAGCCATCAGATGAGCGGGTTCCCACGGCAACCGTCGCCAGGGCAACGCCAAATAATGGTCCGCCCCGCGCAGTACCTGGCCCGGCCACCAGGGGGCGACCTGGAGAACGCGTCGCGAGGAAACATCATGTACTCGCAGTCCCAGCTGGTGCAGATGCAGGCACGATACATGGCCGGGCTGAGACAGGACACCCCCGCGCCAGCAATGGTACCTCCCGGGATGAGGCAGGACACCCCCGCTCCAGGAATGATACCTTCCCAGCCCAGGCCCACCTTTGAACCCCAGACACCTGTGGAAATCGGACCAAACACGGAGTTTGCCCTGGCTTTCCAGAAACGTGGTCCCCCCTCCCCCCCACAGACCCGGTTCCCCAGCCCACAGCAGTCACACGCCCCACACCCAGGGGATCCCAGATATCCCCACCCTGGGGACATTCGATTCAGTGAGCCTCAACAAGTAATGGATGCAAGATATCCCCACCCTGGGGAAAGCAGGTTTCCCCACCCTGGGGAAAGTAGGTTCACCCACCCTGGGGAAAGTAGATTCCCCCACCCTGGAGAAAGTAGGTTTCCCCACCCTGGGGACAGTAGGTTCCCCCACCCAGGGGAAAGGTTTTCCCACCCTGGGGACAGCAGGTTCCCTCACCCAGGTGAAAGCAGGTTCCCCCACCCCCAACAAGGCACCCAGAGATATATCCACCCTGTGGAGAGATATCCCCACCCTCAGCCCTCGTTGGACAGCAGGTTTCCCAGCCCTGGGGAAGGCAGGTACGGGGAGGGGAGGTACCCCCCGGGGGTGGGTGAGGCCCGGTTCATGGCCCAGCGGATGGCGGGGATGCTGCAGGACGGGCTGGAGGAGGCCAGCTTGATGGACCGGTCCGTCGCTCTACAGAACCTCCAGAACATGCTCGGGCCTCCGCGCTCCATGGCCGAGGCACTTAGCAACAACATGGAAGCGTTTCCCGGGCAACGGCAAATGGTGGAAGAGATGAGGTCACATGAGGCTGTACAAAGCATGCTGGGAAGGATGATGCAATCCCACAATGCCATGGGAAACGCGCCCATGCAGAAGTCGGTCATGTCTGCTGGACTTTCCCATGGTGCAATGCAAGGGCCAAGGATGTCGCCGCCGTACAGCACAGCTGATGGCAGCATGGCGGCAGGTCAGGGGTCGGTGGGTCAGATGTCGGGGGGTCAAATGTCACCTGGGGGTATGATGTTCAAAGCGCCGGGGCCGGTGGGGGATGCTGGGATAGGTGTGAGAGTGGGGGATGCTGGGATAGGTGTGAGGGAGGGGATGCCCATGCAGGACATCCAGCAGACGCGGAAGGCGCAGCGGTTCGTGTTGCCCACGGAAACACCAACCAGAACTCTGCAGTACTTTCCCGCGGGGAAACCGGAGCGGGCGGCGCACCCGGGCATGATGCAGCCCGCCATGAGCGTCCCCAACCTCTCGGCCAATCAGGAGCCGCAGAAGAGGATTTCCTTCTCGGAGGAGAACCTGATGCAAGCTGGGGGCAGAGCAATGAACCCTGGGTATCCTGCAATGAACCATGGGTACTCAGGCTACCCTGGACAGTAGGACTGACTCATTATGTGGTGGGGGGGTGCAGGGTGAGAAATGTTGCCATATCCAGTGAAAATACATAATAGAGCAGGACATGAGATGATATATTTGTACATATGTGTTTTGCAGGGCATGATGGGTATGACCTTGACCAGCCCCGTGACCTTGATGTGTCCCTTGTTGTTCCATGAAGTTCTGCATGTATTCTGGCCGTGGTGTGGATCTCTGCAACCCCTGTTCTCTGTCTGACCTGACCTGACCTGACCTGACCTAACAACCCTGATGTTGTAAGGTTACTGACCTGACCTGACCTGATGTCTTATTCTTCTTTCCTGGAAAATAAAACACCCTTTCCAGAAAACACACTCTCTAGAAAACACACTTTCCAGAAACACACTTTTCAGAACACCCTTTCCAGTAAACACACTTTCCAGGTAACACCCTTTTTTCAGGAAAGACTCTTTCAAGTAGATATACATGTACTCTTTCAGAAAGCACAAAAAGTCCTGTATCTCCAAACATACCCAATACACAAAATTTTTTTCTTACCAATTGGAAAACTTTTTATGGCAAAACCCAAATGAAATATGCAAAGCTAGAAAATATCCACAAAAACTGCAAAGATTTGGTCAGAAATGACTCACTCAGAAAGCACAAAAAGTCCTGTATCTCCAAACATACCCAATATACCCTTATGTTTTTTTTACCAATTGGAAAACTTCTTGCTCATATTGCATTTTTATGGCAAAATCCAAATGAAATATGCGAAGCTAGAAAATATCCACAAAAACTGCAAGATTTGGTCAGAAAAGACTCAAAGATTTCACTCTGAAAGCACACGCCCCCAAGTCAGGTCAGGTTCGGGTTAGAAATTTTATACCTTGATATTCTGCCTCCCAAAGACGCAGCTAAAACGGCTTTTCAGCCAACAGAAGTTTTGTATTAATGTGAGGTTCCTGTTGGTACATCTGTGGGACGGTTTTTGGCGACGCCTCGGGGGCGGCGCCCTTTTGTTGTACAGGTGGTTTTGTTTCAGGTGCCTTTTTACTGACATGTTGGGCCTCTATGGGGTCGTGTCAACTGTGCCATATATGGGGTGGGAGCGCACGTCAGCAGAACGTACTGCACCTGCGCGAAACCTGTAATGTATTGTGTATAGCACTTTGGCAGAACGTCTGTTTTAAGGTCGTATTCATATATATAAGGATGACATCTCGTTAATAGTTTTCAAATGTTGTATCAGAAAATATATCATCTGCAACAGGCAAAATTCTGATGCAACGTTGACCAAACATCCAACGAAAACCGTGAAAAATCCGGGTTTCGCGTAGGCGCAGTACGTTCTGCCGACGGTTGTGAGGGGTTGGTCTGTGGTATATTATATGATGGAGGGATTGTACATGTATGTAACATTGCCAAATCCTACTGTATGAAATATGGGGAAAACTTATTCACTGCCATTTAAGGGAGCTGTTAGAGAGAAATTATCATCAGCAAGTTTTAACTGGCTTCGTTCAGTTTGTATTATTTCGTTTTGTTTTACTGTTGTTTTTTGTTTGGTGCAGGCGGCAGACTTGCCAAGGCCGCACTGATTTAGTCATTGGTTTTCAGACATTTTTAAAGTAAAAATTTAACAAGAGGACAGGTTAAAACCAGAGGGCTGGGAGGAAAACTTGCATGAGACTATAGTCACTCTTAAACTGTATCATTATTACTGCCTTTTTGTGTTTTGGGGCCACCATAGACACATTTTTGGGGCCACTAGAGATACATTTTGGGGCTACCAGAGACACATGTTTTGGGCCACAATAGATGCATTTTTGGGCACCAGACACATTTTCAAGCCACCAGAGACACATTTTGAAGCCACCATAGATACATTTTTTGGGCCACCATAGACACACTTTTGGGTCCACCAGAGACCCATTTTTGGGCCATCATAGACACATTTTGGGCCTCTCTAGGCAAAAGTTTTGGTACTCTTCTTTACCCCAACAGTGTTATTGTCAAGGTCAAATAAATTTTCGCACAATGTTTGAAGGTCAACTGTCGGCTGGGAAACTCCTCCAGGGGGTGGAACCTGTTTAAGGGGGGCATTTTCAGTTATATATGGGGGGGGGGTGATGTCAGGCAAGAGATTTGGTCAATTTTCAGTCCCTCTATTTTAAAATAATAGATGGCAACCTCCTACTCAGACTACCTGATCAATGCATAACAGACAGACATTCTCTGTAGAGCCGTTTTCTTATGTAACCAGTGGTCAAATAAGGGATTGTAGCACTTCGGCAGAACGTACTGCACCTGCGCGAAACCTGTATTGTATTGTGCATAGCACTTTGGCAGAACGTCTCATATAAGGTTGTATTAGAGCATATAAGGTTGACAGCCTGTCTGTAGTTTTCAGATGTTGTATAGGAAAAGATATCGTCTGCAACAGGCAAAATTTTGATGCAACGTTGACCAAACATCCAACGAAAAACGTAAAAAATCAGGGTTTTGCGCAGGCGCAGTACGTTCTGCCGACGTGCTTGGTCAAATAAGGGTAACCATGACGGGGGGTGTTTATGACTTGCCTCTTAGCAAGCAAAAGGACGGGAGGTCTATGCAATACTTGTGGGTATCACACCAGTGTGGAGCCACACCTGAGGGTATCACACCAGTGTATGCTCAGCTGTGGGTCTCACATCAGTGTGGGTTCACAGCTGTTGGTCTCACATCAGTGTTGGTTAACAGCTGAGGGTATCACACCAGTGTATGCTCAGCTGTAGGTCTCACACCAGTGTGAGTTCACACACGAGGGTATCACCAGTGTGAGTTCACACCTGAGGGTATCACACCAGTGTACGCTCACAGCTGTGGGTCTCACACCATTGTTCGTCTGCGTTGTGGCAGACATTTTCTATTTTTGTCATCACTTTCTTGAGTTGTAAATGTTTGATTTATCTTTTGTGGTATACAGAAGTTTATGTACAGAGGGGTGGGGACAGGAAAAAGAGGCTCCCCCTAGCACTTAAGTCTGGTACTGTAGGTCCTGTGGTAGGTCTTGTAAGTAGAGCTAGATGGAAAAAATCTGCAATATATGATAGGGAACAAGTTGTGTTACATACAAACTGTTTTCATGTTGGAAAATGTTCTTGTTAAAATCCTGTTTAACTTTTGAGAGAAATACAACATATCTTGGAGGAAATATGCTCGACTTCAGCAATAAAACACTTTATATCACTACTGATGCTGACATTGTTATGTTTACCTTTGCAGCAGGGAAACATATTGTTTTTGCTCTGTTCCTTCTTCCGTTCCAAACAAATGAGGTCAGACATGAACCAGACGACTGTCACCATGGAAACTGGTGCTGTAGCAGACATCCTGTGGTGTTGGATTACAATATATAGCATTGGCAGCTAGGACAGAGTTGGACTCTGTCACCATATATATGAATGTGTTTGAGTAAGAATAAACAGAGCAGTAGTTTGTTAGGCTAGACCAAGAGAAGGTAAACATTATGCATTTGCTTTGCAAACGTTACCTTTCTAATTGTGTTGTACTCCACCGCAGAACAGGAAGATTCAGCTAGATGCATTCAAGGATAGTCATACTCCAATGTGCCTTTCCACAACGCCACCCAGCAGATAGCAGGAGCATTACACCCTGATGAAGGCAGCTGCCAGGTTGCTGAATAACGTTAGCCAGGTAGATTTTTTAGGTTGGCCAAAGGCTATTGACAGGATCATAGTGCAAATCTTTCTGTTATTGACAGGAAGATCCTGTCAATAGTGCAAAATTTTCTTTTATTGACAGGAAGATCCTGTCAATAGTGCAAAATTTTCTGTTATTGACAGGATGGTCCTGTAAATAGGCAAAACTTTCTGTTATTGACAGGATGATCCTGTCAATAGTGCAAAATTTTCTTTTATTGACAGGATGATCCTGTCAATAGTGCAAAATTTTCTTTTATTGACAGGATGATCCTGTCAATAGCCATTCCCTTCAGGTTGTGTTGGAAGGACCTTATTTTTCAGTTCAGTTGATCTTTCGTTGTTTCAGCAACACCACAATGTTACCTTCTGAAAGAACGTTGTTCGCCAGGGTCTGTTACCTAGTTTGTTGGTTGGTTTTTGCCTTATTTAAAAACAACAACTCAGTTGACACTTTAGCAGGAATATCTGTAGGCGGACCAGGGTCTTCGTTTCGTGTCTTTGCTTCCTACTCTTCTGCATTATCGTTAAATTCTTTAATTAAGAACCACGGAGTCTTCTGTGCTTGAACATTTTCGTTTACAAACCAGAAAAAGACCAGAGGCAGATTTGTCAAAGAAAATAAGAAGTTTAATCAATTTTTTTCTAGATACAACCGTTACATATATAAACTTCTACACCGTCATGGCCCTGTTGCTAATTCCAGAATTTCTGGAAGCGAAAACTGACATATTTGACATCGTCATATTGACTGCAGATCCAGAAGAAAGAACGTCCTTCTTACAGAATAGCCTCGTGATGTGTTTGCGAAAGTTTCTGCCTATGAACGCGTACAGAAATGGGTTTATAACCGAGTTCAGCACAGCAAGCGCTGTGGCTACGTACACCACAGCAATGTTCTCTCCATCTGCATAAGCGTGAATAGAAAAGGCCGTGATGTGAAAAGGCAGCCAGCAGACTAAAAAGAACACCGTCACAGCA
Source organism: Branchiostoma floridae x Branchiostoma japonicum (assembly GCA_013266295.2). Lineage (NCBI taxonomy): Eukaryota > Metazoa > Chordata > Leptocardii > Amphioxiformes > Branchiostomatidae > Branchiostoma > Branchiostoma floridae x Branchiostoma japonicum. The sequence continues at coordinate 421,802 of CM023838.1, forward strand.
AACAGCATGGGGATAGCATGATGCTTTGACGTCATACGCCTTGCCGCAAAACGGCTCGCCGAACGTCCTGCCGCAAATCGGCGCCGCTGCCGTCGTAAGGTATAAAATATCATCGCGTATACTGGTATCAATATACAAGCTGGTACGATATATGAGATGATGAATATGATAAGCTGTAGCGCTCTGTACGGATACCCACTATCCGGTTCGTCTGGTTTAAGGTACACACATTCGTACAGACTTTGGTAGGAGAAAGTCCAATCCCTGGAGATGATGTTCCGTTCCACAGTATCAAACACTGCAGTGCAGAAAGCTCCTATCCAGATTTTGAGACAAGTTTTTGCAGCGCCCTTGACTGTGGTGTTGAACCTGTTGTTGTCAACATGAAAGAGAGAGAGAGTGTGTGGTTTATTTGTACCATACAAGTACATAATCTCCAAGCAGATGTTTTGGTGGCTGCAAAATACAGTATCAAAAATGGCCAGGCTGTATCCATTGGCCAGACAGTATTAAATTGGCCACCCAACTGTGTCTGGCTAATGGATACAGCCTAGCCAATTTGATACTGTATTTTGCAGCCACCGAAACATCTGCTTGGAGATTAACAAGTACATACAAAAGCCTGTAAGCAGCCATAACTGGCTGAATTGAAAAGGCTTTAAAACACAAGATGCCCTTTTTTACTTATAGTACAGCTAAGTGATCAGGACCTTTCATAAAAGTTTGTTACATTTGATAAAAACTATTCGTACCATATAAAGTTTACATTAAAAATTACAGCACGTTTAAAAGTACAGTTACAGAAACAACAGATCTTCCACACTCTGTAAAATTTTACAGCAAGGAACGAAATACTATACTTCTACAATTGTCTAACATTATGTGTATATATAGAGTGAGAGAGAGAGAGAGAGAGAGAGTCACACCACCCCCAGGTTATACTATGTGGGTGACCTCACTTCATCCCAGCCTGCCAACTTGATCTTAGGGTCAATCTGTGGTAACCAGACTTCCCAGCCCTTCCTGATGCATCACTGCATTCAAATACCCACAGAAGGAAGAAAACACACACATACAAACTCACACACAGACAGACAGACACACACGTCAAACACAAACACACACACACACACACACACCTGTGCGTGAAGGGCTTGGTAACAGCCTGGTACCGCTCGCGCACACACACACAGGCGCACAGATACACACAAACATACACACACACACACACACACAGACCCAGACATACATACACAAGCACACACAAGAACACAAGCACACGCACACACACATGCACACACACACACACACATGTACCCGCACACAGACACTCACACACAGACAGACAGGCACGCACACACACACAGGCACACACACACACACATACCTGTGCGTGAAGGGCTTGGTAACAGCCTGGTACCGCTCGCACGCGATGGCGATCAGGTGAAAGATGCTCGAGGCCGCCAGAAACACCGCGATGACGCGCCCTACGTCACAGCTCCTGTCACTCAGCGCCTGCGCACTGTCGTACTCCTCTTTCACGTCTCCTAGCAACGAGAAGCTCTCCTCATCCAAACGCACCTCCGTACAATTGGCTAGCTCAACAACATCCGGTGGAAAGTCTTTCAGACTTACGGTAGTGAAGTTTGTCGAGTTCACCAGATTCTGCCGGCAATGGCCTTCAACCATATCCACTAGCACGCTCTGGAGATGCCTGTAACGGATGGACACAGCACCCAGGACTATCACGAAGATGCAGAAGCAGCAGTCTGCTACAGCCAGGTTTGCTACATACAGGTTGTGGATAGTCCGCATGGTGGCGTACCTAGCCACGATGAACAAGATGAGGAGGTTCGCCAGCATCCCGACAGCACTGATGCAGCAGCGGGCAACGTTAGCGATGAACGCCACGTCGGCCATGTTTGTTGATTTGTTTGTTTGTTTGTTTGTTTGTTTGTTTGTTTGTTAGTTCAGATCTCCATTAGCGCTTTACATGCTCTAGGCTGTACAGGCAGGACATTAGATCTGAACTTGATTTACATATCAGTGACCGGATGCTCATATGACTAGTTCTAGTAATTCTGTCAGTTCATTCTAGTGACGCTGAAGAAGAGTGATGGATGTCACTCAAAACGTCTGGAAGTAATCTCCGGAATTCATCCAGTAGTAGTGTTTGAATTGTCTATATTAGTATTAGTATTAGATCGTTAGTTAGTATGGAATGTTCCCAAGCAGTCTTTGTAAACCCTGTTTCTCCTATTGGGTCAGTTAGTCCTCACTCTCAGTGAGTCCAGCTTGTCTCCAGTATTGATGTTTCTGACTTAGGGAGAAGAGATGCTGTTCCAGTAACCCAAACTTAGTTCAGTTCCTAAATGTGGTCCCTTGGCCAAGCCTAGAAGTCGTCCGTTAGCCTTGCACTGAGCAAGCATTTTCTACGCATCGAATTTTCTACTAACCTGCTGCAGCCTTCCTAGGAACCCACTTGACCTTACGTGCGCATGACGTCAGCGATGAGTCATAAGTGCCAGGCGTATCCTGTGACCAAAAATCACGCGACGCATGTGACCGCCTTATTCACGGTTGACTAGGATGTAAGCTGCCGTGCTGTCAGTGTGTGTGGCTGTGTGTCGGAGGTTGCCAAACTTTTCATACAGGGAGCTGACGGTCTGTTTGTTCTTGTGTCGCGATGTCTCTACTCATGGCCAACTTTAGCAATAATATCTGGGGGGAAAGAAGAAGAAATTATAGCAAACTGTAACAACAAAACACACAAAACGTTGTTTGAAAAAAATCATTCTTTATCTACGATATTCGTTGAGCGATTTGCCAAATGTTTTCAAAGGTAGCTCATAGTACTCTCCAAGCAGAGGTTGGTGGGGAAAGATCGTTACCTTTTTATATGCCCCATTTTTTTCTGTCGCTATCCCCACCAACCTCTGCTTGGAGAGTAGCTCAGAAGTCACAGCGTCTTGTAGAAAGGTAATCTTCAAGAAGATTCTGTGGGGCAAGGGGAGTCTATGCCTCCTGTGCAGGCCTCCGGGCGGGTGGGAGTTTTGATACTGCGTTTTGTAGAATTTTTAACGCGTTCTTTTGCCTCCGCCAGGCCTTCCTACGGGGGTACGGATCGTAGAATTCAGCAAAAGAAGGGAATAGCTGGCCAGTAGAGTCAGTCCGCGGGAGGGTATATAATAGTTTCCCCCCTTCGAAGGCCAGTCAACCTCAAGGCGGCCAGACTCCCCTGGCAAATATGTCCCTATTATAGCCAGCGTAGTTAGTCTGGTAGAGACTACAACCAGCCGCCCAGAAAAGGTTCTACCAAGGACATTATATCAGTCCTTGGTTCTACCCGCAAAACCTGGTTCCACAGAATCAGCTTGGAGATTAGTGGGAAAGGAGCGTAGTAAACAGGAAATGGTAGAAACACGAGCGTCATGGTTGAGTGGGTGTACTCACGACCCGCAAACAAGTTCACCCAGGGTCAGTGCGTCAAGGACCCCTGAACAATAGTGCAGTTTGTTTACTCGCGATATGATCAGCAACACAGTGTTAAATAACACTTTAACGCTCTAGCTTAGGGGACAGAATTACATGTACAAATCCTAACCAAATTAGAAAGGAAAATTGGCACGTAGCCACATGATAGAAAGGAGCAGCACCTACCTAGATTTTCAGTTTAAACAGATTCTACCTAAAATACTATTTCAGAGTCGCAAGACAGTTGTGCAACAAGCTAAGGCACCTGGCTGCTAGGAGAATATTGTACAAGCTAGACCTTGTCGTGTGTTTAACACAACAAGTCTTAGCACTACCGGGGGGATATAAATGTGATCTTTATGTGAATTTGGCAGATAAACTTCAAGAAATGTGAAATGTGTGACTGACGTGACATGGGGATAGTAAACAGCCACACTTTTGTACCCTTTTATGTGTCATTGCCCGCGGGCCAATTTGCTCACTGTCCCTTCATCAAAAGAGGCTCCGTCGACTTATGAGAAATCGGAGCCCCCTTTTTTGAAAATCAAAAATCATTCCGCTCCACTTTTCAGCCATTATCCATATGATTTCATGGTACACAATTCCAAAACAATTGACAATATTTTCCACTGTAGTCACGATGTATTACATATTTTTCAGTTTTTCCATGAAATTCACATAAAAGTCACATTTGTACAGCTGGTAGTGTAGGTTCCTTTCAAGTTCGTCACACCACATGTTTACGACAGAAGGCGTTCTTTGAACAGTCGTGCATGTGTCGTAAGAATTTCGGCTGTTTTGTAACAGAAAGGTTCGTCGCAGATCCTTGTAGATTGCCTGTTCTGTCATAACCTCAATGAAAACAATACGATAAAGAGTCGTACAAGAAATGTGACCACGCCTAAAATATGGCACACCACCATGTATATGTTTCCTCATTTCGCCATAGACCAGATTTCTCTAGCCTGATTAAATCGCTTTTACGGTTGGCCGGCCACCCAGTATCCAGCCGGCCCCCGACGGCAGAGTTTGCGTTACACAGACTAAGATTTCTCCGAACGTTTCAAAATACGTTCTCACTAGAACGTAAAAATGGCAGCCTATATTGTATCCAGAACTGTGCCTATCTAGTTCTGTGCCTGAATGGGTTAGGGTTAGGATCAGGCACGGTTCTGGATAGTCCCCGCGTATCCAAGAACGTAGATTTGCCCCAGGCACGATTCTGGATACGCGTGGACTATCCAGAACCGTGTCTGAGCATGGCTCTGGATAAACACAGTTCTGGATACAACAGCCTAAACCTTACCGTCCGTTCCAGTTCCTAACCACTGATCAGTGGCCTTCATACAAAACCGGTCGCTCCACTACAGCAGCGTTCTAGACAGTGCAGGGACCAGATTTAGAAACGCTGTTTGTTTAAAGAATGCAAAACGCGTGGACTATCCAGAACCGTGTCTGAGCATAATTCTGGATAAACAAAGGTCACAAAGTTCTGGATACAACAGGCTAAACCTTACCGTCCGTGACTACAGATCGGTGATCGCAGATCGGTGTCCTTCATACAAACCGGTCCCTCCAGTACATGTAGGGTTCTAGACAGTGCAGGGATCAGATTTAGAAACGCTGCGTGTTTAATATTATAAAGAATGCAAACCTCGTCACCTTTATGGGACTCATAAACGGAGGAATAAATCAGCTACGGCAAACGCTATAAACTAAGTCCATTGTTACCTGTCCGTCAGGTGTTCTCCGTAGGGCACTTATAAGGATCTTAAGGACACTCGTACGTGACTGGGAGAAGGATAAGGTGTGTTAAGGATGCCTCCGGCAGGTGGGCTAAACTACTTAAGACCGGGGGTTCAGTCTGGTAACTAGCCTGTGTGACACAAGCTCTCGGCTGGAGGTTAATGACCCCCACCCCAAGTTGGGGGGCGGCAACCTAGGGGCGGCCGGCCGCCAGGAGCGCGATTTAGTCAGGCTCTCGGGGTGGGGGTCATTAACCTCCGGCCGCCTTGTAAACACAGGCTATCTGGTAACTACACCTCGGAACTGGCAAATGGTTTTTTTAACGGTGCTGAAGCAGTGACCCTTTTCCGCTGATTTACTGACAGTCGATGTTTCTAACTACCGTGGCCGACAGGTACAACGTATTGTAACACTGTTAAAGTATAGCATCTAGGAATTCTTACCATTTCTACTAGGGTCAGAAATAACACCTACGTGTAGACAAATATCTTGTACACAAATGACTTGTAGACAAATGTTCATTACTTTCGGACCCTAATATACATCCTAAGAATCCCTAGATGTTACATTTCAACAGTGTAACAATACGTTGTACCTGTCGGCCACGGTATCTAACCATAAGGATTGCCTAGGGAGAGCCCTGGGCTTGTGGATGTTTTTATGTGATAAATGGGCAGTACACTGTGATAACAGGGGCTGTTTTTATGTGAGTACTATACAGTAGCAGCACAGTAGCAACAGGGCATGTTGTGTAGTTTTTTACAAGGGAAGGCGAGCCACTTTTAAAAATACTTTGCTGTGTTCCAGTCATTCTATCATTGTCAGGCATTGATCTGTCGGTCCTACCAAAATATTTGCATATTTGGGACAAAGTATTTACATATTTGGGACCAATGGATTGAGAAAGCGATTTTTGTATAATAAATTAATGTACTTTCCAAGCAGAGGTTTGGGTTTTGGCATATTTTTAGGCGTGTTTTAGGCTTTTTTACGCCAACGTAAAAGCAAAGATACGAATGCAAAAAAGAAAGCCCGATAAAAAATTCAAATTTTATTGATTGACATTGATGGATTTTAGGTTAACGTGTATTAGTGCCTGGGTGGCCACTGTATTGCTTCGTTGCAATTGAATTAAAATAAAATTTAAAAAAACTAAAAACACACCAAAAAAAAGCCAAAACCGAAACCTCTGCTTGAAGACTAAAACAAATATAGCAAATAGAATTTCTGCATTACACATGATTTCCTCATACAGTCTGCCCTGACCGTGTTTTTGTTCAGTTTAAAACGCTTGACGACAATTATCTCTGAGGAGTTAGGATGTTTAACTCCGCAGTTGCGTCCTTCAATACTACGTACTAGTCTAATATATATTGCGGTGTCTTGCAATGTATGAAATGAAAAATGTGACGGCAAAGATATACTGCATAAATAAATATCTGTTTTGTTTTCTTTCTCATACCAAAAAATCTTCAAATTTTACAATCGTTTTTTAATAAAACTTTCGTTTAACTGATTTCTGTGTAGCTACGCAGTTTCTGGGACAACAAAAGTTCGGCAGAAGAGTGTCAGTGTCTAGAAGTCTCATCAATCCTCTGCTTCATCCGTACCGCCTGGTCAGAGTAGGAGGCGGCCTTTCTGTAATCACCAAGCACACGCCAGATTTTACCCAAGATGTCAAGTAACTTGGCGATGTCAGGATGTGCTGTGCTCTCACCATACATACGCCGCCTCATCTGTAGTGACTGTTCGAAATAACTGACAGCCTTTCTGTACTCTCCTAAGAGAGCCCAGGCGATACCCAAGTTGTTAAGTGAGCCGGCGATGTCAGGATGTGCGATGCCCTCACCACCATAGATACTCCGCTTCATCTCTAGTGCCTGTTCAAAATAGCTGACGGCCTTTCTGTGATCACCAAGGTTTATCCAGGCTTTACCCAAGTTGTTAAGTGACGAGGCGACATCAGGATGTGCGATGCCCTCACCATAGATACCCCGCCTCATCTCTAGTGACTGTTCATGATAGCTGACGGCCTTTCTGTGATCACCAAGGTCACTCCAGGCGGTACCCAAGTTGTAAAGTGACAAGGCGATGTCAGGATGTGCGATACCCTCACCATAGACACCCCGCATAATCTCTAGTGACTGTTCATAATAGCTGACGGCCTTTCTGTGATCACCAAGGTCATTCCAGGCGTTACTCAAGTTGTTAAGTGACGCGGCGATGTCAGGATGTGCGATGCCCTCACCATATATACCCCGATTCATCTCTAGTGCCTGTTCATGATAGCTGACGGCCTTTCTGTGATCACCAAGGTTCCTCCAGGCGTCACCCAAGTTGTTAAGTGACGCGGCGATGTCAGGATGTGCGATGCCCTCACCACCATAGATACTCCGCTTCATCTCTAGTGACTGTTCATGATAGCTGACGGCCTTTCTGTGATCACCAAGGTTCCTCCAGGCGCCACCCAAGTTGTTAAGTAGAGAGGCGATGTAAGGATGTTTTTTGCCATTACCATGTTTTGATAGCACTGTTTGGAGGGCCTGTTCAATGCATGTCTTTGATTGTTTGTAGTCCAATAGACTTTCGTATACATATGCTTGTAGTATTGATGAGTTGTCGAATAGAATCGATGGCCCTAGTGTTTGATAACTGCTCAGTTGCGAAACAAAGTCCTTCAACGGTGTTGCTGTGTAGTAGTATCTCATGAGCTGTTTTACATTGGTAAAGTGAAATATGTTCTTTGTTTTTTCATCAATGTCATCATTGGTTGACATGGCTGATAAAACTGACATGTTTTCCACTTGACCACGGTTGTTCATGTAAGTGCGCAACCTCAGTTCTGCTGAGATACTGACCAGTACCATTAAATGATGTGCGTTTTCATTGTCGATGGCTGCTTTAATATGCATCCTCTGAATTGTCTCCCAGATTGTTGTCGGCTGTATGTCACAGAGTAGTGCCCAACAAGACACTGCAAGGCTTGAAAAGCGGTAGATTTCTTTCTTTACATCCAACAGTCTGTCAGTCGGATCCTGCATTTCAAATGTTTTGGTATTTTCCTTCAACATAGTGTTTGCAAGGAGCCTCGTAATTTTACTTCCATTTTCCTTGAGTTGCTGATTCCATGCAGCGGTGTAGTCGTCAACCAAGCCTTGCTCTCCAATAATCAATGAGACATTTCCCAAGACACTCGCTAGGTGGTACCCTTTCTTCAAATGGAGCATGGCGTCATCTTCCAGTACTTTTGCCATGTGAAGTGGTGTGCGGATAAGGAGGCATGTTTTACCTCTGCCTAGTGGGGTTTTACATGCATGTGGCATGAATCCGTCAAACGAAAAACCATGTGTTGTTACAGAGTCATAGAACCAGTTGTCCTCCAGCTTGTTATCTGACTCAAAGTCATTGAGAGACTTGATTGCCATGGCCGGGAGAATGGTCTCCCCAAGATTGATCACTTTGAGATGAAGGTAATGCGTGACATTGCAAAAGTACTTTACACTGTTTTCTGTTTCCTCCTGTATCAAAATAGCAAACTCCAGATCAGAGTATGGCGTTACCAATCCTGTAGCTTGTGAACCCAGTCCTATCATGGCGTACTTACAGGGAGGGGGGCCCATTACCTCTATACACTCATCTACAAGGCCAGCTATGAATGTTTTTCGCTGACTAATAATAGTGTCAAACAGGGCTTTGATTGCATCCACTCTCTTCTTCTCTACTTCCCTTATCTTTGGGTCTTCATCATCAAGGCTATAAGGATCTATCTTTTGCTCAATTCTTTTGATCTCTTCTTTCACATAGTCGCGGTATTCTTTTAACATTGATTTGTGTTTCTTTATGTCTTCCATGGGTACTGTTTGTTCGATACTCAGGACATGCTTAACAAATGACTGGGTTATTTCCTGGATTGTTTGTTTGACGCACTCTTTGTCTTCTGTCTTTGATCTTACCAGTGCTGCGTTACTGAGTGCTGCAGCCTTGGTGAAATCACCTCCGTCTTTTGACTGCTCCCCTCTCTTCAGGTAGACATTGCTCAACTTGCAAAGGGGCTTTGCCTCTTTCGAATGCTGACCTACATTGGAATATATACCAAAGGATCATTACTTGTTTCTCTCAAAAGCTCTTTCTCAATTTCTATCTCTTTTTTGCAAATTAGTAGACACTGTATGTGGTACAAAACCCCACAATCGTGTATTCTTGTATGACCTCAATAACCTAGCTGTTCACTGAAACACTCACCTTTCACATGAACGGCCTTGAGCGCAGCTGCAAAGTTGTGTTCTGCCGTGTCCAGGTCCCCTGTCTGCAGGGCCCTGCAGCCCTCCTGCAGCTGGTCTTCGTACGTACTGTGGGAAATTTATTACAATTGACAACTTTAACTTTTCATCGATATACTGATCTCTTAGACTAATGTAACCCATGCAAGTAGTCAGATTGAAATTGTACGCCAGATTAGACTAAGTATCTATCTACCTGTCAGTCGTTACTAATGGAAACAACACACAAACCTGTCTGTGACTTTCTGTGTCTCTTCACTGCTGCTTCCAACTTTCTTGTTTCCGGTTAGTCTCGTTTCTCGGCGTTTCTCGGCCTTCATGGGATGAATAGCATGTAAAGAAATAGCATGTAAGGAAACGTAGGATTTAAACCATACATTTCCAACGTCAATGTTGAATAATGTACATCTATTTAGATAAGAAATTCGATTGATGCATGTACTTTTAAATATTCTAAGAAGGCTGGTGTTTTATCTACATATCTGTGCAACACGCCAAAAATGTTAAAATTGTGGAAGGAAATTTTATATAAAAGGGAATTACACTTCCCAGCTAACCTTGCTCTCATTTTCCTTGACTTTCTCCGCGTACTTGATGCGGTGTCTCAGCGTTTCTCTGCCATCTGAATCTTCACAGCGGTCCAGCGCCGCTCGGTACAGGCCAGCTGATTTCGTGAACGTTGCCTGGTCCTTGCCAACTCTTCCCTTCTCTAGATACAGATCTCCGAGGCTCTTCAACGATTCTATTTGCAGGCGTTTGTTTCCTTCCACGATTGCTTTTAATAAGGTATTTGTATAACCTTCAATCAAAGGGACCGTACCATACCCTTTTAGCTTCGCTTTGACCTCTTGAAGGGCCATCGACACAGCCAATATGGTATTGCCTGCATTCGTAGCACGTGCTTTTGCAATCTCTTGATCATGGACCAGTTTCGTGCATTTCTCTGCATATCTGATGCGATGCTGTACAACCTGCTTCTCCTCAAGACTAGTGTAGTACCGTGAGAGTTCTACGTACAACGAGCAGGCTTTGTTGAAGTTCTCTACTTTATCAGTGTTCTTCTTTGCTTTGTGCAGGTACAAATCTCCGAGACCTTTTAACGCTTCACACTCCAAAACCTCATTTTGACTACTTATAGCGTGAACCAACTTACGTGCGTATCCCCTCTCTACAACATCCAGATCAGAACCACTTTCAAAGATAAAATCTAGTTCCCGAAATTCGTTAAACACTATAGACAACTTAGTGTTTGCCATGTCTGTTTCTCTTACTAACGAAATCTTAGCACACTTTGTTCTTTCCTCTTGTAGATCTGTGTAACCAATTAGTACTCTCTCAGTGTCCTTTGAATAGACTCATCTATCCTCTATACTAGTCAACAGGTGTCGTGTTCACACGCACTTTGGCAACTACGTTCCCTGTGTTCGATTAGCCTTCCTGGCTAGATGCTGTGTCATTGGGAAAGCCACATCAACACGACTTCCTTTACTCCACCCAGGTGTAAAATGGGTACCTGACTTCGGTCGGGGGGGTGAACTAGTAGGAAAGGGTTCCAATACCGTGCCCTAGACTCAGTGGATCAACAACCCACTGCCCCTACAGGACCTTCTTCACCTTTACCCTTTACGCCCACTTTCGTCGGCGTCATACAGTCAACCGTATAATATTGATCGCCGGAAGGTCAACAAATTTTAAAATCGCCTGAGAGTCAAGCGATTTTTCGCCCGAAAATGCACCCCATCATATTGGACGGGGCTCGGTGACCGGCGAACATAGGCCCATCCCCAAGGTAGCCCCGGGCGTAGTATTGCCGAGAATGTTACTTGGAGCCCGCAGACTGCTTGCCGATCGATTTTCCTGCTGTATAAAGGTTGTAGAAAGAGTTTGCTGTTGACGTATTGCGTCATACAAGCTAGCTGCGGTCCTGGTGGGCGGGCTGATGACGTATGTAATTTACCCAACAAACAGCTGTGAAAAATCAACACAAACAACTTATCATTTTTCACGCAATAAGTCAGACGTTAAATGTGCATATATATGGTAACTAATTTATATTATGAGAAAAAGAATTTTCAAATCAGATGTATCAACTGTATAATGCGAGTTAAGTAACACTTGCAAAGATTAGGTGTTACCGATGTGCTCGGCTATGGGAGTAAGCCTTAGCGAAGCCGTATTGAACTATCAGCTATCAAAAAAAGTATTATACTTTGTCTCAAACATTACACTTTGAGTTCTACCGAAGAGAGAGGGAGGGAGAGACAGAAAGACAAGGAGAGAGAGAGAAAGAGAGAGAGAGAGAGAGAGTCACTCTGTTTTATCTCGCACTTTTAATTGGACTTTGTAACAGGCTTGAGCACATGATGCAATCAGGCGTGCGTACACGTACTGGGGTCACTTAAGGGTCAAACACGTAAGTAAACTTAAGGGCGGACTTCGTTCTGATAGTGGTAAACGGGCAGCTCTGATTGGATGACCAAAAAAATCACGTGACAATGGTCACGCGCTAGTCAGGGGAAATTTTACCGTCATCCTTTCCGACATTCCAAAGACAGCCGATTGCGATAAATAAACTGATTTTGTGCAGTATTCGGTAGTACAGGAATAAACTGGTACAAACTGTTCCAACTGTTTACCTCAGAAAGTATCACTTAACTTCAGTGTACCTTATAAGTTATATACGTGTACATAACAGTCTATAGTTGTAGTGTTACCTGTTTTATTACTTCTTAGTACACAGTACCCAGATCAAGGTACATGGTCAGCCATACACACCTATTCAGTCTTGTCGGATCTTCGTTGCACCTCTAAAAGTAAAGGAAAGCGGCCTTGCTTGTGTATAGCGGTCCCTTTTTATCGTCTCTGGCTACAGAAAGAACTAACGGTCTCACCTCGGGACTGGCACCAGCGAAAGAGGAAGTGCCCAGGTGTACCCGCGCCTTTTATATCATGTAGGGGAGTGTGGGAAGGGGGTTTTCCATGATTCTGGACTATTCCATTAACCATGCAGTAGGAATAAGAAAAAATAATTTTAAAAACTACTTTTTTCGTAGATTTTTTAGTAGTAGGGTTCTAAAAGATCAGCACAACCTTGTAGTACTAACAAGATTAGTGGCAGATCCTATGGATTTACACTAGTGGATTCACACTCGAGTGACGTAATGTGTTTTTAATCCTGACATTCAAAAATAGAACTGCACTTTGAACACTGAAATGTACAGTGTACTCAGTGGACCTTTCTTTGTGTCTTTATGTAAAAACGTCTAGGGGGCGCTTAAATTTGACTTTCATGCTCTGTGAGTCCCGCAGAAGCCATTCTGTTTAGTTAGAATACAATTTTCTATCTGTGGGGCCATTTAAATTACCAAATTCAATTCTTTTTCTCATGATTAACAGGTGGCACCTTGAAACACATCTTTCCAAGATGGCGAGTGTGCTTGGAAGGGTCTCGAATTCTAAGGCCCCCTTTGCACTGGATGGAGACCGTTGTGCGCCCAAAAGTGAATGACCAATGACTATAATTGTAACATAACCCATGATGTATATATATGATTTAAACCGCATAAAAGTTTATTTCTATTTCTATTCTTTTAAATTCAAACCCAACATGCATTGAAAAGCTATTCATTGACCTCTAGATCTGTTCAAAGAATTGGTGGTGAATGACACAGGCTAACTGCGAGGTACATTCATTGGACCATGCAGCAGCGCTCCCAGCGGTTGAGTGTTGAGTACAACTCCCCCTAAATCGGACGTGACGCGTCTTTCTTGGCGGAATTTTTCCATTGTGTTCTTTCTTTAACACAATCGCCATCTTGGAACGGCATGTTTCAAGGTAACGCGTTACCACCTGTTAATCATGAGAAAATTTTGAATTTAGTAATCAAATCAGTATGTGGCCTCACAGATAGAAAACTGTATTTTACCTGAACAGAATGGCTTCTGCGGAACTCACAGAGCATGAAAGTCTGACTTTAGCGCCCCCTAGACGTTTTTACATAAAGACACAAAGAAAGGTCCACTGAGTACACTGTACATTTCAGTGTTCAAAGTGCAGTTCTACTTTTGAATGTCAGGATTGAAAACATATTACGTCACTCGAGTGTAAATCCACTAAGTGTAAATCCATAGGAGCTGCCACTAATCTTGTTGATAAAACAAGGTTGTACTGATCTTTAAGAACCCTACTACTAAAAAATTTACGAAAAAAAGTAGTTTTTAAAATTACTTTTTCTCATTCCTACTGCATGGTTAATGGAATAGTCCAGAATCATGGAAACCCCCCTTCCCGAACTCCCCTACATGATATAAAAGGTGCGGCTACACCTGGGCACTTCCTCTTTCGCTGGTGCCAGTCCCGAGGTGAGACCGTTAGTTCTTTCTGTAGCCAGAGACGATAAAAAGGGACAGCTATAAACAAGCAAGGCCGCTTTCCTTTTCTTTTAGAGGTGCAACAAAGATCCGACAAGAGTGAACAGGTGTGTATGGCTGACCATGTATATTGATCTATGTACCAAGAACGTAACACAATAACTATAGACTGTTATGGATATGCTGATGTTATAGACTGTTATGGGTATGCTAATGTTACAGGGTAGTTTCTGAGGTGAACAGTTTGTACCAGATTGTTCCTCTACTACCAAATACTGCGTAGATTGTAGACTTGTATAAGGGGCGCAAAATCATGTAGTTTTCGCAATCGGCTGTGTTTGAAATGTCGGAAAGGATGACGGTAGAATTTCCCCTGACTAGCGCGTGACCAGTGTCACATGATTATTTTTTAACCAATCAGAGCTGCCCATTTACCACTACCAGAACGAAGTCCACCTTCACGATTGTTTTTGCCCCTTAAGTGACCCCAGTACATGTACGCACTCTTAAGCTTTATTGCATCATGTGCTCAAGTCTGTTACAAAGTCCAATTAAAAGCGCTAGATAAAACAGTGGCTCTCTGAGACTTTCTTTAATTCTTTCTCTCTCCTTGTCTTTCTGTCTCTCCCTCCCTCCCTCTCTCTCTTCGGTAAAACTAAAAGTGTATTGTTTGAGACGGATTAATATAAATCCTTTTTTGATAGCTGATAATTCAATGTGGCTTCGCTAAGGCTTACTACCATAGCTGAGCACATCGGTAGCCCCTAATCTTTGCAAGTGTTACTTAACTCACATAATAAAGTTGATATATCAGATTTGAAACTTCTTATTCTCATAAATCAGTCACCATAAGCACATTTAACGTCTGACTTATTGCTTGGAAAATGATAAGTTGTTTGTGTTAATTTTTCACAGCTGTTTGTTGAGTAAACATACGTCATCATCCCGCCCACCAGGACCGCAGCTAGCTTGTATGACGCAATACGTCAACAGCAAACTCTTTCTACAACCTTTACACAGCAGGAAAATCGATTGGCTAGCGCTAACGAGTCTGCGGGCTCCAAGTAACATTTTCGGCAATAATGCGCCCGATGCTCTGTCAGTGTCAGGCATCGCGTGATTTTTAGAGATCGACAGATCTTCACCGGTCACAGAGCCCCGTCCAATTTGATGGAGGTACACTTTCGGGCGAAAAATCGTTTGACTCTCAGTCGATTTTAAAATTTGGTGACCTTCAGGCGATCAATGAATACGGTTGACTGTATGACGCCGACGAAAGTGGGCGTAAAGGGTAAAGGTGAAGAAGGTCCCATAGCCTTTTTGAGGCCATAGGGGCAGTGGGTTGTTGATCCACTGTGTCTGGGAAACGGTATTGGAAAGCGGAGCTCTGTCTAGGGCACGGTATCGGAACTCTTTTCTTCTAGTTCACCCCCCGACCGAAGTCAGGTACCCATTTTACATGTACACCTTGGTGGAGTGAGGAAAGTCGTGTTGAATTGAATTGCCTTTCCCAAAGACACAACATCTAGCCAGAAAGGAATTGAATACATAGGGGACTTAGTTGTTGCCAAAGTGCGTGTGAACACGGCACCTGTTAGTATAGAGGAGTACAATGTAATGAGTCTATTTAAATGACACTGCGGGAGCACTTATTGGATACACAGATCTACAAGAGGAAAGAACAAAGTGTGCTAAGAGTTGGCTGGTAAGAGAAAAAGACATGGCAAACACTAAGTTGTCTATAGTGGTGGACGAATTCCGAGGACTAGATTTTATCTTTCAAAGTGGTTCTGATCTGGATGTTGTAGAGAGGGGATACGCACGGAAGTTGGTTCACGCTATAAGTAGTCAAAATGAGGTTTTGAAGTGTGAAGCCTTGAAAGGTCTTGGAGATTTGAACCTTCACAAAGCAAAAAAGAACACTGATAAAGTAGAGAACTTCCAAAAAGCCTGTTCGTTGTACGTAGAACTCTTACGGTATTACACTAGTCTTGAGGAGAAGCAAGTTGTAGAGCATCGCATCAGATATGCAGAGAAATGCACGAAACTGGTCTATGATCAAGATATTGCAAAACCACGTGCTACCAATTCAGGCAATACCACATTGGCTGTGTCGATGGTCCTTCACGAAGTGAAAAAGAAGATCAAGTTAAAAGAACATGGTACGATGCCCTTGATTGAAGGTTATGCAAATACCTTAGTAAAAGCAATTGTGGAAGGAAACAGACGCCTGCAAACAGAATCGTTGAAGAGCCTGGGAGATCTGTACATAGAGAAGGGAAGGGTTGGCAAGGACCAGGCAACGTTCACGAAATCAGCTGGTCTGTACCGAGCGGCGCTGGACCGCTGTGAAGATTCAGATGGCAGAGAAACGCTGAGGCACCGCATCAAGTACGTGGACAAAGTCAAGGAAAAACAAGCTAAGGTAAAGGAGAAAACAAACCTCTTTAAATTAAACCATACTCTTTTTAAGAACCGAATTTTGTTGGCATGTTTCCCAGAGAATATCGTGTTTCTGGAGTGGTCAAAGCGTACTACAAACCTAATTGCCTTGTGACGTTCCTTTCTTTTCATTTGCATTATGCTATATGACATATAAACAGTTGGTAATTTATTGCAAAGACAGTTCGTGTTTAATTTCAAGTAAAGTTTGCAGTAAGCCTTCCTTGTGCTTTTCTTCATTTGCAGAAGGGGAAGAAACGCCCAGAAACACTGTCTACAGTGGTGGAAGAGTTTCGGGAACTAGATTCTATCTTTAAAAGAAGTTCTAATCTGGACGTTGTAGAGAGGGGATACGCACGTAAGTTGGTTCACGCTATAAGTAGTCAAAATGAGGTTTTGGAATGTGAAGCCTTAAAAGGTCTTGGAGATTTGTACCTTCACAAAGCAAAGGTGAACGAACGTAAGGCAGAGAACTTTCACAAAGCCTGCTCGTTGTATGTAGAACTCTTACGATATTACACGAGTCTTGAGGAGAAGCAAGTTGTACAACATCGCATCGGATACGCAGAGAAATGCACGAAACTGGTCCATGCACAAGCGCGTGTTGCGACATTAGGCAATGCCATATTGGCTGTGTCGACGACCCTTCACCAAGTGAAAACCACGTTAAAAGGGTATGGCACGGTAGCCTTGATTGAAGGATATACAAATTCCTTAGTAAAAGCAATTGTGGAAGGAAACAAACGTCTGGAAATAGAATCGTTGAAGAGCCTCGGAGATGTGTACCTAGAGCAGGGAAGAGTTGGTAAGGACGAGGCAGCGTTCACAAAATCAGCTGGCCTGTACCGATCGTCGCTGGACCGCTGTGAAGATTCACATGACAGAGAAACGCTGAGACACCGCATCAAGTACACCGAGAAAGTCAGGGAAAAAGAACGCAAGGTTAGGAAGTGCAAATCCTTTTCATGTTACTTTCACATATGACATTTTTGGCGTGTTGCACAGATATGTAGATAAAACGTCAGCCTTATTAAAATTTTTAAAGTTTTAAAAGTACATGCATCAACTGATTTTCTTATCTAAATACATGTACAGTATTCAACATTGACGTTGCAAATGCATACTATTAGTTGAAATCCTACTTTTCCTTACATGCCATTTCTTTACACGCTATCCATCCCAGAAGAACGAAAAACGCCGAGAAACGGGACGAACCAGGAACATAAAAGTTAGAAACAGCAGTGAAGAGACACAGGGAGTCACAGACAGGTTTGTGTGCTGTTGCCATTAGTATCGACCGACAGTTAGATGGATACACTAGTCTGGTGTACAATTTCAATCTGACTACTTGCATGGGTTAACGCTACATTAGCCTTAGAGGATGAAAAGATAAAGTGGTCAATTGTAATTGCTTTTCTACAGTACGTACCAAGACCAGCTGCAGGAGGGCTGCAGGGCCCTGCAGACAGGGGACCTGAACACGGCAGAACAAAACTTTGCAGCTGCGCTCAAGGCCGTTCATTTTAAAGGTGAGTGTTTCATTGTACATATTGCAAGTTGACATATCCACATTTTGGGATTATGTACCGAACACTTTGTCTACTAACGTCCAAAATTTGAAAATACTCTTAAAAAAGTAGATGATGACAAATATCATCAACATCAACAACTGTCCTTTGATACAGTTCCCAATGCAAGACAGCGCTGGAAAGAGGTAGAGCCCCTGTGCAAGTTAAGCGAAGTCTACCTGAAGAGAGGGGAGCAGTCAAAAGGCGGAGGTGACTTCACCAAGGCTGCAGCGCTCAGTAATGCAGCCCTGGTAAGATCAAAGACAGAAGACAAAGAGGGCATAAAACAAACAATCCAGGAAATAACACAATCATTTGTTAAGCACGTCCTGAGTATCAAACAAACGGTACACAAAGAAGAAGCCATAGAGAAACACAAATCAGTGTTAGTAGAATGCCGCAGCTATGTAGAGGAAGAGATCAAAAGAATTGAACATCAGATAGATCCTTACAGCCTCGATGACAACGACCCGAAGATAAGGGAGGTAGAGAAGAAGAGAGTGGACGCAAACAAAGCATTGTTTGACACTATTGTAAATCAGCGAAGAACATTCATAGCTGGCCTTGTAGATGAGTGTATAGAGGTAATGGGCCCCCCTCCCTGTAAGTACGCCATGATAGGACTGGGTTCACAAGCCACAGGATTGGTAACGCCATACTCCGATCTGGAGTTTGCTATTTTGATAGGGAAGGAAACAGAAAACAGTGTAAAGTACTTTTACAATCTCACACATTACCTTCATCTCAAAGTGATCAATCTTGGGGAAACCATCCTCCCGGCCATGGCAATCAAGTCTCTCAATAACTTCGAGTCGAAAGACAAGCTAGACAGCTGGTTCTATGACTCTGTAACAACACATGGATTTTCGTTTGATGGAGCCATGCCACATGCATGTAAAACCCCACTAGGCAGAGGTAAAACATGCCTCCTTATCCGCACACCACGTGACATGGCCAAAGTTCTGGAAGATGACGTCACGCTCTATCTGAAGAAAGGGTACCACCTAGCGAGTGTCTTGGGAAATGTCTCATTGATTATCGGAGAGCAGGGCTTGGTTGATGAATACACCGCTGCATGGGATCAGCAACTGAAGAAAAATGGCAGTACAATTGCCAGGCTCCTTGCAAACACAATGTTGAATGAAAATTCCAAAATATTTAAAAGCCATAATCCGACAGCCAGATTGCTGGACGTAAAGAAAGAAATCTATCGATTTTCAAGCCTTGCCGTGTCTTGTTGGGCACTACTCTGTGACATACAGCCGACAACAATCTGGGAGACTATACAGAAAATGCATATGAAGGGAGCCATCGGTAATGAGAACGCACATCATTTAATGGTGCTGGTCAGTATCTCAGCAGAACTGAGGTTGCGCACTTACATGAACAACCGTGGGCAAGTGGAAAATATGTCAGTCTTATCGTCCATGTCAACCAATGATGACATTGAGGAAAAAACAAAGAAAATTTTTCACTTTACCAATGTAAAACAGCTCATGAGATACTACTACACGGCAACACCGTTGAAGGACTTTGTTTCGCAACTTAGCAATCGTCAAACACTAGAGGAGCCCTCGATTCTATTCGACAACTCATCAATACTACAAGCAGATGTATACAAAAGCTTGTGCGACTACAAACACTCAAAGACATGCATTGAACAGGCACTCCAAACAGAGATATCAAAACAAGGTAAGAGCGCGATTCATCCTGAAATAGCTAGGTTACTTAATGAGTTGGGAAACGCCTTGCAAAAAAACGGAGATACGAAAAGTGCTGCGAGTCATCATGAAAAGTCATTACAGATGTGGCGGAGTATCTATGGTGAGGGCACTGCACACCGTGAAATTGCCGACTCACTCAACAGCTTGGGGCTAGCATTGAGCGATCTTGGTGATTACAGAATGGCCGTTAGCAATTATGAACAATCGCTAGTGATGATGCGAAGTATCTATGGTGAGGGCATCGCACATCCTGACATCGCCTCGTTACTTACCAACTTGGGTTCTGCCTGGAGTCACCTTGGTGATCACAGAAAGGCCGTCACCTATTATAAACAGTCACTAGAGATGGAGCGAAGTATCTATGGTGGTGAGGGCATCGCACATCCTGACATCGCCTCGTCACTTAACAACTTGGGTACCGCCTGGAGTGACCTTGGTGATCACAGACAGGCCGTCAGCTATTATGAACAGTCACTAGAGATGAGGCGAAGTATCTATGGTGAGGGCAACATACATCCTGACATCGCCGGGTCACTTAACAACTTGGGTAACGCCTGGAGTGACCTTGGTGATCACAGAAAGGCCGTCAGCTATTATGAACAGTCACTAGAGATGAGGCGGGGTATCTATGGTAAGGGCATCGCACATCCTGACATCGCCGACTCACTTTACAACTTGGGTGTCGCCTCGAGTCGCCTTGGTGATCACAGAAAGGCTGTCAGCTATTATGAACAGTCACTAGAGATGAGGCGGGGTATCTATGGTGAGGGCATCGCACATCCTGACATCGCCTCGTCACTTAACAACTTGGGTTCCGCCTGGAGTGACCTTGGTGATCACAGAAAGGCCGTCAGCTGTTATGAACAGTCACTAGAGATGATGCGGGGTATCTATGGTGAGGGCATCGAACATCCTGACATCGCCATGTCACTTTACAACTTGGGTAACGCCTGGAGGCACCTTGGTGACCACAGAAAGGCCGTCAGCTATCATGAACAGTCACTAGAGATGAGGCGGGGTATCTATGGTGAGGGCATCGCACATCCTGACATCGCCGGGTCACTTTACAACTTGGGTGTCACTTGTGGAATCTTAGGTGATCACAGAAAGGCCGTCAGCTATCATGAACAGGCACTAAAATTGAGGCGAATTATCTACGGTGATGGCATCGCACATCCTCACATCGCCGACTCACTTAACAACCTGGGTGCCACTTGGGGAATCTTAGGTGATTACAAAAAGGCTGCTAGCTATTTCGAAGAGACACTAAAGATGAGGCAGAGTATCCATGGTGAGGGTATCGCACATCCTCACATCGCCAACTCACTTAACAAATTGGGTGTCACTTGGGGAATCTTAGGTGAGTACAGAAAGGCTGTCAGCTATTTCGAACAGGCTCTACAGATGAGGTGGACTATCCATGGTGAGAGCACAGCACATCCTGACATCGCCAAGTTACTTAACATCTTGGGTAAAATCTGGAGTTTGCTTGGTGATCAGAGAAAGGCCGCCTCCTACTCTGACGAGGCGGCACGGATGAAACAGAGGATGGATGAGACTTCTAGACACTGACACTCTTCTGCCGAACTTTGTTTGTCCCAGAAACTGCGTAGCTACACAGAAGTAAGTTAAACGAAACAGTTTTATTAAATAATGATTGTAAAATGTGAAGATTTTTTGGTTTAAGGAAGAAAACAAAACAGATATTTTTTGTGTGGTATATCTTTTGTCGTCTCATTTTCATTTGATACATTGCAAGACACCGCAATATATATTTGACTAGTACGTAGTATTGAAGGACGCAACTGCGGAGTGAAACATCCTAACTCCTCGGAGATAATTGTCGTCATGCGTTTTAAACTGAACAAAAACACGGTCAGGGCAGACTGTATGAGGAAATCATGTGTAATAAAAGGAATTCTATTTGCTATATTTGTTATATTTCCCAAGCAGAGGTTTCGGTTTTGGCTTTTTTGGCGTGTTGTTAGGGTTTTTTATTGGGCTTTTTTCCCACTGGTATCATTTCTTTGACGTTGTCGTAAAAAACCTAAAAACACGCCTAAAAGACGCCAAAAATAAGCCAAAACCCAAACCTCTGCTTGGAGAGTATATTTGTTTATCATACAAAAGTCGCTTTCTCCATCCATTGTGTCCGAGGCTTTAGCACCATAAAACAGCCACAAGAATGGCAGATACAGCCATTCTGAATCTTTTATTTTACAAGAAAAGTTCTGGAGTTTCTGTAAACAAGGAAAAAAGTAAGTCTGTTTTCAAGAAAACATTCCAGTATCATCCCACAA
Source organism: Branchiostoma floridae x Branchiostoma japonicum (assembly GCA_013266295.2). NCBI lineage: Eukaryota > Metazoa > Chordata > Leptocardii > Amphioxiformes > Branchiostomatidae > Branchiostoma > Branchiostoma floridae x Branchiostoma japonicum. The sequence continues at coordinate 443,707 of CM023838.1, forward strand.
ATTTGGTGCCAATTGGCTACCTTAGCAGGCTGAAGGTTAATACATGAAATTTTGCAATGTCATGCAAATTTAACACCGACATACCACGTTTGCAAAGCGAGTAACACATCATCGGGAAATCTTACAATTTAACATGTTCTGTACAGATACTTATGGATTACAATTTTTACATGGGTACATAGAATGGAGGTAAAACATAATGGGGGAGGGGGCGTACCACCAACACCAGTTTATGAACAAAAACTGATTTTAAACATCAATACATCATAATTGTTAGTAGATATAAAGGGGATACTTGATATGACTTTTTGATAATCAGAGGTACAACATATAAAAACAGACAATCTTTTGACAACATACTATTTACTTTACATCACAAAGACAGGACACAAAAAAGCCACTATTGTATTTTGCACTGCCCAGAAATATCTCAAGACAGATTAACCTCTGAGATTAGAGTTTTTCCTTGTCACACAAAATCGAAAACACCACAGATGAAGACCCAATTGGCACAGAGTTAGGAGAAGTCAATTTTACGTTTCTAAGATTTCATCCACTGAGAAAGGGCACATTTAAGTATGCCCTATACGTAACCCTGCACTCTTTGTTGTGTCGCACAAACACAAGTCTTATTGAGTAAATCCACCCCAAAAAAGTTAAGTTACTTTTCTCAATTGTACTGCTTAGCAAACGGAATAGCATAGAATCATTGCCACCCACCCCCATTACACCCCTGAATGTACATGACATAAAGGCTGTCACAAGAGGAGCAACAGACTCCGATACATGTATACCTGTACTTTGACCCTGACGGATTCAAATACCAAGTAACCAGAGGTAATCCATTACGTAAAGCGACAGGTAAAAACGGATTTTTCTCACCCCCTGTCGGTTAATGAAACATTCCAAGGGGAATCCCCCTTCCGTGAAGGTGAGTCATGCCGGGGATTTTCACTTTCGTGGGACTTCCGCTTTCGCTGGTGCCAGTCGCAAGCCGAGACCTTACAGCCCAACAGTTTTCATCTTGTGGCAGCTAAAAGGTGAGTTATTACATAGATAAAGTCATCAACATTGATCATAAGTGGTAGGATATATACTGACAAAACAGAACACTTAACACGCGATCTAGCGGGGATTATGCCAACATAACAAGACTGTGTTGCTGTGTTAGCCTAACTCTACCCCTAGGCTACTCTTACAAAAATGATAAAAATCCATATTTGTCTCCGTTGCCCTTTGCTCTATGAGTCATTCACAAGAGTCCTAAATGGTGTGGGTACACATACGCACTTCTTTCTTCACTGGTGCCAGTTATAGTCGCGACCTGAGACTGCTATATAGAAAGTAGTTTTACCTCTAACCGTAGTGAGTTTATGGCAATATTAATTGCACAAACAACTCCACCATCGTTCACTCTCATAAGTAGAGTGGAAAAACGTATTTCTCTCAAGACTGAACAGGTGTGCAGGGTTGTACGTACGCTAATCTAGGAAACAGGAACACCAAGCCTGCACCTTTATACCTTTAGACTTACGGCGCGGTCACATTCGTGGTAGGTCCTCGTAAGAGTTTGATGTCGTAAATTTTCAAGAAGACTGTGACAAAACCAACACCGACAAGGATATCAGATACAGCCTTTTCCGTAACAAGACAACTGAAGTTTATAGGACACATGTATGACTATCCTGAGAATCCCTCAGCTAGTTTGTGATCAAGCTACGAACCTACGACATACGTGACCGGGCCCTTTATGTTAACCGTTCTCGATATGGGTGTAAAACGATACAGGACGCTAAAATTGAAGACTTTGGTTTTGTGGTTAGTAGTTTGTATGTTATTCCTCTGTGAACAAGAACTACGAGGCTTGGGAGTGTTAGGCTATAGACACAGAAATCAGGCCCATTTCTAGTCTACTGTTGTGGCAACAGATGTCAACAGACTGTGTTTGAAGTGAGCATGCATGACGCACACCTTAAGCGCGTGACCAGTCAATGGCGGATCAGTATCATGTTACTATTTACCTATTAGAGGTGAAGGCTTTGTGGTGATGTAATATAAGAATTTTGACTGCGTGTCCATGTATGGTGTAACGGTTGAAATACAGCACACGGGAAGAAGCCATATAAATAAGTTTGGGCGCCCTGGAAGCTTTCTCGATCACCGTAACTGCAAATGTGTTTTTCTCGTAAACTTTGAAACAGGACAACGCAAAAAGGGGTAGTGGATTTACGTTATATTTACAACTTTGAATGGAAGATCTTAGACGTGCGTTTGACTGTGCTGCCTTGGAAGACAATCTGTTGCGTATTCATTTTGCACTGTGTATGAATTCAGCAATACAAAGTGCCATTGTGTCGATGTTAGGCTATAATCTATGTTTTTCTCTACATTGTATTAGATCCACAGATAGGATCAAAGAACACACTTCAATCATGCAAAAAAGAAGAAGAAGACTCCGTTTTTAAAAGAAACAGACATGGCAAAGGCAAACACACCGCTTTCTTCAGTGGCCGAAGAACTTCGGGAATTAGACCTAAATTTTAGAACCGGTTCTAATTTAGATATTGTAGAGAGGGGATACGCACGGAAGTTGGTTCACGCTCTAAGTAGTCAAAATGAAGTTTTGGAGTGTGAAGCCTTGAAAGGTCTCGGAGATTTGTACCTGCACAAAGCAAAGAAGAACACTGATAAAGTAGAGAACTTCCACAAAGCCTGTTCGCTGTACGTAGAACTCTTACGGTATTACACTAGTCTTGAGGAGAAGCAGGTTGTACAGCATCGCATCAAATACGCAGAGAAATGTACAAAACTGGCCCATGCACAAGCGCGTGTTGCGACTTTAGGCAGTACCATATTGGCTGTGTCGACGACCCTTCACGAAGTGAAAACCACGTTAGAACGGTATGGCACGGTAGCCTTGATTGAAGGATATACAAATTCCTTAGTAAAAGCAATTGTGGAAGGAAACAAACGTCTGGAAATAGAGTCGTTGAAGAGCCTGGGAGATCTGTACCTAGAGAAGGGAAAACTTGGCAAAGATGAGGCAGCGTTCACGAAATCAGCTGGTCTGTACCGAACTGCGCTGGACCGCTGTGAAGATTCAGATGGCAGAGAAACGCTGAGGCACCGCATCAAGTACGCGGAGAAAGTCAAGGAAAGAGAACGCAAGGTTAGGAAGTGCAGCTCTTTTTCAATCATGTAAAAATTTGTGTCACATATGGCATTTTTGGGGGTATGGCACAGATATGTAGATAAAAATGTCTTATTCCATTGATTAAAGGTAACGTTACATGTATTAACCCATGCCCTCTGAATGTATGCAGAACATATTACATCGATGGATTGAAATTTATTGTTTAAATCCTACTTTTCGTACATGCTTTTAAAGTGTTGTCTGGAAATATGCACTAAGTTTCCATCTTCATGATACCTTTATCCCAGAAGGCCGAGAAACGCCTACAAACGGGACGAAGCAGGAACAAGAAAGTTGGAAACAGCAATGAAGAGACACAGGAAGTCACAGACAGGTTTGTGAGTTATTTCCTTAAGTATGGATCCGACAAAGTTAGATGGATTCTCAGTCTCGTTCGGAGTACAAGTTAAATCTCACTAATTGTATGAGTTATAGTGACATTATCCTGATAACGTCATCGATTGTTATTGCTTTTCTACAGTACGTACCAAGACCAGCTGCAGGAGGGCTGCAGGGCCCTGCAGACAGGGGACCTGGACACGGCAGAACAAAACTTTGCAGCTGCGCTCAAGGCCGTTCATTTGAAAGGTGAGTGTTTCAGTGTACATATTGCAAGTTGACATATCCACATTTTGGGATTATGTACCGAACACTTTGTCTACTAACGTCCAAAATTTGAAAATACTCTAAGAAAATAGATGATGACGAATAAGATCAACAAAATGTAACTTTCATTTGATACAGTTTCGAATGTAAGACAGCGCTGGAAAGAGGTAGAGCCCCTTTGCAAGTTAAGCGATGTCTACCTGATGAGAGGGGAGAAGTCAAAAGACGGAGGTGACTTCACCAAAGCTGCAGCACTCAGTAACGCAGCACTGGTAAGGTCAAAGACAGAAGACAAAGAGGGCATCAAACAAAAGATCCAGGAAATAACACAATCATTTGTTAAGCACGTCCTGAGTATCAAACAAACGGTACCCATTGATGACATAGAGAAACACAAATCAGTGTTAGCAGAATGCCGCAGCTATGTAGAGGAAGAGATCAAAAGAATTGAGCAACAGATAGATCCTTATAGCCTTGATGACAACGACCCGAAGATAAGGGAAGTAGAGAAGAATAGAGTGGACGCAAACAAAGCATTGTTTGACACTATTGTTCATCAGCGAAGAACATTCATAGCTGGCCTTGTAGATGAGTGTATAGAGGTAATGGGCCCCCCTCCCTGCAAGTACGCCATGATAGGACTGGGTTCACAAGCCACAGGATTGGTAACGCCATACTCCGATCTGGAGTTTGCTATTTTGGTAGAAAAGGAAACAGGAAACAGTGTGGAATACTTTTACAATCTCACGCATTACCTTCATCTCAAAGTGATCAATCTTGGGGAAACCATTCTCCCGTCCATGGCGATCAAGTCTCTCAATGACTTCGAGTCAAAAGACAAGCTAGGCAGCTGGTTCTATGACTCTGTAACACCACGTGGTTTTTCGTTTGATGGAGCCATGCCACATGCATGTAAAACCCCACTAGGCAGAGGTGAAACATGCCTCCTTATCCGCACACCACGTGACATGGCCAAAGTTCTGGAAGATGACGTAACACTTCATCTAAAGAAAGGGTACCACCTAGCGAGTGTCTTGGGAAATGCCTCATTGATTATTGGAGAGCAAGGATTGGTTGATAAATACACCGTTGCATGGGATCAGCAACTGAAGAAAAATGGCAGTAAAATTGCGAGGCTCCTTGCCAACACTATGTTGAAGGAAAATACCAAAACATTTGAAAAGCAGGATCCGACTGCCAGACTGTTGGATGTAAAGAAAGAAATCTACCGCTTTTCAAGCCTTGCCGTGTCTTGTTGGGCACTACTCTGTGGCATACAGCCGACAACAATCTGGGAGACAATTCAGAAGATGCATATTAAAGAAGCCATCGACAATGAGAACGCACATCATTTAATGGTACTGATCAGCATCTCAGCAGAACTGAGGTTGCGAACTTACATGAACAACCGTGGGCAAGTGGAAAACATGTCAGTCTTATCGTCCATGTCAACCAATGATGACATTGAGAAAAAAACAAAGAAAATTTTTCACTTTACCAATGTAAAACAGCTCATGAGATACTACTACACGGCAACACCGTTAAAGTCCTTTGTTTCGAATCTTAGCAATGGTCGACCACCAGATGACCACTCGATTCTACTCAACAACTCCTCAATACTACAAGCAGACGTATACGAAAGTCTGTTGGACTACAAACAATCAAAGACATGCATTGAACAGGCCCTCCAAACAGAGCTATCAAAACATGGTAATGGCAAAAAACATCCTGACATCGCCTCTTTACTTAACAACTTGGGTAACACCTGTAGTCACCTTGGTGATCACAGAAAGGCCGTCAGCTATTATGAACAGTCACTACAGATGAAGCGAAGTATCTATGGTGAGGGCATTGCACATCCTGACATCGCCTTGTCACTTAACAACTTGGGTGGTGCCTGGAGGAACCTTGGTGAGCACAGAAAGGCCGTCAGCTATTATGAACAGTCACTAGAGATGAAGCGGGGTATCTATGGTGAGGGCATCGCACATCCTGACATCGCCAAGTCACTTAACAACTTGGGTAACGCCTGGAGTGACCTTGGTGATCACAGAAAGGCCGTCAGCTATTATGAACAGTCACTAGAGATGGAGCGGAGTATCTATGGTGGTGAGGGTATCGCACATCCTGACATCGCCAAGTCACTTAACAACTTGGGTACCGCCTGGGGTGACCTTGGTGATCACAGAAAGGCCGTCAGCTATTATGAACAGTCACTAGAGATGGAGCGGAGTATCTATGGTGGTGAGGGTATCGCACATCCTGACATCGCCAAGTCACTTAACAACTTGGGTACCGCCTGGGGTGACCTTGGTGATCACAGAAAGGCCGCCAGCTATTATGAACAGTCACTACAGATGAGGCGGGGTATCTATGGTGAGGGCATCGCACATCCTGACATTGCCTCGTCACTTAACAACTTGGGTGCCGCCTGGAGGAACCTTGGTGATCACAGAAAGGCCGTCAGCTATTATGAACAGTCACTAGAGATGAAGCGGGGTATCTATGGTGAGGGCATCGCACATCCTGACATCGCCAAGTCACTTAACAACTTGGGTAACGCCTGGAGTGACCTTGGTGATCACAGAAAGGCCGTCAGCTATTATGAACAGTCACTAGAGATGAGGCGGAGTATCTATGGTGGTGAGGGTATCGCACATCCTGACATCGCCAAGTCACTTAACAACTTGGGTACCGCCTGGGGTGACCTTGGTGAGCAAAGAAAGGCCGTCAGCTATTATGAACAGTCACTAGAGATGAGGCGGAGTATCTATGGTGGTGAGGGCATCGCACATCCTGACATCGCCTCGTCACTTAACAACTTGGGTACCGCCTGGAGTGACCTTGGTGATCACAGAAAGGCCGTCAGCTATCATGAGCAGTCACTAGAGATTATGCGGGGTGTCTATGGTGAGGGTATCGCACATTCTCACATCGCCTCGTCACTTAACAACTTGGGTAACGCCTGGAGTGACCTTGGTGATCACAGAAAGGCCGTCAGCTATCATGAGCAGTCACTAGAGATGGAGCGGGGTATCTATGGTGAGGGCAACGCACATTCTGATATCGCCTCGTCACTTAACAACTTGGGTAACGCCTGGAGTGACCTTGGTGATCACAGAAAGGCCGTCAGCTATCATGAGCAGTCACTAGAGATGAAGCGAAGTATCTATGGTGAGGGCAACGCACATCCTGATATCGCCTCGTCACTTAACAACTTGGGTAACGCCTGGAGTGACCTTGGTGATCACAGAAAGGCCGTCAGCTATCATGAACAGTCACTAGAGATGAATCGGGGTATATATGGTGAGGGCATCGCACATCCTCACATCGCCTCGTCACTTAACAACTTGGGTAACGCCTGGAGTGACCTTGGTGAGCAAAGAAAGGCCGTCAGCTATTATGAACAGTCACTAGAGATGAGGCGGAGTATCTATGGCCAGGGCAACACACATCCTCACATCGCCGACTCACTTAACAACTTGGGTAACGCTTTGGGGAGCCTTGGTGATCACAGAAAGGCCGTCAGCTATCATGAACAGGCACTAAAATTGAGGCGAAGTATCTATGGTAAGGGCATCGCACATCCTGACATCGCCGACTCACTTAACAACTTGGGTTCCGCCTGGGGGCTCTTAGGACAGTACAGAAAGGCTGTCAGCTATTTCGAACAGTCACTACAGATGAGGCGAACTATTTATGGTGAGAGCACAGCACATCCTGGCATCGCCAAGTTACTTGACATCTTGGGTGACATCTGGAGTTTGCTTGGTGATTACAGAAAGGCCGCCTCCTACTCTGACCAGGCGGTACGGATGAAACAGAGGATTGATGAGTCTTCTAGACACTGACACTCTTCTGTCGAACTTTGTTTGTCTCAGAAACTGCGTAGCTACACAGAAATCAGAAACAGTTTTATTCAAGAATGATTGTATAGTATGAAGATTTTTGTTTGGTTTGAGCAAGAAAACAAAACAGAAATTTATTTGTGCGGTATATCTTTTGTCGTCTCATTTTCATTTGATACATTGCAAGACACAGCAATATATATTAGACTAGTACGTAGTATTGAAGGACGCATCTGAGGAGTTAAACATCCGAACTCCTCAGTGATAATTGTCGTCATGCGTTTTAAACTGAACAAAAACACGGTCAGGACAGACTGTATGAGGAAATCATGTGTAATAAAAGGAATTACATCTTATATCTGGTATAAAATATATGAAAACGGAATTCTGGAATATTTCTTGAACAATGTTATGTATATATAAAACGTAATCTTGAAAGTTAACACTTTATGATGCCCGTCGACTAGTTGACAACTATCTTTAAAGTTACGTGATTATTGCAGTAAGTAGGCATCTAAAGTAAAGGTGCAATTCACGTATATTTCGGCAATGGTTGGAAATCCTCAATGAGATGTAGTCCGTCTAACGTTAGTTAAATTTTGTACAACGAATTTACCTTATTTCATGCATGTTATTACACATGTCTTTGTTCATGTTATGTTCGGATACATTTGTCTTCTCTTCTTTTTCGTTTGTTGTTTGGTACATCAAGTGTAGATTGACCTGTATTAGTCTGTGACGTGTGCCTGGGCCTGTACTGTAGCCTGGGCCTGTTCTGTTCCGTCCGTAGTCTGAGCCTGGGCCTGTCCTGTCCCGACTGTGGCCTGTCCTGTCCCACCTGTAGGCTGGGCCTGTCCTGTAGCCTGGGCCTGTCCTGTAGCCTGTGCCTGTCCTATAGCCTGTCCTGTAGCCTGGGCCTGTCCTGTCCCGCCTGTAGACTGGGCCTGTCCTGTAGGCTGGGCCTGTCCTGTAGCCTGTCCTGTAGGCTGGGCCTGTCCTGTTCTGTCCGTAGTCTGAGCCTGTACTGCATCCTGGGCCTGTCCTGCCCCGACTGTGGCCTGTTCTGTAGCCTGTTCTGTCCCATCTGTAGCTGGAACCTGTCCTGTAGCTTGGGCCTGTCCTGTCCCGCCTGTAGCTTGAGCCTGTCCTGAAGTATGACCTGTTGTGTCGATGACCTGTATCGTTAGCGTCGTGTCCGGCGAACCTTGGCTCTTCGGCCTCCAATACTCGCTGTTCCAACACTGCTTCCAGCAGAACATCTTCCTGAGCTTGCCTCGAAAGTTCCTCCCGAGTAGCGCGTAGAGAAACGGGTTGGCCACGGAGTTGAAGACGGCGAAGGAGAGCGCCACGCCGATCGTCCCGTACTCCTCTCGCGAGACAAAGCGATGGATGAGAAAGGAAATGACGTGGAAGGGAAGCCAGTTGACGAGGAACAAGACCGTCACGACAAACACCATGAGAAACGCCTGGTCGTCTTTCCTGCTTTCCCTCACCGCCAAACGGCGAGACCGCCGTACCGTCACCAGTATCCGCACGTACAGGGGTATAATCACACAGCCTGGCAAAACGTAGCCGAGTAAAAAGTCCATCAGAATCATAACAAAGAACGGATGACTTGTATCAGACGACTCCAGCTTCAGAACCACACACGAGGCGCCGGAGTGCAGACTGGCGCTAGTGAACGTCCAGTCGTTTGTAACAATGTTCCTGATGATCGTGTCAATAGCAGCAGCCAGGGCGGCCACCGTCCACACTACAGCGCAGGTGGCACCCGCGTGTTTAACGGTCCCATGTAGTATGCTACCCAGCGGGTCTGTAATGGCCTTGTACCGTTCCACAGCTATGACTGTCAGCAGGATGATGCTGGTAGCAGCCAGGAAAACCACAACCACGCGACCAACGTCACAACTCCTCTCGTACGTCCAACTTAGACTCGAGTATTCTAACTCAGCTTCTTGTAGAGAAGGAGACACCGGGTGTGGCCACGCACAGTTTCCTGCTATCGCGTACGGGTCTGTAAAACTGCTCAAGTTTCTGATTGTAAACGTGGAGTTAAGTTCGTCCTCCGTACAGTACGCCTCGAACATTCGCACTCTCTCGTATTGCCCTGTGCAGTTTTGTACAACCATGCCTGTGCTTGTATGATTTGTAACGTTTCTATGTGTGACTGTAAGCAGTTCGTCCCACGTTTTGTTACAGTAATCTTCGACTAGTTGGAAGTATAAATCCCCTACATCAGTAGACCGTATAGCGATGAGGGACTGTATGAGGGCGAAGAGGCAGAAGGCGAAGTCGGCAGCCGCCAGGTTGGCCACGTACACGTTACAGGCGGTGCGCATGGAGGGATAGCGCGCCACGATGGACACGATCAGCAGGTTAGCCGCCATGCCACAGGAACACAGGAGACACCGGATAACGTCTACTGCGTCAGCCATGCTTAAAGATACTAGGTCCGTAAAGGTTGCTTAAACGTATGCTTTACGGACAAGCGTAAAGTGGTAACACTGGAGACATCGTCAGCTATGCTTAAAGGTTGCTTAAATGGCTGCCACTACGCTACGCTTTATGGACTGCTTAAAGGTTGCTTAAATCGGTGCCTTTACGTACGGATGAACGTAAAGGAGGAACATTGTAGACACCGGATAGCGTCTACTGCATCAGCCAATCAGCCGTCACGGTTGTGTGATTATATAGATGCTGTCAGAAATTTCAAGCAGTCTGGCGAGTCACTTGCTGTTCGTTCTCTGCAACAAAAAATGACAAAGGATCCATTAATCTTGTTATAGCTCGAAAGTCAGTTGTGAGTTGACTCAAATGTTTTGTTGATCTTTTCGCTCTAAGGTATTTTTAGGGCCCTTTTTGGCCATTTGCACCCGAAATCAGCACAAAGTTACAAATGCTTCTATTACACTTCTAACACGTACAATATGCAATATACACGTTATAACGCTATGGTACAATGGCAGCCACCAGGGCTGAAATAGTCTACTGAGACTGTTGTCTAATTTTAAGCCGGGCAGTCCTACGAGGTACATATATGACAGGGGCTTAAGATAAAGATCAGTAACCTTTCTGTGATGTCCCTGACTCAAGCAGGTTTTCCTGTTGTATTCAGGACGACTTGCCTGAGGCGATGGAAATGATGTCAGGGACAGGACATGCGGACTTTCTGACGGGAGAGGGGAGGGAGGGGCGGCTTCTGACAAATGGAACAAAGTCGACTTGATTGATGAAGAAAAGCAGTAAATGTTGGCCTGCATGCCCTTTTTCGTAAGGCGTAATCAGGGCATTTTAGTCTCCGTAATCCGTAGGCAGCCGCCCCAAAAATCAACGTAATTCGTAATAGTACATTAGCCGCAAAGCGTAAAGGCGTAATCAGCTCTGAGAATTTAACGTAATTCGTAATCGGCGGCGAAAATTTTGCGTAATTCGTAATCACTACGTATAACCCCCCCCCCCCCCCCCCCTGCAAAAAAATCCCCTGTTTGGTCACATTGGATACACGACGGGTTTACGCCACGAGTTTGGGGACACTTACCGCCTAAAACACCAACTCACAACAACTTGGAGGCTCACCGAGCATCATGTTCGAGATTCACTTGCCGAAGCCTTACGTGTGGGACGAGCAGACTTGATTGAACGTGGTGCCCCCTGTTAATCCCTATACAAAAGTCTAATGAAGTACAAGTCTCAGTACTTACTGACTTGTTCTCCCCCGTTGTTGCCAGCCGTGTGTGTGAGTTGTGTTCTTCTTACGTCGCCATAGCAGTGAGTCATGCAGGTCCGACCGGTCGGGCTGGTGTAGCGCAGCCTTGCAGTTAATCCTGAAAACACTGAGAAAATCTAAAGTCTTTAACACATCGCGATGTGTGGCCTCCTTAGCCTCTACCAGGCTTCAGAGGAGGCTGGAAAGAGTAGAAATTGGCCATTGGACGCCACGCCATGCATGCCCGTAGCTAGGATTTTGCTTGGGGGGGGGGGTTCTTGCTACTGTGCAAGGGACCAACGAGCGCCTCAGGCGCGAGCTTCCTAGGGGGGTCTTCCGAAACCCCCCCCCCCCCCTGGCTACGGGCATGCTATGAGGACAATTTTAAACGAGCTCGAGCCTTCAACTTTCGCCACTCAGGTGGGTCCACTTGTACTACTCACACCTGTAATGTTTACCTGGCGGCGGGCTGTTTAAAGTTCAGTGACGTGTTCTGGGTGTTCCGTATCCGGCTCGTGTAGCCACGTGACCACCTTCAGCCAATCACCGCCTCGCAACACGAAACGCTGAGTTAAAACCTTACGAACGGTGTCGAACGTTGTGGTACTGTAGTCTCTACCAGACTAACTACGCTGGCTATAATAGGGAGAATATTTGCCAGGGGAGTTTGGCCGCCTTGTGGTTTGACTGGCCTTTCGGAGGGGGAAATTAACCCTCCCGCAGACCGACTCTACTGGCCAGCTATTCCCTTCTTTTGCCAAATTCTACGATCCGTACCCCAGTAGGAAGGCCTGGTGGAGGCTAGTGGTGCTGGCATAACGGTGGCTTCAGTGTATCATAATGGCATGAACCACCCGCTAAGCTCACAGTAGACAACGTTCACAAACTTCGTGTATAGCTGAACGCAACTCCAACCCAGGGCAGGATCCAGACACAAAGAAGTGTTGTTTGTTTGATTTTTTCTGCACCGCAGACCGAATACTATGGACGTCCCGAAATCTGTCAATGTGTAAACTCCTAGACCCAGGAAGCAGCCTGCAAGTGTTCTGACGGGCCCTGCTGTCAGCCTATGGTAAACAGAAGGTAAGATGTAGGTTTGGACTCATAACGATCCATGGTGACTGTTTGTTGTGCTCTCAACGCTCTTCATGTATTTGCTCTGGCGTTGTTGTCGTCACGGTTACATACCTCGTACGTCAGGTTTGCTTTCTTATCTTAAACCTCGTTGTGTTCCTCGCTCTACAGGTGTATTGTATCCAGCACCATGCCTATCTAGTCTATGCCTGAGTGGGTTAGGGTTAGGATCAGACACGGCCTACCTAGTTCTATGCCTGAATGGGTTATATTGTATCCAGAACCGGGCCTACCTAGTCTATGCCTGAATGGGTTATATTGTATCCAGAATTGTGCCTATCTAGTCTATGCCTGAATGGGTTAGGGTTAGGATCAGGCACGGTTCTAGATAGTCTCTATTGTACCCAGAACCGTGCCTATCTAGTTCTATGCCTGAATGGGTTAGGGTCGGGATCAGGCATGGTTATTGATAGTCTCCGCGTATCCAAGAACGTAGATTTGCCCCAAGCACGGTTCTGGATACGCGTGGACTATCCAGGACAGTGCCTGAGCATGGCTCTGGATAAAGCACGGTTCTCTCCTTCACGTATTTGCACCGTCACGGTCACATACTTCCTACGCCAGGTTTCCTTTCTAAAGCCTCGGTCGCATTCCTCACATGGCAGGTGTACTGTACCTGTACAGTATGGTTAGACTCCTCAGTTCAAGGATTATTAACTCTGTACACCTGCATTGTATTTTATTCATCTTTTTGTTCAGTTTTGGTTGATTATGTCAATCTGTACATCTGTTCTCTTGTACCATATATTTTGTACTTTCCTCCGGTGTCCTATAAGCCCACACGCAAGACACGTTAATAAAGCTTCATTCATTCATTCAGAACAGCAAAATAAAGACATTCTTGTGACAGTCATGTATGTTTTAAGCAGTCATTTAACTGTTGTGACAGACAAGGTTGTTGCAAATGTTTGTTGACTGTTCTTGTGTGGGCGTGATCATTTGCGTCGTACAATCGCAGACTGAGAGCATTCTTTGGACAGTTTTGCACATGTCGTACAAAATTTAGCTGTTTTGTTGTTAAAACGGCTGTCTTATAGCTTGTCGGCGGTTGTTTGGTTCTGTCGCAGCCTGCTTGAAAAAAATACTACGACATCAAAATAGCACAACGACCTACGGTAAAGGTGACCGGGCCGTCATATCCTGGTGGAAGATCGAAGACCAAAATATCGTACAGTTTTGTGACTGCACATTTTACCGTAGTGGTTGTTGGTCAGTAAACCTTCAGATATTCTTAACACTTCAAAGACCACAAAATTGGGTGGGAAGTAAAAATGTCTGATATTTACATATTGCAGGTGATACATACCCCTACAAATCACTGTCATACCGGAAACCACGTTTACTGTCAACACTTTGTAAAAATAACGTAGAGCGGAACATTGTTGTCACAACTTTGTACCAAAATAGCCCCTACACGTGTAAACAGTCCATTCTACTTCAAAGTAGCCGAAAGCATTTTAGCCAATTTGCAATATTCGTTTGTGCTAATGAATTGCTAGGCTTCAAGTGGACGTATATTAACAGTACAATAATATCTATTCAAAAACTCGTGTCCGAATTGCCATTGCAAGGGAACACACAGATACTCTAACTTAAAGAGCTAGAGGTACACAAGTTTTCCAAATGTCTGGTCTGCAGATGTATTTGGTGTTTCTATGTAGATAACTGAAACTTCTTTTGTTGGGGCAGTGGATAATGAATAGTCCCATGTTTTTAATGATAAATGAATTTTGCGATCTTCGTTGAAATGTATTACTTGTTTAAAGGTTTTCTAGATGGTAAGCGTTCAAGGAGAGTGTTGGGAACTGTCTCAAAATGCCTATAAACAAAGGCTCAAACAAACAAACAAACAAACTCTCAAAGTCTCGATACTTGTTGTGTTCTCCGGATAGAAGAGAGGTGGTCCAAGTCGGCGTTTAACGAGATCGCTGTGGGTTTTTTAAGGTTCTCTAGCTGGTGAAAGCTTGTGGTAGTTTTTTCAAAAAGTCTGGACTCCTCTCGATACTTGTTTTGTTCTCCAGATGGGAGACAGGGGGTCCAAGCAGGTCTATGATGAGAACGCTGTGGACCCGGCCGCTGCCGCCGCCTCAGAACTGGCCAAACTCATGGTGAACGGAGCCGTGGATCCAAGAACTACACCCGAGCCCAAGGTCAAGGTGGAGACGGACTCCGAGGACAGCCCCAAACCTGTGGCTAAGGAGAAACCAAGACGGGCCAAAGGAGCCATCGTGGGGGGTCTAGGACAGGTCTGTATCTGTATTGTTCTGCTGGTAAAACCGCCTTTCAGCGTAACACCCAGGTTTCTGGTAAAATAGTAGAAATTGGCCAAATGGACTGAATAATATGCCAGTGGAGTTAGCCAGCTAGAGGATACAGTTCGTAACCAGTTTCTACTATTTTTCTATATATTTTGAGACTATCCAGAACCGTGCCTGATCCTAATAGGCATAGAACTAGATAGATACGGTTCTGGATACGATAGGAGTGTCCCAGCAGGCGGTTCAAATTGTGTTTGTCTATCCTGTAGCTGACTGCTGACTGATTTACTAGTTTGGTTTGTTTCATCTCCCTCCTGCCCAGGTGATTTTCGGAGAGCTGTGGGAGCTGATCTTCCCCGCAGCATCCCTGTAGCCGACCCTGGAGGACATCAGGTGTCTGGTCCAGCAGGAGCTAGCCAGCCGATACACACACCATTTACAGTAACTATTGACTAACTATTGTCCCCTACCATCCCCATCTCCAGGTGATTTTCGGTGAGCTGTGGGAGCTGATCTTCCCCGCAGCCTCCCTGTCCCCCACCCTGGAGGACATCAGGTGTCTGGTCCAGCAGGAGCTGAAGCAGGACGTTCTGGACCAGATCAACGGCGTTCTGCACGACTTACAGGACGCGCTGTCCATCAACTACGCCGTCAACAAAAGAAACAGCGACATCACTAATCCCACCGATAGGCAACGGCTACACGACTATCTACAGGTACGGTAATTAGAGTAATTTGCGCTAGGGGTCGCTGTGGTATCACGAGTCCCATCACCGCACTTGACTGCCAAGAGACCGTTGCGTTGAGCGTCAAAAATGGCCTCTTGGCGCGCTCAACGATCTTCAAGGCCTCCCAATGATCTCCGAGGCATTCCAATGATCTCCAAGGCCTTCCGATGATCTCCAAGGTTTTCCAATTATCTCCAAGGCCTCCCAATGATCTCCAAGGCCTTCCGATGATCTCCAAGGTTTTCCAATTATCTCCAAGGCCTCCCAATGATCTCCAAGGCCTTCCAATGATCTCCAAGGCCTTCCAGTGGTCTCCAAGGCTTCCCAATGGTCTCCAAGGCCTTCCAATGAACCCCAAGGCTTCCCAATGATCTCCAAGGCTTCTCAATGATCTCCAAGGCCTTCCAATGAACCCCAATGCAAGGCCTTCCAATGGTCTCCAAGGCTTCCCAATGGTCTCCAAGGCCTTCCAATTATCTCCAAGGCCTCCCAATGATCCCCAAGGCCTTCCAATGATCTCCAAGGCCTTCCAATGATCTCCAAGGCCTTCCAATGATCTCCAAGGCCTTCCAATGATCTCCAAGGCCTTCCAATGATCTCCAAGGCCTCCCAATGATCCCCAAGGTCTCCCAATGATCCCCAAGGTCTCCCAATGATCCCCAAGGCTTTCCAATGATCCCCAAGGTCTCCCAATGATCCCCAAGGCTTCCCAATGATCCCCAAGGCCTTCAAATGATCTCCAAGGTTTTCCAATGATCTCCAAGGCCTCCCAATGATCTCCAAGGCTTCCCAGTGATCCACAAGGCCTTCCAATGATGTCTGAGGCCTCCTTATAGTTTATAACCTTACTTCCCTGATGTTGCAGGGTCTGGACCAGAACCTAACCACCACGGGAGTCATCGGCACCCTGATGCAGGAGAACTACGCCAAGATCGGCTTGTCCTGCTTTCTACTGCTGGCTGGGCTGCGAATCGCGCTTTATCAGGTTAAACATTAAGTTTTTTTTTAGCACAAAAACATTGTGTTGGTGGGTATATGTACATAGTAGACAGATAAACTGCGTTCTTGTCCTTCTATGGCGGCTAACTCCCCTGGCCAATTATATTCCTTTTTTTTTTGTCGATTTCTACTATTTAGCCTGCAAATGAGTCTGATGGAGACTAACACCGGCCAGCCGATACACATACCGTTTACAGTAACTACTGACTAACTAACGATTCTGTCCTCTCCCAGGAGATGGCAGTGGTGGACCCGGAGAACAAGTCCCCTGATCTTAACCCGGCCCTGTCCCCGCGCTACGCCACCCCCCCCCCCCCCCCCACCGGCCAGCCGATACACGTACCGTTTACAGTAACTATTGACTAATTTAAGATAATTCGTTTCCCAGGAGATGGCCGTGGTGGACCCGGAGAACAAGTCGCCTGACCTGAACCCGGCCCTGTCCCCGCGCTACGCCACCCCACACACCGGCGTGGTGGCCATGTACGCCCGGGAGTATGCACAGCACGTGGAACAGTGGTGGCCCCACGTCATAGATGACAGGGAGAATGCCATCGTGTTCTACGAGTCCTACACACTCGCTCCAGGTTAAAAGAAATCTTTATTGACACAACAAAAGTATAGCGATTTTACTGCACCTACTAAACAAAGTGTGGATACAAATGAGCTTACCGTGATAAGTATTTGGATAAATCAACGTGTTCAGTTTTACGTGTCATTTACATATCCCCCTGGGGTTTAGCTTCTAAAGCTAATTAAGCCAAGATGGCAAACCAAGGATTGAGGTGTTCAAAAACCCGCTTTTCCCTTGGGCTATTACAGAGTGGAACTAGCTGCCACCAAGTTCAGTACTGGCTGTCACCATGGTAACTGGTGCTGTAGCAGACACCCTGTGGTGTTGGGTTACATTATGTGGCAAGTTGCAGGACAGAGTTGGAGGGGCTGGTCACCATATATACCAGAATAAACAGAGCAGTAGTTTGCTAGGCTAGACCGCCCCCATTTGAAGATAAACATTATGAATTTGCTTTGCAAATGTTACTTTTCTAGGAAGATCTTAGACTCACTAATTAAGATTAAATTGAATTTATTAACGAGTCCGTCTTTTGTGCCACAGGTAACGGTGCGTGGGGGAAGAAGTTGTCGCTGTTTGCGGACAGAGCGACCGGACTGAAGGACCAATCAGAAGGGCTGTACACAGAGTATATGAAGGGCGCGATAGAGAAACTCAGCAGCCGATTCAGCAACCCGGTATTAACCGTTCTGAACTGGAAGAAGTTGATCAAAAAGCCCATCAACACGGCAGACATGGGAGTACCTATGGACGACAAAGGTTGGTGGTGCAATATGTTAGCCTAGCCTGCGTACTCCGAAGTCGGTATCGCCTCCCGTCCTGATTCAATGAAGGTTTGGGGGGTCTGATTTGGGTTACTATGGACGACAAAGGTTGGTGCAGTATGTTAGCCTAGCCTGCGTAGTCCAATGGGTCAAAGGTGGTTGCCGGAAGTCGGTATCGCCTCCCGTCCTGATTCAATGAAGGTTTGGGGGGTCTGATTGACGACAAAGGTTGGTGCAGTCAACATGGCAGCAATCGGTGGCAAAGTGGTCTTTTGGTTAGGGTTGTTGACTTATTAATTAGAATCTGAAGGTTCTGGGTTCGAATCTAGCAGAACCCAATGTGGTGCCCTTGGGAAGGGCACTCTACACGTTTTTCTTCACTCGACTCAGGTGAAAATGATTACTACGGACTATAAAGGCTGGTGCAGTCTGTTAGCGGGCGAACTTCAGTAGTGTTTAGCGCCCCTGCCTCTGGACCAAGAGGTTGGGAGTTCGAATCCCGACTGTTTTCGCTCACCCGACTGGCAAGCTACTGGAAAGGGCCGCAGTTCTAAGGATAGAGCGTTAAGCCGTGGTCCATGCTAGCTATTATATATGTAAAGTTATATGTCTTATTTACAAGACTAGAGTATCTGACTACACAAAACCTGACATGTTTCTTCTCTTTTGTTTCAGATTGCTGCATTTTGTGACAGGCAAAAGCGATGACAGGAAAGCTGAACATTGAAGCAAGAAATTTGAACTTTTACGTGTACAATCATGATATGCGGTCGTGATGCAAGATTAATATGCTACTGTTTCTTATGCTAGTAATGCAGTAATATGTAGATATGATGTAATGTAAATACATGTATACTAAAGTTTGTCGATACACAGTAATGTGTGGCTATGGTGCAATATAGTTTCTCTAAAGTTTGTCATAAATATAGTAACGTCCATAGTAACGTATATAGTAAAGTTTGTATTATATAGTGAGGTATGGCTATGCGAGATTAGTATGCTACAGTTTGTTATCATGCAGTAATGTGCATCTGTGACGGCCAAGACTAGTATGCTACAATTTGTTATTATACAGTACAAGGTGAACGTATGTGACCATAAGGCATATTGTCCAGAAGTTGCCCCATGATGCTTTTATAAGCTGACATCAGATTATAGTTTATCTGCTTTGGCTTGTCTTTCCTGTTTTGTATCTATGATGTACAGTATTGTAAAGTATTCTAAATATTTCAAACCTTGCCTATGAGCTAAGTTAGAAGTCAGTCGCAAGTCAAGTCAAAAGTGTAATGACCGCTTCTTTGAAAATTGAAGGTACGTAACGTCAACACTTATGTTAATTTTCAATAACGATCGCTGTGTATTTCTGAGAAGAGTCGTTTATGACATGTAACGTTAACTTGTTAAAACTTTGTCTACAATCAGTATGTTAACTACGTAACGTTATATTTGCTTGTAAATGACACAAGATGTGGCAGGAGTTACTCTAAAGTTTGTGTTTTGTTACTCCAGGAAGAAGCGCTCCTAGCGGCGCCGATAAAAACAGCTGCTAACGTTAACTTGTGCAAAACGGATTGACCGTTCGTCGGTTTTTCCATAAGATTAGTTGGTTTTACAAGTTCGAATCCTTTTTACCTGAGATTCTCTCGAATAAAAATTGTATGGTTTATCATAACATTTCGTATGTTTAAATCAAAGTTTGTATGTCTAGTAAAATTTCGTATGTTTTACAAGGTTTTTACTGGGAAAACCATGGTAAAACTTCGTAAGAACTTAGGCCCCCTGGTAGCAGGGAAACTTACTGTTAGCCGGAAATATCGATGACAAATCATGTTCACAGGAATAAACGCTGTTATCACGTTTGACTCACAGGAAATTGTGATGAGTAATCGGTTGTTTAGATATGGTTTCACGCTATTTTATTTCAAGGTCAACTACAAAGTTAAGATGAAAATAAAAGCAGTTAGGAATAGCGAAAAGTTCTGAAATCCATACATGATCTAGAAAAGTTGGTCCTCTCACAGAATAAAAGCTTTTATTATCAAAAAGAAACTTCTTTTGAACATTATTTTTACCCGAAACATATTCTGACACCAGTGCGAAATGCGCCCAGACGGAACGTCGACCTTTGACCTGCCGGCGGCCACTTCCTGGCGGAAATGACGTCATGAGGGAAATCCGCCATTTTTGTTTTCATGGGACGACAGTAGGGTGGGACAAGTTGGGAGGTAAGGAACAACTTTTACTCCAAAGTCTCTAAATCTCAAGATTCACCTTCAAGACAGACGCGTACCTCAAGAATAAGATGTAAGGTAGGGCTGAGGTGTAGATCTGAGGGTATGCGTTTGTCTTTTGAGGAGGAATTGAGGGGAATTCTTGGCGTTTTTGGAGGCGCGGAAGTCACCGGAATGTGGAAAGCAAATTAGAGCTTCGGCTAGCTGAGGGAGGGTTCAGTACAGGGGTAGGCAGGGGGGCGCTCGGCTATAAACTCTTCTGTCTACCGGGATATCTATCGTCTGAACTCCGTACATCTATGTCCTATCTGTATCTTAACTGTGGAGCTGAGATCGGGAGGTATAGCAGAGTTAGGAAGGTTTTTTTGTAGTCCGTTGTGATTTAGACTAGACGTGGGCGGTGTACACTCACATTGTAGGGGCTTTGTACTATAAATACGGCCGCTCTGTGTGTCCGCAAGCTGGGACTAATTAGTATACAGGACCCCGTCGATATTTCGTGTATTACGTACCATTTCTAGAGTACTTTATACTGTTTTTTCCTCACCTCACCACCCTTACTACATGCGTCAAAAACGACGTCTGTCGAAGTGTCACTCAAATTCGGTGTTGATGTTCTTCCCAGCTGTACGAAGCTGACGTGTGTTGTTGTGTTTTTTGACGATTCGCGGAAACTTAAACTTACAGAAACACCATCTGTGGACACTTCTTTCTACTTAATTTTTTCCTGCCTCCTTTTTTTGTCATCTTTTTGAAGCCGAATGTTTTTGTGATCCTGTATTTTTGGTCTAGTTACCCGTTTTGGTTCAGGGGAAGTTACGCACAATTTATTTATAGCAGGAATGAAATGAGAAAACCGGTTGGATGGACAGTAAGGTTTGTTGTCATGAGATTGTTTGGGTGATTGAAAAGTTCCCAGGGGACAATTTGTCAGTTTTTGACACGTTTTTGTGACACATATGGACCAGGAACACTGTAGTTTTCACACCTTTTGTTGTCCAGTTAAACATGTGTTTTTTGTTTATTTTTGGTGGGTGGGTCATGTCAGTGAAATGTGCAGATTTGATCACTTCTGTTTACATTGAGTTATATTCACAAAACAAACATTATTAATTTATTTCAATGTCTGTTATAAGCAATAATATTAGTTTTTTGTTGGTTTTCCCACTGTTTCGTGTTTTCTGCTGCATTCCTGTTACATTCATTCCTGTTGTAGTTTTTTTAAAATTTTCCTTCAGACTTATGTTTATGTGTTTTATTGCAGGGATGGGTGGATAGGCTAATCTCCAAGCAGATCTTGGGGTTGGGTAGCAAAAGAAAATAGGCAAAAATACAGTATCAGATTGGCCAAGCTGTAACTGTCTGGCTACTGGTTATAGCTTGGCCAATCTGATACTGTATTTTTGCCCATTTTCTTTTGCTACCCAACCCCAAGATCTGCTTGGAGATTATGGATAGTCATGTTTGATATATGAAGCAATTTTCCATGATGTTGACACTTTGATGTGCTTTGTATTTACTGTTCCTTTTTAAGCATCGACCTCAAATATTACTTGGCTTTTTTTACCATGTATACAAAGCATGACAATATAGATAATTGGTTCCATGTTTTGAGAGGTTTAATGGGAACATGATTTTTGTGCAAATAGTATAATATATTAACGTTTAGATACTACATATGCATATATTTATGATGTTGACTTATACGTAGACTAATTTTGCTTTAACTTCTATTTACATGATGATGATGAGCTGTAGAAGACCATACAACAGTCCTTGTACTATTTGTACAGTCTGTCAATCTGAATTGCTGTGTACTAATATTGAACCTTGTAGAATGGGTAGGGGTGTGTACTGTAAGAATGACTTCCCAGACTTGGTCTTATCAGGTGATCTCAGAGACCCCCTGCATGGGTATCGAATTACAGACATGGACTTATCAGGCAATCAGGGGAGGGGTCATGCTTGGTCTTGGATATACCTCAAAGGAGAGACTTATCAGGCGATCTAAGGAGGGGCCATACCTGGTCTTGTTTGGACGTATATATGGCCTCCTTCTATCTATATATATATTGACCATGACATTGACCATGGTCAGATCCTAACTTGCATCAAAATTGAAAGGAAGAACATTTCTATGATTCAGTTGTTGCTGTTTTATCCTTTTTCATGCTTCTTCTTCTTCTTAGTGGTTGGGTGGCCACCATCAACATATTGATGTCTTTGCCACGCTTGTTGGAGTGCTGTTACTGGGGGTGCATGGTTCGTTGATGTTCAGGAAATAATGAAGTGGTGTGGTTTTGGTCAGTCTGCTTTGTAGTCTACTGTAGGTGGCTTAGCTTGTCTCTGAAAGACTCGAGTGTTGGAGCACTCACCATCTCTACAGGCAGGGAATTCCACTCTGCTACAGTTCTTGGACATTTGCCTGTATGTCGTTCTGTTAAGGGTCATGTCATAGGACAGGGGGTGACATAGGACATGCCTTTTGCTTTGTAGTATATTCAGAGGTAAGGACAGTTGCAGGAGGGACATTTAAACCCTTTTAGCTCCAGCTGTTAGGCTGTAACCTGATACTCCCAGCTGGGTTGGGGGGTTGACCTTGACCTTTAGTGGGTCAGAGGTAACCCTGATCTCCAAGCAGATGTTGGGTGACAGAAAAGTCAAGATTTTCCCTCCAACATCTGCTTGGAGATTATAGTCAAATTTAGACTGACCAGTTTGTTGTGTTGGATGGAAAGGTTTCACTTTCACACACTCACTTTCACTCTCATGAACTTGAGAATTTGGTTGTTTGTTAAAGGCCCATTATGTAAGATTTTCCGCAAAAAATTGAAATATTCTAAATATACCAAATCTTTGTGTTATCAACATTTTCTATCACTTTTCAACACATTTCCGTCATTATTTCTCATTTCTAACCTATATTTTGTGCACAAAAACAGTCCTGGTTCAGTTCGAGGTTATTTCAGACTTGAGGAAGTTACATTTTGTATATATATACTTTACTCACGATGTACAGTTAAACTTCACATGTCAAGGACTTTGACTTAATTTGGATTTACAAAATTAGCTTGACACTATCGCTACTCTTCCTGTGGTGCTATAAGCACGTCGGCAGAACGTACTGCGCCTGTGCAAAACTTGGATTTTCGCTGGATTTTTGGTCAACGTTGCATCAGAATTTTGCCTGTTGCAGACCATATCTTTTTCTACACAACATTTGAGAACTACAGACAGGATGTCACCCTTATATACGCGAATTCGACCTTATATGAGACGTTCTGCCGAAGTGCTATGCACAATACATTACGGGTTTCGCGCAGGCGCAGTACGTTCTGCCGACGTGCTGGTCCTATATATGTTGTACATTGCTACATAAAATCACGTAAGAGGAAATGACTTGTAAAAATATGGGTTAGAAGTCATGTTGTCCAGACCACATCCTTGCCATGATGTCATGTAGCAGAGATGAAACCTGATATCCTCTGATGAAACATGATACAGCAAAATATGAGTCATAGAAATACAGCTTTTCATTTCTAGTAAATTCTACTGAAGTCAAACAAACACAACAATGGTAACAGTAGAGAACAGGGATTTTTTAGGGAACTAGTTTTGATTTCCTCAATAAGTCAATTCCTGTGTCTGTTTTCATGTTCACTTGCTATACCAGTCTGATTTGTAAGTTCTGGTTTTAGGAAATGATGCTGAACTAGAAGATCCACATGAAAACAGAGTCTGAGGGGAAAGTCTGTACCTCAGTGGTACACACAGTTTCAGGGAGTGAATATAGTCAGGTTCAAGTTTTCCTCCCAGCTTGGGTTTGGGTGTGGTTTATACGTTGCTAAATTTTTACCTAAAACTGCTAGAGAACCAAGGAATTAAATTGGTGTGGCCTGAAGTTCCAAGAAGGACTGTACCTTGGTTTGAAAGTTGGTACACACAGTTTCAGGGAGTGAATATAGTCAGTTTCAAGTTTTCCTCCCAGCTGTTTATACGTTGCTAAATTTTTACCTAAAACTGCTAGAGACCCAATGAATTATTGGTGTGGCCTGAATAAACTCAATAAACTCAATTTCCAAGAAGGGTTCATAAAAGTGAACCACCGGTAGCCGCCCCCCTCCCCACCTCTCCCCTAGGCACAAATATGGGAAAGAATTTGACCCACATGCGTTCAGAATACTGTAATTCACTTTGTGTTCACGGTAGCAAAATTTCATGGTCTGAAGAAAATGGACATGTTCAAGGAACTTTATCTTCACGGTGGAGGCAAGTGCAGGGAAGGGGCATAACAGAAATGATTTGATAACGGTAATGATAAGTTCACAGTACAGAAGTGACAGTGAAAACAGTGAACATAACAGTACAGTGAAAAAATCAGGAATTACAGTAGTAGCCAAACTTGGGGAGGGGTCATTTCTGTTGTTAAACATGTTGTTGGGAGGTCGCCAAAAGGAGGATTGGCTGTGATTTTAAACAGTCTGGTCATGTTGAAAGCTACTGTAATTCCTGATTTTTTCACTGTACTGTTATGTTCACTGTTTTCACTGTCACTTCTGTACCATGAACTTATCATTACTGTTATCAAATCATTTGTGTTTTGCCCCTTCCCTGCACTTGCCACCACCGTGAAGATAAAGTTCCGTGAACATGTCCATTTTCTTCAGACCGTGAAATTTTGCTACCGTGAACACAAACTTGACAAAGTGAATTACAGTATATAAGCAAACTATAGAGTAGCTTCCTTAACAACTTTGTCTTTTTGGTAAGGCTACAACATATTTATTTCCTTCATTTTCAGATTTTTAAAGAGTAAATATTTTGTAAGAGGACAAGATGAAAACAGAGGGCTGGGAGGAAAACTTGAATCACAATATTCATTCCCCAAAACTGTGTACACACATCAATTCCTTGTCACTTAATCAAAAATGTGAATCTTGTTTTTATTATAACTCACTCTGAGAAACTGTTTTTACTAAAGTACAGACTTTCCTCTCAGACTCTGTTTTCATGTTGATCTTCCAGTTCAGCAATACAGTACTGTATTATTAAAAACCCAAGACTCAACAAATTACACTCAAGTAACCCTAAACAAACTTCAGAATAACTTCTTAATGAACTCAATCTCCTTACTCTAAACAGTAAAGTGAGTTGTTTTTGCCCTGGGAAGCCCTGTCCATATTTGCAGGTCCCTTCTGTGTTGACTTTTCGCTAGTCTTGATAAACAGTGGTAGGACCAGGGAACTCTTTCCTCATACAAACTGCTGAGGGGAGGCGGGATACGTTGTTTGGAGGGAGTGAAAAGGTCGGATGGAGAAAGGGTCTTTTGTGGGAAATCAGTCGCTTCTGTATTGTAGCTTCTGTGTATTGAAAATGGAGTGGATAAATTAACCTTCAGCCTGCTAAGGTAGCCCTTTGGCACCAAATCTGTACTGGTTACGGGGTTAGGCAGCAGGGAGAAGGTTAAATACAGAAAACTAGGGCTTGAAAAACTTAATTTAGAGAAGTAGAGTGGATGAATTAAAGGCATCCAGAGCAATGTCAGGGTGGCAAAACTTGATTTTCAAAGTCAACTTTCTGTTCTTTCTTTTAATGTAGTAAGTTGAATCAATCCTATCCTATAGCATACCGGTATCTGTAAAGGAAATGCGATGTCGCTGAAGGAAAACAGTAGGCTGGTTCTAGCTATTTATTGGTGGTACCCCAAAAATAAAGATATGCCTCACGTAGTTTGTTTTGGGGCTTCTTTAAAGTATGACATGATGACGAAAATGTGCTGAGAAATGGCAGTAAATGTCAATATCAGACAGATTTCCTCATCCAGAATATTTTTGGTTTTGCCATCCTGAAATTGTATGGAATGCCTTTAACATTACAAATTTGGTGCCAAATGGCTACCTTACCAGGTTGAAGATTAAAGATAAAAAAAACAGGGCTTGAAACAGTTCATTTTCTGTTACCTGCAACACTGCAATGGAATGGGCAGTCCTTGTTTTTCTGCTACCAGACATTTTCACACCTCTGTGTCAGGCACCAGGGGAGTTCCACTTCATACCCTGGAGGAGGGAAGCATGCAAGTTGGCAGTCAAAACTTAACCCTTGTTTTTGACCTTTAAACCACACCAACTTCATTTGTTTGAAAGAAATTGTACTGAAAGACAACTTATACGAGTCTTAAATTGTACTGAAAGACAATATGTACGAGTCTTCAGAGGAAAGTTTTTTCCTTAGTTCACAGTTTCATGGTGTGAAAGTACAGTAATTCTAGGAACAGTTACAGTAATTTTCTTCTGGCAGTGAGACTGCTCAATCCCCACCCCCATGAGCAATGGTCAGTCCCCATCAGTAAGGAACAGTCCCTGACAGTAATGAACAGTCCCTGACAGTTTGCTGTCAGTACCCCAGAGTGATAGTGTGTACCAGGCAGGCCTGATTACCACCATGTAACATAGAGACCCCTACATAAGTAATGAACAGTCCCCATCAGTAATGAACACTCCCCATCAGTAATGAACAGTCCCCATCAGTAATGAACAGTCCCCACTAGTAATGAACAGTCCCTGACAGTTTGCTGACAGTACCCCAGTGTGACAGTGTGTACTAGGTAAGACTGATTACAACCTTGTAAACACAGGGACCCCTGTATACGTAATGAACAGTCCCCATCAGTAATGAACAGTCCCCACCAGTAATGATCAGTCCCTGACAGTTTGCTGTCAGTGTTAGGCATGGCCAGAGTGACACTATACATGTATACCAGGCAGGGTTGATTTCAGACTGGCACCCCTGGTACTTAAACAGGAACCCCTGTATAAGTAATGAACAGTCCCCACCAGTAATGAACAGTCCCCACCAGTAATGAACAGTCCCTGACAGTTTGCTGTCAGTACCCCAGAGTGACAGTGTGTACCAGGCAGGACTGATTACAACCATGTAACACAGGGACCCCTGTATACGTAATGAACAGTCCCCATCAGTAATGAACATTCCCCACCAGTAATGAACAGTCCCCATCAGTAATGAACAGTCCCTGACAGTTTGCTGTCAGTACCCCAGTGTGACAGTGTGTACCAGGCAGGCCTGATTACCACCATGTAACATAGAGACCCCTACATAAGTAATGAACAGTCCCCATCAGTAATGAACACTCCCCATCAGTAATGAACAGTCCCCATCAGTAATGAACAGTCCCCACTAGTAATGAACAGTCCCTGACAGTTTGCTGACAGTACCCCAGTGTGACAGTGTGTACTAGGTAAGACTGATTACAACCTTGTAAACACAGGGACCCCTGTATACGTAATGAACAGTCCCCATCAGTAATGAACAGTCCCCACCAGTAATGATCAGTCCCTGACAGTTTGCTGTCAGTGTTAGGCATGGCCAGAGTGACACTATACATGTATACCAGGCAGGGTTGATTTCAGACTGGCACCCCTGGTACTTAAACAGGAACCCCTGTATAAGTAATGAACAGTCCCCACCAGTAATGAACAGTCCCCACCAGTAATGAACAGTCCCTGACAGTTTGCTGTCAGTACCCCAGTGTGACAGTGTGTACCAGTCAGGACTGATTACAACCATGTAACACAGGGACCCCTGACTAGTGTGAAATCGGGAACTAACCCTGCCTGGTACTTACACTGGAACCCCTGTATACATAATGTACAGCCCCCACCAGTAATGAACAGTCCCCATCAGTAATGATCAGTCCCTGACAATTTGCTGCCAGTGTTAGGCATGGCCAGAGTGACAGTATACACCAGGCAGGGCTGACTACAGACTGGTACCCCTGGTACTTAAACAGGAACCCCTGTATACATAATGAACAGTCCCCACCAGTAATGAACAGTCCCTGACAGTTTGCTGTCAGCACCCCAGTGTGACACTGTTTGTACCAGGCAGAGCTGATGACATGAACCCCTGACTAGTGTGAAATCGGGAACTAACCCTACCTGGTACTTACACTGGAACCCCTGTATACGTAATGAACAGTCTCCATCAGTAATGAACAGTCCCCACCAGTAATGAACAGTCCCCACCAGTAATGAACAGTCCCCATCAATAATGAACAGTCCCTGACAGTTTGCTGTCAGCACCCCAGTGTGACACTGTTTGTACCAGGCAGAGCTGATGACATGAACCCCTGACTAGTGTGAAATCGGGAACTAACCCTACCTGGTACTTACACTGGAACCCCTGTATACGTAATGAACAGTCCCCACCAGTAATGAACAGTCCCTGACAGTTTGCTGTCAGTACCCCAGAGTGACAGTGTGTACCAGGCAGGACTGATTACAACCATGTAACACAGGGACCCCTGACTAGTGTGAAATCGGGAAGTTCCCCTGCCTGGCACCACAGGACCCATCCTGGTACCAGGCGGTGGTGGAAGGGTCGCAAAGCATGACGGGTAATTTTTCCGGTCTGAACCGCGGCGGGCTCATTTGTGCTGTCAGCGGCCGCCGCGAGCGGACGTGTGTAGAGCTCAAATACACATTCAAAATGGCTGCCGCTCGATCGTCGCGTTCTTCCCGGTACTGTTTTGATCGTCACGAACGCGTTTACGGGCCATCTACTTGTCACCAAAATGCGTCAGGTTCGTGTAGACTTTGTTCACGGTGTGATTTTTGTAGCGTAGCAATTCTGATTAGTACAATAATGGAATAAAATTATAGCGTAAGAGGACGACCATCACAACAGTGATCGAAAGCTAACTATATCCTTCGCATGTGACACGACGGATCTTATAACCTCTACCAATTCCTGTGTCTCCTGGTATATTAAGTTCCAGTTGAGAAAAATGATGCACCGCGTATGTAGTTGTCTTTGTTGTTTCGTTTAGATTTGTAAATTTTGTTGGGTTTCGTTGGTCATTGAGGGGGAGGGGGGCGATACGTTCCGTACGTACTTACCTTACGCGAGCCATGTGTATGTTTGGGCGATAATTTGTGAAATTTATATCAATACAAGGCTTCAAACTTACATTTAGATTGTTATGCCCACAGACTGGGTGTCGCAGGACCTGTCACATAGAATGAGGTCATGATGGGGGCTGCCGTGATATAGCTGTCTATGCCTCATGCTGGCTACACGTGCCAAGGAATTACTTTTTGAACATCCCACAGAGCTGAATACTGACATAAATATATAAAGGATACTGTCATAAATATATACATGAACAGATTATTTATGGTACATACAATTCTTGATATAACATGGTGCTTTATGTATGTATATATACCTGTATATATGGTTATAAATAAATACATAATGTATTGTACCAATGTAGATTTGTTCAATGTGTACAAAATTCCTGTACATGTATTTGCAAAGAATTGTAAAAACAGTTGCAACAATATCTGATTTCACAGGGTAAATGAATTGATAGATAGGGAGCATTAACTGTCTCGACTTACCGGTATCTCGACTTAGTGAGTATTATAATAAATTTATTCGATGAAATGTTGCACAACACTCTACATGTATGTCAGAGGAAAGTGTTGTATTATTGTCTTATTTTCATAGAACCGAGTAAATAATGGTGTAGTCTAAGTTGGCTTTTTTGAAAGCCAGTAAGGTAATGCTTATTCCAACTAATATTGGATATGAAATGAATGATAAACCAGCTTTGTATATGCAATTTGTATTATAAAGGGTAAGGTAAGGTTTGGATCATTTTTGTGGTCTCCAAAACTATCTACCATTTTAGATTCTCTATGCCTCTCAAAGGGTTGTTGTGTAAAGATTTTAATGAATTTTGACTGTACATTGTATGTATGCAGGTTGTACATGCATTTTGTATGTACTGTAATGTAGCCAGCTGTTGCCTCATTGCATGCCTGCGAAGCTGGTGTGTTATACCAAAGGGCAGTTATACTGGCTATACAGATACAGATACTATTCACATTGATCCTGTCAGGTGACACAGATTCCTCCACAAGTCCTTCTTACCATGGTTTACCACTTCGCAGTCAGATACATGTGTCGTACTTGTTCAGTTACATGTAGATTGAAGATTGCACTAATGTGCAGAATGCTGCTACTCCTTTTATCATTGTGCAATGAATAGCTACATAATACTAGTAGCCTACATTGTATGAATAGCTTCATTCAAATTATTTTTTGACAAAAGCATAACGTTGCAGGAACAGTTGAAATACTTACTATATGCAAAAGGCTGCAAGACCCTATTCTTTGCAATAAAAATTGTATTAATTCTATGTAACTTGTGAGAACTACATGTTGGATATGCTCCTATGTGCCTTTAGATGAAATTTAGACAAAGCAGTTAAGTTGCAAGAAATACATTTTTATTAAAAATGGTCAACATATCCTATGCAGAAGGCTGAAAATAGTAAAAATAGTGGGACAAGGGAAAGGGGACACTAAACCTGATGACAGGGACATTTTCACTGTCATGTTCACACTAGGGTACATACTGAAATGACATTGTTCAACTGTATTTTAAATCTCTTTTAATTTTGCTGTCAGTATGTTTGTATGTTTATATGTTTTGAACCCTGGAAGATTAGTCATTGACTAAAGGGTATCAAAATAAACGAACAAATTTACATGTAACAAAAAAGTGGATGTCTGAGGGAATGGGTATTGAGGGGATTGTAGAATTTGGCTCTTGACAGTCCTTCCTGGCATCTGAATCCTGCATATGTTTTCCATCCCTGGAGCTGCAAACCTTGACTCTCCGATATGGCTCGAGTCTTGATATACATCAGACTAGTAGAAAAAAGAAAGTATGGTCAGGTAAGCAACATACAAATGTACAGGGGAGCTGATTGATAAATAAAATGTAACAGAAATTTTAGCAGGTACAAACTGAAGTAGCCGGTATTACCTTAGTGGTGTCTATGGAAGCTGTGTGTCAGTTTATATTATTTGATGGAAAAATTAGGCATGAACAACAGGCCTCTCCTAAGAAAAGGTAGGTATACTGTACTTGAAAGCCACATTCACTCACTTTATAATTTATCCTTCAAAGCATCCAGCAACACATATTGACATAAACATAGCATTTCTTATCACTGCATTTCTTCAACTTTCCCTTTCTTATAATTTTCGCCATCTCAATATGTCAAAAAACAAACAACCAAAAATAAAAGGTTTTATGGAGGGCACGAAAGGTTTCATGTGTGGACAAATTATGCAGAAGAAAGTTTACACTCGACAGCACAATTTTTCCACCCCCCTCCCCCTTTATCGTCAACAAAACGGACACCCTCATTCGATATCGAGCGATAATAACACATGGATTAAGTCGCTAAACTCGGAAAGATCCTAAAGTTGTCTGCAATTGTTTCAGAATAATCAATACTGGGAAACTCAGTTGTATAATATTTAGACGCCAGCATATTAGCGAACATCAGACTGGCCGCCATCTTGGATTACATTTCGCCAAAATTCGTCGTGCACCGTCATGTATTTGGCCCGATAGTGGGCGAACGATTGTGGGATCACCCGGGATCAATTACGTTTTTGGGGAGTTTAAGATACATACTACACATATTTGTTAAGATCGTACAATGAACCATTTCGGAAAATCACAAACTAGACCGCTGAAAATAGCACAAAATCGAGAAAATTGTAATGCTACGTTTAGGCACTCACGAACCTTGTACAATTACGGCAGAAATATCGGGGAAAAGCGTCGTACCTGTGTACAGCAATAGTCCTCCAGCGACAAAGGGATGTCTCCTTGACAGTTTGGTGCAACTCTGAACTTTCAAAATTATGCCATTTTAGAGAAAATCAAGAAGATTCCGAGGTAGAAAAATCGCTGCCTAAACGAAAGTTCTCCAAAACCTAGCGCCCTGATTGGCCGACGCGGTCACGTGGGACCCCTCCACCACCGCCTGCCTGGTACTGACTATTACATGCAGACTCCAGCCTGGTTATGCTAACTAGATGTCACGGATGACATCATTTGGAGACGAAGATCTAATGTTGCTTCTTATAGCCTACCCTTATGTGCCTAGCCTGGAATCCAGACTATTACCAGGGCCCAGACTAGCTTGGGTGCCAGCCGTTTTGTTATGGGGCTCCTTGTACACGCTATATCTTTGGGTACAAAAATGGATGGCGCCCAGGCTAGGTCCACACCGGCCAACTTGCTACCACAGTGGCTATCCTCAAACATGGGACCTCTGGCTTAAGTTTTAAGGTAGCACCACAACACTTTCCAGTACTTGCCATTTTGGAGTTAAGTATCAATACATGTAACTCTGCCACAGAATTCGAACCATGTAGTGAACAACCAGAATGCTAGTCTAGTTAGGCCCTGATCTTGACATACTATGGGCCTAGCGTGCTATGGATCTGGCATCCAGGCTACGAGAATACCGGTACTTGACTTAGTCCTACTTTGCTGTGACTTCTGTAAAATACAAGTAGAAAGAAAATGGCACACCAAATTAGGATGGACATAACAAGACCAGACTAGTACTGGCTGCTGATTGGCTTTTAGCGGTTACGGTACTGATTTCTTCAATTAAAACTGTCGGAAGACATTGACCTGCGAGAAGAAAGAAGAAGAAGAAGTTCTTCATTTAAACTTTAAATGGTACACTGTAAGGTTCAGACAAAACTATTGTTTTTACATTGAGAGAAGAAAAAAGGCATTAAGAAAACTAAAAATAACACACAAACAAGATGTCACAACAAAATTTAGGTAGTGCACTGAGCTACCTGGGTGTAGAAAGTTGCACCAAGCAAGATATGGTGCAACTGGGCAACCTAGTATTTCGCACGCTGAATTTGAACAGTTTAACTTTTCCACAACCACATAAAAAATTTCTTCGGCCCCGTGCTGTACTTTTCCCCTGGACATCTGGTTTTTGCCAAATCATATTGAATATTTCTATGATCAATAAACTACTCATAATCCGGCGGCCCATTTGCCATATTTGACGGGAGGATGTCACTTGGGCTCCGGGGAAATCAGCGAATGGGGGGACAGTGTTCTAATCTCGTTGTGAAACGGGCGTGTGAGACTAACGCGATTAGTCGAGCGCCGTGAGAATGGGCGGGTGGGAAGGTAGGTCGCTTTGTCGTCGCTTCCTTGTTTTACTAGTTATGTTGTTAATGTATTACTTTACTATTAGGGGTGGGGAGGGGGGCATTGAAGAGTGACTACGTAGTAGTCGGCAGAACGTACTGCACCTGCGCGAAACCCGTAATGTATTGTGCACAGCACTTTGGCAGAACATCTCATATAAGGTTGTATTAGAGCATATAAGGTTGACAGCCTGTCTGTAGTTTTCAGATGTTGTATAGGAAAAGATATCGTCTGCAACAGACAAAATTTTGATGCAACGTTGACCAAATATCTAACGAAAAACGTTCTGCCGACGTGCTTCCCCCATATGTTGTCCATGTCTATGCTGATCGACTGTGCACTCTGGCTCTCTGTTCTCTAACAGTTTTAATCCACCTGATGGTGGGTTATTGATTTCCCATGATGTACACTCACACCGGTGGTTAGTAGCCATCGATTTCACCAACCGAGTGTTGTCAGAGGAAACAGGCGCATGTTTTTATGCCGGAGAAAATCTCTCCGAGTCTAAACCTTCAATAGCCAGGTACATGTACAGTGTTAGAAATACCCACCTGCAGTCTGCATTTTGTAGAAACATTTTCGACATTGCAGAGGAAAAATTAAGCAACCTGCAATTTTGCAGACTGAAGAAATCAGGCTAGGGGTTCAATATTGTTTAATAGCTTTGTTTACTACTGACTCTGACTATTATATACTGATAAAAGTACAGAAGGATAAAACTGTCTGAATCTGACACACCTGAACAGCTGTGAAGGGTGATTTCGCAGCTGAAAGTCGACCAGCTTTGAGACTAGCTGTGGACCACACTCACTACAGTGTAGGTGCAAGGTACAATATGGTATGCCTAACATTATATACTAGCTTCACATTAAAAAAATTAACCATGTTCTGGTTTGAGGTATCCTGTTGGCACCAACACTTGTATATCATCTCTTTGGAGATTTTGGGGTGAGGTGCATCACCGTGCATGTGTAAGAAATGTGATCATAAGAAAAGTATACTCTCCAAGCAGAGGTTTAGGCTTCGGCTTATTTTTGACGTGTTTTGGGCAATTTTATCAGGCTTTCTTTCTTGTTCTGGTATCTTTTTACGGGTGGCGTATTGGATACTGCCTGGCCAATTTGATCCTGTATTACAGCCACCGAAAGTTCTGCTTGAAGATTTAAAAAAGTAGACAGTATGCTGAACATTTCAGTAACCTGTACAGTGTACTGTCTACTGTGAATTGCAGGGACTGAATTTTGCATAGGATAGGAAAGAAGACGTTTAAATGTTTGAAAACCAATATTAATGTCCTAAAAACCAATATCAGTAATAAAACCCCACTCCAGTCCACAAGCCCTATCAGATCTGCTCTAGTTACGTTGTAGGCCAAACTTGTCCCAGTCTTATCATTAAAGTTTAAATGTAGTGAAGCAAAGTGTTACACATTGATTTTCACACCTATAATTGGTTGCTCTGTTTTCATCTGGTCGTCTTCCTCAATTTCTGCCAACCAAGGAATCAAATTGGTATAGCCTTATAACATTCTGAAGTCTCTGGTTTGGTAAGACTTAAGAATGAATGAATGAATGAATGAACTTTATTGCTGGATAATGAGCCATACCTGAGCACATTTCCACCACACTTATGGAAAAGAGTAGGGGTCCTTCCTGGTGTGAGTGGTTCAAACCTTACAGTCTGGTCTCAGGGTTGACATCTAGAAGAGGTTCAATTAATACACTGATAGTCACCTGTGATGTCAATCCTTCCACAAATGTGGTAAATCTTCATAAGTAAATAAACAAAAGGTACAATGTATGGCAACAATTATTAAACAACAATGCTACACGTCCAATCTATCCTACATTTATATTCTTAGAACTATGAAATATCCTTAACAGTATATAAGTTACATTATTGTCGTGTATGGATGTTTGGTCTCACTTTTGGAATGAAGCACAGAGAAGTTTAAAACCTTGAGGGATGTGTAACCCCCTTGCTGAAGTGAACAATAGAGAGGTCAGGGGTCAGGGTCATTACCATGTCATTAGGATGGAAGGTCACAGTCGAGTAGATTGTTATCTCGACCAATGAGGTCCTTTTGTTCACGGTAGCGTTGTTCGTTGCTCGGGAACATTTGTGTGTTTGTGTTTGAAGTGCAAAACTCCTAGTCTCTACCAGACTAACTATGCTGGCTATAATAGGGAGAATATTTGCCAGGGGAGTTTGGCCGCCTTGTGATTTGACTGGCCTTCGGAGGGGGAAATTAACCCTCCCGCGGACCGACTCTACTGGCCAGCTATTCCCTTCTTTTGCCGAATTCTATGATCCGTACCCCCGTAGGAAGGCCTGGTGGAGGCTACAAAACTCCAGAAGCTATGGATGGATTGTTATGATGTTTGGTATGCCGTTGGCATATTGAAGGTATGGTCAGATTTGTGGCCCCCTTGTGGCTTTCTTTGGTACTGCAGTGGCACTAGATTTGTCCTTGCCTAAAGCTATACAAATATACCCTCTTGGCTCTCAGACAAAATTCTGATTTAAGCTGTATATTCACCCATACCAATTTACCAGCAGCAATTGTACAAGTTCAGGGATCCCCCAGGCTGTGGTAGTTACTGGATGGTCCCTGATAAGTTCCAGTTTTAGGTTCCCCCAGGCTGTAGTAGTTACTGGATGGTCCCTAGCTAGTTCAAGTTTACGGCCAGGTTGACAGAAGAGAAGTGTAAATGTTCTCACACATGTCAACAATTTGTCAGGGTAAGGGGGAGTGAGCTAGGTCAGGGACCAACCGTTACAGACTGAAGAGGGAGGGAGCCAGGTCAGGGACTGACCATTTTAGATGGGGAGGGGGTGAACCAGGTCAGGGATCTACCATTTCAGGCTGGGGGAGGGATGCAGCTAGGGAACAGCCATTTCAGGTTAGGGGGATTCTGCTAAGGAAGGAGTGAGTTGGTCAGGGAACATCCATTTCAAGCTGGGGGGAGGGATGTAGTTTAGGGACAAACCATTTGCAGTAAGGAGTGGTCTGGGACATCATCATCTATGTCTTATAAATTAAAAAGAGTTCTCCTACTGTCTTGCCCTTGAATTTCCTCCAAAGGAATGTTCAGGATCTGCAGCTGTTTATACAGGATAGTCAGTAAGGTGCTGGGAAGGGTTGGGCTGTTGTTGTAGCTGGTTCTCATTCCAGGGTCTTCTGGTCTGGACATTCCGTTATTTTATTAGTTCCAGTGCATTTGGAAGTAAAAATTGAGTCAGAGGACAAGATGAAAACAGAGGGCTGGGAGGAAAACTTTAACCTGACTACATTCACTCCCTGAAACTGTGTGTACCACTGACAGACTTTCCCCTCAGACTCTGTTTTCATGTTGATCTTTCGTTGTAGCATTATTTTTGAAATTCAAGAACCAACAAGATAAATTGGTGTTCATTTGATCTTCTGGTTCAGCATATTTGTTTTATGATTATGAGAGCCAGCAAATTAAATTGGTGCGGCCTAAACTTATACTCGAACCTTAAATTTCTGACAAACTGGCAACGCTTTCTTGTGATCTCCTAACCCTCTATCAATGCATACACTTAAAGACATTTTCCCACGTCTTGAGGTTAGTTTAGGGAGGTCCCTTACAGCACTAAGAGGTACAGAACAACTTCTTGAGTCCCCAGATGGCTTTTTCAGCCTGGAAAAGCCATGTGTCCACCAGACATGCTTCTACTGTTTGTTGTTATTTCTGGAAGTACATCCTGTAGTACCTCAGCTGGCCACTAGGGGGCACTAACACTGTGTGACATCAGCCCCACCACTGCCAACTCTACCTAATATGGGCATGTTGGGGAATGTGGAAGTAGGAAGTTTTGGATCACTGGAAAAGGTCTATAGTTTTGTGTGTGGGTGCACCTAGATATTTGTGTAGTATTACATACGCATATTCTTGACAGTTATACGTGCTAGCAAAATTAATTTAATCATTGTTATATTTAATTTACTTGTTTGAAATTTTGAAGTTCATGTTCATGCTTTGAAGAATTTGTAATTAGGTTTTGCTGACATGACATTCTGCTTTTTAAATTATTCCATGTTGTGAACCTCAATTTTTTTCTGTATCTAATACTAACAGACCAGTGTGCATATTCCAGCACGTCGGCAGAACGTACTGCACCTGCGCGAAACCTGTAATGTATTGTGCATAGCACTTTGGCAGAACGTCTCATATAAGGTTGTATTAGAGTATATAAGGTTGACAGCCTGTCTGTAGTTTTCAGATGTTGTATAGGAAAAGATATCGTCTGCAACAGGCAAAATTTTGATCCAACGTTGACCAAACATCCAACGAAAAACATGAAAAATCAGGGTTTTGCGCAGGCGCAGTACGTTCTGCCGACGTGCTTAGTAGGCGTACCATTGCATATATCAGGCCACGCCTATATGATTTGTTGACTGTTGATGGTGTGGCTTCCTCTTTGTCCATGGTTCTATGGAGTTGACATTAGAAACATCCACAGTTTCCTGCCATTTTATACACTTCCTGCATTTCCCTCAGCCTTTCAAAGAACTGATATGCTTGATTCAGAGCTGTGCATACACATCTCTGGTTTGTTGTGAAGTTATCAAAATCCAGCAGATCTAGAAGTCATTTTTTAAATCTCTGCAACCGTATATACACATCTGTGGTTTGTTAACATTGTTAAGCTTATCTAGAAGTCCATTTTTTAAATCTCTGTTAAGTATAAATCTGTGACTACATGTACGTAGTTTCATCAGGTTGGTAATTCAATAGTTAACCAAGCTTTGCCCAAAAGCAGTTACTCAAGCAACTGGATATGATTTTGGAAACGGTCAGACGTTTCAGGTAGCATCCACTACCTTTCCTCAGTGACACTGGAGAATTGTTGGGAAGCACAGGTTTTGACCAAGGTTTATTATACACAACCATGAGATATTTACCTGCCAATGTTTCGGTAGTCGTACTGCTAACTTTATCAGGGTCATACTAACTGTAGTTTGAAGTAGAACCAGTCAGTATTGCTCTCAGGAAGATAGCAAAAGGAGTACCTAAACATTGGCCGCAAAATGTCTCTTGTGCAAAGAACTTAAATGCCCGTGGGGTCAGGTGGCGCAGCGGTAGTGCGTTCGGCTCAGGCCCAAGAGGTCCCGAGTTCGATCCCCACCCATGTCACCGATCTTGTGCCCTTGGGAAAGGCACTTTACATGACTTTCCTCACTTCACTCAGGTGTAAATGAGTACCTCACCAGGACTCCAGGAAGAATAGTGTGAATTAACACACTAATGGAGATCCTCATAAAAACCAAACCAAACCAAACGATATAGTAGAAATTGTCCAAATGTCTTCACGTTTTATCAATTCATGTTCACTTTATATTATTTCTGTGTTTCAGTGTCTTTTATTGCCATTTTTGGGTCCAGATTACATGTATATGTTTTGGGAAGTAAAAGTTGTTTTTGATGGAGAATTGAGTGAAAGTTCTTCTTGTTTCCAGAAGGAGGAAACAGAAGAGAGACAAGCGACTGGAAGACTAACGGAGAAAGAAGACACGATCTAAGGGCTGACATCTAAGAACTAGGACAAGAACTATCTACATTTTCTGTAAGTAACACAAGTTGTCTTATCTTTTCTTGATGTTATATATTTTCTTACTCTGCTTAGCACTCAGCATTTGGGAAAGAGTATGGTAGTTAAACGCACAAGTACTACCACTAGTACCAGTGGACTAGTCCCCTGCTGTAGTGATTGCACAACTGTGTGGCCCAAGGGCCAGAGATGGGCACTGCCCTAAACACCATCTGGTGTGGGAGGGACTTTGACTTAACTTTTATTTGCAGTTCTGGGGACCGCTGAAATCTGGTCTATCTGGACAGTTGGTCACTATAGACAGGATTCTTAATGCTTGTGTCTAAGAGACCACCAAAAAGTGGTAACATTGGCCAGGTAGTCCTTCTACAGAGGTGGTCACTTGTACAGGTTTGACATTTGTGTAGTCGATACCGTTTAATCTGATGACCCCTCAGTAAGTGACAGGCACAACAGATGGGACTGTGAAAGAGTAGGGACTCCCATACCCTGATGTATGGGCTGTCAGATAGGCTTTCAGTTTGCAATTGATGAGTAGGTGTGTAAAGATATTGCTGCCTTTTAGGTAAAGCATTTTTGTGGGATGATTGTGGTATTGTAGAAATAGGTTTGTTTGTTTCTTCAGTTTTTCTCAAGGAAATGACATCTCTATCTTACTGTAAGTCAATAGAGTAGTTTATAATTGTCGTATATTTCATTTCATTTCATGTATTCTTTATTTAGCTAGGAACCACATATCTCCACTTTGGCAGTTTTCAATGTTCCCCGAGGCTATAGCTACATGTTCCATTGTGTATTGTTCCCATCCACAGTGCTAGCCTTTTGTACTGAACAGCCGTTGGGTAGTGGGTAGTCTAGACTTAGCTGTATGTCTGTCACAACCAAACCTGTAGATAAATAAATTTATAGATAATCCTGTCTCTGATCGTACTGTAATTGTCCCGATGCAATTCAGCTGTTTTGGCTGCAATGTTTGAGACAATGGTTATTGAAATAAACCACTCATACATATAAGGCAAGCCGCTAGGGGGCCCAAAATCTATCATTTTGAGGTCTCATCAAGACCTACCCACCTACCAAATATCAAGACCATCCACCAAAGCCTTCTTGAGTTATCGTGTTGACACACACACACACAAACACACACACACACGAACGAACGCCACTGAAAACATAACCTTCTTGTCGAAGGTAATAAAAATATGCAATTCCAATCAAAAAGAGAGTGGCTGCATGCTCTGCCATTTTGTACAGTATAGATAGATATAATAAACCAATCTACTGTATATCTCACTTGATCTCTCTCGAATCTCTATCAGTATATATAATTTAAACAAATATTTATCTATTCATCTATCTATCTATCTATGAGAGGCAATTGCTATTTTATTTGATTCTTTGAAATGTTTTTGTGCAGTTTTGTTTTGCATTTCTGCATGTTGAATACAACAGGAGGGGCAGTGGGACAGATAATTATACTAAGTCTGGTATTTTTAGTCTGTCACACAAACAAAGACATTAGCATAGCCAGGAATGCACGCGCTCCACTGCACATGACCTACTGGTCATGATGTACAGGAAAGGGGAACAGAAAGTAGGCTATATGCGCCATGTTTGCTCCCGTTTGGGGTACAAACTGAAGAAAACAGAAGTTTTAGAAGTCTGGAAGCTTCCTGTGGGGCTGTGGATCTGAGCAGGCCTTTCTTCAAGTGGTTATATCGCTAAGGAGTTCAGAGATTTTGCAAAGACTCTCCAGGTGTGGACAGCAAAGAGGAACAAAACAAGGCCGTAGGAGACATGTTTCCTTCTGTTTTGGGGGACGAACTGAAAAAACATCATTAGTTTAAGAAGTCTGCAAGGTTCTTGCGCTGCTGTGGACCTGAGGAGGCCTTTCTTCAGGTGGTTGTCTTGCTAAGGAGTTCGGAGATTTTGCAAAGACACTCCAGGTGTACGTGACGCTGTAAGTAAGCAGGAAGTAAACAACATGTCGACTTCGCCGTCTAGTCTTGGAGAGGGAGTCAAGGAGGAACTTTGAAATTGAAGGAAGTTTGAGACATTTGCTAGCTTACTGTGCTCCTGTAGACTTGAGTAAGCCTTTCTTCAGGTGGTTGTCTTGCTAAGAAGACCAGAGATTTTTCTAAGAGGCTCAAAACAACATGTCGTGTAGTCCGTCTAGTCTTGGAGAACAGGTCAAGGAAGAACTGTCCTGTAGCATCTGCCTGGAGCTGTTCACCAGGCCCAAGGTGCTGCCCTGTCAGCACACCTTCTGTCAGGACTGCCTAGTGGATCATATAGGGGTGCGAAGGCATTTTCTCTGCCCAATCTGCCGAATGCAAGTGAACCTCTCACCCCTAGGTGTGTCAGGACTACCAGACAACCACCTTGTCTCAAGTCTGTGCGAGCGTCTTGGCAGCCAGGTAGGGATTTCTTCAGGTAGACTGAGACCGTCCAAGTCTGCAAACAGGTGTCCTAACCACCCCTTGGAAGATCTTAAGGTGTTCTGTAAGAAATGCGAGCTGCCCATATGTGAATTATGTTTAGAGACAGTCCATGACGGCCACCCAACGACCACCCTTAAGAAAGCGTCGCTCGGTAGGACGTTTTCTTTCGATTCTACGATCTCTGAGGGTAGAAACCTCCTTGAGACGTACTGCAACTTTCTTAGAGACCTCCGAGACACGGAGAAGACTCTGAACGAACAGAAAGATCAGACAGACAACAGGATTTCTTACGTTTACGACCAGATGGTGGAGAAACTGACCGAAACACGACACAGCCTTCTATCTGAGGTTGAACAGAAACATCGTATTAACCTAGAAACCATACAGGAGCAAAGAGACAACATTCTAGCAAAGGTGAACGAACTCACGGCTGCTTGCGATGACGCAGAAAAAGGTGTAAAAGAAGAAGGTGTGAAGGTGTTCCACTTCGAGACTCACCTGGGCCAGGTGATGAACCCGCGCATCTCGGCACCTGACTCCGCACAGGTGTACAGCGTGGCTGTGTTCCACCCTGCGGACACACCTGTGCCCAGGTTAGGCCAGGTGAGGGTACAGTCTTTCCAGTCTGTGTCCGCTGCTTGCGGGAGGGGGGGAAAAACTCCAAGTCCAACTATAGAAAAGTTGGAGGAAGACTTCCCATCTATATACCTTACTGTGCCGACAGTTGAAAAGGAGGTCATATCTAGCTCCTTGTCTCCGTCGCTTAGCAACACGGAGGTCAAAGTTCGGCGTCAGCGGCGGCGCTCCTTTGAGCTACGGAAGTTGACCTTTGGCGGAAAGGGATCGGAAGCGGGGCAGTTCGACGTTCCGTGCGGAGTAGCCGTGTCAGACGAAGGCGAGATTTTTATCGCGGATTGTGGGAATCACCGCGTCCAGGTTTTCACGTTGGGCGGGACGTTTGTGCGCCAGTTCCCGACCGTGGCGTCGGACGACCGTACGATCCAGCCGGACGACGTTACCGTGGATACGGACGACTACCTCTGGGTGGTCGGCATCGACGTCGCCGCCCAGTACACGAAGTTCGGAACCCTCCTCCGCACCGTCGAGCTTCGCAACACGGGCTGGGACCGAGGCGTTGCCATGGATACGCAAACAAACAACATCCTCGTCTCCCAAACAACGATCGACAAGCGCGACATCGTCGGGGAGGTTCAGATATTCGGTCGGGACGGGAACGCGGATGTGAAAACGGTCGGTGGACAAGAAGGGATGAAGAACCCCGCGTACATCGCGGTGGACGCGAAACGGAACATCCTCGTCTCCGACAACGTGAGTCACTACGTGTACATCCTAAACCACGTGGGGTACCTCCTGCTGAAGTTTGGGGGTGAGGGGGGTGGAGACGGCCAGCTGAAGTGTCCGAGCGGCATCTGTACGGACGGTTCCGGGAACATCGTCGTGGCCGACACGCGGAACAGTCGCGTGGAGCTGTTCGATAAGACGGGCGCGTGGGTCCGACACGTCGCCACGGGGATGCGGGGTCCGCTGGCTGTTGCCATGGCGCCACAGGGACAGCTGGTCGTAACCGACTCGAGTGACAACACGGTTACGATCTTCCACAGCTACTAACAAACAAACAAACTGTTGCCATGGCAACGCAGGGACAGCTGGTCGTGACCGATTCGAGTGACAACGCTGTCACAATCTTCCACAGCTACTAACAAACAAACAAACAAACAAACTGATGCAGACTCTGATTTTATTGACAGATATGACAGCATGTGAATGAATATTTAAATCTTTATTCGTTTTTGAACAGACAGTTAAACTTTGACATGTGAATCTTGAAGTATCAATATATTTTGCTAGTGTAACAGCCATTGTTGTGATTATTGAATGAATGAATGAATGGCTGAATGAATGAATGAATGAATGAATGAATGAATAACGACCTTTATTGCACATATTTACCACACTAGGCTAAGTACAGGTCATAACAAAACGTTGAACAGATACAGTCAACAGAGACATAATAAAACTATCATGTACATGTACAGTGTGTTATAAAGATGCATTCTGTGGGGTCGTGGCGCAGCGGTAGCGCGTTCGGCTCAGGCCCAAGAGGTCCCGGGTTCGATCCCCACCCATGTCACCGATCTTGTGCCCTTGGGAAAGGCACTTTACACGACTTTCCTCACTTCACTCAGGTGTAAATGAGTACCTAGCTTCGGTTAGGGACCTCCCTCGGATAGGACGTAAAATGGAGGTCCTGTGTTTGGGGAGAGCCACACCCCACGCACGTTAAAGAACCCACCATACTTATCGAAAAGAGTAGGGGTCCTTCCCGGTGTGAGTGGTTCAAACCTTACAGTCTTATGGCCGCACCTGGGGTCGTATTGAGGTCACCTGAGTTAGCGCCGAATGGCAGCCGCTCCAGACCCTTGCGATTAAGCCCCACCACCATTGTAAGCTCCTCACAATTCAGCCCCTGGCTGCAAGGAGAGAGTAAGCCGGCCCACCAATAACAAAAAAATAACAAAATAACAAATTAAAATTTCTCTATTATAGCCACTTGCCTACGATTCTACCTACTGAATCTTATGGTTACATTTCTTTCCATTTTCTCATGGCTACTTCAGTGTGCAAAGTGTTAACGTGCTCGAGGTGTGGCTCTCCTCAAACTTGTGTCCTTCCCTTGACCTTGAACGGGGACATCTGGGATGTCAACACGGGAGACAATGGGATCTTCTTCTCCACTCATCTCTGTCCTTCAATTAACGTTGTATCCCAAGGTTATCCCTAACCAAAGCCAGGTACTCAATTCCACCTGAGTGAGGTGAAGAAATTCGGGTAAATCTCCTTCCGAAGGGCACAACGTCAGGGCATGTCCGGGGTTTCGAACCCAGAACCTCTTGGTGCCTGGGCGAACACCCTAACTACACCACGCAATACCACAGTGAGAAAGATAGAACGTTGACAGTGTGTGAAGTTCGCTCTGCTTGTATTTTGTGCTATCGGGGTCTCCTTTTTTTCTTTTCTTTCTTCTTATCGTCATATTTCATTCCATTTTGCTCCCTTTTGTTCCTTTTTGCTCCTTTTTGTTCCTTAAAACACAGGC
Source organism: Branchiostoma floridae x Branchiostoma japonicum (assembly GCA_013266295.2). Lineage (NCBI taxonomy): Eukaryota > Metazoa > Chordata > Leptocardii > Amphioxiformes > Branchiostomatidae > Branchiostoma > Branchiostoma floridae x Branchiostoma japonicum. The sequence goes on from CM023838.1 coordinate 487,956, forward strand.
ATTTTCCCAGAGTCCAGTCAGGCTAACAATAACACGATTCTAGGTACTCAGTTTTTGCCCAAGGCTGTTTTTAAGTATAATTTAAGAGTCCTCATTATCAGTTACTGACTAGAACATCAGGTTTAGCTGGGACTGTCACAGAGGTTTCTGAAGTTGTGTTTGCTGCAAAAAACGGGATAGAAAGTCATGGTTTTGGCCACCCGGTTGTAGAAATACATTGTTTTGTGGGAAAAAGTGTGTGCATATGTTTCATCAATGATGATTGTGCCTGAATAATTGTAAGTAGCCAAGTTTTCTTCTGAACCCCCTTCATAGCCTCACGTATGTCATATTAGTTTGACCTGTCCTCCCCAAAAGATTTGATGTTATGTACGTGGTGTAAAGGAAGGAGTGTCAAGGAGTGGACACACCTCAGCCTAGCAGATCTCCTTACAGCAGAGACAGAAACTGCCGTGTCCCCCCGACGACCAGGTCGGTTGAGGGACTAGGTAGTAGTAAAGGAAGGATGGCGGGGACTAGCCTGTCCCTTCCCGCTGCACTACGACAGGAGCTTCTTTGCACAATCTGTGAGAAGATCTATACAATGCCGAAGGTCCTGCCATGTCTGCACACCTTCTGTCAGGACTGTCTCGAGAAACAGGCCAAGGACGACGTGCCCTTCGACTGTCCGGTTTGCGAGACGAGAACAGACCTCACACTCGAGGGTGTTAACCAGCTGCCAGACAACACGGCCATTTTGAACCTGTGCGACCGAATCCACAACCGAGAAGTCATGCCACAACTTGTCCTGGATTCCGACGAAGAAGAGGAAGAAGCCAAGTTGTTCCTACACTGTAAAACCCACACTAAAGAGAAGCTCCAGCTCTACTGTATGCAGTGTAAGGTTCCCTCTTGTACAGAGTGTTTGGACGAAATCCATGCAGGGCATCGCATGATGACGTTAAAGAGGGCTTTCGACGATCGCAAAGTCGCTGTCGCCAACTTCGTGAACCGTGGAAAAGACCTCATGGAGAACTACTGCAGCTTCATCCTGGGTTTACGAGAAACGGAAAAAAGCCTTCACGATCAGAAACAGCAGGCAGATAGCAGTATCGCCCAGGCGTACCAACAGATGATCCGGAAACTGACGGACACGAAGGAAGCCATGCTGCGGGATGTCAACGACAAACATTTACAGAACCTCCAGGCAATACACCAGACTAGGGACCCCATGTTAGCGGACGTGTACGAACTCGCGGCCGCTTGCGAGGGCGTGAACCGCGACCTGGACCAGACGAGGGCGGATTTTACCGTCCGGGAGAAGCACCTGGTTCAGGTTGTCACGGCGATCTCGGAGAAAATCGCTCGTGCGCCGACGCCGCTCCCAACTCCTCCGCTCACCCCGCTACATGTATCTCCACAGTTGCACGAGTGGGACATGTGACGTTTAGCTTCGTTCAGAACTCTGGGATGATGTGTAATGGACTAGATACAATAATTAATATCTACCTGGCATGTCCAGGGACTAGTGGTCCGTGTCCACCTCTGTATAAACACTAGTTTTCTTGTAAATATCTTCTGTATGCTGTGTGACATTTTTGCTTCAGAATTTGTCATATTTTGAACAAAAACTGTACCTGGTGATAACTCTTTTTTTAAAGATTTAGTTTGACAAACAATTTCGATCTCACAGCATTTTACAGTTGAATATGCCTATCGTGTGCTCCTCATGTACATTTTTATATATTTTTCTGTTACTCCTTTATGTATATTTTAGAATCTTAACGTGTAACGTTAGCTGTACTCAATCCAAAACTATCTTGTACAAGAGTTGTAAACTAATAATAAAACTGTAACTGTAAACTGTATCTGTAAACTCTGAAGTTTCAGAAGCTACTGTGTTTTACCTTTGCAGGGCTTAAAATACTAAATGCATGCATGTTGATGTACATGTAGGTTAGTGCAGGTAAAATTGGAGCTGTGCAGGTATTTCTGATGTCTACCTTCATGTATACAGGGTAATGTATATACATGTAGGCGTAGGTGTATTTTCATTTGCTGCATTGACCGTACTACCTAATAATACATGTAGTATGAAGAAAAAACAATTTAATAATAGCAACGGTTTCTGAACAGTTTTTAGTATGATCCATACTTCCTAACTTCTGCAGTGGTGCAGGTAACATTTGTCTGGTGCAGGTAAATTTTAGTGTTATCTGCACCAGTGCAGGTGTGCAGAAAAAAAAGTATTCCAAGCCCTGTTTGTGATGTACATGTAAGTCGTAGAAAATGGTTTTCTCAGAAATTCCAATAAAATGATCAATCAAGCAGAATTAAGTTAAGCTGACATTTGTAATTGGGTTACATGAAAATTAGTGCTCTTAATGTTGGGTTGTATGTCCCAATAGGGTCAGGTCTCTTTAATTTGTAGTGTATTGAAGTCAGAGTTTCTGCTATGTGTCAAGCCGTCATTTATTGTATGTATGTGTGTAACACTGGAATGGGAATGTAGAATTCGGGAAGAAAACTATTACTACGTAATTATTTTTGGCGTATTACTACGTATGCTATAACAATTATAGAAAAGTTCCAAACATGCAAAAAATGATGAAAGCATTTCGAAGAATCAATAAACTGATCTTAGTAGGAACACAGTTCCTCTCTGCATTTATGCTTAAACCACATCAAATTCGATTTTTTAAATTCTTTGGTTAAAAAACAACAAAGTCTGAGGAGAAAGCCTGTACCTTGGTACACACCGTTTCCGGGAGTTTATGTTTATGTTTATTAGGATCTCTATTAGTAAAAAAACAACAGTTAATTACTACTCTTCCTGAAGCCCTTTACATACATTTCCATATAATTACAACATAACAATTCTACCATCATTATTTACAATATAACAGTGAATGTAGCTAGATTCAAGTTTCCCTCCCAATCCTCTGTTTTCACCTTGTCCTCTTGCTGAATTTCTATTTTAAAATGTCTCAGAACCAGGAAAATAAATTGGTGTGGCCCGACCCAAATATTCTACAACCCTGTCTCTGCCCCACCTGATTCTCTGTGACCCCTGCTGACCTTTGCCCCGGGTGACCTCTGGCTGGCAGGCTGACTTGATTACCCAGATAGATGAGAAGTTCCCAGCCTAAAGTGCAGACTGGGGAACTGTTAATCTAATTGGTGCTGAGTATGTGGGTGTTGCCATTTCCCTGGCAGGCACTTATTGCCACACTGGGAACACAGGACAGACTGTAGCAGAATTGTTGCAAAGTGATAGGATACAGGTTTCTTTGTAGCAAACTCTTCTGTGGCAATGGAGGCAAGGAAGTGTTGCTACAGTACAAATTTAATATAATGTACATGTATATAGTGTATGTTTATGTGACAATGTAGCAAAATCTCTAATTGACTAGAGTGATTATAACAGTAATTTTAGCAATTTGTGACAAAATAATGTCAGGGTCTTTGTAGCAAACTCTCCTGTGGCAGTAGTGGCTATAAGTATATGTTGCCAACTGTTCAAAAGTTTTATTGTATGAAAATCTGTAATAACTGAACTGTTGTAAAATGATGCAGGTTTCTTTGTAGCAAATCTACAGACCTGTAGCAAAATGCCTGTAACACACATGTAACTGTGTGTAACAGTAGCTGTCGTTTCTGTCACATTCAAAACAGTTCATGATCACCATGGATACATGATACATATCACTATTCAGTAACTACAAACACTTGTGCTTTCCCTGTCTAGTTCTTAATTCAGAGAGAAGGTCTGGTGAAGTAAAATGTTATCCTCCCAGCGCGTCGGCAGAAAGTACTGCACCTGCACGAAACCCGTAATGTATTGTGCATAGCACTTTGGCAGAACGTCTCATATAAGGTTGTATTAGAGCATATAAGGTTGTATTAGATCATATAAGGTTGACAGCCTGACTGTAGTTTTCAGATGTTGTATAGGAAAAGATATCGTCTGCAACTGGCAAAATTTGCATGCAACGTTGACCAAACATCCAACGAAAAACGTGAAAAATCAGGGTTTTGGGCAGGCGCAGTACGTTCTGCCGATGTGCTGTGCTTTCCCTGTCTAGTTCTTAATTTCTGTCAGTGAGAAGGTCTGGTGAAATAAAATGTTATCCTCCCACCCCAAAAGGAGTGGACATCACCACACTATAAATCAGAGTCTATATTTAACCTGTAGGGCAGATCGGGTTACACCAGGCCTCCAAGATCAAGTTCCCCCATAAACACAGGTTAAAGGTCAGAGGTTAGAGAAACATACATGTCATCCAGGGCTAGAAATACTGGTATTTAGTCTGTATTGTTTTGATGATTTGAACTGAAATTACAGGCAAGATTTGAAAAAAAATTCACTTTCGAAAGCTGGTGACACTGGTTCGATTCCCAGCCGGCAGGGCCAGGAGACTGTGCAACTCTTCTCTTGTTTTAAACTTGTTCATCTCTGATCTGTCAGCCAAGCAATAGTTTTAATCCTGCCTGACTCGAGTTGGAACAAAGTACTTCTCTATTGACAATGGAAGGTTTTAGCAATACCTCCCTCCCTACCTGATACCCAGGCAATGTACAGGTATTCATAACACAGGTAATCACATCAAGATCACTAAGACACAACTCACTTCACGGATATTTTAGCAAAAGGATAAGGTAAAAATTAGCCTGGATACCACCCTGGTTAGTTTACGTCCACTCTCACAGTTGGTAACAACCAACGTAGGTCAGTAGCAACTGTGGGAGCGGACGTAAACTAACCAGGGTGGTACCTAGGCTGGGGAAAAACAGAGGGCAGGGAGGAAAACTTGAACCTGACTACATTCCCTCACTGAAACTGTGTGTACCACTGAGGTACAGACTTTCCTCTCAGACTCTGTTTTCATGCTGTTGATCTGATAGTTTTTTGGACAAAGGGTACAACATCAGTTTATACATGTGTGTTCCTTTGTGTTGGCTGCCATATTTCAACACTGCCATGTCACAGGTTGGCCATAGAGACTGGAGAGTTGATTAGCGTTATTACATTAACTGTTGTTAATCCTGGTATCCTGGGATACAGGAGAAGGCACTATAGAGTACAGCTTTAATCAGTCTGGGACAGTGGCTAGTCATTTTTCTCCCTGACCCACTTCTATTATAGTAGCGGGCTGAAACTGCATATGTCTATAGCCCAGAGGTATGGGTCCCTGTGACCACCTCTGCATAAGGTCCACCTGACTATTCACTTAAACTGTGCAAGAATGTCTCATGATATATATACAATTTATTTAGTTCACATGGTTCTTGTAGCTTTGAAGGCTTTGTCATGGTGACCACCTTTGGACCACTCTTTTTTCTTTTTCTCTTTTCCTTTTTCTTTCTCTCTTTCTTCCTTTCTGTACATTTTCTTCCTTGTTCCTTTCTTCTTTCTTTCTTTTATGTACTTGTCCAGTGCCACTAATATTGTTACCATTGTAAATGGTCACTTGTACATGTTACTATACTACATCTTCTCGTTTGTAACAGGGCATGTTCTTTTATTGTCTGTATAGTCACATTATGACTTTAGTGTTGGTGGCCACTACTTAACACATCTTTAAGAAGTGTGACTTTATAGAAACATGCCCATGATTGCATCTTACTCTGCATTCTCTGATTTCCTTCAATCTCTACTTTAAGTTTCCTTGAAAGTTCCCAGAAACGAGTGATTTCCTTGGTGTGGCCGTGGGTGCAGGATTCATAGGTCCCGTTTATTAGGTAATATGACTTTACAGAAACATGCCCATGACTGCTACTTCAAGTTTTCTTGAGTTGGTTTCCGTAAGCACCTATGTGGCCGAAGAGCTCTACTCAACTCTTGAAAGTTCCCAGAAACGAGTGATTTCCTTGGTGTGGCCGTGGGTCCAGGATTCATAGGTCCCGTTTATTAGGTAATATGACTTTACAGAAACATGCCCATGACTGCTACTTCAAGTTTTCTTGAGTTGGTTTCCGTAAGCACCTATGTGGCCGAAGAGCTCTACTCAACTCTTGAAAGTTCCCAGAAACGAGTGATTTCCTTGGTGTGGCCGTGGGTCCAGGATTCATAGGTCCCGTTTATTAGGTAATATGACTTTACAGAAACATGCCCATGACTGCTACTTCAAGTTTTCTTGAGTTGGTTTCCGTAAGCACCTATGTGGCCGAAGAGCTCTACTCAACTCTTGAAAGTTCCCAGAAACGAGTGATTTCCTTGGTGTGGCCGTGGGTCCAGGATTCATAGGTCCCGTTTATTAGGTAATATGACTTTACAGAAACATGCCCATGACTGCTACTTGAAGTTTTCTTGAGTTGGTTTCCGTAAGCACTTATGTGGCCGAAGAACTCTACTCTACTCAACTCTTGAAAGTTCCCCGAAACGAGTGATTTCCTTGGTGTGGCCGTGGGTCCAGGATTCATAGGTCCGCTTTATTAGGTTATTAGGGGTACAAAGCCCGGGTTGTTATGATGCATTTTACACTGTATTCTTTGATAAAAACTTTAAACTTTACTATATAATTGTAACAAATACAGAAGAATTGTTATCTAGTTTTGTTGTCCCCTTTTCTTCTGTCTTCTTTTTCTCCTATTCTCCCTTCTTTTTCTTTATTTTCTTTATTTGTCTGTTCGGCACCATTATTAACATGACCGAATCTTGCATGACAAAATGAAACAAGTACATTCTCAGAGTTCCTTCTCCACACTTTCTTTCCTTGAAAGTTCCCAGAAACGAGTGATTTCCTTGGTGTGGCCGTGGGTGCAGGATTCATAGGTCTGCTTTATTAGGTTATTAGGGGTACAAAACCTGGGTTGTTAATGGAGTCCTGCTGCAAATTACATTACATATGCAGCCAATTAGAGCGCGGGCCCTATCCATTATGCATCCACACTCGGGACAATTTAATCAACGAAAGCCAGGAAAGAATCGCCCTTCTGTTCTGGTGACAACGTCGGAAAGACTTCTAGCTCTAGCCCTCCTTGCTTTTTGCCTTCGGTGACGTTTATTTCTGTTCGAAAACTTCTCCGAAACTTCGATCCGGTGAAACGTCCGAGATTGGTCGCCGTAGAGTCTCCGGCTGTTGCCATGGCAATGGTGGAACGGGCGTGGCGTATCGACGGTTGTGTGGGTGCTGGTGTAGCTCCCCCAGCCGGCTGGCTACCGGTGTGTTTAGATGGCATATATACCCACCGAGCTGCCGGCATTCCTGGCATAGCTGCCCAGTCCCTGGCATGCAGTATACTCACTGTACAGCTTGGTAAGGATGATGCTGGGACACGGAGGAACAGCGGCGTGTTTTTAGCCGGAGGGAATTCCGTGGCAGTCCCGTACGCAAGTGTACGATTCCCGGGAACGTGTCGGATTTTACCTGGAGGATTCCGGAATTCCGGAGGGTTAGGGTTCCCTGGAAAGTTGGGAAGTGACAGTTACATCATCAAGTAAAGGGTGAGTAGTGAGTGACAGATTTGGACGGCTCTATCTTTATCGAGAGTAAATGACCAGCAGACAGACTCCATAATTGGTCCTGGCAAGTCCCGCTGCCTTTTTATGCCCCCATTTTAATTTTCACCAGTTCAACACTCGAACCTACGGTTTCTTTGCGTGGGTTTGGATGATATTTTTGTGTAAGGTTTCAGTAGGGGTAGATGCTGGCTTTGGTCCAAAGTGGTGGGGCGACCTTGCCAAGTTTGGGGGAGGGGGGCAACTGTTGACAGTCCGACAAACGTCTCTGTTTCTCTTTCTTCTCATCTTCCCTTACATGGAGTTTTCTGTGTCCAGAAATTAGCAGTTTTACCGTATTCTAGACATAGATTTTAAAGTACATCCTATAAAAGTTGTAGACAAATCACAGCAGTAAGGTAAGGATGGAATTTCTTTGTGTTTCAAGTTGTGTACATGGTCTATGAGGAAGTTAGGATGTTTTTGATTCAGAGTCTTCACTTACATGGAGTTTTCTGTGTGCAGAAATTAGCAGTTTTACTGTACTGTACAAAGAGATGATTTTTGATTCAGAGCATTTCTTGTGAGCAAAATTTACAAGGTTTACTGTAATACTATAGAAAGAAAAATGATTACAGTTTAGAGGCAAATTACGGTAATATGACAGACCGACAAGCGTCTATGTTTTTCTTTCTTCTGGTCTTCACTTACATGGAGTTTTCTGGGTGCAGAAATTAGCAGTTTTACCGTACTGTAGAAACAGATATTTAAGTACATTTTATAGGCAAATCATGGCAATAAGGTAAGGGTGGAATTTATCTGTGTTTCAAGTAGTGTATAAGGAAGTTTGGATGTTTTTAATTCTGAGGATTTTGTGTGTGCAAAATTTACAAGGTTTACAGTACTATGGAAAGAAGAATGATTACATTTTAGAGGCAAATTACGGTAATACAATTAAGGAAAAAAACATAATCATTTTTATCCCAGCTGCGTGTATTACTATTAGGAAGTTTTTACCTTTTAGACAAAGAATCAGATTCTGACATAAAAATAAACAAAATGCAGTTCTAAGCGGCAGAATTGGAGTATATATTTTAGACCCCAAATATGTCGTTAGCCCTCGTTACTCTTCAGCTGTTGATGTGAAAGGTCTGAAAGTGAAAGTGTGTCCAGAACTTTCCCTTTTAACCGTTTCCTGCCGGAGTGTTGACACAATGGAGAAAGTGGTCGGATGTGTGGACATACAAACTTCTGATGTGTGCTCTTTCCACAGACCCTGGAGGCAGATGTCAGCTTTTACTTCAAGACCTTTCACTTTTCAATTCTTAGAATCCCCCTGGTGTAGGAATGTCCTGTTTAGGCCACACCAATTTAATTTGTTGATTCTTGGATTCGCCTCTTCATTTTTTTCTGATTTGAGAAAGAAAAAAAAGAGATTCTTGTTCTGAATCTACTCAAAAATGCTCATATTTTGCCCCAAACAGTTGAAGAAAGTCCTATTCTTCCTAGTTGTTACAGTTGGGAAACGTATATTCACAGTGTTGTGAATTTACACTGGGGAGGTCACAGCAAAAATTAACCCACTGCATAACCTTTTTATTCACTTCAATTTTCACCTCAAAACAAGGCTCGTACGAACCACTTACATGTTTTGGGTTACATTAAGGAACTGTAGACACAGATGTTTGATTACCTTAGATTTGAAAAGTTTAAGGTTGTACCCATTTGGGAAACATTCACAATGAAGCTTGTTCCATAGTGACGTAGTTCTAGGAAAGAAGCTTTCAGCGTGGAACTTACTCCTGAGAGATGGAGTATGGGGGAAGAAAGGGTGATTTGCTTCCGTAGTAGTAGCAGAACGTGTCCTGGCCGAGAAAGTTCGAAGTGGAGGCACAAGTGAATGAAGTTCCGTGGAACATTTGCCATGGAAATAACGATCGAGACTTTAGAGATTTACATGCCAAGAAGCTTTAACTCTTGTCTCCACATGTATAAGTGTGCCCAGATGGCAGCTGTTGTCCTAACTTTACACAAACATTTCCGTAAATAGTTTCCTCGGTTTGGTGAATCAATAAATGAATGGTTTATTTCAAAAGATGAAAATTGTCACAAACATTGCAGCCAACGGCTGAATTGTGTTGAGACATTAATTTGACATACTTACAAAGTTCCTAGGAACCATATTTGTCATGTTCTACTTTAAGACTGTGTTTCTTACATTTTTAAATTTTACGTATTCCTAATTCTACAAAATGCATTATTTTGCATGACCATTCATGATATCACACTTACAGTAAATTACACAAAGTTCAGTTTGCCCTGATGAAGATGACAGACGCGTCATGGAAATATATGGTTGTAGAACTAACTAAGATTAGTAAGAAAACTATTTTGTTATCATTCGTAGCTTTGGGAAAATGACAGTGCTGAGACGGAATTTGACTGGTTTTGACTTTATTCGTCTTTCTCAAGAATGACAGAAATCGGACCACTCCTCCTTTTATACTTTTTCTGTGCCTCTCTAGTGCAGGGCGCTCTAACTCGAGTTTTTTAAAGAAAACTATGTTAAATTTACACAAACATGGCTAGCTGTAGGACTAAAAACATCACTCAGAGAAAGCCAGAACCAGTAGGGGAATATAAACCTACTTTATGTAACTCAAAAGGACAGACTACTGGGCCTGTTTGCTTGTCAAATCATGTGTTTGTGAAACCCTTGTCCTGTGTGTGTACAACAATGTACACTACAGGCACAATGAAGTGCCTTTTGTATGCAGTTTGCTTTTGCATTGTCTGTACAAAGTGTACAATACCAGTAGGGTTTCCAGTCGCGGCGCGTGCACGTGCGGCACCGCGGGGTTTTCTTACGCACATCGATTTTTGATTTATCGCCGTTTAAAATTGAAAAAGACCTGGACCTTCAAACTTACCAGGTTTGTTGTCTGTACTATGGTGGCCCTAGCAATGTAAAAAATTTAAGTTTGGGATCAAGGATTGCCGAGATATCGCTCTCGGAAAAGTGCTCCGCGAGCCGCAAAGTCACTTCCGCGTTGACCCGATTCGCGGCGGCTCTCGGGTATCGTGTTACGTCAGCCTCATTTGCATCGCAGGGTCTCATTTTGAAGCAGTCAACATGTCGGGACAGGATAGAGAAGAAAACAAGCTTCATTTTGGTATGTGTACATTTTTTATATCGCAATCCTAAGGTGGTCTACCATCAGTTTGAAAATTTTGAAGCCGTTTTTTACCCTGAATATCTTGACTTTTCTATGATGTACAACCATGTGTATAACAAGCGTTTTCTAAGCTTTAAAATGATGTATAACATGTTGGGGTTAATTGTGAGATAGCGATGTGAGAGTTAGGAATGTGCGACGTGATACACGCTTTGCGCCGAATCCGGGCCGTCTGTCATGGCCGCCTGATCCTTTCACTTGTGCACTGTACGTAATCGATTGCTTGAACTTCAAAACTTTGCATTTCTCTCATAGATTATGGCGTTTTGATACTTGTATTCATTACCAGACAGGTGTGGAAAATGTTGCACGTGTATGTTACAGGCTAATACTCTTATTTCTTTTTTTATTTTCAGATAAAACCATTTGGCCAGGGAAGAGATGCCTTCATCTTGGAATAAAGAAAGAAATGGTGAAAAAAGGGAATTATCAGCCCTGGAAACAAGCTTCACCCCAAGCCAATCACAGGAATGACTTTTCTGATTTTGTAGGAAAAACAATTGACCATCTATTTGAAAATGAAGATGGAAATGGTACATAGAGTGGTTGTTGGGGTCAGAAAGACAGAGAAGGGAAAATATGAATATGAAGGCTATTGTCTATGAAGTGTCAGTCCTATGAAGGGGAAGAGGGCAGTACAAAATCCCCATTGGGAGGACTAGGTAAGGATGGATAAAAATATTGTAAGGTATGCAATAAAATTATTGCCATGGCAACAATTGAATGTTATAATTATAATAGTAATTTTTGATGGCAAATAATTTGATAATGATGTTTCAGAAAGAAGACATACAATGATACATTTCTCAGAAGAAGTACATGTACAAGTAATACCAGTATGTAGCGGGTGACCTTTGACCCCTGAAAAATGTCATAAATTACAGTTATGTTATTAATTTCAATAGCAAATACTTTGATAATGATGTCTCAGAAGAAAGACATACATTTCTCAGAAGGAGTACTTGTACAAGTAATGATTCTTTAGTGAGAATATGTTGTACACTATACAGGTATCTAGGTATGTATGATGGGTGACCTTTGACCTATTGAGAAATGTAATAAATTAGCATTTTTAATTGCAGATAATTTGATATTGATGTCTCAGAAATGCCTGCAACTACTTGTATGAAGAGAATGTACTACATATTTCTCATTTCTGAAAAACCATAGCTGTAGGATGAATAGTTCAGTGATAATCCATCTTCAAAAAGGGCTCATTTGACTGTAATTAGTCACTTTTCCAGCTGTGCCATGCTGTTAAAACTTAATTTTCAGCAGGTAGACCTCACCTGTAGTGAAAGAAAGAAGTAATTGAACACATTTTCTTTACTTTAATGCAATAAAATGCTACTTGGACTGTGCAGAAAAGCACTTTTTAGTGTCTCAGTCTTTTTAATTTTTTAATTATCACTAATTAAAAATGCAATTTTCACACCTGGTGGCACACCTGTTCACACCTGTTCGCAACTTTGAGAGTCCATATCTCGGGAACGATAGGTCCGATTTTCGTTCTGTAACTTTCTTTTTTCATGTTTCAACATCCTCTATCTGAAAATATTAATGTTTTAATCCCTTTGCATACATAAAATTTTCGACTGGAAACCCTAATACCAGCCTAGAAGTAGAAAAGAACTAGAAATAGTCATGCCTTCAAATATCAGAGTTATCAACCAAGAATTGAGGTGTTGAAAAACTCGTATTTTCCAAGAACTATTGTAGAGTGGAACTCGCAAAGTTAGCTGTAGACTTTGGGTTTGATTTCAGATTCAGGCTCTGAAAAGAGTAAATTTGGACCCTAAATTTTTTCTGTGTTCCTAAATTTTTTATTTAGATGGACCAGTATTCTTAAAAATGAATTTTAAGGCCTTGTGTAAAATGACAAAATAATAAAATCTGGATGTTTTGGCATTTATAGAATCTGATTAATGACATGTCAAACTTGAATCTGATATATATGTACAGGACTTTCCCCTTATAGTATAGAACATATGTACAAAATGTCCATCTTTCAACTTACAGCATTATCTTTTTAAATTTAAGAAAGAACAAATAGATTTGGTATGGCTTCATCCATCAGCATGGAGATAGCATGGCTGGGTCTAGAGTTTGGACAAGTGAAAGTTGATTCCTTCTTGACTAGTGAAAGTTGATTCAGGGCCACACAAGGCACTTAAGCCGTTAAGGGTCAACAGGGTTGTTTAAATACTTTCACTTACAGGAGTTAATTGGGTAGATAGGAGACAGGATTCCAGACAAGAGATAGAGAGGGAGGGGGGCTGCTAGGTACATGACATTGTAGTTTTTCAGCTTGTCGGCAGAACGTACTGCACCTGCGCAAAACCCGTAATGTATTGTGCATAGCACTTTGGCAGAACGTCTCATATAAGGTTGTATTAGAGCCATATAAGGTTGACAGCCTGTCTGTAGTTTTCAGATGTTGTATAGGAAAAGATATCGTCTGCAACAGGCAAAATTTTGATGTAACATTGACCAAACATCCAACGAAAAACGTGAAAAATCAGGGTTGTGCGCAGGCGCAGTACGTTCTGTCGACGTGCTTAGTTTTCCTACATATTCCCCTCCTTACTAATTATAGTAACAATGAGTATTTCTTTTTGCATTTGATCTAAACTGGTTGGAGATAGAGCAGTTTCGTGTTCTCTTACAACATAGTATTTTGACTATGTCAATATTGATGATAAGAATGATAATATTATCATCACAGTTGCAACAATGGTGGCCCTGTTTAAGGACATTGCACCTTCTAAAATTACACAGTACCAAGGTCGTCCATTCCAAGGTCAATGTCGTTAAATTTGTACCGTTTACCCCCCCCCCCCAACTGTCATGCACAGCATTTTGTCTTGCCAAAGTCAATATTATCAATGCGAAGTACACATGTAACAAACCTAAAAAAAACTCAAGCTATCGTAGAGTGGAACTCGCTGCCACCAAGTACAGGAGCATTATCACTAGATAACTTTAAACAATGTTTAGACTATTGAATTAGAGTTAGATGTGCAAAGGTTGGGTGTAACAAGTGTAATATAGCTAGCTGCTGTCATGCCGCATGTCTGCGAAGCTGGTGTGTTATGCCGAGGGGCTGTTATACCGGCTATACAGATACAGAAGCGGGTGTGTTACGCCGAAGGGTGGTTATACTGGCTGTACAGAATCCGATACAGATACAGAAGCTGGTGTGTTACACTGAAGGTCGGTTATACCGGCTATACAGATACAGAAGCTGGTGTGTTACACCGAAGGGGGGTTTATACCGGCTATACAGATACAGAAGCTGGTGTGTTACGCCGAAGGGCAGTTATATTGGCTATACAGATACAGATACAGAAGTCGAAATGTACTGTAAGGGATGTCAACAGTTTTCCTTTGTAGTTTGTTAAATAAAAGTGGTCAGACACTGTTGGGTGCTTATGTACAATCATATTTGTTTGTTATCTCTGATTGAAAGATTGTGTGTCAAGCCCTTCCAAACGTACACGATTTTCTAGGAAGGTTGGTTTAATATGTGTGAGTTTGTTGAAGGCTGGTTATGTATTTGTTATGTTTAAAAGCGCTACATAAACGTACGTGACACATTGGGAGGGTTGGTTATGTGTGAGTTTGTGATGTGGACATTTCTAACATTCTGTGTCAGGACAGGAGGTATAATTAGCACAGGAGTCAAGGCAGAGGGCAGGATGGGAGTCATAATGTCAGTGATAACTGGTATGGTAGGATGGTATCATGTTACATGTACATGTAGCGTTATGTATGTAGAGAAAGATAGTGCCAACATAGTGCAATTGATGAATCAATTGATATATAGACTGGTTTATTTGCAGAAAACACATACTTCATACATACATAGTGCAGTAAGTTAGAAGCTTTTGGCAGCCAAAGGCTGAATTGAGAAGCTTTTACAAATTATTAAAAATTACATGACTAATACATAATGTATATACATAAATTGTGCCTTGAGAGGCATAAAACACCACTTATGCGCTAGATTAATGCACATTTTATGCTAAAATTACAACATACAAATTCTGATGAATCAGTTGATGGTTACTAAGGATTTTCTGCACCTGTTACAATTGGCTAAGACTCTTCAGCTGTTCTTCCTGTAGTCCTGTACATGTACATTAATTACCTTAGACCTTAGCTCCTCCTGCAACTACTGTTGCATTGGTCGACAAACAGTACAAATAGTACATTAATACAGACAGGAAATACAGTACATGTTTGTGCTTGTGCTGTTTTTGTTTGTTGTATTGTTTTTGAATACTGACAGTAATGGGATAGATATTTCATCACAGGAATTTACGTAAGGAGTTCCTACATTTTGTGCTTTGTGAGTAGAACGTGTTCTAAATGTGAAGAGAGCCCTCTAGCAGCTTTCTTCCAAACTACAGATTGCAAGAATCCTATGGACATGATGCCCTGATAAAGGTTTACAATCCATAGGATCTGACAACCTGATAAAGGCTTGCACTTTAAAATGTCTGACAACCAAGTGAATAAATTGGTGTGGTGTCACTATGAAAAAAATTCTTGCATCTTCAAGTGACACACCCTACAATCAACATACTTGGCACCAAACTTGACTCCTCTACAAATTCTCAAGATCCAATTCCACTCTCCTCTTGACAGCGACCTTGACAAAAGACTTAATATCCTGCCGCAGGAACTGTCATCTCCTTAGACGTTTCTTAAGGAAGCGGAAATGAAACGCCTCCAGATGGGGTGACCCTGGGAAAGGAGGGCAGGAAGGAAGGGAAAGGGTGCCAAAATGGGAACTTAAAACTTAAAAACTTAAAAGAGAAAAGTTCGTGTCATCATGACTGAGAGATCTAGTTTCTACAGTGAACCATCTAAGGCGGCACCAAATTTTTTTCTTGGTTCTAAGACACTAAAATATAACAAGAAGTCAATATTGGAAATTATGGCTGAAAAGAGATGAAGAAAGTTTGCGTCATCACAGTTGAGAGACCAAGTTTCTGACTATATCCACTCCCTGAAACTGTGTGTACCAACGTACAGACTTTCCCCTCAGACTCTGTTTTCATGTGGATCTTCCAATCCAGTATTGCATTTTTTTTTTCAAATCCAAGAACCTACAAGTTCGACTGGTGTGGCTGAAGGATAGAAATTTTTCAATACCGGTAAACTTTGATCAAGATTCAGACTTAACTTTATCGACACAACCAAAGTACAGGGTTGTTCCTATGATCATCTACATCTCCACAAATATTGATAAATACCTGCACTTCTAACATATAAGTACTATCAGTATCAATATTGAGGATATCTGATACATTTTCTTTTCTACATGTTTACCAAGGTCCTTGTTTTATATATTGTACAGTACTGTGTGTGTGATGTTTTGAGAAGTCAATGCAAACAGTCATTTTCCAAGAACCGGAGGCCTGAACATGACAAGAATTCTTGCATCTGAAAGGGAGGCACGCTATAAGGAACATACTTGACACCAAATAAATGGTTCCTTTTCAAATTCTGTCGATTTCCATTCTTTTTACGATATTTTGAAGAACTAGGATGACTGTAATAAACAGTATAACAATAAAGTTTATTGCAAATTCATGCCCGAGGGCTAATTGCAAATACAAAGGGACATTTGATATAAAACAAGCAAGTAATACATATCTAGACAGAAGAAATAAAACAACTACCGTAACTCCTAAAAACTACTGGGTTTGACTTCTTTTTTGAAGACAGAGGAAGACAAAAGACCCCACTTTTTCTGTAATGTGTGGGTTTTCAGATGTTAAGAGAAGAGTAGTTTTCTTTTCATCTGTATACGTGTAAAAGTTAGGGTAGCATTTGGAGGCTACTATAACCAGTGTTGTGGTCTGAACTCTGAGTTCTGTTTTCCCCCAGCGTGCTATTTCTGCCCCCATCATGTCCCTGTCCCCAATGCCAGGCATGTCCACGCCACACTGTTATCGGCCCAAAATGGAAAGAGCGCAACCCACAGCTTTTCTGGGAGGTTTATTTAGGCTGAAAACATGCACAACAGTTTTAACCTTCTAAATGCTGCCGAACCCTGTAACCAATACAGTTTTGGTGCAAAACGGCAACCTTAGCAGGCTGAACGTTAAAAACATGGACAATGTTTGCCTTTTACATACACTCCATTAACCTTCTCCCTGCAGCCTAACCCTGTAACCAACACAGTTTTGGTGCCAAACAGCTACCTTAGCATGCTAAAGGTTAAACAGATGTACAATGATCCACATTTCACAAAGTCTTTAACTTTCTCCCTGCTGCCTAACCCCACAACTAATAGAAATTGGTACCAAACGACTACATTAACAGTTTGATGGTTAAAAATACATCCACAACAGTCCGCCTGTCACAAAGGCTGCTCTAAGCACGTAGTCAACACCAGGGATACATGTATGTATGTGGGTGGTGTTTGGGGTCCATTGTCAATTGTTAGTGTAACTGTGTGTGGTGGTTTTGGTAGGGATTGTAGTACATACCAACAGGGAAGTCGTGTAGTTCCTGTTTTGACATTGATCTTTTGTAAAGAAAATAATCTGTGGTTTTCTGGTTTAGCTGTATAGAAATTTTTGGGCAGGAAATGATAATGTTACTGACTGAGGTGGTCGTTTAAAACTTAGTTTTGGAGGAATTTTGTATTTACTGTTTCTGTGTCTTGTGTATAAGACTTTTTATATGAATGCATCTAGGCAGTAACTATTACAGCTCTATTCCATTTGCTATTTAATTAGAAGGGTCCCTATTTTTAGAATTTAGTACAGATGTCCATTCATCGGAAATAATTTCTGATATGGGCTATAGTATAATATCAAATCTGTGAACAATTCTGAATAGTTTGTATGCCATGATTTATCTTTTTCCAGTGTCTGCAACAGGCAAAATTTTGATGCAACGTTGACCAAACATCCAACGAAAAACGTGAAAAATCAGGGGTTTGCGCAGGCGCAGTACATTCTGCCGTCGTGCTGAAGTCTGTGTGACTCATAAATATCTTTATTAAACACATTTCTTGGAAAGCCGGATGCATCAGTCCTTTTCTGGAGTTCAAACTGTGTTAGAGGAATGAGTCACCTATAATGCAGACAAGTTAACCTTTATCCTGCTAAGGTGGTCTCTTGGCTCCACACTTGTCTTGGTTACAGGTTAAGTTAGCAGTGAGAAGGTTAACCCTGAGTTGCAGTAATTTTAGCATTAGAAGCTTGGGGGTTCGTTTTGAGTCGTAAAACTAAAAGATATTTTCTATAATTTAAAAAAAAATTATTGAAATTTTAGTTTGCTTTGTAATTATTATATTAACAGTTGGACTTCTAGAAATAACAGCAAAGGTTTATAGATCTATCCTGTGTAGATATTGATTAATATTGATCATTTATTGATTTATAAGTACAATGATGAGTCAGGATACTTAAAGCATCTAAATTAAACTTCAGCCTGACTTTTAAGGTCCTTCAGAGGGTAAGAGGAATAATTTCCTTGGGGCAAGAGAGGAGACTGAGCGATGACTGGTCTGGTATTTTATGTCTGATTTTGTCTGGCGGAGTCACTGCTGCTGATACTTAATGTAATTCACTTTGTCTTCACAGTAGCAAAATTGCATGGTCTGAGGAAAATAGACATGTTCACGGAACTTAGCACATCGGCAGAACATACTGCACCTGCACGAAACCCGTAATGTATTGTGCATAGCACTTTGGCAGAACGTCTCATATAAGGTTGTATTAGAGCATATAAGGTTGACAGCCTGTCTGTAGTTTTCAGATGTTGTATAGGAAATTAAAGATATCGTCTGCAACAGGTAAAATTTTCATGCAACGTTGACCAAACATCCAACGAAAAATGTGAAAAATCAGGGTTTTGCGCAGGCGCAGTACGTTCTACCGACGTGCTGCCGATACTTACTGTACTTCACTTTGTCTTCACAGCAGGGCTCTAGCCAGCTTGAAATTTTTTCCCTCAGCCCAGGTTCATGATCGGACCTGAAGGAAGAGTGCTCACAATCTAGGGGGGTCTGGGGGGCAAGTTTTGGATTTTTAAGTCTTTAAAAATGCCAGTTTTCCCACATTTTGAGAGGCAAATCATGGGGTTGAGAGTGGTTTGTGGTGGTCCTTTGGATGTTTTTATATTTTTACACAAGATTTTTCATCAATTTTGTCCGTCAAGGTTGACTGATTGCTTATAAAAAATTTCTGTCACATGCCACAAAGTTCCTGCAATTGACGGAAAAACTGGTGCTGGCTAGAGTGCTTCACAAATTTTATGGTCTGAGGAAAATAGACATGTTTATGGAACTTAATCTTTAGGGTGGTGGCAAGTGCAGGGAGAGTGGCAAAAGATAACGGTGAAGATTTGATAACGGTGTTACGGTAATGATAAGTTCACGGTACAGAAGTTACCGTAAAAACAGTTAACATAAAAGTACCGTGAAAAAAAGCAGGAAGTACAGTAAGTCTCAGTTAGATTCTTATCGTACTAAATCATATCCGGAGAGTCATCTGATATTTCTGTGATGGTCAGTCTGATATTTTGGGATAATAATTATTTATGTCCAACAGCTGAAGCCATAGAGACTGTAGATGGGCCATATTTTATTCCTTAGTACTGCTGTTAACTGACTCTAAAGAACAAGAAATAGTCATGCCTTCAAGTACCAGAGTTATCAACCAAGGATTGACGTGTTCAAAAGCTCATTTTTCCCTAGAACTATCCTAGAGTGGAACACGCTGCCACCAAGTACAGTAGGGGCATCATCAAGTTAGATAGAGGGCTGTAGATAGATCATATTTTACTGGTTAGTACTATGCAGCTCTTATTGTAAAAGTAGGTACTTCAGAATCAGTCTCTAATATGTGATTTTATTTCTTGTTAAACAGAGAACTAACCTTTTTAACATCATTTACCTGCGTTAGGTAAATAAGTGTTAAACATATACATAACTGTTAATTGTGAAAAGGTAATGCAGAAATGCAGGACAGCATAACCGAATTGCTTAGATTAGAATATATGACCTTACGGAAAACTGTTATAAACTCTTGCTTCTTTTCTTGTCTTGTGCAGATTTTGAAGTAAAGACTTAAGACAGGACACCAAGGTGGTGTCTCTGTTTTAAGAAATGAAATGCAAGATTAATAGATTGACAGAAAAATGAAATCTTCTGGATAACTGAGGCCTAGATTGTTCAGAACACTATAAAGTCTTGGCATTCCAGAAAACTTAAATGTATCTTTTCTTCTCTTCTGCAGATCTTGAGGTGAACACTTAAGACAGACACCAAGACGTCTGTCTTAAGAAAGGAGATCCAAGATTGATAAATTGATCGATAATTAATACTCAGAACATTCCAGAAAACTAAAATGTATCTTTTCTTGTCTTGTGCAGATTTTGGAGTGAAGACTTAAGACAGACACCAAGATGTCATCTCTGTCTTAAGAAATGAGATCCAAGATTGATAAATTGATGGATAATTAATACCCAGAACATTCCAGAAAACCTAAATGTATCTTTTCTTGTCTTGTTCAAATTTTGAGGTGAAGACTTAAGACAGACACCAAGGTGGTGTCTCTATCTTATAAGAAATGAAATGCAAGATTAATAAATTGATAGATAAATGAAATCTTCTGGATAACTGAAGCCCAGATTGTTCAGAACACTTGGCAATCCACAAAACTTGAATGTATCTTTTCTTGTCTAGATCTTGTGCGGATTTTGAAGTGAAGACTTAAGACAGACACCAAGATGGCATCTCTATCTTAAGAAATGAGATCCAAGATTAATAAATTGATAGATAAATAAAATCTTCTGGGTAACCGAGGCCCAGATTGTTCAGAACACTTGGCATTCCAGAAAACTAAAATGTATCTTTTCTTGTCTTGTGCAGATTTTGAGGTGAAGACTTAAGACAGACACCAAGATGACGTCTCTGTCTTAAGAAATGAGATACAAGATTGATAAATTGTTAGATAATTGAGGCCCTGCTTGCATCAAAACACGTAGCATTCCAGAAAACTTAAATGTATCTTTTCTTGTCTTGTACAGATTTTGAGGTGAAGACTAAAGACAGACACCAAGATGGCGTCTCTGTCGCTGAAGATCTCGGTGAAGCACGCCAACGTGGTGAAGACTATGCAATTCGAGCCCTCCACCATCGTGTACGACGCCTGCCGCATGATCCGCGAGAGGATACCCGAGGCACAGATGGGAAATGGTACGACAGCCAATCACAGATGGCTTTACATTGTCTCGACCAATCAGAGATGGGTTTACATTTTCAAAATTGTGTCACAACCAATCAGAGATGGATTGAACTTTTTGAAATTTCATGATTGTGTGTCATCCAATCAGACATGGCCTTACATTTTCTAATCATGACTCATCCAATCAGAAATTGGTTTACATTTTCAAAATTGTGTCTCGTCCAATCAGAGATGGATTAAACTTTTTGAAATTTCATAATTGTGCCTCATCCAATCAGACATGGCTTTACATTTTTTAATCATGTCTTATGCAATCAGAGATGGCTTTCCATTTTCATAAATGTGTCTCATCCAATCAGAGACAGCTTTAGTATTTTCTTAACCCTGTCTTGACCAATCAGAGATGTTTGTTCCAAAGGTCATTTGTATTATCCCATCAGAGGTAGCTTTATATTTCTGCTTAATTTTTATTCTACATGATTGAATGTTCCTTTATGTAGTTATTTTTCATGATAATATGATCTGAGTCAAAGTTAAAATCATAAGTATAAAAGGACTCCTATTAAAAATGATTATAAAACAGACTTCATATAAAGGTTTATGTTGAATAACAGTTTTTTGTCCCCCCCCCCCCTACAGCCACAGAGTTTGGAATGTTCCTGGCAGATGAGGACCCAAAGAAGGGGGTGTGGTTGGAGGCGGGGCGCACGCTGGACTATTACCTGCTCAGGAGCGGGGTAAGGGCCATCTGGGAATGGGGTAAAACAAGCACGTCGGCAGAACGTACTGCACCTGCGCGAAACCTGTAACGTATTGTGCATATATAGCACTTAGGCAGAACGTCTCATATAAGGTTGTATTAGAGCATATAAGGTTGACAGCCTGTCTGTAGTTTTCAGATGTTGTATAGGAAAAGATATCGTCTGCAACAGGAAAAATTTTGATGCAACGTTGACCAAACATCCAACGAAAAACGTGAAAAATCAGGATTTTGCGCAGGCGCAGTACGTTCTGCTGACGTGCTGGTAAAACAATACTAAGGGCTGTAGTTGGTCAAAGTTGGCTGAGAAAAAAGTCTGGTTGATAAGAAAGCAAACTGGACTGAAGACAAAAAAATAACAATTTTTGTGTTTCTCAGGATTTGTTGGAGTACAAGAAGAAACACCGACCGCTGAAGGTTAGAATGTTGGACGGAACAGTCAAGACAGTCATGGTGGGTGGAAACTTGTCTTTCTTAATATAATAATATTACTATTCTTTATTCAACATATCATATGCAGTATACCTTTCTAAAACCTTCCATGGGAAAGACCCACCCCTGTTCATGTGTTCCACCCATGACAGAAGTGTCTCCAGAGTAAAACAGAGTTAATTAAACTGTTGTATCCAGAACTGTGCTTTATCTAGATCCATGCTCAGACACGGTTCTGGATAGTCCACGCGTATCCAGAACCGTACCTGAGGCAAATCTACATTCTTAGATACGTGGAGACTATCCAGAACCGTGCCTGATCCTAACCCTAACCCATTCAGGCATAGAACTAGATAGGCATGGTTCTTTATACAATAGAGAACCGTGCTTGAGGCAAATCTAATTGGGTACGCGGAGACTATCCAGAACCATGCCTGATCCTGACCCTAACCCTTTCAGGCATAGAACTAGATAGGCACGGTTCTGGATATGATACACCCCTGTTCCTGTGTTACATGACAAAATATCCCCAGAGTTAATTAAACTGATGCCTGGACTGGTGCAGGTAGACACCAGAAATACCAGTATAGGTCTGTAGACAGGCACGGTTCTGGATACACAGAGACTATCCAGAACCGTGCCTGATCCTAACCCTAACCCATTCAGGCATAGAACTAGATAGGCACGGTTCTGGGTATGGATACAAAATAACCATAATAGCTAGATAGGCACGGTTCTGGATACACCACCACCCCTGTCCCTGTGTTACATGACAAAGTATCCGCAGAGTTAATTAAACTGATGGGGGGTCAGCACGGGCCAGCTGGTGCCTCATCCGTCTTGCGCTGCGTCGTGCGTTCG
Source organism: Branchiostoma floridae x Branchiostoma japonicum (assembly GCA_013266295.2). Taxonomy (NCBI): domain Eukaryota; kingdom Metazoa; phylum Chordata; class Leptocardii; order Amphioxiformes; family Branchiostomatidae; genus Branchiostoma; species Branchiostoma floridae x Branchiostoma japonicum. The sequence continues at coordinate 510,879 of CM023838.1, forward strand.
GCGATTTATCGACAGCGCCGACTGCAAACTAAATTAGCCAGAGTGCTGAAGCCACTTAACTCCATACATCAGGCTCAAACTGAATCAAGCTGGGCAGCGTTAAAAGAATGGTCTGTAGCATAGCACTTCTGGCACTGATTGGAATAGTTCTGCATAGTATAGAACAGTTTAACAGTTTATTCATAAAATCAGCCTCGCAGCATGTACATCAAGCTCAAGCTGTATAACACTGATTTGTACAATCATTAGCAAATGAACTTAATATAGCAAATAAAAATTAACATTACATACACCACAAAGGACCACACAAACAAAGCTGTACAGAATACAAAGGGCACTAAAATAAAGTCAGGAACGTCCTAGGAGGAGGAAACCACATATCTACACAATAGCTCCTCGGAGACTACCAAAACAGATTGCTGACCTTGCTAGAAACAGAACAGACTGGAAGAGACTCACAGTCGCCTGCATGTAGCAGCCAACAGAAACAGTCGCCTGCATGTAGCAGCCAACAGAAGGGAGAGTAAAGAAGGATGAAAAAAATCTGAAATACAGTAACAGATTTCAAAAGATTTGCTAGTTCCAAAAACATAATTTGTCAGGCAAAAGAAGTTTATATATTAAAAAAGTTTAATTCAATGTATGTTAGAAGCTTTGTATCCAAAATTAACTTGTAGCAGAATCAACTTTCAAAATACATGTATGATGCTACATGTACCTGTATGTTTGCTGTGATGTGAATGTTGTTGACTAATGTGCTGCTATGTTTACTTTGAATATGAATGTTGTTTCGCTAATGTGGTGCTATGTTTACTTTGTTCGCAGGTTGATGACAGCCACACAGTTGCCCAGTTGTTGGTGACCATCTGCACACGCATTGGTGAGAAACCCTTAGCAATTATACATGTTAACATTCAGAACAACGAAACAGATGGGAAGGGAAAGTGATCTCGAACCAGTTTAGCTCACTGAAGAGCTACTCTTCCACTAGTCGTGACAGAGAAGACAGACGCTATGTACAGTATTTACAGGTTCATTGTACCGGGGAAATTCCCCTAGCTCTTTTCGACAAGCACAATGAATAGTGGACCACAACGTAACGTCCTGTCCTAAGGACTGCGACCCTCAAAAATTATACTTGTTAGCAGTGTTCTAGCCAGCATCTGTCTTTCCGTCATTTGATGGAATTTTGCTGCTCGTGATGGACTAAAATTCTGCCCAATCCTTTATATTTGACAGACAAAAATCGGCGTGTAACTTAGTCTATGAGCAAAATTTGCCCCTCAACAAGTAATAAAAGTAAGATATTTGGCAATCATCATCTTAAAATGATCAGTAAAAATCCAAGCCTGTCAGAGAGGCTTTCAGGTCAACTTTGTTCCAGTACGACGGAAAAATATACGTGAAAAACTCAGCTGCAGGAAATATTGTCTCCGCCAATTTGGCACAGAAACTGCCACCAGCTGCTGGTTGAAAGAAAAACCGAAGAAAAGGCCGAAACGAAATTCTGTAAACAAGGAAGACAGGTGGCGGAAGAAACAACCGACTATGACGAAATCTCAGCGGGGATCGCAAAATTACCGTAAAAAAGGGACAGAAGTGGCTAAAAGTGACCTGGGTTCGGGGTTGCTGACACAGAGGTTATGGCCTCGCCTATTATGTTGTCTGTTCAGTTTACAGTCGAACAGAGTCGGACAAAACAGTTTCCGAGTCATTAAACTGTCTTCCGAGGGGGTCTACTAATAAGGGACTTGCCCTGTTTCTCCCTGTTTTAGAAGTGGTTTGTCCCAGTGACATGTAGAGTGTAAGCACAACATGGGCTGTACCATTGCTTTGTAGGGATGTTGTCAGGAATATTATGTTGTCTGTTCAGTTTACAGTCGAACAGAGTCGGACAAAACAGTTTCCGAGTCATTAAACTTTGGAACTGCCGTATTCAGAGGGGGTCCACTAATTAGGGATTTACTCTGGTTCTCCCCGTTTTAGAAATGGTCTGTCCCAGTGACATGTAGAGTGTAAGCACAACATGGGCAGTACCATTGCTTTGTAGGGATGTTGGCAGGAACATTCAGCGAGTGGGGTGGTCCTGTCAGTCTGTTTCAACTTTGAAGGAAATATGGTCTGTCCACCCCTATTTGTGAAGTTCAGTGTCCCAATTCTGTATACATCCTCTGCAGGAAGAGGGTCGTGCTACTCGTAAAATGGGGGTCAATGATGCTAAAGGAAATGAAAAATATATAGATTTTTATTATAAATGTAGGAAAAGTTTATGTGGAATGAGTGTAATGCAAATGATATACAGTGTAAATCAGAGAAGAAACAAACTGTGTGGGTTTTAGAATTTTCCTTTCTTTTCTAAACTCAGCAAGACTTCCTACCGCTTTTGAAAACCGACTTCCTTCCCACCAGATTAAGTAATCGGTCTGTGGTTTCAAGATTAGCATTTTTCGAAACGGAAGACGCAGATAAAGAGATACCTCCTTAGTCAGTGTCACTTGTTCAGAGTCAGAAAACGGTCACGTCTCCGAACTCTCACTATGTCTTGGCAAGGTTTGAGACTAGCCAGCAGGCTTCACGTAGTCTTAAAGATGGTGGTAGTTTTGTTAAAGATGCAGAGACAGTCTATAAGGAGTTCTCGGTGGAAGAAGTTAAGCAGGATTGCCCTGTGTGTCTTAGATGGGTTCAGAAGGAGGATAGTAAGAAGTGTAGAACAGAAGAGGTAAGTAAGAATCAGTGTGTTCTTGAACTAAAAGTTGGGGAGGAGCCAACTCGCTATCTTGAATTATAGGTCATGTTTAAGTCCTTTCTTTCCTACCAGAAGTATAGATTATACTTTTATGATCAAAATCCTTAGGGTTTTTATAGAAAATATGTTTCTGTGATCTGGAATATTTCTTTGTTGCTATGTCTGCCAATTAAAATATTCAATATTGTTTCCCATGTATATTAATAGTCTTTTATGAGGTAGATTTTTCTCATAGTCATAGTATGGTTGTTGTTATGTAGTTGTGCAACAATGTGTTGTGCAATTAAATGTTTATCAATTCCTCTTCATCATATAGAACAATTTTTATGGACCGACTCATTTCAGCAAGTGTTCAGAATCTTTTTGGTTTTATTATTTTTTTATATGAGACGTTCTGCCAAAGTGCTATGCACAATACATTACGGGTTTCGCGCAGGTGCCGTACGTTCTGCCGACGTGCTCATGTGCATGAACGTGCAAATAAAGATCATTCATTGACGATGTTGTCCTCCTGTTTTTTCCTCAGGCATCACAAACCACGATGAGTATTCTCTGGTTCGGGAGGGGGAGAAGATTCGCGAGGCGGCCGAGCCCCCCACCCCCGTCAAGAAGGTAGGGGGAATCAGCGTACGTATCGAATGTCACTTTCAGTTCCGCAGACACCTAGGACTGGGGACCATCTCGTAGCACCAGTGTTGCCACCAAACAAAATTTGATCAAGTGAATGCTGAGATTTAAGAACAAATGCCTTGTTTTGTTTATTTCATTATCTTGAATTTAAGATTTTACGAAAGGGTTAAATTTTGCTTGGTGTTGAACATTGGTGGTCATGAACGGTCCCCAGGTTTTCCTATTAGGGAAGGTATTAAAAAATGAATCAAAATTATTTTTGAACATCACAAATTTTCTCATCTGTTTCTTTGCTTCTTCCCTTCTGTCTGCCGCTATGCTGAACTGTCTTTCCAGGCTGTACCACCCCGATGTCTTAAAGTGGAATGATCCACTGTTATTATACTGTGGAATCTTTTGAAAGATTATTATGAATGATAAAGGAATGTTAAAGTCTCTCAGTGTCTTACTGAGATTGGGTTGTACCACTTGACATAAGGGGTGTTTCTTCCTGGAGGAAGTTTTTATTTTTGTTTGGTTTTTCTGTTGTGATCTTAAACTTTAAACTGATCAAAGTTCCTGCTACAAGGCTATTCCATTTAGAGCTTATTAGAGGGGGTGTATGCAATTTTTAAAAATGATATATGAGATTCAGTAAAAAGTGAGTAACCTCAAAAAAAATTTTCAAAAGAGATATAGAAATGTAAAGAAAGCTGAAAAAGTAGTGAACTGCTTTTTCGTTTGCATCCCTCCCCCCGAGTTTTAATGGAATGGCCCAAAGTTTGATTTTGTTTTCGACATGCTCACTCGCTCTGTCATCTCTTCTTCTCTCCTCCTTTTCTGCTTATCTCCATCTCACCATCTCTCTTCTCTCGCTCCTTCCTTCTCTTCCGAACGCCGAATAAGAACTACTACGGTACCATGACAAGAACCATGACCAGGCTGAGTTTGGTAAGTCGCGTTGCCGTGGCAACCATGTCGGTAACCATGGCAACCACGTCGGTAGCCATGGCAACCATGGCACGGAACATGACGGTCGTTTGCCTGCCCCGTGTGTGGCTGTCATCTGCATCCAAACTCAGTGCCTGCCCGTGTGTGTGTGGAACTGTTCAATATCCTGGTGGCTAAGACAGTCATTTTTCTGTGCCTGAATTTCCTGACTACATGTACTTAACCACCTAACTCTATACACGCTAACATGACAAAGTTTGCAGGATGTTTACTCCTTGTTTATTTGTTTATTTGGATTTTCCATCAACTACAGTGGAGGGGGAAAAAACAGGTCATAAAAATCCCATTAACAGGTTGTCTCCCTTCTCTTCAAATCCTCCAAAGTTTCCTCAAATAAACTTGTATTTATCGTATCCAGAACGGTGCGTGTCTAGTTCTATGCCTGAATGGGTTAGGATTAGGATCAGGCACAGTTCTGGATGTGCCTGGACTATCAAGAACTGTACCTGTACCTGAGCATGGTTCTCGATAAAGCACGGTTGTGGGGGGTTGTGGATACAACAGTTTTTGTCTATTTTCATGACTGCAGAAAAAACAGCCTGCAAGCATGACTACTGAATAAAGAAACTCTTTCTACACAACCAAGTGTTTTATTCAGCCGACGTTTCGGTGACCGTCTGTCACCTTCCTCAGGGTAATTCTGACTGGTTCACATTGCACTGCAGCATTATAGGTGTTGCTGCTATAGATGCATTCCCAAACGTATTTACATATCTACAAAAACGTCGGCTGAATAAAAACACTTGGTTGTGTAGAAAGAGTTTCTTTATTCAGTGACTTACCAACCTGATGAAACTATTCACGGAAGCATAAGTACTGTCCTTCATGCATGGTGTAGTAACAGCAGGGAGTCTGGGTGAACTTCAGACTCATGTTTATCTGTGTGTGGTCTGGTTTCACCAGGAACTAACCCCTGACCTCACTGACCTTGACTTTGACCTTGACCTTCAGCTAGTGTTATTTATAACTTGGCAAGAATTGTAATAAGGCTGATGTTAGAAAGAAAGATTTGTTAACTTTAATGAAGGAAATGGTTTTCATATCAACACAAAAGTCTTTGCAACCTCCTACCTACAAGCACATCCGGTTTTCATATCAACACAAAAGTCTTTGCAACCTCCTACCTACAAGCACTCATGCAGATGTGCTATTTTTGAAAACATAACAATGTACATTGTAGATGCTTCTTTGAAATGTATTTGTATTCAATATGGAAGCAATATCAACATTTCCCTCTCATGTCCAATAGCTGATAATTATATGCATTCACTATGGCCATGGTAAAAATCCAATACTATAGAGATTTGGAAATAAATTTGTTGTTTCTTAAAATATGGTATAATATACACAATGTTTCATGTTTGCTCTTGAAGTCTTTTTTTGATCTGAAGGAACTGTTTAAGCCTGTATAAAGGGGATTGATTGATTGATTGATAATCATTGATTCATTGATTGATTGATAGGTTCATTCACTCATTCATTTCGGCTGAAGACACAGCCAAGGCTGCCCAACTAGCACGGGGCTATTATTAAGGGCTAACCTTGAGGCCAGTCACTGTAGAATTTGCACCATCGCACACCGGGGCATGCCCCTACTCTTTTGATTGATTGATTGACTGATTGATTGATTGATAATTACTGACATCCCGTGATTTTGTACTGCACCGCGCAGGACCGAACCCTGATGCGAGATGAGAAGAAGATGGAAGCGCTGAAGAAGAAACTCCACACAGACGATGAGCGTAAGTTTGGGTCTCTATATCTCTACTTGTTATATCTCAGTCTATAATATTCTGTCATCATGTTATGCATATACTGATAATCAGGCTTTGTATTCATCAAAGGGTCTTGTTTCTAAGAGAAACAATAGAACAGTAGAGTAAAATAATACTGAAGAAGAAACTTCACACAGACGACGAGCGTAAGTTTAACTCTTCTCTACAGAAATATTATCTCTAATAGTACCATGATGCGATCAATGGCAAGGCTGAGTTTGGTAAGTAGCGTTGTCGTGGCAACTGCATTGGTAGCCATGGCAACCTTGTTCTCTAAGACAAGTGGTTTTCTTAAAGTGTTTCTTTAAAGACATCCAATATATTGAAATTTCAGGGCAGAAAAATGAAAAATATTCTGGATGAGGAAATCTGTCTGATATTGACATTTACTGCCATTTCTCAGCACCTTTTTGTCATCATTTCATTCTAAAGATTTTGAAATAGCCCCAAAACAAGCTATGTGGGGCGCCTCTTTATTTTTTTGGCACCTCCCATAAATAACTAGAACCAGCCTACGATACAAAACAAGCAACCGTTTTCCATCAGTGACACTGCAATTTTGCCTCACATATATCAGCATGCTATGGGTAGGGTTGATTCAACTTTAAGTTACTACATTAAAAGACTGACCAGAAAATTGAATTTGAAAATCCAGCTTTGCTGCCCTAAAATTGCATTGGATGCCTTTCAGTAACATTTTCTCCATTTTCCCCAGTGAACTGGTTGGACCACGGCCGGACCCTGAGAGAACAGGGCATCGATGACACAGAGACTCTCCTTCTCAGGAGGAAGTTTTTCTACTCTGACCAGAATGTGGATTCCAGGGACCCTGTACAGCTCAACCTGCTATATGTACAGGTTAGAAACTTTTTATATTCACCTTCGCAGAGGAAAACATATTGTTTTTGCTCTGTTCCTTCTTCTTCTCCAAACAAAGAAGGTCAATGACCTGGACCAGACGGCTGTCACCATGTAGATGATAGCTCAAGTCCTCGATTATATGTACATGTAAGTGCTAGTCTCTGTTAACACTCTGTGTTAGCCTGCTCCTGACCCTGCCCTTGGTTTCCTTCAATGGTGATCACCTTCGCCCTTTGACACAGCCGTTGTATCTACCACAACAACTTGTCCTAGTAACGGTTCCGGCATCTGGTCCAAATCTCTGGGGTGAAAATCGAGGACTTGAGTACGAAGGGGTCGAGTTGGCAACGCCCCTCGGTGTCTCTCGATGACTTCGGTGAGACGGTCTTCGCGCACAAGAAACACCGCCCCTGGTTGCGCCATGTCCTGCTCTGCTTGGTCACACGCCGTGGCCAACTCCTCAAAATCCCGCTGTAAGCGTTCCACCTGTCGCTCTCTCGCTTCCGTGTTCACGTCATGGTTCTCCTGAACGCGTTTTTGCAGACGGTTTGCAGTTTGTTCAAATTCTCTCATCGTCCGTTCGTAAGCTTCGATGATGCTTCGTTCTCTTTCCTTCTTCTGCTTGAGCAATCGTTCTTCTTCCTTCTGCAGATCCTTAAGATGGCTGCAGTAGTTTTCTAAGATGTCCTTCCCTTCTGTGAGCAGCTTCTCGGCCTCAGGTTTGTGTTTCTTGGAGGCGTTCTTGAGGGTAGTCATGCTGTGGCCGTCGTGAGTGTTTTCCAAGCAGACGTAACAAATCGGGACGTCGCACTGCGTACAGAACAGTTTAGGCACCTCTGTAGGGTGCTCGCTGCACTTGGGTGTAGTTTTAGTCGGTTTGTCGGCGTTTGTTGCCGCAGTTTTCTGGAATTTTTCGCAGAGTTTTGCAACCGAGAGGTTCTCAGGTAGACCCGTCACTCCTTCAGGTGGGAGTTTTACCTCAAGGTCACAGCTGGGGCACTTAAAGAGTTCTTGAGACGTGTCAAAGTACACTTGAAGACAGTCCTGACAGAAGGTGTGCCTACAGGGCAGCGCCTTAGGCCTGGTGAACAGCTCCAGGCAGATACTACAGGACAGTTCTTCACACAGTATTTGCTGCCCCAGGCTCAGAGGTTGTTTGGCCGCAGCCATCTTGTTTTCCTGATGTGGCAGCCCCACCCGAGGGCAAAGGTCAGGTTACCTGGACTGGTCCACCTTGTGTGGCAAGTAGGGGGTAACAGGCTCATTATTTGGCACGAAGCCAGCCTGTGAAACTTTTCACAGCAGAATTGTATTTTTTATTCATGTAAAAGCATACAAGCCAGCCAGGCTCAGATTTGGAAAATTAAAGTACCATAAAGAGCTGGGTCATCAACTATTACTGCAAACAAAACCTACAAACCTGTCTAACACCACAGTAGGGTGGTTAGGTTAGGTCCTAACAAGAACATAGACCAGCCCTTATAAGCAAATATTTGCCTGTTCTTGTAACAGTACTCTATAAAGTTATTTTGAGCAGTCAGGGTTTTGGCTAACTTGGTTTATTTGCTTGGGTACACACAGGGTACTGGCACCACCTACCACCCATGTAAACATATCAACCTGACCTGTATATGTGATTTATACATTATAACACTTGGGTTGTACCATGTCAGGTCAGGGAATGGGGGTCACAATGTTGTACTCTATAGCAAGCCTGTTAGGTACAAGTTTTATAATTTTTTTAATGGTCAAAAGTTAATGCATGTTTTATAAAATCGTTCTTTCAGCACTTTTATTACATGTGTCTATCGCTTCTCTGCTTTTATACCATCATGCTTACTTTCTTGGTGAATTTTCCTAACAGGAATTTCCTAAAAAGGTGCCTAATCATTTTGGAGTATCAGAACTTAAATTTCTAAAATATAGTGCTACAATGGACACAATCTTTATATATTAAAATAAGACATAGAGTTGTAAGTGTTCAATTCAACATGTTTAATTTCTCTTGCTTGACAATGACAGATAATTATCCTTTTTTGACAACACAAACACTGCAAATGATTCCTGTATATTCTATTATGCAGACAAATCTTACTTAAATTACACTTTCATGCCCAAAGTAGTAGTTAAGTAGTTGTTTAGATTACATGTTAATTTAAATATACATTTTGCCTTTTTGGCAGGATTTTAAAGATGCATTGTAAAAATGAATTGACATTATTACATTCAATGACAATGTACATTATGAACTAAAAGAAAATTAACTAACAATCAAATTTGGAATCAAATTTGGTGTTGAAGATTTGACATTTTACACACTATTGACATGATGTAGATTTACATGTATACTCGATTCAAACAATGTTGCAATGTTTAATAGATAATTATCCTTTTAGACTAGAGCACAAAACAATATAAATTTTATAATGCAGGAAAAATAAATCTTGACTTAAATTACACATCACACTGTCATGCCCAATTTAAGTATACAGGTTTTTTTTTGTTATTATTTAGGTAGTAATTTAGCTTACATGTAAAATGTACATTTTGCGTTTTTTTTCAGTATTTTTAAAATGCATTGGAAAATGCAATGACATTATATACATGTATATATTATGAACTAAAAGGAAATTAAGTCTTAATCTAAGTATTAAATTTGAAAGGAAATATCAATATTGTATAGCTCAGAAAAGACATGTGGATTGTACTTAGTTTAAGTTTAATACAACCCTTTCATTAGTTGGTAATCTTTATACAACCCTTTAATTAGACAGTAATTTTATTTTAACACTTTGCCTTACATTACACTGTACCTGTTATTATAATAATAACATACATAGTACATACATACATATCTGGGCTTTGATTATTCTGCTGTTGGCTTCCCTGTCTCAGGGGTGGGCAGCAGTCGGCTAGACTGGACTCCATGTCTCCATGTGACCCTGTCCTGTGGGTCAATGTTGGACAGTCCACACATTCTAATGTCATTTTGGATGCACTCCATCCATGTCTTCTTTGGTCTACCACGACCTCTGTTGCCTGGTTCTGTTATTATAATAATTGTTATGCTATAAACTTGGACTTGACTTTGACTAATGTCAATTTTAGTACTTCTGATGTACAATGACTTTATGGCGTAACACATCAGTGACCACCAGCTGTCCCTGAGTTGCCATGGCAACACCCGCGGGGGCCCAGATGTGAGAGGGGATGTGTTTGATGAATCTGCCTGTCTTGTCAAACAGTCTCACACCTCTGTTTCCCTCGTCTGCCACGATGATGTTCCCTGCCCTGTCTGTACAGATGCCACGGGGAAACTCTAGCTGACCTTCATTACTTCCCTCACCTCCAAACTGGAACAGAAACTGTCCGTCCTCGTTGTACACATAGACACAGTAATTGCATCTGTTATGGTCCGACACAAGAATGTTCCCTTCCCCGTCCACAGTGATGTACCCTGGTTCCGCTAGCCCCTGCTCCTTGCCCATAGTTTTTACAAGAGTTCCATCTGGCCTGAACACCTGAACTTCACCATACACTTCAGGGTAGTCTACGCTTTGTGTTACAAGGATGTGGTTCCTCCTGGTGTCCACAGCAACTCCTCTGTTCCAATCTGTGTAATGTAGGTCAAACTTCCTCAGCACCCTGCCCTGTTTGTTGTACTGCACAGCAACATGCCCGCTCACCATCCACAGGTTCCGCTCCCCATCCAGGGCCACATCACCTGGTATAACAGAACTATTGCCATAATCTCCTGGCCAGACTGTTGGGAACTGGCGGACAAATGTTCCCTGCAGGGTGAAGACTTGGATTCTCATGTTCTCGCGGTCTGCCACAAAGATCTCCCCTTCCTCTGACACAGCCACACCCGTGGGATGTTCAAACTGCCCAGGTTTCCGTCCCTTCCTGCCAATGTACACCCTGTCAGGATGAGAGACCATCTCCTTGTCAAATACTGTAATTTTGCTGTCATCATCAATCACCACCAGTTGTCCCTGTGGTGCCATGGCAACAGCCTGTAGCCAAAAATAGTATTTCTCAAAGATGCGATAGAGGAACTTGCCTGTCTTGTCCCACACTTCCACACGGCCGTACTCATATCCCGTGTCTGCCACAATGATGTTCCCTGCCCTGTCTGTACAGATTGCTCTGGGGTAATCCAGCTGGCCTTCATCATCTCTCTCCCTTACATCTTCTTCTTGACTTTCATCATCATCATCATCCTCTTCCTTCCTTTTGTCTGTTTCTTGACATCCTTCATCCTGATCTTGATCTTCTCTCGGAACTTCATCATTTTCCCCATCTCCAAACTTAAACAGAAACTGTCCGTCCTCGTTGTACACATAGACACAGTGATTCTCACTGTCTAACACAAGAATGTTCCCTTCCCCGTCCACAGTGAAGTACCATAGATCCTTCATCCTCTGCTGCTGACCCACAGTTCTCACAAGTGTTCCATCTGGCCTGAACACCAAAACTTCACCTTGTGGGCTGTCCCTGTCTCCTGTGGTTTGTGTGATGAGGATGTGGTTCCTCCTGGTGTCCATGGCAACTCCTCTGGCCCACCCTGTCTTCTGTAGGTCAAACTTCCTCAGCACCCTGCCCTGTTTGTTGTACTGCACAGCAAAGTTAGCAAACTTTGTCTCCCCCACCACCCACAGGTTCCCCTCCCCATCCATGGCCACATCATGTGGGTCCATCTCTTCTTCACCAGCCACGAGTGTTGTGAACTGTCGGACAAATGTTCCCTGCAGGGTGAAGACTTGGATTCTTGCTCCAGATTCTGCTACAAAGATCTCTCCTTCCTCAGACACGGCAACACCAGAAGGGTCTTCCAGTTTTCCCTGCCGTCTCCCCCTCCCTCCAAATGTGATCCTTCCAGGGTTCCTCTCAATCCGATGACCTGTGACCTCTGCAACAAGTGTTGCTGGGATAGAATGTGCTGTCACCTTGTCCAGGTCTGGTGTGAACACACAGAATGCATCCCTGGATGTGCGTTGGTAGTCCATTGTGCGTTGGTCATCCATTTTGTAAGTCACCACTAGCTGTCCCTGAGTTGCCATGGCAACAATCCCAGACAACTCCAAGTCCTTAGTGATGTGTTTGATGAATCTGCCTGTCTTGTCAAACATCTCCACACGACCGTTTCCCTCGTCTGCCACAATGATGTTCCCTGCCCTGTCTGTACAGATGCCTTTGGGATTCCACAGTCGACCATCACTACTTCCCTTCCCTCCAAACTGGAACAGAAACTGTCCGTCCTCGTTGTACACATAGACACAGTGATTCCAATAGTCTGACACAACAATGTTCCCTTCCCCGTCCACAGTGATGTACCCTGGGTCCTTCATCCCCTGTAGCCGACCCACAGTTCTCACAAGTGTCCCATCTGGCCTGAACACCTGAACTTTACTCTGTGAGTTCTTCTCTCTTTCCTCGTTGTTGTCTTCTTGGTCGGTTTCCTCAAAACCTTCATCATCATCACTATCTACTCTAGTAACCAGGATGTGGTTCCTTCTGGTATCCACAGCAACACCTCCATAATACCCTCTGTCTTGTAGGTCAAACTTCCTCAGCACCCTGCCCTGTTTGTTGTACTGTACAGCATAGTACTTTGTGTTACATATTTCAGCCATCTCGTCATCGATTTCTATTTTCCCCAGTACCCACAGGTTCCCCGGCCTGTCCACGGCCACATCGCATGGTTTCATCTTCTGTTTACCTGACATGAGTGTTGGGAACCGTCTGATAAATGTTCCCTGCAGGGTGAAGACTTGGATTCTCTCATTTTTCCTGTCTACTACAAAGATCTCCCCTTCCTCTGACACAGCCACACCTGCAGCTTCCTCAAATGTTCCTCGTAGTGATGGATCCTCTTTATCACTTTCTTCATCACTTGTCCCCTCTGCTCCTAGGATTTGTGCAGATGGGTCCACAGCCTGGGCTGTCGCTTGTCCCAGTTCTGGCTCTGGAGTGTTTGGGGACGTAAAAACCTGCTGCTCTTGGTTACCATGGTGATGACCTGTGCCCTTTGCTGCACCATCATTAGATGCAGGTGCTGCTGGGATTGGTGCATAAGGGAGAGACTGGACCTCTTGGTCTTGGTTACCATGGTGATGACCTGGTGCTGTACCATTACTAGATGCAGGTGCTGCTTGGATTGGTGTAGATGGGACCACCTGGACCTTTTGCTCTTGCTGATAACCCATGCTCTTTGCGGCACCATCACTAAATGCAGGTGCTGCTGGGATTGGTGCAGATGGTTGGACCATCACATGTCCCAGTCCTGGCACGGGGGTGTCTGTGGGCTGAAAGACAGCAGGCTGGGTTTGTACAGGAGCTGGTGCTTGTGCCCTGAACGGGAGAACCCCTTGCCCTCCTTCATGGTGCTGTGGGCAGTCTTCTCTCACCGTGTCCCCAGTTACATGTAGGTCATGGGCTGTAGGCCAAGGAATAATAAAAGATTCCAGTCAAAAAAGAAAGCCCCATAAAAAGCCTAAAAACATGCCAAAAATAAGCCCCAATTCTTTGCTTGGAGAGTAAAGGAATTATTATTGAAAGGGAAGTCACCGCACAGACACCGCGGGATGTCCTAATTCCGGAAACTCTGTTCCAGGAGTTAGCATCTCCCGTCACCCTTCCCTGGTCACCCTTTGTGGGGTCGTGTGGCACAACGACAGAGTACTCGACTCGAAACCAAGAAGTCCCAGGTTCGAGTCCCGACATGCCACCGACCTTGTGCCCTTGGGAAAGGCACTTTACACGACTTTCCTTACTTGACTTAGGTGTAAATGAGTATCATGTGTTAGGTGTGCACGCTATCAGCATACTTGCTGCCTAGTGAACACTTTGTATTGTCATGTTACAATTCTGAACAAACAAACAAATAAACCCTTTGTGCGATCCAGTATTTCACGCCAACCTTCGAGTGGCTTCAGCACCTACATTGTACATGTACCCACCACCCGCTTCGAGTAATGCAGAAAAGTTTAAGAGGGCAACAAAAACTGCTTGGCCTACCGCCTATGGTTGGGTGCACTCTCGCTCCACTGCACACCACCAGACACATGCAGCAAGACACGTCTGCACGGACGGCGTCCTCCGAACGCACTGGTGCGGCCGCCATGATCCTGCTCCGTACTAACGCATACGGCCTACTGGTATATGTGATCAAGATTAAAGTGTATGGTGCAAAATATTTGTACTGGCCTGTACTATCATACATGTATCTGGGAGATACATGTTCATGTGTCTATATGGAGGAGGTAGAATGGTTTGTTACAGTTTAAAATCATTATATTTTTTAGTAGTACCAAAGAAATAAAAAATATCCTGGTAACTATAGTCAAAGAAAAGGAGAAACTTTTAAAAAAGATAGCATTTCATAGATGATAAGAAGAAAAATCACATTTGTTGGTTCCCCTCCTGTTGAGATGGTACGACCCAGTGGTCGATAATAGACAGATTTAGTCATATGACTGTTTGCTCTTTGGTGGCAAGAGATTATCATCAAAGCCGCCGGTTGAATACTTCACCTTTCAAAGTTCATTTTTCTCACCTTTTCTTTATTAGTTAACCTGAATGCATGTTTGCACATAGATATCTGTATTTGTGTTGCTCAGATTTGAAGTCCCCCTTTTGTGTGACTAACCAGCAACCCAAATACTTAAAGCCTGGTGTTGATATTATAAGGCTGACTGGTCACGTACATATAAAATACACTGTTGTATTTTATTTGTGTCATACCCACCCTAGAAAACACACATTTCAATGTTAAATGTTCAAGATATTGAGAAAATTTTGTATCCCTAAACCAAAAAAATTTTAACAATTATGTCAATTCCAATGTTTGATTCTGGTATTCTAATTTTTGAAAGTGGCGGAATTATTCTATAGACCACCCAGGTATGACATATACATGTACAATGACGGGATTGTATATCTAACTTCAAGATTAAAAGTAAAATTCATGAAGACCTGTCCCCTCCATTTGATGACAAAGTAACCTATAATATTCGAATATTGACCATTCCTATTGCTTGGTTGAATAATCCAATCATGATTTAATTTAAGTTGTAACAGTTGTAATATGGGGAGGGTTGCCATTAGGGTCATTGTCCAAGTATTTGCTAATGTTTAGGGTGTCACTCTGAGCCAACCAGTCAAAAGAAGTTAGAAGAGTAGCCAGAGAGCTTGATCTAACATCTTTATTCACCAGTTATATCAACCACATACATGTCCATCAGATGTACTCATGTAGAAACCCTTATGTTCTATGAAAACCATTTGTTAGTATTATGACTTGTGCATTTTTCAAATTTCAAGGAGAAACCTGGAATTCCAAACTTAAACCTAGTATCTAAGAGCACACACTTGTAAATATTGTAAATAATTTGATCATTGTACAAGTGCTTAGTCATGGTTATTATAATATTTAGTGATATAAAAAAGGTTAATTATCATGTTGCTACTGAGTGGTTTAGAATCATTTGGAACCTCAAGGTGTCATAATAGCCACAACAGCCAAAAGTGGTAAAAGTAAAAAGAGTTTCATACAAACAATAAAAGCTGATTATGTATTTGCAAAATGCTGGACAATATTTCAAAATATATTTGACAGTGACATTTTACACAATAGACTAAGTGTTTATTAACATTATTAACACACTGTCACTTGGTATTAATACGTCTGTTTATACAATGTACAAAATGTACATCAATCAGTATTTTTGCTACCAGTAAAACAATAATTGTAACAACTGTTATCTTGACTGTACAAATTTAGACAGAATTTTGAGTATTTGTTGCACTATCTACATAATTGACTGTCTTGTAGATTCTAAGGAACAAATCACACATATATGTACAATAATTCAGCAGTCACTATGCTATGATTTCAAATATACTGACACTGGTATTCTGTCATTGATCCAACATTGTCCATGTGACCTTGACAAATGTCCACATGACCTTTGTCCTCTATACATGCCCTACAACAGTATGTGTACAAGTTAGCCTGGGTCTTTTGGTGCCACAAATCTGTTTTGTTTGGTGCCTGTTTGTTCTTTTGGTGCCACAAATCTTTTTTGTTTGGTGCCTGTTTGTTAATCAAAGATGTACAGATTTCAGGAAATATCAACGTTACCTGTTACATTCTTCTTTTTGTGTCAAGAAATTAGAGAGATTTTAATAGCTCTCAAACACAATGACCTTGTGGTCAGCTGCATCAACAACCACCAGCTGTCCCTGTGGTGCCATGGCAACAGCACAAGGCAGCCCCAAGCCTGTGGCAATGTCTTTGAGGAATTTACCTGTCTTGTCAAAAAGCTTTACGCAAGCTTCTTTCCTGTTTATGGTCGTTGCATCATTGTCCATTCTGTCGCAGTTTGTCACAATGATGTTACCTGACTTGTCCGTACAGATGCCCGAAGGTGATTTCAGCTGACCTTCGCCACTCTCTGGACCTCCAAACTTGAACAGAGGCTCTCCAAATGATTCAGTAGCAGTATGATAATTGTACGCATAGACACCTGAACAGCCTGCCAGGCCAAGGGTTGTCACAAGAATGTGTCCCTCCCCATCGACTGTGATGTGCTTTGCTCGGCTGTCAGATGGCTCATTCAGTAGCATTATCTTTGCAATCATTCCATTAGAAGGGTTGAAGGCCCTTACAACTGGTATTTCCGTGTGTTTAACAAGGATGTAGTTGTTCCTGGTGTCCATGACAGCTACTGTGTCCCATGGTGCCATGCACCCCAGAGTAAAGCCTGTCAGCTTCTCACCTTTCTTGGTGTACTGCTGGGCCCACAGTTCTCCTGCAAACCTGGCTATTGTGTCATTCACAACATACCGCCTTCCCACCACCCACACGTTCCCTTCTCCATCCAAGGTGACATCGTCTGGTGAAATTACTTCCCAACCAAACGGTGCCAGGATTGTTTGAAACTTGCGGACAAATGTTCCCTGCATGGTGAAGACTTGGATTCTCCAGTTCTCCTTGTCTGCCACAAAGATCTCCCCTTCCTCTGACACTGCCACACCGGTAGGAGTGTCAAATTGCCCAGGTCTGTCGCCCTTCCCACCAATTGTACTCATCGCTAAGTTCTCATGTAAAATGACGTTGGGACTACAAAGATTGCAAATGGTGATGACCAGCTGTCCCTGTGGTGTCATAGCAACAGCCTGAGGTCCCGTCAAGTACGTAGCGATGTGTTTGAGGAACTTGCCTGTCTTGTCAAACATCTCCACGCGAGAATTGAAGCAGTCTGCCACGATGATGTTCCCTGCTCTGTCTGTACAGATGCCTTGGGGCTTAAGCAGCTGACCTTCTTCAGAACCGAAACCTCCAAATTTGAGCAGAAACTGACCATCCTCATCATACACATGAACACAGCTTGCAAAATTGTCAGACACAAAAATGTTCCCTTCTCTGTCCACAGTGATGTATACAGGGTTGTGCATTTTCTCCTGCTGACCCACAATTCTTGTGACAAGCGTTCCATCTGGCCTGAACACCAAAACTTCACCATGTAGGTTCAACAAGCCTCCTGTGGTTTGTGTGATGAGGATGTGGTTCCTCCTGGTGTCCACAGCAACTCCTCTACTCATTACCTGGCCTGTACATTTCTCCTTAAGGTCAAACTTCCTCAGCACCCTACCCTGTTTGTTGTACTGTACAGCAAAGTCAGCAGTCTTTGTCTCGCCCACCACCCACAGGTTCCCCTCCCCGTCCAGGGCGACATTAAGTGGTTCCATCTTCTGTTTACCTGACACGACTGTTGGGAACTGTCGGACAAGCGTTTCAGGTGCCGTTGTCTGGTCATCTGAATCTGAATCAGCCCATGGCAAATTTAATTCAAAGGTCACCTGAGGAAATTTGTGGACCCGTGTCTCCTGGAGGTTGAGGACAAGGATTCTCTTTTTTTCAGAGTTTGCTACAAAGATCTCCCCTTCCTCTGACACAGCCACGCCTGTGGGAATGTCACGTTTTGCTGTATACGTAAAAAGTGTCTGACCGTCTGAAAGACTCACCTGATCACTCCCTTGGTCACTTGCAAGCTCTGTTTGTATTTGTGTCGGCGGGTTTGACTGGACTTGTCCCAGACTTGGATTTGGGCTTCCTGTGTGTTGTGAGGCAGTAGGCTGGGTTTGTACGGGAGTTGGTGTTCCTTCTCCATCCTGGTCCTTTGGACAGTTACCTGTCACAGTTTCCTCAGCTGGCCCCACCTTGTGGCTCCTGCACAGCCCCAGGCAAATGCCGCAGGACGGATCCTCACGAATCGGTTCCTCAGAACTAGACGGTGCAGCCGCCATGACTATTCCTCTCTGGTCAACTGCGTCACCCTAGAGCCTTCAGCAATTTTATGGTCATTTACTATTGACTCAATCAAGAATGACAGGCAGAGTTAGTCATATGCTTGTTTGCTCGTTGTTGGCAAGAGATAATATTCAAACAATCAATCAAAAGGTTTTATTGTTAAGAAAAAGAGGCTGGCAGCCATGGGCTGATAAGGCCTTTTTGTACAAGCAGAAACCACTGCATTAAAAGAATTTTAAAATTTTCAAAGCCACCACTTGAATACTTCACCTTTCAAAGTTCATTTTTCTCACCTTTTCTTTATTAGTTAACCTGAATGCATGTTTGCACATAGATATCTGTATTTGTGTTGCTCAGGTTTAAAGCCACCCTTTTGTGTGACTGATCGGCAACCCAAATACTTAAAGCCAGGTGTTGATATTATATGGAAGACTGGTCATGTACATATAAAATACACTGTTGTATTTTATTTATGTCATACCCACCCTAGAAAACACAATCATGTCATATATCAATGCAAAATGTGCCAGAAGTTGAGGTAAATAGATTTCTTTTGTCTGGACCTTGGGAAACTTTGAATGAACCTGACTTATTTATCAAATTTTATTTTTTCCTGTTTTTTCCAACCTTGTTAAAATTTTGGTAAATAGCCAAGCAATTTGTATTACTGGTAACACTAAGAGGTTTGGAAAGTACATAACTGTAATGTATGTTTTACTAGGTTTAAAAAAAAAACTACAACCATAACAGTCCACAATCAAACAGCTTTATTTACATTGCACTTAAGCTTGATATTCAAAGCAACATTGTTTCTTCACAAAACACACAGCACACCAATATCTGTAAGTATTTGATACTGGAGCAATGTATTGGAATGTTGAGCTGGTACAATGTTTATATATCCCACTTGTGATGAGTACTTCAGAATCTTTACCAAATAAAACTACTCAAGCACTATTATATTCCAACAAAATGAATATTAAAGCTTAAAAGGATTTACATCTGTCACTCCTGTGGTTTTGCAAGCATGAGACTTGAATCTTGAATGGGATTCAAACTCCAAACCCTTTGGTCCACAAACAGTTTTACCACCGAATCTTACATGTACTTCTGTGTTTGCGCAGGCGCGAGACGGTATCCTGTATGGGATTTAAACTCCAAATTCCAAACAGTTTTACCATCGAATCTTACATGAACTATAACTTCTTTGTTTGTGCAGATACATTTGTCATGCAAGACAGAATCCTATATGGGATTCGAACTCCAAACCCTTTGTACCTTGTACAGTTTTGCCACTGAACCTTACATGAACTGTAACTTGTGTGTTTTTCTAGGCTCGAGACGGTATCCTGAACGGGACCCACCCGGTAACGGTTGACGAGGCGATGATGTTCGCAGCGTACCAGACTCAGATCCAGTTTGGGGACCACATCGAGACAAAACACAAGACAGGATTCCTCGAGTGAGTACCTCTAGACTGGTTGCTTAAAACGGGGAAAGACTCAAGATATTTTAAGTCTGTGACACCCTTTCCTTTCTCTTTGATAATCTCTGACTGTAAAAGTTAGGAGGGAAATGAAGATACAATAATGTGGAAAGAAACTTCTTAGTCAGGATTAGAAATTAGAATGTTGGGCCAGGTTTCAAAAATTAGATGAACAAGCCAGGATGGAAATGAAGATACAATAATGTGGAAAGAAGCATGCCTTTTTACTTTTAGAAGACATATGCTTAGCCAGGAAGAAGTTAGAATGTAGGGCCAGATTTCACAAATTTCTGCCTAGGGAGCATTTTGAAGAACAAGCTTTTGGGTACATGTACATCCAAGGCTGCAGTTTTGTCCAAGGAGTAAGTGTATTATTTTGTTGTAACATCTTATGTCTTAAGGAGCTAATGTCCAAGGAATATATGAAGAACAATGGCATATGTTATCTTAATTCTTATGTCTTATGTCTTGTCCCCAGTCTTAAGGAGTTCCTGCCCAAGGAGTACGTTAAGAACAAGGGAATTGAGAAGAAGATCTGGTTGGAGCACAGGAAGTTGGCAGGTCTGTCGGAACTGGACGCCAAGGTGCGGTACACCCAGCAGTGCCGCTCTCTCAAGACGTACGGAGTCACCTTCTTCCTCGTCAAGGTGAGACTTAAGACATCTTGGCTTCTATTCTTGTTTTTTTTGTCTGCAGTTCCTTGAAGCTAGCCTAACGCCACACCAATTTAATTTCCTGATTTTTTTTATTTTTAGAAAAAGATAATACTAGTTTGGAACATCAGGATGAAAGCATACTGTAATAGTCCAGTGACACAGCATGTTTATTTTTAGTTCAAGTCTGTTGAAAATAGCCAAAAAATGACAGAAAACTGGTCCTGGGTAGAAATTGAGATACCTCCATATCTGGATTTGTTTAGAATGCATTACACTACAGAATACGTCAAATTTGATGCTTTTAAATGTCATTTACCATCACATGTACAGAGGAACTCTCATTTGAATAAAACTGTACCCTTATTTTCCTTGTGTTCCAAACAGACTAAAACTATAACCTTATGTTCCTCCTTGCAGGAGAAGATGAAGGGTAAGAACAAACTTGTCCCTCGACTGCTGGGCATCACGAAGGACTCAGTGATGCGAGTGGACGAGAAAACTAAAGAGATCCTGAAAGTTTGGCCCCTCACCACGGTCAGGAGGTGGGCTGCCTCCCCCAAGAGCTTCACACTGGTAGGTGCACTCTCTTGTAGACTGGGGATATACAATCATGTAGTAGATGGAAAATTGAGAAATAGAAATCTTCATCTTTGCAACATAAGTACATTGAGTTTCATATGGTCTTTAACAACTCTCTTGTAGGATGGATATGTAGTCACTATGATATCGAAAACTTTTTACATTTTATAATTATACTACTAATTAAAAAGAGTTTGAGAGCCTAGAAGTACATTGTACATGTAGGTGCATTGTCTTGCGCAGTGAAGATGATATTTTCTCCTCATCCCTTTCAAAGTTAATGTTTTTAGGAATCTGGTAATTAAAAAATTGATCAAAGCATCCAAACATATAATTATTATATCCAGATCCGTGCTTGAATGGGTTAGGGTTAGGATCAGGCACGGTTCTGGATAGTCTCCGCGTATCCAAGAACGTAGATTTGCCCCAGGCACGGTTCTGGATACGCGTGGACTATCCAGAACTGTGCCTGAGCATTGTTCTTGATAAAGCATGGTTCTGGAATCTGGATACAACAAATGAAAGCTTTTGCCTTTTAAGTGTACCTAATAGCATGTATAGTAAGTTCACGAAATGTTTTCCTGTGTTTAGGACTTTGGTGACTATTCGGAGTCGTATTACTCGGTCCAGACCACAGAGGGAGAAACCATCTCACAGCTCATCGCGGGGTACATCGACATCATCCTCAGGAAGGTAACCATGGCAACCAAACACTGGGCTGTTATTGGCTCTTACTTACCATGACTACCAAGCCAACACCATGACTACCAAACACTGCACTGTGATCGGCTCTTCATTACCATGGATACCGAACACAGCACTGTGATTGGCTCTTCATTACCATTGCTTCCAAACACTGCACTGTGATTGACTCATCATTACCAGACAGTTTTGAATTTAAATTCAAATTTTGAAGGAGAATCCTTGGTGTTTGTACATGCTATTTGAATGTAACATCAAAGTGGTGCATCTTGAAAAGTGATGAGTTTATCTTTGAGTATTTTTCTTGGTTATGGACATGCAAAGAGACAGAGAGTCAGAAAACTGATTCTAACCACATATTTTACCACTTGCCCATTGTTTTTAGACTGAAAATGTTTCAATTCTTGATTACTAGCTCATGTATTATATATGGAACAGAACTGGCATGATCCTGGTCTTTTAATTCGATAAGGGAATTGTTTCTTCATCTATCCCATGAGAAATCAGCTGATGTGAGTGTTACTAGATGATGAAGTGCTCGTAGTGAAGTAATGAAATATAAGCACTCAGGGCAGAGCGGTACATGTCATGGGTTATTGATTACATAATGGATATCGATCAATACCTTACAACATGGTCCCTATAAGAACAGATGGTATTTCTGATGGAAATGTTGGCAGAAATTTGCCAAAAAAAGGTTCAATTGTGACTCCCTCCTTTGGATTTAACAACAGTGGGCTGTTTCTATGCTGCTTTTTTTTTTGGTAAAGAAAACTTTGAGTTTGCATTCGGTCTACGATTTCATTAAAAAAAAAAACTTTCAACATTTATACTGCCCACCTAACAAGATGCAGTCAGTCATTGGGACACAGTGTTACAACCATGTAACACCTACATGTAGCTCCAGTGCACAGTAAACCAGTCATAATAGCCCTGATGAAGATGACAGACAGTCATCGAAGCATCTGTATCTGTATCTGTATAGCTGATATATAACTGCCCTTTGGCGTAACACACCAGCTTCGCAGACATGTTGGCTCATGTAAAACAAATGGCTGTGAAAAAAAGAACTTTGCTATTCAATCATTTACCAACCTGATGAAATAATTTATGGAGTCATTGGGACAGTATTGATCAAAAGTCATCTCCGAGTTCCTGGCAGGAGTTTTAAAGTGCCCTGTACATGTTCTTCACTAAAAGGAAACCATTTAATCAACAGTACCCATACCCAGACCTCGTAACATCCCACCAATTCAACTTCAGGTCTACACACTTACTTTTAGATTAATCACCTAGTACTTTACAGTTATTAAATCAAGTGCACACTACATGGACTTGCAAGCTGTTGGTCCCGTGTTTGAGGAAAGCCACCAACTGACAAGCACGTTAAAAGACCTCACCATGCTTACCAATAAGAGTAGGGGTTCGTTCCTGTGTGCTGGCCAAAATCTATTCATCCCAACACAATTTCTGTACCATTCTTGACTTGACTTACACAGAGTGCCAGTCCCCCACTCAAACCATCTAGGCAGCACGGAAGTTTCTGTCTTGCCTTGCTTTCCCCATGCCATCAGCCTGTAGACCAGTGTCTCTTTCATTCAGGCTTTTGTTTTTAGGCTGAAAATGTTATAATTCTTGATTATTAGCTTATCTATGAATCTCTTACTTAAGATTAGGTGTAAAAAGAATAGTAAGTAGCAACAGAAATAAGGATTTTAGGCGTAGAGGTTTGAAAGAGAGAGCTGAGAATGAACCTGTCGTGTCTGCTGTGTTCGCAGAAAAAGGGCAAGGACCGGTTCGGACTGGACGGGGAGGAGGAGTCCACCATGCTGGAGGACAGCGTCTCACCCGCAAGGTAAGGTCACGGCCACCAAGGTCATCTGAAGGTCACAGATCCCAAGGTCATTCAAAGAAGAATGCCATAAACTACAGTAAAATTCATTTATATTGAGTTTTGTGTTGTTTTTATTGATTTGTATCGGATTTCATGAATTGGATTTTTGAGGAGAGATTCTCTAAATGATTTGAAATTGATACGAGCTCCTGGTGTTCGAGGTCGACATTGAAAAGAGAATGCCATGATGCAGAAAGGAAGTTTTTTTTTGCTTGTAATAATTATCTATCTAATTCAATTAAATGTATTGTTTCTATTGATTTGTGCTCATGAAATCGATAAAAGGTTCCTTTCCTTTTTTTTAGCAAGGTCAAATGCTGTAAGGGCAATATGTAAAATCTTAATGATCAGGAAAATGTTTCTTATTTTGAGACATATATTTGTATTGAACCTTTTAAGATTGGTGGGAGACTAACATTTTTTAAGTTAAAATTCGATCAGGAGATACTGTTCTATGTGTGACCTTGCTGTGCCCCTCTCCCGCACCCAGGGCGACCATCATGCAACACCAGGAGAACAAGGTCGGACACGTCAACGAAGGCTCCGTCGCCATTCCTGCCGTCATGCGCGCACACGATGGTAAGTTGCCATGGCAACGGCCCATTTTACCCATTCACGCAATCCTGCCTTGCTGGTGGTTGACTGGTCTTATACTGGTGCAGATTCCTGGATCCTGATTGGTTGAATGAAGTCACATGACTTGTACTGAAGTAGATTTCTTGATCCTGATTGGTGGAATGATGTCACATGACTGTTGATGTTAGGATGCATTGTGGATATTTAAGATCACATGCAAAGATGACGATTGAACTGGCTTCTTTTTTCATGGAAGCATTCTGCAGTTTTTGCATGGATCGATTAATATCCAAAGTGTTGCAATTTGTGTTTTATTGAATTTTCAAAATGTATGAGAAATGCTTTGTTGCACATCATGTTTTGTTATTTCATGCTCTCTTCTTTGTGTTGTTGCAAGCTTTGCTCACTATATACTCTGCATTAGTTGCCATTTCTGTTGAAGGTTTTCTTATGTCATTTCTTACTTTGAAACGTTATGTGTATCGATGTTGGCTGTTTTCTGCATTTTTCTTCATGCTTGCATTTCATAAAGCATCTTTGAATGGATGTGTATTGTCAGTATTAGTGAAAGACACTGGTCACTTGGACTTAGAAATTTAGTACATGTAATAAGGAAAGTGTCGAGTTTAGAAAAGATTCACTGAAAGAAATTCACTGAAAAAGCACAGCCAGTATCAAATTGAAAAGTGTATTACATTCAAGATGGCGCCTATTCAATTTGAAGAAAGGTTTTTCAACAAAGTGACCGGTGTTTACACAAATGTAGGATTCTTCTGTTTGTTTGTTTGTTTGTTTGTTTTTGTTTGTTCTGCCAGTTTTTTCCAGGTTTCTGTCTGCCCTTCGCTGATGGTGTACACACAGTAGTCATGTGACCAAATGTGAAGAGGAAAGTAGTTTAAGTGCATTTCCGAAACTTACACTATTTGTGAACCAAAAAGTTAGATATTACAAATCATATTTCAGAAGAAAAGATCCAAATAGCACAAAAGGCTACTTTTATACATTCTAAAACCTAGATTTAACTTTAAGTGACAAGGTACATGTAGACTTTTATTAAAATTTGAACATTTGAAGCTCATTCAAAAAGATTTTTGAGAGTCATAAGACTGAAATCTTCGATCTTCTTCATATTTGTTTACATCTCGTGGCATTTTACTCCTAACCACTTTCTTAACCCTCCAGCCCTCTAGACCCTCAACTCACCTTGAGAAGAGAAACATGTGATGGTCTAAGACGTAGTAGCACGTCTTCTATCTGTCTTGAGAAACTTCTTCTGTCTTATAAGACTTCCTCCCTCCTTCTTCACCTGTACTTACTTCTTGACTCTTGCTCCAAACCTGGATTAGACCTTGTAGCAGTTTAAGATAAGAACATTAGCAGCAGCATATGTCTTAGAGGATGTTAATAAGACTTACCACAGAGTCTTGAAGAAAGTTTAACTTGTAATCTTTCCCTTAATCAGAACTTACAGTGTTCTGATATGCAGCATGCAGTATAGTGATGATCTGGAGTCCTCACAACCCCCTTTTAGACCCTCTACAAACTGTATTTCTATTAGCGACGTGTGTTTTACAATGTACTAATGTACTATCATCTCTCCTCTACAGTATATTACACTTTGCAGATGTTTGCAGAAGTATTACTGATAAGATAGACTCACAATGATTATTGCACAAGTCCGTTAACAAGGATAGCGTCTACTAACATAATTCCACCAGGTCACATACATGTATATCTGCCAACCTAAAAAAAGCATCTAAAGAGATCTCCAATGCAGCATCCCCCAGTATAATGCACTCCTTCATATCTACACTGTGCATACCTGGGGGTGCTGCACTAGAGATCTCTAACGTATGCAGAACCGTGCCTATCTAGTTCTATGCCTGAATGGGTTAGGACCAGGATAGTCTCCACGTATCCAAGAACGTAGATTTGACCCAGCAACGGTTCTGGATACATGTGGACTATCCAGAACCGTATGTGAGCATAGTTCTGGATAAAGCACAGTCCTTTGCCTGGACTGTCCAGAACCATACCTAAGCGTGGTTCAGAATAAAGCACAGTTCTGGATACACGTGGACTATCCAGAACTGTGCCTGAGCGTGGTTCTGGATAAAGCACAGTTCTGGATACACGTGGACTATCCAGAACTGTGCCTGAGCGTGGTTCTGGATAAAGCACAGTTCTGGATACGCGTGGACTATCCAGAACCGTACCTGAGCATGGCTCTGGATAAAGCACGGTTCTGGATACAACAGTCTCTCAAACACACCGTTTTTCAATGTAACCTGGTGGATACATGTTAATGGAGGTTATCAATATAAAACATCTCAAAGCATGAGTTCATTGATCGATTGATTGATTGATTGAGTCTAAACCGACTAACGTGCATGCGTGTGACGTAGTCTCCCTCCTCCTCTCTCTCCGACCAATAGGGGCCGAGTCGTACTCCACGGGTACGATGCCACGCGCCGAGTACGCCACCATCCGCGGGCAGATACATTCCGCTCACATGCCGCCTATTAATACACAAGCCCAGCAGGCCTTGATGGGGAACATTAGCTCCGGTTTCAACAGCATCAGTGCAGCGCAGGCAGAGCTCGGGTCCAGGGCTGAACTCCCACCGCTGGGGTCTGATCCTGTAAGTATAGGAACAGTAGATGTAGTAACTACAGTAAGTACAGTAACTGTTAGATGGGGAACATCAGCTCCGGGTTTAACAGCATCAGCGCTGCTCAGGCCGAGCTCGGGTCCAGGGCTGAACTGCCACCTCTGGGGTCTGATCCTGTAAGTATAGGAACAGTAGAAATGATGTAGTAACTACAGTAACAGTAGGTGTAGTGACTACAGTAGATGTAGTAACTACAGTAACTACAGTAAGTACAGTAACTGATAGATGGGAACATAAGTTGTAGGTTCAAGTCGATCAGTGCTGCTCAAGCTGAGCTCGGGTCCAGGGCTGAACTCCCACCTCTGGGGTCTGATCCTGTAAGTATAGGATGTTAGACATTGTAAATAAGCAAGTCGGCAGAACGTACTGCACCTGCACAAAACCCGTAATGTATTGTGCATAGCACTTTGGCAGAACGTCTCATATAAGGTTGTATTAGAGCATATAAGGTTGACAGCCTGTCTGTAGTTTTCAGATGTTGTATAGGAAAAGATATCGTCTGCAACAGGCAAAATTTTGATGCAATGTTGACCAAACATCCAACGAAAAACCTGAAAAATCAGGGTTGTGCGCAGGCGCAGTACGTTCTGCCGACATGCTATTGTAGATAAGCCTTCAGTAACAAGGAAGAACTTAAGACTCCTAGTTCTCTAAGCTCCAGTAAGCCAAAACTGTAGAACCACTGATAAATAAGTAACACTTCACACAACTAGTTTTTAGAATGATAGTGTATTCAGCACCAAGGACAGGCTATATACCAGGCTTTTTGGAGTTGCTGTTTAGTACCAGGGACAGTTTCTTTCATAATGAATTGTTAGTAATTCTTCCTTTTTGGGGAATTGGCACATGTTTACCTCCATGTGAATGGTGTTCAGCACCAAGGACAGGTATGTTTACCTGTGTGTGAAAGGTGTTAGATACAAGGACAGGTGACTATGTTATAAAGAACAGGTAGGTTTACTCATATGTGAATGGTACTAAGTGTTTACCTGAATGTAAGTGGTATGAAGTTTTAGAACAGGTGTGTTTACCTGGATATTGTAGAACAGGTGTGCTTACCTGTGTCTCACCTGTCTGCAGGCCTCCTTGAAGTGGAAGCAGAACACCTTGGACGTCTCCAAACAGAACGTGACGTCTCAGCTCGCCGCCATGTCCGCCGCCACAGCCTCCGTCGTAACGCTCACATCAGGTGATCACCAGGACCCCATACACACCCCCACTCCCCTCCCTTCAGCCTCCACCAGCAGCCACCCCTGCTACAGAGTGGGCTGGTCCAACCTCTGGCACTTTCCTGACAGATTTTGGATCACAAGACTCTGTAATAGGGGTGGCAAGGGTGGAGGGAAGGGTAAATTTCCTCCATAGAAAACAGTTCATGACACTTACCCATTTGTCAAAGATTCACATTTTGCTATTTTGTAGCAAATGATGAGCTACATTGTTGCAATTTGACCAATGTGGCAAACCTGTGTCATGAACTGTGCACCTGTCACAGGTGTCATGGGATGGTGTCAGAAGTTTGCACATTTTCACAAACAAAATCACTTTGGTTGTGATTCAGACCTCCTGTCCCTGCTGACAAAAGTGGGAAACCCCACTGCCCTCCTTTGACAGAACAGGTGAAAGGTCAAAAGTGAAAGGTCAACATTTGTAGAACATCAATCATTAATTCCATGAAAACATAGATTTCCTTTTTTTTACCAAAAACGACTAATTTCTACTCTACCTGATGTGTGGAAAATTGACTATTTTGTGTGGTGTGAAAATTGGTTTTGTCGTAACAAAGTTTGACCTTGAAAAGGTAACCCCACTCTAACCTTGTGTGCCAGATCTGTACATTTTTAGACCAATATTTCTAGATTAATTTAAAGTACCTGATTTTTTTTTAAAACTTTTATTTTGGGAACCAGTTGTCTCTGAAATCTGCATATCTGGTTTTGTATTATCAAACAAGAGTTATTCCAAGAGTTACATGCCCGTAGCCAGCGGGTCCACTTTTTGTCTAAAGGTCCAAGATTTTTCTTTAATAGATGGACTGATTTATCACCAGTGGGACTGGAATCCTATATGTCTCTGATTTTCCCTTTGAAGTCCTCTCAAAAATGCAGGAAATGCCATTTAGAAGGTTCAATTTTCAAAATTTTCCAGGGGAGCACCCCCCTAGGAAACTCGTGCCTTCGGCGCTCGTTGGTCCCTTGGACAGTAGGAAGAACCCCCCAAGCAAAATCCTGGCTACGGGCATGAGTTATCTACTAAAATTTTGTTTTTAGAACTGGTTTCTGAACTGATATTCTGGCACACAAGGCTCCACTCTGTACTGAAAATGTGCTAACTCTCCGAACCATCTTACTTCTCTTTTCTTTTTGTTTAGTTCCCTTTTTCTTTTGTAATTTGTACTTATTTCGAGATGTGTTTTGGATTGTTTAACTTATGACTTATAGTTCTAAGATTTGAGTTTATTTCTTAAGTATTTTGGTAAGTTTTATTGTTTTCGTTGAGGTTTTATTCCAGTTTTGGTTCCTTTTGCTTTGGTGGTGGTCGGTGGCCATTTTGAGTTGGTTCTTGTTGTCTTCGTTGACTTTTTGTTGATTGGTGTTTAAAGCTTTGGGTCTTTGGTTTTTGAATTTGTTTCAATCTTGGGTTCAATGGCTTTTTCTTTTATCTTTTAACAGTATTTACAATATTGTTTTAACTTGCTTTTCTCCTGCATGCAAACTTAATATGCATGATGACAACAGACGATTGGAAAAAACTAGGTATTTCATGCCTTCCAATTTTTTTATTAAATGTTGGTAAGATAATATAGACTTCTACATATTGATATAATAAAATTTATAACTTAAAAGACAGTAATTTTCCTACAGTTATTTGGCACAAATGTTCAAGTTTTAAAGAAAAAGATGCATGTTGCACAAGTTAAAATGCATGCTGCTCTAACTGGAAATGCACAACATTTGCCTTATATGCTTTTTAACAATATAAAATAAAAACACTGCTAGTAAATTTTCCTTTCTGATTTCTAAGTATCCCTCAAACCAGGAAGTCCAGCTTGCTCACCCTTTTTTTTGCTTAAAAATGGACAGTCCAGTATAGTTTCTCTGCCAGTGCTTGGCTGTTCTATTGAAGCATAGGGGTGTGCAAGACAGATTTCTTGGTTTGGCCATGCCAATTTGATTTTAATTGTTGGTTCTCAATTTTTGCAAAAAAATCGATAAAGCGGGTGGGCAAGTAAAATAAACACCAAGCAGGTCGAGGCATCCTGTGATAGCCCCAAATGCTACGATTGGAGCCACAAAGTCAACATACCAGGCTGGTTCATAATTCAAACAAATTGAATGAATTTTTAACTTAAGATGAAATCACTGTATTGATAGATGGGAAAACTGTAACAACTACGAAGAAAAGGGCTTTCTTCAACTGTAGGGGCCAAAATACAAAAATTTTGGGGTTGAGAATCAAAACCTGAATGGTACTGTACATGTTTTTTGTGTTTGTTTTTTTTTGCAAATCAAAAAAAAATATGCAAGGGAATCCTGGAATTTTGGGGGTTGATTCAGAACCTGAATGGTACAGGTTTTTTTTTTAATTCGCATGCAAACAAAGCTGAGAACCAAGAAATTAAATAAGTGTGGCCTTTGAGGGCTGTTCTTGCTCGCTGTGTCTGACTGTCTCTTGCTCCCGCTAACCGCATGCTTCCCCGGACGCTACGCACGCAGACCTGAAGCACCAGAAAATAGTGGATCGCTTCCGGGGTACCCCCAACAACATCAAAGGTGCAGGCTTCTCGTTAGGGGGGATCGTTACTGTTCGATCTAGGGGAGGGGTGCTCACTGTTGGAACAGTAATGATTTGTCCCTGTCTAGGCTCTGAAACATGAAAGACAAGATTTAAAGATAGTAATATTAGCTTAAAGAATGTTTTTTTTTACACAAATGAAATATTTTAAAGAAATTTTTGGAATGGCTATAAAGATCTACATGTACAAAGGTACTGAAAAACAACAAAAATACTGGCCAACAACAATTTTTTTACTCAGATGAAATATTTTCGAGAAATGTTTTGCTTGGCTATATGTAGTTCTGCTCAGTTTTTTTGTCTAACATGTTTTCAGGGCCTAACTTACTACTCTATCAACACCTATGTTGCAACTAAATGTATAGTATGCAATGTATATGCTAAGCAAAGGGTATTTTCATGTGGTAGTGAAATCCATTGATTTTTGTAGATATCATGCTTGGTAAAAGCTCTGTTCTGTATAACTTATTAATATGTTCAGATAGGTATGAAGGGTGTCATGATGAAACAGTTACGTGACTTCAGACTTCAGTTTTGTGAATGTTGTTGATAGAAGAATATAGGGTAGAAGATTGTTGTCAGTGGAATGTCCAGCTGTTTTTTCTTTAGAAGGTGGTCTCAGGTTTGAGGATAATGGACATACATTAATTTTTGTATATCTGTATCTTCCTTTGAGTTTCGTCCAAGTGATCAGAACTTTGCTGAAAGTGTCTGGAAAGGTTTCAGACTTCCAGTCATAACCTCACAACTACTTTGACGGTTTTGTTGTAACATTATTGGAGAAAAGTGTTGCTGGTGCGTTAATATAGATGAGCTCTCCTTCTCTTTACTTGCGACCTTGCTGTGTCTCTAGTTTAACCTTGACCTTGGGTGACGCTCCTTGTAGACTTCCGGAAGATTTTCCCAAGATTTTATCTTCTTGGTTTTGAGTTCCTTCTGGTAGGAACAGTCTGTAAGATCTGGTCTGGATCCAAGCATCGGAATTTTGTTTGGCGATGAAAAAATGTGCAGATGGTTTCGAGACGCTCCCTCACACCTGGTTGCCATGGTTACCGTTTACAGGTGAGCCAGAGCAGACGGACTACACCGCGGTCGGTTCCGCCGTCACCACGATCTCCTCCAATTTGACGGAGATGTCAAAGGGCATCAAGATGGTGGCCGCGCTGCTCGAGGACTACGGACAGGGCGAACGTTTGTTGGACGCGGCGAGGAATCTCGCCGGAGCGTTCTCGGACTTGCTTAGCGCGGCGAAACCCGGATCAACCGAGGTAGGAGCTTGGCTTTGAAAGTTCATCTGTGTTGGTAGTCATTCTGAAACAGGTTTGAACTGTAATTTTCAACTTTCAAAAAATTGGACTTCGTTGAGGAAGATTAGAGTTGTACAGTGGAAAATTTGGGTAGGTGCAATTTGTTAATGTCAGAAATTACAAGAAATTGGTTATTACAAAAAGTTACCAAAAAATTGGACTTTGTCTTTCCTTGACAAAGACTGGAATTGCACAGTGGAAAATTTGGGTACAGCTCCAGTCAAAAATTTGGGTAACAGGTGTAATTTTTTGTCAGAAATTACAAAAAATTGAAGATTACAAAAAATACCAAAAAATTAGACTTTCTCTTTCCTTGACAAAGACTGGAGTAACTGTTGTACAGTTGAAAATTTGGGTAGGTGCAATTTTTTATGTGTTTGAAATTACAAAAAAAATTGGACTTTGTCTTTCCTTGACAAAGACTGGAGTTGCACAGATGAAAATTTGGGTAAGTGTAATTTTTATGTTGGAAATTACAAAAAAGTTACAAAAAAATTGGACTTTGTCTTGCCTTGACAAAGACTGGAGTTGCACAGTCGAAACTTTGGTAATCTTAATCTTAATCTTATGAATACTGAACAAGACCCTTTCGGGCATCACGTTCAGGGAAGGTCTCGGTGCGCGGCTAATGACGGCCGTGGTGGAGGTGCTCGTAACAAAATGCAAAAGTGTATCAAAAATTTACTAATTGTGCAAGGTGATAAAAAAAATAAGTGTGAAAAATAAGTAAATAAAAGAAAGGTGATGGCCGCCTTAGCATGATATGTAAATTACTCGTGTGTGGAAAGACCCATGTGGCGGGCCAATCCAGTTTTGAAATTTAAGTCCAATTTTTGCTGTTTGAAATTACAGTTCCAACTTGTTTCAGACGTTACGACAGTTTTTTGTGGTGTCTACGCGGTTTTGTTTCCCCATTTCCTGTCCCCTTTGTTGTGTGAGCTGTGTGTGAAAGTGAGATCCTTCAGGTAATCATATTTAAGATATCCCCAAGGAGAAAGGTCAAGAATGTGCACTTAAGAACCTGCCACAAAGAAACACACCTGAGACGGTTAAGATGTGTGCGAGGGTTGGTAAGTTTGTAGTCTTTGATCTACATTTTTCAGGTAAAAATCGTTGACTGTTTTGTTACATTTCTTAGGGTTCTTGTAGATTTTTCTTGTTACAGTATCCTCCTTTACTGTGTTGTCTTGACTCTGTTTATATGTGTGTTTTTTTCAGACCTATTCGTGTGTCTATGTTAGTACATGTATACCTTTGTGAGCTTAGTTTTCTTAGGTCAGCCCTATTAGTTATTTTGTTTCTTTTTTTATTCTTGAAAACTGGAACTGTGATTTCAGCTTGCTTAGTCTTTTTTTTATTCTGTACAATTTGCATCTTTGCAAACCAAAAACAAATGATGCTGTCCTCGCTTTGAAACTTTTATTTTGTTTGAAAAAAACAAACTATGCAGAAATGTAGCTATAGCTTTTATTTGTCAACAGTCTAGGCACAGAAAGTGTGACAAAAATGATTTGACTACCTTATGCAATTGTGGTGGTCTTGCACTTGTACATAACATTTGTTCAGGTACACGACTGTACTAGGCAGCAGGAAAAATTACCTAAACATGTGTAGCTGTACCTACAAATTGTTTAGGTACACAGTTCTACTCCTATGATCACCATAGACAGGTTTGAATCTATTCAGAACAGAAATCACAGCTCCAGTTGTACCTTGTAGTTCCCTGCTGTTTTCCTTGCTTTTTGTTCACCTCCTGTTTTCCCGCCGGAACCTTCACCAGGGCACGGACTTGTGGGAAGCCTGCCGCCTCCTGATGCTCCGGGAACACGAATTCCTCGACCAGATTCAGCCCTACCTCCCCGGGGTATAAACAAACAAACAAACAAACATTTACCACACAACAAATAAACAACTGATCAGCGTGCGAAATACTAGGTTGCCCAGTTGCAATGCGCAACCATATTTTGCTTGGTGCAACCTATTTCTACACCCAGGTAGCTCAGTGCACTACCTAAATTTTGTGGTAAGGATGCCCCTTTCTTCCATTGAAAACTGTTTATTGAAAAGTTCCCATGGAAGAGCTCATCACTTCAGATAAGGGGCCGGAAACAACTCTGTGTCAGAAATGTACAAATGCACATTGCATTCTAACAAAGTTAATCATAATGTTAGTAGTAGAAGAGTTTAAATTTGGGGCAACCTGGAATTTTGATGGGCAACCTAGCTTTCAGCCTAGGTTGCCACTGGGCAACCTGGCTCAAAAAAGACATATTTCGTACACTGCTGTTTATTTACCACACAACAAGTAAACAAATTCACCGGGTTTGTGATGTAACCGTCTAAAATTCAGCATGGCACCAGCCGAGTAGCAGTTTCACCAACGTTGAGTCTCTCACCAACAAAATAACCGACAACATTTTTTACCACAAACTTTTTTTATTACAGCACTCAACACTTCTAAGAAACTCTCCAATTAACAGTTTAATTAAAGAAGTTTGACGAGGTTTGCTTTCTTTTTAGCGTAGGTGTGTAACAACCGGACTCACTTGCTGCTTTCTTTACTCTCCAAGCAGAGGTTTGGCTTGTTTTGGATGTTTTCAGGCATTTTAGGTGATTTGTTGAGCTTGCTATTTTGTCATATTTTCTTTGGGTATCCTGAGCTAACCCCAAGAAAAGCTGACGAAATAGAAACCCTGGCAAAATGCCTAAAAACTTTCAAAGCAATCCTGACATTTGCTTGAAGAGTAATAGTTTTTACCTTGTTTTAGAAACCTCTCTGAAACTTCCAGCTTTGTACAAAATATTAATCATGTAAGCTTCTTTGTTTTGTAGATTCTGTAGGTCTTAGATGTTATAGCTTCAGCTGCTTTCTTTCCTCTTATAAATGCTATATCTCTGCACACTCCTTTATTAGGTGATGTCTCTCTTCTTGCTGTTTTTACACATTTCTTTCTTTTCTTAAAAATTGCAGATAGGTTTCAACTCCAATCCTGTGTACCTTGCAAACTTCTCTGTCCCAGTATTTAACAGAACTCTTGCAGCTCTTCGATTTTCTGTCATATATGTACCTAAACTCACACCAGCTCAATGAAAATGTTTCACATATTTGTGTATTGTATTTAACATTTAACTCTGTTTTTATTTCTTCTTCTTATGAACTTGTTTCTGTCTTATAAGAAATACAAATTTTGAAGTAGATACTGCGTAGATTGCTGTCTTTTTAACCTGTCTAAGGATTTATGTACGTGTTCTTTTTATTAATTTGTGTTTACTCGTTGATTTATAGTTAAAAACAAACAATCAGAGTCTTTTAATTGTGTTGATTTCTGAGTATGTTGTTATTCTCCTGACCTCAAGTAACCCCTTTGTCTCTTTCTCTCTGTCTCCTCTCTTTCGTGCTGTCCTTCCTACCTCAACCCCGTCTGCCTGTCGTAACGTTCCTCCTTCTGTGGTTACCATGGCAACAGCGCGAACCTGAGGTACTGAGGGATCCGCTCAAAATACAGATGTTTTCTGAAACAGATATCGGTTCTTGGAACACAGTCGATTTTACTGGGTTCAAGAAAAACAAATTAATAAAACACAAAAGTTTAAGAGAAAGTTATTTCAAGAATGAAATTGTTGAAAATGGGGTATTTCTGTTCATATTCTAGTTACTCCGTTTAGAAAAAAGTATTTGTCTTAAATAGCAGTCACTGGACAAATTTGGTGCAAGTTTCTACTATGTAGACTGTTACACCAATGACTGTGTTCCAAGACTTCATACAGAACACAAATACGTTTGTGAATATTATGTCACCTCCTTTCTATAACAACTAAGTTTTGTTTGTTTGGAATGAGGATATTAGTTGTTAGTCTGTAGATGGTAGAAACTAACATGGCACAAGGAGTGACTGCATGTTGCATTTGCTGTTCTGTGTGGTACTCAGTACTAAGTCTATTGTAACCTTTGTAGGTTATACACCAATATAATTCCTTGGTTCTCAAACATATTTACAATGTATGAAAAGTTTTAGCTAGAGAATATGATTAAAACAGAGTGCTGGGAGGAAAACTTGACTCTGACTCTGTTCACTCCCTGAAACTGTGTGTACCAAGGTACAGACTTTAAATTTCCCCTCAGACTCTGTTTTTAATCAAGCACTATTTTATACAATCAAAGAACCAAGAAATTAAATTGGTGTGGCCTTAACCTGTTTGGTAACATTTCTTAAGTATACAGAGTGTATCACAGAAATGATTGTTGTTGCTGCAAACGTGAAGTTTTGAAGCTGTGTCTGCTGTGTGTGCATGTTGTGTGGTGTTACCTAACCCCTGTACATGTACAGTACCAGACCTATTATTCATTCATTATTGTGTTAGTAGTTCTGTGCCTGAATTGTTCTATGTCTCCCACAAGTATGTAATGTGGACGCATTGGCCATAATTTGATTAGTACCAAAGTATACAAGGAAGAAACAGTCCAGAAAGGAAGAAAGAGTGCTTGGCAACGGAAAAACGACACTAAGTGAAACAGAAGTTAAGAACAGAAAACCAAAAATTGTTGGAGAAAACTGGTTGTCAAAACAAGCATGAAACAGTACAGGGAGGAAGAAAGAGGGGTAGGCAATAAAAAATATGGGAGGATAACATCAGAAAATGGACCAGCTTGACACTAAGTGAAACGTTAAGAACAACAGAAAACCGAGAAGGGTGGAGAAAACTGGTTGTCAGAACTTCTGTTGTGCCCCAACGGTCAAACAATTAGATTACAGAATAGATGAAATGAGAGCTCAAAATATTGGGCCGTTCCATTACTGGACTATGTAGGGGGATGGAGTTATTGTTTGCAGTAGTCAAAACTTGCCATACTTCCAGAAATTTGTAGTGTAAAATGTAAATTTCAAAATGTAACCAACAATGCCCTTCCCGCCTATTTTTATTCGGACCAAACCATTTTCCTCTCTCATGCCAAAAATTCTACCCTCCACTCAAAGTAGTACAGTCTGGCTGAGATTTCTTTCTTTCAAAAAAAAAGAGGAAAGTTCAATTGCAGGGCAAAACTGACTTTGTTCAAGTGGAAAAATTGTGCAGGTATTTGTCGGTGTGTTTTTGTGCCACCTTACTGAATAGCCACACATGTAGGTTGGTACCCTTTTCCACCCTCCCCTCAAAGTGGTACAGTCTGGCTGAGATTTTTTTCTTTTAAAAAAAAAAGGAAAGTTCAATCGCAGGGCAAAACTGACTTCGCTGAAGTGGAAAAATTGTGCAGGTATTTGTCGGTCTGTTTTTGTTCCACACTGCTGGATAGCTAGGTTGTCACTGGTTGTCACCCTTTTCCACCCTCCCCTCAAAGTGGTACAGTCTGGCTGAGATTTTTTTTCTTAAAAAAAAAGGAAAGTTGAATCGAAGGGCAAAACTGACTTTGCTGAAGTGGAAAAATTGTGCAGGTATTTGTCGGTGTGTTTTTGTTCCACCTTACTGAATAGCTAGGTTATACCAGTTCTCAGCGGAAGGCATTGTTGTCTGTTGTAGTTTTTTTCTGACGCTGTGCCAAAAAAACTCACCTGGGTTTGATAACCTTTGCCCTATTGTTGAGTCATCAGGTGGCTACTGTTGTCGGGCAACATGAATTTTTATGGGTTTGTCATCAGTTTGAAGTCACCAGACATAAAAGTTCAATACGAAAAGCAATCACAAGGAAAATAAGGACTGAAAAATTATTAAATTTCATATGTTTTGAAGTTAGCACTAGAACAAGAGAGATATCCATGCATGTATAACTCAAAATTCCGTCTTTGTCTTGTATATATTGTTACATTTGCTTGTATATGTGTACCCAGGGCCACTCAGAAGAGCAGTGCTAAGTCACTGAGTTTGGTGCTACCTTGGTAAAAGAATACAGAAATAAATAAATAAATAAAACATTAGACTTCAAGTCCAAAGGTTTGTTGTTGGCAGTTAAATTCCTTTTTGATCAGCTTTGAGGTTATGAACAAGAGTTTTTACTTTTGCTTGGCCTTATATGACTCGAAACATTTGACTTAACCATTGGACAAAGAACACTTCACAATAGTGTAACAACCAGTTGATAATTTAATTTGACTCTAAGTGCTGTTGTTGGCTATTAAAATCGTTCGTGGACTTCATCTATGACTTGAAACATTGAGACTTTACCTTTTGACTAAGCCCAGAAAACACTATACAGTCACGTGAGAACTTTACCATTTGACAAAGCGTAAAGAACACTGGAACCGATCGTTAACTTGGTTTGGCCTCAGGTTCTGTTGTTGCCGGTTGCCCCAAATTAGTATGCAGCCGGTATGTGCCGAGGTGTGTCCTGATACCATCCCCACCCGGCTAGCTTAAACTCGTTCCGCCCTTCCGTTTTGCTTCATTGTCTCACGAACAAAAATGGCGTACGAAGCGGCGATAGACTCCTCGTGGTTCGGAGCACAGTCGAGGAACAAGCGAATGCGAACCGCGGTTCTACAAGTCCCGTACTACGGGGTACATCAACATGGGGTTCAGGTTGTGGTAAGAACAGGAAGGGTTTGCGAATGTTGGTTTTGAATCTGTGATTTGGAGTCGTCATGTCTGCGAGGGTCTTGTTTACAGACCAAGTGTTTGGTTCAAGACTTTTATACCAACATGGGGTTCAGGCCATGGTAAGAACAGGAAGGGTTGGAAAAATGTTGGTTTGGAAACTGAGATTTGGAGTTGTGGGATCTGCTCCAGTTTTGTTTTGGGGGTTTGGGGTTCAGGACATTGTAAGGATTTGAAGGGTTTTAGGATTGTCATAGTTTCAACTTTGGAATCTGAGATTTGAAGTTGTTGTTTCTGCTCCGGTCTTGTTTTTGTGTTTTTTCAAGACTTGTACACCAACATGACATTTAAGTCATTGTAAGAATTGGAAGGGTTTTGAAGAGTTGGTTTGGAAACTGAGATTTGGAGTCGTTATGTCTGTGAGGGTCTTGTTTTCAGACAAAGTGCTTGGTTCAACACTTGTATACCAACATGACATTTAAGTCGTGGTAATTATAAGGATTGGAAGGGTTTGAGAAGGTTTGTTTGGAATCAGAGATTTGGAGTTGTTGTGTCTGCTAGGGTCCTGTGTCCAGACCAAGTGTAAGGGTTTTAAGGGTTTTAGGAATGTCATAGTTTGGAAACTGTGATTTGCTGCTCTCCAAGCAGAAGTTGATTGCAAAGATTGGGACCTTCTTCTATATGTACAGTTTGCTGATATATAGCCAGCCCAATCGGTAGCCTATACTGTCTTGCCTGTTGGACACTTTCTTGGCTACTGTAAGATCTGGTAGGAGATAAGTTGCACTATGGCACCGAAAGGTTTTGGATGCAAACATTGCTTTAGTTTGGAATGTAAAACTAGTTCAACTGCATATATTCATACAGGAAGGGAGTTGTTGTTTCTGTGTGGGCTTTGTTTTCAGACTAGGAGTTTGTTTGGTTCAAGACTTGTTTTGCAAACTTGAGTGTGGAACAAAAAGTTTTCAGATTCGAACCTTAATTTCGTTGGGTGCCATGCTTGTTGTTGGTTGTGATCTGAAATGCCGATCACAGTTTGGTGACAGCAGAAAGAAGTGACGAGAATTGTGTTTGGAACAGGCATGACTGAACTATTGTAGTCAGAAAGCAAAAATTTAAAACACTTTAATCACAAAATGAAAGTCTCTTGCATTCTGAACTTAAACTTCATGTTAGCTGATGTAACACATGGCTTTTCAAGGTTTAAAAACAACTTAAGACCGGCTTCTTAAAGTGCTAAGAAGTCTGAAGGATTGTACAGTTTATGGTGTTGTTGGAACGTACAGTTATGTACATTTAAGTGGCAGGAAAGGTTACAGACAAAAGGCTTCCTGAGCCCACATCAGTTTGCCAAGCAAAGGTGGTGGTTACCTGTCATTA
Source organism: Branchiostoma floridae x Branchiostoma japonicum (assembly GCA_013266295.2). Classification (NCBI taxonomy): domain Eukaryota; kingdom Metazoa; phylum Chordata; class Leptocardii; order Amphioxiformes; family Branchiostomatidae; genus Branchiostoma; species Branchiostoma floridae x Branchiostoma japonicum. The sequence goes on from CM023838.1 coordinate 550,769, forward strand.
CGTGCATCTCTCAGGTGTTTCAAACTGACTTAACAAAAGTGTGATGTTCTCAGGTGTCATTCAACTTTCACTAGTCAGGCTTCTAAGAGGCGGGATGTTGTCTTCAGGTGTTTTTAACTGTCTTAAGACAAGTGTGATGTTTTCAGGTGTTATTCAACTTTCACTAGTCAAGCTTGTAGGAGACAGGATGTCGTCTTCAGGTGTTTTAAACTGTCTTAAGAAAAGTGTGATGTTCTTAGATTTCATTTAACTTTCACTAGTTAGGTTTGTAGGAGACTGGCTGTCGCCTTCAGGTGTTTTAAACTGTCTTAAGAAAAGTGTGATGTTCTTAGATGTCATTCAACTTTCACTAGTCAGGCTTGGAAGGGACAGGATGTTGTCTTCAGGTGTTTGAAACTGTCTTAAGAAAAGTGTGATGTTCTTAGATTTCATTTAACTTTCACTATTCATGCTTGTAGAAGACATGCTGTCGTCTTCAGGTGTTTTAAACTGTCTTGAGAAAAGTATGATCTTCCCAGGTGTTGTTCAACTTTCACTTGTCAGGCTTGTAGGAGACAGGATGTCGTCTTCAGGTGTTTTAAACTGTCTTAAGAAAAGTGTGATGTTCTTAGATTTTATTTAACTTTCACTAGTCAGGCTTGTATGAGACAGGATGTTGTCTTCAGGTGTTTTAAAATGTCTTAAGAAAAGTGTGATGTTCTCAGGTGTCATTCAACTTTCACTAGTCAGGATTGTATGAGACATGCTGTCGTCTTCAGGTGTTTCAAACTGTCTTAAGAAAAGTGTGATGTTCTTAGACGTCATTCAACTTTCACTAGTCAGGATTGTATGAGACATGCTGTCGTCTTCAGGTGTTTCAAACTGTCTTAAGAAAAGTGTGATGTTCTTAGACGTCATTCAACTTTCACTAGTCAGGATTGTATGAGACATGCTGTCGTCTTCAGGTGTTTCAAACTGTCTTAAGAAAAGTGTGATGTTCTTAGATTTCATTCAACTTTCACTAGTCAAGTTTGTAAGAGACCACTTGTTGTCTTTAGTTGTTTGAAACTATTTACATATTTCCTTTGTCAGGAATGGTGTTTTGCAAAGTGTTGGTTGGTCTCGAGTTTGTATAGTTTCTTACTTATAGGTGGTTGTTTGGTTGTCTAATGAAAAAAACAGAACAATTTAGAATTCTAAATTTCAAGAAGTCACAAAAAGATTATTTTCCTTAGGCAAACAAGGATATTTTTAGGGATTCACAATTTTCAGTTGACGGAAACTGATCATAAAATTCCAAACCAATCTTAGAGTTAATTCGGAAAATAATAAAATAAACAATAAACAGCTCAACAAGGATTGCCTCTAATTCAATACAGATTTTTTAAAATCTTGGGCTAGGAAATCCCTCCCATAACGAAAAAAAATGAATAATTATTCCTCCCAAACTTTATCATTATGTTAAACTTTTCACATGTCTTGCAGCTAACCTTGTCGTTGTTGTTTACCTGTTGTTGTTTTTGTTTACCCAGCCCCGCCAAAACCTGCTGACGGCCGCCGGAAACATTGGAGAACATGGACGAGAGGTTCTACACGAGATGGGGGAGGTCGACACCGACCCGCGCTTCCAGGTAAAACTGCTTTAGAATCTCCACTTTTCTTCTTCAAAAAAGCAACAGACATCAAGCTAAGGCCACACCAATTTAGTTTGTTTGTTCTCTGATTTTTAAAGAAAAAATATGAAGTGATAGGGCGAAAAAAATGAAAAATAAAAACAGACCTGGGCATCCTATGATAGCCCCAAATGCTACCATACAAGCCATGAAGTCAACACAAAACAATGAATTTTGAACTTTAAACTGGTAAAAGTTCTTCTCTCTACTTCTTTTTGTTACTCTTCAACAACACCAGTTAAGGAAGTCTGTAGTCTGGTTTCTTTTCGTCATCATCTTTCTAAAAGCAACTGTTACAGTTAGCAAGTCTGTTATTCTTTTTATCCAACTACAAGTCTAAGGTTCAAGGTGTCCCAACTTACTGTCTACTTCTTCTCCTTTGAAAACTCTGTTTGCTGTTTTTGTTTTCTAAAACAGCAACAGTATTAGTACATCATGCATAAGCAGTTTTCCCAGTGCCCTGCAAGCCGACACAAACAAACACAGTTTGACCCGTACATGTGCTGTGTCAGGTACAGCTTGCCCTGGGCATTCAGGGATGATTAACTTTGATTGACATTTATCTAGGACAACCACAGTCACCTATTGGATTACTGGGCTAGGTAGTCAAGTCATGACAATACACACAAAAAAACGGATACCCTGTTTGCATCTTTTTTTTATTTATTTTTTATTACATCTTACAAGTCTTTTTTACATGACAAAACAGATTTTTGACTGCCATCTTGTTTTTATCAGTTAAACACCTCTTTCACTTTGACTGTAAGTTTGTTTTTGTCAGTTTAACACCTCTGTTTTTTTGTTTAGTCATCAAATACCCAAATCGGCCTGCTAGCCCTTTTTTATTGAAATCACGAGGGAAGAAGTCAGACAAAATATAAGAAGATACAGGTTACACAATTGAAGTCCTAAAAATCCATCAACATTTGGATGCCGTCACTTTGATTGGCAATGGTAGTAAAAGTGTGACTCAAATCCTCATTTTTGTCAGTCAAACAGCTGTTTTTGAGCTAGTTTGTTTATTCATGAAATACTCTGGCCATTTTTCATTGAGTTCATGAGATAAGAAGTCAGACAAAATATAAAAAAGATACAGGTTACATGATTTAAGTAAAAAAAATCCATCAACATTTGGATGCTGTCACTTTGATTGACACTTTAACTGGACAAGGCTTTGTAATAGTTCCAGGCGATGGCAGTAAAAGTGTGACTCAAATCCTCCAGACAAATTTTGTCAGCGTAATTAGAATGGTAAGCACGTGTAGCCCACAGTGGGAAGTGCCTCGGGGTTGGGGTGTGCTACGGTATATGTGCGTCATTTGAAAGGGTGACCTTTCTTGTTTCCGAACCATTGCATCTCGATTGTTACTTACAAGTAACTAAAGTGTAACTCAAACTGTCAGTCATTCGCAGGCTTGGGATGAAAAAAATATAATTTCTCTGTAACAGTTGTTAAATCTTTTATCAGACTTTTCTTTTATCACACTTTTCAATTCAATTCAATTTTATTCATAATCAACATAGCAGAAATACATTGCATTTCTGAATTGCGTTGACCTTACAATAATAAAACACTGGGCAAGTCCAATATGTACATACAAATATACAACTGGGACATAAACACACAAACGATTAAGCCTTCATTTGACAATTGTACAGGGTTTTCTGCCCAAGAAGACCAGTCAGTCACTCTCAGGCTTGGGACGAAAAATGTAACTTTTCTGTTGTTAGATCTTTTATTATATGCTCACAGGTCATGAATCACACTTTTATCATATGCTACTTGAAAATTGTGAAAATGGGACTTTTTTTGCTATTTTTAGACAAAAAATGTACATTTTGGGCTCCTGTGTCCTGATATTAAAACCAGATTACTGTCATTCAGTCTTGACATCCTTTGCGTGTCTTGCTAGAACGTTGACGCCTTTCCAAACAATACATGTCTGCATAGTCACCATCATAAGGCTAGGTGTGGCATTGTGAACCTGTCTACAAAGGTTTAACCACCCAAAACATATCATTACATGACCCTGCTGACCTAACAAGGGCAATTTGTATCTACAACTCGGGGAGAAGAATTTAGTTTCTGTGTCATCAGCTAGACATCATTTTCATAAAAAGATTTTAAAGATTTTTTGGCATTTTTTTTAAGTTAACAAGATTTTTTGGCATGGTTTACAATATTAATTTCCAAAGTTTTTTTTGTCAATAACTTCCAAGGGAGCCATCTACGAAAATCGCACAAGAAATCTTACTAAAGTCAAACCTGGACCACCTCTACATAAGGACCACCTGGCCATTGATATATATGTACCAACTCCTGCTTGTACTCCAACACTCCCCGAAAACTATAATTCTAACATCTTTGTTTGTTTGTTTGTTTGTTTGTGCACAGGATGCCCTGATGGCGCTGGCGAAGGCTGTGGCGAACGCGACCGCCACACTCGTGCTGAAGGCGAAGAACGTGGCGAGCAAGGCGGAGGACCCCGCCATGCAGAACAAGGTCATTGCCTCTGCAACACAGACAGCGCTGTCCACATCACAACTGGTCGCCTGTACAAAGGTCTGCCGTTTATTTGTTTGTTTGTTTATTAGGAACCTCCATTAGTAAAAAAACTAATCTTCCGGGAGTCTATTCTTATAGTTATATTTACTACAAACAATAGCAATTTAGCACAACTCTAGATTTGCAGTACTGTTACTGTATGATTTTCTCAATTTTTGGTCACTCATGCATAATCATTTGTGAAGTAAATTTTGGGCTGTCAAAAATGTATCAAACTGGAGAAAATTAAGTTTAAAAGTGGAATAGACTATCTTCTTATGCAAGTGAATTGGTACAACATGTAGCTGTACAATCTATGTAGCATTGCACTAGTAATAGCTACTTGAAAAAGCATCATGCTTCACCTCAATTGAGTATGACAGGTTTACCTTTTATCTGTACAATGCAGGTTTAATGAGTGTGTAGTTCAAAACTAATTTTTGAGATCCCCCCCCATTGTTCCCCAGGTGGTAGCGCCCACGATAAGCCACCCGGCGTGCCAGGAACAGCTGATCGACGCGGCCAAACTCGTGGCCAAGTCCGTGGAGAAGACGGTCGACTCAGCGCAGATGGCCACCCAGGAGGAGTTCCTGCTGAAGGACCTGGGTGCTGCGGCGACCCAGGTCACCCAGGCGCTGAACGACCTTCTACAACACATCAAACAGGCCTCCAGGGTTAGTATGGGGGAGGGGGGCAGAGGTCATCTCAAGGTCACACAGGTGTGAAAATGTTTTTAGAGGGTGTTTCACAATGACCTTCAAGGTTTGTATGGAGAAGGGGGGCAGGGGTCATCTCAAGGTCACACATGTGTGGGTTTGGTTTTAGCCTGGGTGTTTTCAGAAGATCTGCAGTACATGAAACAGGCTCCCAAGGTTAAATGGGGGAGGGGGGCAAAGCTAGGTCATGTGTCCAAGGTCGTGGGATTCTAGGAAGTTGTAGGGGACTGGTTTTCAACTTTAGAAGACAGCAGAACTAGAACTATGAAGCTGCAATATCTCGTGGAAGATTTTGTTGTATCCAAGTTTCCTATACTGCTGCCTCAACCAGTGTTGAAGCTTTGGAAAGATGTTCCAGTCTGTAGTACCAGCCAGCAACAGTGTAGACAACAATGTAGACAAGAAAAAGAAGTTCTTATTTTGTTTTTGGTTGGTTGTTCTTATTCTCCAAAGGGGTCAGATCTTTGGCAGCCATTTTTTTTTGGGCCAACCAACGGATGCCAAAGACTGACCCCGTTTCTATGGCAACCCAAGAAGGCCAAGAAACCGGAGAAGATCGAGGAGCCCGCGCCGGAGGAGCTGGAGAGCACGGACTCGGAGAAGCGGGATTCGGAGAAGGAGGAGGAGGAAGAGGAGCGGAGGAGGCAGGAGGAGGAGGAGAGGGAGCATCGTGAGCGGGTGATGGGCGACCTGAACGCAGCGGTGAGGAACGTGCTGGACCAGCTCGGCCCCGAGGATGCGGCCGCGGGTGGTGACCTGAACGACGCTGTGCGCCGCGTCATGCAGACGACCAGCGACCTGCTCAGCGAGATCAAGTTCGAGCCAAAGGTACCGGCGGACGTTGGCCCTAACAGCTGGGCAGATGACCTCAACTCACCTGGTGAACTTTAGCATTTCAAGCTATCCTAACAGATGACCCTTCAACTACGACCTGACCACGATGGACTCCACTCTTCTGCCCTAACAGCTGGCCAGATGACCTCAACTCACCTGTTGAACTTTAGCATTTCAAGCTATCCTAACAGATGACCCTTCAAGTACGACCTGACCACGATGGACTCCACTCTTCTGCCCTAACAGCTGGCCAGATGACCTCAACTGACCTGGTGAACTTTAGCATTTCAAGCTGTTCTAACAGATGACCCTTCAACTACGACCTGACCATGATGGACTCCACTCTTCTGTCTGCCCTAACAGTGTGGATGGCAGATGACCTCTCAACTATGACCTCACCTGATGAACTTTCTTCAAGCTTTCCTAACAGACTATAGTGTGGCAGATGACCTTCCAACTACGACCTGGCCAGGATGGACTCCGCTCTCCTGCCCTAACAGTGTGGCATGGCTGAACTCTCACCTATGACCTGACCTTTAACATGTGTCAATATTTAAGGATCCTTTTTCAGTGTAGCCAGGTGTTATCATATCTAAAGACGTTGTAATAAGCTAACAATTAAATATGGTTTTCAAACACAAGCTCCTCAGAGCTACAGGTAAGGCTAGTAAAAGACATTCTGCACTAAACAAGCTTTTTACTGACAAAGTTTCACTGACGAAAGGTAGTGGATGCTACCTGAAACATCAGACCGTTTCCAAAATCATATCCAGTTGCTTGAGTAACCGTTTTTTGGAATATATCATTACCTGGATGTCTAACCTGCACTGACGAAACAAATTTTTTTTACAATCTTAAAGCTTTTACACATTTTGATCAGCCTTCTTGCGGTACAGTTTGACCTCAGGAATGTTTGTACCGTCTGCCAAGGCTGATCAGGTAAGCACGTCGGCAGAACGTACTGCACCTGCGCGAAACCTGTAATGTATTGTGCATAGCACTTTGGCAGAACGTCTCATATAAGGTTGTATTAGAGCATATAAGGATGACAGCCTGTCTGTAGTTTTCAGATGTTGTATAGGAAAAGATACTGTCTGCAACAGGCAAAATTTTGATGCAACGTTGACCAAACATCCAACGAAAAACGTGAAGAATCAGGGTTTTGCGCAGGCGCAGTACGTTCTGCCGACGTGCTGATCAGGTCGTATTTTTACACCCAAGCCTGAGGAAATGGAGGAGACAGCTCGGGTTACAACTACCGTGGTGGCGACGCGGGAAGTCGTGGACGTTGGGCGCCGGAACGAGGCTCTCCTAGCGGAACTGGATCTCGTGGTCCGCATGGCGATGGATCAGATGACGATCGGAGACGACGCAGGAGGGTCGGACCTGAACGATGCGGTCCGGCGCGTCGTTAGGAGGCTGAATGACCTCCTGAGTGAGATCAAGTTCGAGGTATAACTTCACGTCCTGAAGGGTAAAATAGCAGTAGAAAAAACGTCTTCCTTTTCCTTTGTGCTAAAACTTCGCAGTTTAGACTTGTTTAAAGTAGAAAAAATGTCACCTTCTTTGTGGTAAAATTTCCTAGTTCAGTCTTCTTTGTACAATATTCTATCAGATCAAGTTTGAGGTATAACTTCTGAATCACATCGTAAAGAGTAGAACAACAGTTGTAGGAAACCTTTTGTGTGCTAAAATTGCTCAGTTTTAGAACAACAGTAGAAAAATACATCACACTTCCTTTGACTTCTTTGCTCAGTGTTTTGTGAGAGTTTAAATATGTTGGATGTCAGTGGACACCGTTACCATGATAGCAATACTAAACAAACTCAGCTGAGTTATTGTACTGTCTTATAGATGGCTTATAATTTATAATTGAACAGTATGTAACTTTCTTTCTGATGATTCCTCTTTTATGTTCCTAGTTGTGTAAGTTTAAAACAGTTACTGTTTTTCTATACCTTTGCTTAATTTGCTGATACATGTGTATAAGATTTAATGTAGTTACCGGTATGGTAGAGTTTTTCCCTTTCTGTAACTGTATTCTACTACAGGTTGTATTTACGAATGTTAATATACCTTAGTGCTTACAGTTTGTTAACCTAACGTATCAACATTGTTTTAAGAAACTGTATTAACATCTAATGAACTATCTCAACAATTATCAATAAAGAATAGTTATTCATGTCTCTGTGTGACTCTTTTACTAATTGCAAACTTTTCTTGTTAGAAGTAAAAAATGTAGTATTTTTACAATAAATGTAATAAAATAAATCTTTGTCGTTATTGACGTAGTGTCTTAACAATTTCTCATTTGCTCTATAATGTTTGGTCATTATTGCTGACAGTAAGTGTTAAAAATCTGAAGTACATAATTGTAACTCTTCTCATTTGGGGCACAAATCTCTTGCCACTGATAACGTTTTTTGTAATTTTTGATAACCATGTACATGTAAACCATGAATATTTTTGATAACCATGTACATGTAAACCATTATAGTAGTATCTACATGTTTTGCATAATGTTATGGGTTGAAGAGACCACCCATATGTCTTTATGATTAATAAATAAATAAATTATACTTCCTGTCGTAATTTATTCCAAATTTCTGATTTTTCTCCCAATTTTCCCCCGTTGCAGGCGAAGGGAGGCGAGCAGTATGAGGATCACTGTGACACGATTATCTCAGCTTCGGACCGACTCTTCGCGTCCATGGGCAACGCTTCAGACATGATCAAACAGGCTAAGATACTCGCAGAGGTAAGGAAATTCTTCATAAGATTGTCTTAGAACCTTGCTTCTTCTGTTGGATGCTACATACAGGCGACTCTGAGTCTTTTCTAGTCTGTTCTGTTTCTAGAAAGGTCAGAAATCTGTCAAGAACTTTGCCAAAGGAACTATATTTTAATACGACATGATCAAACAGGCCAATTAGATACTCGTAGAGGTAAAGAAAGGTTTCTTAAGATTGTCTTAGAACTGTGTAGAAGGAACTTTATTTTAATCCAATTCTAGCAGAAATAAGGAAATGTTTTTCTTTTGTCTTAGAATTATACAAAAAGAACTAATATCTTAATCCAGTTTTAGGTTCCACAAATAGTTCTTCCACTGGCTATTGATGAAAGTATATACAAATTTGATACCTGACTAAGGGAGAAGAGATGCTGTTCCAGCATTAGTGATTGAACTCTGGTCCTGAAATAACCTTTGAATGAACCTTGCATGATAGAGATACATGTATGTTCAGTGTATGTTCTTAGATTATCTAGATATATTTTATCTCTTTTTTTCCTGTAGGCGACGTCACATTTAGTGAACTCGATAAAAAGCAGCGCAGACACCACTGACGACACCGACTCACAGAAGAGGCTGCTGGGAGCTGCGAAAATCCTGGCCGACGCCACGGCTAGGATGGTGGAGGCTGCTAAGGTAAAGGGGGAATCTCAACAATTTGCCCTGCTTTTTTTAAAAGGTGTTCTTATTCTTATCTTAATGTTTTGTACCTCTACAGTGTAATGTATGCTAGGCAGTTTTGTTTTAAACACACTCTGATGGTAGAGTATTGACTATTTGTAAGTCTTCTTTTGAAGGTACATGAAAATACAATATTATAATCAAATGTGGTGGAAAAACGGTATGAACCTGTGAAGAAATGTTAAATGTAATTTTTGATAGCATAGCAAAATAGGCCTTATTTTACATTGTTTGATGAAGTTTAGATATCTAGGTAATGAGATACACAACGAAATTGTTACTCAAGCAACTGGATAGATTTTGAAAAACTGTCACTGACGAAAAGTAGTGGAGTGAAACATCTGACAGTTTTACAAACTCTATCCAGTTGCTTGAGTAACAGTTTCCATGTGTACATTGTTTGTTTTAGTAAACAGCAACAATTTCTTGTCTCTTCCCAGGGTTGTGCTGTAAACCCCCACGACTCAGATGAACAGGAGAACCTACGCAAGGCAGCCGAGGACCTGAGGGCAGCGACAAACGCTGCTGCCGGCAACGCTATCAAGAAAAAACTCGTCAGCAAACTGGAGGTAGGGGCAGGGCCCTGTGGCACTGGGGTGGGGGGGGGCTGACTCATCACACATTCTGTAAAGCCATACACATCTAAAGTATCTGTTTGTTTTCATTCTGATTTCTTAAAGACAGTGTACACACCATCTTACCCTACACCTTTGCTCTCACCACTCTCTGAGAATCTGAATCAGTTTCTGTATCTTTCATTTAACGTTGTGCTGCCCTCTATTCTTAAGACTTGATAAAATAATGTTTGTTTTCGTTCTGCTTTCTTTAAGACAGTCTACACCTTTGCTCTCACTACTGTGTCTCTGTAAACACTTGAATCTGTTTCCTTCATTTAACGTTATGTTCCCCACCACCTCTTGATCTTTATAAAGTCATCCAACCAACCCTTCTCCCTGTTGCGTTCTATCCCCAGACCACAGAAGAAACCGTAACCGTACAGACCATGGTACCTTGTGATCCTTTTTACTTCATTTCATTTGTCTTTGTGGTTTCAAGCTTATCATCCTTATTTTCTTGCCCTGTTCCATCTGCATTGTCTCCCTTAGTTCTTTAGAACAGCCGTGTTATATAGAATGCGTTCCATACAACATCTGTGTTCCATAGAACAGCCGTGTTCCATAGAACATGTTCCATAGAACAGCCATGTTCCATAGAATGTGTTCCATTGAACAGCCATGTTCCATAGAACGTGTTCCATAGAACAGCTGTGTTCCATAGAACAGCCATGTTCGATAGAATGTGTTCCATAGAACAGCCATGTTCCATAGAACAGCCGTGTTCCATAGAATGTGTTCCATAGAAGAGCGTGTTCATAGAAGAGCCGTGTTCCATAGAACAGCCGTGTTCCATAGAACAGCCGTGTTCCATAGAACAGCCGTGTTCCATAGAAGAGCCGTGTTCCATAGAACAGCCGTGTTCCATAGAACAGCCGTGTTCCATAGAAGAGCCGTGTTCCATAGAACAGCCGTGTTCCATAGAACAGCCGTGTTCCATAGAACAGCCGTGTTTTCCTTGTTTCATCTGTCTGCTGCCTTTCTGTTGCTGCTGTTTTCTTTACCTCTTTCATTTCTTCTCTCCATCCCAACTGACCTTCACCAAGGTCAAGCTGACGCACTACGACAAAGATCTGCTGAAAAAGATTCTTGAGGAGCTTCAGGTGTTCGTCTTACGTTTCCTTTCTTCGAGAACGTCTGTCTTGCTATCCCATCTTTCAGTTGCATCAAGTCCTTTGTGTCTATATCAGTGTTTGTTTCAGCTTTTCGTATCTTTTCCTTTTTTGCATCTTGTGTTTCTGTCCTGCAAACATACTCCACCAACATGGACATTGTAAGATGTAGTTCTTCACTTCTGAAAAAAAATCTTATATCTGCCCATGCAGCACTTAGAATAAGTAACACAAACTTTAATGATCTAAATATTGCTTGGGCATTCATTCACCAAATTTGTATTGGTTGCTACAAAAGTCTGCAAGTAGTGTTTGGAAGAATCCTATAAACTTTCCAAATATCAAACAGATTTTTGGCAAGAAGCTTCTTTAGCAAAAAAAAAGAATCTCAGCTTGTTAAGATCAACGAAAATAATATTTTCTGTTCCTCCATCTTTTTTCTTTTTTTTTCTCCAGAATGCAGCCAAACACGCAGCTGCCGTGGCAACACAGACCATCGCAGCATCGCAGGCAGCGGCCAGTTCCAACAAGAACCCAGCTTCGCAACAGCAGCTGGTCTCTTCCTGCAAGGTAACACCATAGAAATGGCTACATTAGTCGCAACATTTAAATACACTGTTGCAGTGTATGAAAGTTCTAACATGAATCTTACATTGGAACAGCAGCTGGTCACTTCCTGCAAGGTAACACCATAGATATGGCTACATTAGTGGCAACATACATTCGTTACAATGTGGGAATTTTGCAACAAGAACCCTGCATGGCAACAGCAGCTGGTCATATCCTGTAAGATTGAGGAGAGCCAAACTACAATTTTTCCTGGTTGTTACAGTTAATAACTCTTAGTACAGAACTGGAGTCCTTTGCTACATTTGCTGGTAAAATGGCTACATTTGTTGCCAGTTTGAAAACTAGGTTGCTACAGCTGGAGGCACTCATCTAAAACCATAGATACTGTACAGTGAAACATATAGTCAAGGTGTGGCCCTTTCTAATCAGTTGGGAGAATTGAGTGATCCATCACCTGTCATATCCAGACATAACTGCCCTTTTTAATCACGGTCGCTTGTCCCCAAACTCTCAAACGCTTTTGAATAATTCCCCGCCGTTAGGCAAGAACATTGTTTTCCTCTCAAACAAATTAGCTTTTTCCACTCCTCCCAATTTGTGGTTCGTCCCGGGGGTGTTTCGGACGGAGGAAAATTGATTTAGGCATTGATTTCTTAATTGTACGAGGAGATTGGTTCGACTCAACGGACAGTTCGGCACAGAAGGGCAGGGAGGGAGCGGCAAAAGGTCTGGTCGTTTTTGTATATTTGCCAAAATCGGCCCATTTTTAGGAGTTTTTTTTGTGTGGAAATTTTTATACCAGTGGCTGCTTTGATTTTTCTATTTCAAATTTGTCAGTACTAGTGTAGAATAACTTGCTTTAGTAAGCGCTAGCTACATGTGGGACACTTTCAGTAAGGGCCAGACAGAGCGGCAAAAGGTCTGGTCGTTTTTGTAGTTTTGCCAAATTTGGCCCGTTTTCAGGAGTTCTTTTGTGCGGAAATTTTATACCAGCAGCTGTTTTGATTTTTCTATTTCAAATTTGTCAGGACTAGTGTAGAATAACTTGCTTTAGTAAGCGCTAGCTACATGTGGGACACTTTCAGTAAGGGCCAGACAGAGCGGCAAAAGGTCTGGTCGTTTTTGTGCTTTTGCTAAAATCGGCCTGTTTTTAGGTGTTCGTTTGTGCAGAAATTTTTATGCCTTGATTTTTATTTCAAATTTGTCAGTGTAGAATATGACGTATCCTGTATAACTTGCCTTTGTAAGCTGTTAGCTACATGTTAGCTCGTGCTGGACACTTTCAGTAAGGATCAGACAGGGACAGAGCGGCAAAAGGTCTGGTCGTTTTTGTGTTTTTGCCAAAATCGGCCTGTTTTCGGGAGTTCTTTTGTGTGGAAATTTTTATACCAGCAGCTGTTTTGATTTTTCTATTTCAAATTTGTCAGTACTAGTGTAGAATAACTTGCTTTAGTAAGCGCTAGCTACATGTGGGACACTTTCAGTAAGGGCCAGACAGAGCGGCAAAAGGTCTGGTCGTTTTTGTGTTTTTGCCAAAATTGGCCCGTTTTCAGGAGTTTTCTAGTGTGGAAATTTTTATACCAGTGGCTGCTTTGATTTTTCTATTTCAAATTTGTCAGTACTAGTGTAGAATAACTTGCTTTAGTAAGCGCTAGCTACATGTGGGACACTTTCAGTAAGGGCCAGACAGAGCGGCAAAAGGTTTGGTCGTTTTTGTGTTTTTGCCAAAATCGGCCCGTTTTCAGGAGTTCTTTTGTGTGGAAATTTTTATGCTTTGATTTTTTATTTCAAATTTGTTAGAGTGTAGCATATAAAGTATATATGAATCGCTTTTGTAAGCTGTTAGCTACACACTTTCCGTAAGGACCAGACAGGGTATGTATTGGGGACTGTCTTATTTCCAACAAATTTCTGCTCTGTTTTAGGCTGTTTTTACTCAAAGATGCAGGATGCAATGTCTTCCCTTTTCTTTTTCATCATGATTACTTGTTGTGGTTACAGGATGTTTCGCAAATTTTTTAGTTTGAACCTCTCCAAACTGGCTGGAGTGGTCATTGTATGTTTTACATGATTGTGTTTCGTTCATATTCTATGTTCAATGTATTAAGACAAATTCTACTAGTTTTAAGACTTTTTGTGACTGTAACCTTCTTGTGTTGTTTTCCTTTACAGCATATTCATGTAACATAGATACAATGTTGCAATTCATCCTGAGATTTTGCTAGTGTTGTCTCAACTTGTCTCCATTTTGACCTCTTGTGTAACATTTTTCTATAATTTTCAATCATTTTTCTATCATTTTCTAACCTTTTTTTATAATTTTCCATCCTTTTGTGTTGTTTTCCAACAGTTTTCAATCATTCTCTAACCTTTGTCTATCATTCTCTAACCTTTGTCTATCATTTTCTAACCTTTGTCTATCATTTTCTAACCTCTTCCTATCGTTTTCTAACCCTTTTCTATTGTTTTCTAACCCATTTCTATGGTTCCCCCCTACAGAATGTTGCTGACCACATCCCGAGGCTGGTACAGGGGGTACGAGGCAGCCGTGCGCAGCCCGACAGCCCCAGCGCCCAACTTCTCCTCATCAATGCTTCCCAGGAGTTCATTTCACCAGCCAATAACATGAACTCTGCAGCGAAGGCTGCAGTACCGACGGTATCGGACCAGGCTGCGTCCATGCAGCTTAGCAACTGCTCGAAACAGCTGGCGCAGGCTTTGGCCGAGCTGAGGTCTGCTGCACAGAAGGTTTGTTTGTTTGCTTGTTTGTTTGTTTTATGTGGGTTTCCATAGTGATATCTCAATAGGCATGCGCAGACCCTAGCAGTGCTCTAGTCACTGGCACAGAAGTTGAGATGACACCCCCCATCTTTCTAGTGGACTTGTCCATGGTTACACTTCTTTGATGGAAATGTGGACCGTGCCACTGTGACAATAGGGGTGATTTCACCCTACCTTTGCAAAGAAAACTGATTCAGATGAAGAGAGTTAATTTTGCCTTCATCAACTTGCCATGCATAATTTTTTGTTTTTAGATTTGGAGTGAAAAAAATGCCACCTGTAAACTTTTAATTAAGACAGATTTTTGTGACTGTAAAGCAACGTAAAACTATAATTGCCAACAAACACAAAAAAACGAACAGTCAAAAATATATATAAGAAAGGTAAGATCAAGGATTCCTTGACAAAGACAGTTGAAAATTTTGTTTAAGTTTTTACTTTGGTAAATACAGTTCATTGAATGACTAAGTCTTCTCCCAACACAGATGAACTTTCCAGCTAAGGTTTTTATGATGTTTTCACCCGTCTGCAGGCCCAGGACGCGTGCGGTCCCCTGGAGATTGACAGCGCGCTCGACACGATCCGCCAGCTGGACTCCGACCTGGTGGAGATAAAGAAGAGCGCGGCCCAGGGACAGCTGGTCCCGCTACCGGACGAGTCGGTAAGAACCTCCCTCCTCGTCGCTTTTCTTCCTTCCTTCCTTCATTCATGCTTTCTTTTCTTCCCACTATCATCCTTGGTCATTTTTTCTATTCTTTTTCAATATTTTCTTATTTCCTTCAGTTCATTCTTCACTCCACTATTCTTTATCTTTCTTTACTCTTTTTCTCCTGTTTTTCTCCCTTATCTAGTCTGTGTATATTTTTGTCTCTTTCCTACAACTTTATGTCTTTTCTGTGCTGTGCTTTTGTCACTTTTTCTTCTTTGTTGTTTATCTTGTCCGAAGACAAGGGTCACCACTGGTCAGTTTGGATATGGAAATATTCTTGGAAAACCTTCGGACTTGTTTGTAAACTGAGTTTCTTTCAAAACTAGTTTTCCAAGCAGCTTGACAATATTATTATTCTTGCTGGCATAGTTTATATAGTTACAGGGAAATTTGATTTCTAAACCTTGCAAAACTTTCCAAATTTCCAGCATTTGTTTTCCAGACCTAAAGTGATCATTGTGAAGTGTTGTTTTGTTCTTTGTTTACTGACTCTTCCAGTTTTTCTCTCCCAAGTTTGAGGGTTGCCGAGCAACAGTTTACAGCTGTGCGAAACAAGTCGGAGCAGCCATGGCGCAACTGATGAAGGAAGCAGCCCAGGTATAAACAACAACAACAACAGTAAACAACAAACATGGGGACAACAACAAACAAAAACACACTCAGGAAGCTTCCTCATCACACACTAAACGTCTGCATGTTCCTGGCTCAACTTTCTGTTTCAAAAGTTTTTCTATGATATTTCTACCAAACAGTTTTCTAAGTTTTCTTGTCATTTTTCTAAATCTACAGACCAGACTGTTGTATTTCAAGTGGTTACTCAGAAATGTTTTCACTGTCATTCAAACAGATTGTTTGTCTCTGTATCATTTCTAAATCTAAAACTTAAAAAGTTAAAGTTATGAATAATTCATTTAGAGTCTTAAATCCTTTCATATTCAGTATATTTCTAATAAGCCTTGACACTGAGCAATTTAATTGTTAGGATAAAGTTTTGAAACAGAAGTTGAGCTGGCTAACGTGTTTTTCCCACCATGTAATAATCCTCACCATTTGACTGATGAAACATCTTGTTTCCAGCAGTCTTCACGTGGCTTTGTGATGGCAGAAAAGCTTATGTACATGTAGGGGAGCCTTGCATGTGCGTGTCGTGATCGTCCTCATTCCAGCCGTGGTGCTCTGGAGAGACCAGCTTCTCATGCTGAATTTCTTATATGTGTGATCCGTGCGATCCATGTGTGATCTACATGTATGTGTGATCCATTCTGTTGATCCACATGATGTGTGATCTTTGCACAAGATCCATGTGTGATCAACGTGTGATCCATGTATGATCCACATGATGTGTGATCCGTGCAAGATCCACTGGTGATCCATGTTTGATCCACGTGTGATCCACATGATGTGTGATCAAAGATCTATGTGTGATCCACGTGTGATCCATCCTGGTGATCCACATGATGTGTGATCTTTGCAAGATCCATGTGTGATCCATGTGTGATCCATGCATGATCAACATGTGATCCAAATGTGATCCATGCATTATGTAACTTCTACTGTGTGATCCTTGCAAGATCCATGTTTGATCCACATTTGAACCAAATGTGACCCATCTGTGTGATCCACACATGGTCCAAATGTGGGATCCACGTGTGATCTTGCCACCTTGTAGAATGTAGAACCACTTCTTCTTACATGTAACTTGTGTGCTCATGTGGGTGTGGAGGGGACACAGAATTCTCATCTTTCAAATTTTAAGAGTTTGTTTTTCCTATATCCAAAAAAGTTTGGTTTCAATTCACAAAATGTTGGTTGCTAGACAAAATAGTTCAGGATTTTTTTCATAAAAGCATAGAATATTAATTCTGTTTCAGTGTTTTTGGAGGAAATAGTTGTTTTTACCCATAGAAACAGAAACTATTGTAGAAGGTTATGAACTTCTCTCAGCAATGGAAAAGACAAACAGTTCTGTTATAAACACCAACATGAACTAAAGTTTGTTTGCTACACCTCTTCAGAGGAGTACTGATGATGATTTGTTTTTGTGTCCCCTTTTTCCACCCTTACAACATGCATGTGCCTTGTTGCTTGCGTGTGCTCATAATTCTGCACGTTCTTTGCACGTCGCCATGGCGATAGGGCGAGCAGTGCGCCCAGGAGCTCGGACACACGTCCAAGACTGTCGGCGCTTCCATGGCTCAGCTACTAACCGCCGCCGCACAGGTAACCTACAGGGCAAAGGTCACAGGGTAAAGGGTAGGGATGAGGTCAAAAGACGGGCACAGGCCATACACAGGTTGGGGGGATGTCATTTTAAAGGGCAGTGAACAAGTTTTCACAGGTAACCTACAGGGCAAAGATCACAGGGTCAAAGGGTAGGGGTCAGGTCAGGTCAAAGGACGAGGGCACAGGTCATACACAGGTTGGGGGGAAAGGGCAGTGAACAAGTTTTCATATATTATATAGTAGAGTGGATTCACTCCTCAAGCTAACCGACATCTCGCAAACGCAGTCGTCCCTTAGTAAGACATCTGGAGCCGCATAGTTCCCGTTTACAACTTTATTCAGCCTGTCACAGTTTTCATATATTGTAAGACACAGTGGTAATTATGAGAAGAATGTACATATTTGTTTTTGAGACCCACTCACATAGTCAGCCCTGGTGGTCGAGCCACAAATGAATCAGAATTTAACAAGCTTAAAGTATCATTGTAACGGGTAATAAACAAGCTTTCTAATGATGTACAATACTTGTAACAATGGAGATATGATTGACGAAAGTTAAATTTCCAAACTATTTTTTAAAGCTTAGAACACTGACAAAAAAAGTAAGTTGCCTGCCTGGGAAAGGATATGATTTTTTATGTTTTAAATAAAACTTTAACTTTTGAAATCTAATTTTGAGCCTATTCTCTCGGTTTCCAGGGCAATGAGAACTACACGGGCCTGGCAGCGAGGGACACGGCCAACGCTCTCCGCACGCTGACCGGCGCCGTACGAGGGGTTGCCGCGGCAACCTCTGACAGACAGGTACAGTAGTCGTCAGTGTGATGTGCTACAACGTGGTCAGCCACGTTCTATAGAACAGCCACGTTCCATAGAACAGCCATGTTCCATAGAACGTGTTCCATAGAACAGCCCTGTTCCATAGAACAGCCATGTTCAGTGTGGTCTTTGGTACCTGCCTTTATACACTGAATTTAAATGTAAAGCATTGAACTTTACAGATAATATTCAAGTCTGACATACATGCAAACTGCTGTTAATGCATCCACTTATTCTCAGAAGACTATAAGTCAATTTGTCAACAACTTTGAAATGATATTTCTGTTCCTTCAAACAAAACATTGTTCCAGTCCACAGTTGCTTCTTCATAGATCAACTACATGTAGATGACTTGTGTATCTATGAGCAACAAATTGGATTGAAGCTTAAACATGTGACTAAATTCTGATGTAAAAAACACTGAATGTGACAGCAGTAGTCACACGTTTGTCTGTCCAAGTGTGGGTAGGTCGTCAAGAGTTGACGATCGTTAGTGACTCATCTGGGCCTGATCCAGTTTAACGAGCAGCCAGGGAAAGGTCACGCGTGAAGGTCGCACATGACGCAGTCATGAGTCACCAGTGACTCCCATAGACTGACCCTTGACCCTCAGCTTAACCCCTGACCTTAGTCATAAATATCACTATTATGTTGTTGTTTTTTACAAAGAACGAAAAAAAGACGAATATGATTCAACTCAATTACTATTCTACTCAACTTTTTGGTAAAAATCAGAAGTTATAGTCAGTCATACACAGGGCTGCTAACGAGGTAGGAATTAACGAGTGACTGTAATTAAATGAAGCCATACAAGCTCTGTAATTAGTAGTGTAGAGTGTTTCCCCCTTGGGCGTTAAACGCTTTCCTGTCTGAGAAACAGGGCCGGCTTTTCCTTAAGGGGACAGGTGAGAACGATAAGATCTATGTCTGGTCGTACCATATCAAAAGGGGAGCCCTGCATGAGACAATTTTTTAGTTCATTTTTCCTCTTCAAATTTTCTTGCAATTCAACTTGTTTTTTGTATTCACTAAAGGTTTTGGTCAGCATTAAAGCAGGGAAGTTCAAAATAGTTAAAGTGATTTACTCTAAAAATATAGCTGAACCTGCCACCCCCCTGAATGGTGCAGTCCACTGGCCAGAAATGCTGTACTGTTGTGTAAGCTGGAAGAGCCCATCCAGTTATGGGGAGGAACATCTTTTATTTACTTACAATGTTTGCGTCAAACCGGATGATTTTTGAAACAGGACATAATCTCACCATTGAAAGAGCACTTCTTTTTATTTTTTTTACAAAATTTGATGTTTTTGAAGCAGAAATAGACATTTTCCACATTTTTTTTGCAGGCCCAGGACCACCTGATTGACACCGCCCGCGATGTGATGGACAAGTCCGTTAACTTGATCGAGGAGGCAAAGAAAGCAGTCAACGATCCAAACAACCCCGATAACCAGCAGCGTTTGGCCCAGGTTTGTAACATGACACCCGGTGTGTAACACGACACCCGCCCGCGAGAACCACCGCAAAGTCCTGTCAAACACTAACTTTGTTTTTATCTTCACAGAGGCCCCCCAAAATCTGGCTGTATTTGTAAGATTTAGTGTGTAATTACTTACTATCCAGGCAAGGTAGGTGTAGGTATGATTTACGTGCTTATAACAATGTAGTAGAACAACTGTGATCTGTGAAGTTTGGTCCCACCCTAAATTTCTTCTTGTCTTTCGTCTTGGAGGCCCCAAAACTGGCTGTTAGTGTATTAGTGTACAATCGAGGAAAGGAAGGTGTAGGCATGATTTATTTGCTTACAACAATGTAACACAACAACTTTCCAGAACAGTGACTCGTATGTCTGTGAAGTCCCATCCTAAATTTGTTATAGAATAATTCTTGTTTGGAGTCCCAAAATTCAGATTGTTTTTGGAAGTATTGTTGAGCAAAGGTAGGTGTGGATTGTAGTGGAAAGCAGGGTGGATTTGCAGCTGTTTATTTTCTTTAAAAGCTAGACTACTTTCTCTCAAGGCCATCCTTGTCTTTAAACTATCTTACTTCTGTAATTTGTTTCTTGAAGAGTCACCTAACACGGTAGTTTTTGTCTAGTAGTTAAGTTTTGAGCTGTAGCATGTGAGTGACAAGCAACGCGTCTTACGGTCATTTATTTTACAGCGTTGACAGAAAAAGCCCTCTGGCAAATTCTTAACAAGCCCACAATAGTCAGATTAAATTCTTCAGATTGAGCTTGGTGTACCTTAGTCCTTAGAGGGTTAAATACAGGTACAGATCGGTTTAACCATACATAGTTGGAGCGTAGTTGGATCTGGAGTGGAAGGGACACAGGTATACAGGTGAGTGTATTGTTGTTTGGAAACAAAGAGTTTTCCGTTGTTAGTCACAGAAAAGTGGACAGTTGTCACCTAAGGGTACTGGACATGTGTGGGGTCGTGTAGGTCGTGTCATCTAATGTGGACACAACGACTTCAGGCGGCTAATTAAGTAGTGAAAGTAGGGCAGCCTCGTCAATTAGAAAGTGAAAGGATTGTTTGGGTTTTGTTGTCTTAGCTTGCATTGTTTTCAAATCACTTTCACACAGGTGTGAAACAGTTGTATTATCCACCCATTCTGAAGTTGTTTTTTCCATACAATGTTGGTTCAATCTCCAGTATTTTAACAATGAGGTTTAAAACTGAAAAAACTCCTTGATTTGACTAACTAGAGGGGAACATTTACCCTAAAAATACAAGAGAAATTTGTGGTTTGACCTAACTAGGGTCCCATTCAGCTAGAGACACTGTTTTTAAGGACAACAGAAGTAAACTTGTCCAGTGACATTCTTTGGGGCGCAGAAATGGCACAGGGCGTTACTTGGTTTAACCTTTGATTGTAACCTTTTACTGTTGTCTGTTCAAAAACATGTACAGTCAAAACTAACCCAAGAAGACCACTCAGGGGACCGATAAAACCTGGTCTATGTGAACAGGTGGTCACTATAGACAGGATTCCCAATGCTTGTTTCAATGGGGAAATTATCTGACTTAGGGACCCCCAAAAAGTGGTCACATATATTGGCCAGGTGGTCCTTATGTAGAGGTGGCCACGTGTACAGGTTTGACCGTAGTTGTTTACTTTTGTATATAACTGAGATTCGTGGAAAACTTTGCTTGAGAGACAAAATCTTTGGACATGCCAATTAAACTTTTAAACAATTAAACCTTTTAAACAGGTTTTTAACAGTTTTTAACACTTACTGAAATGTTTTAATTGAAAAAAGTGCAGCAGCTGAAACTTAGAATGGTAAAATCTTTTAAAAGCAGCTGTCACAATCTGTGTTGTTTCAAAGAAGTTGAGGACAGATAGATTAATGTTCAAATGAGGTTTACATCGAAAACAATTGTCAGCCTGTAACTCATAAATGATTCAGTGGGGAGGGGGGCAGACATCACAAGGTCACGGTGCTGGGACCTGGCAAGGTCGTGTTCCGAAATAGACAGCCACTTGTGGCCCCTGGGACTGCGTTTTGGCGCTGGAGAATCAAATATTGATGACAACATGGGTAAAATTGGAGATAACACAGTCTAGGAAACTGTGACATTAGCATAATGGCCAATTCTGATGTTGTTCGGCTCCTGATCTAGATGAGAGCGAAGAATTTGTTTTACACAAAAACTTTTGAAATATGGTAGTTGTAGACTCTTAGTCCTAACAAGGCCAGCAGTTTCTAGGTTCAGGTAAGTCTGGTAAGTATGTTTTTGCAGGAAAATAGAATATTGGGCAAAACTTTAATGTGGTTAGAAAGGATTTGTATCACACAGGACAGCAGTTTTTGTGTCTGGAGGAAGAAAATTTTGGGCTACGTGAACATTTTTTCTTCTGTGAACAGGAATGTCAGATTCTGTTTGACTGTTTGCTGCCAACTTTGTATTAAAGCATTTTATGACCAGATTTTCAACAATAGCTCTGAAAAAAAATGAAATGTGGACTAAAATGTAGAGATTTTTAGGAAGCAAATTTGGCCATTATGAACATTTTTCTTTGGATCACAGCATTTTATGAGTGAATTTTCAACAGTAGCTGAAGAAATGTGGGCTAACTAAAATGTAGAGCCTTTTTTTCTGACAATTTTTCTTCTCTTGACAGGAGGCTAAGTCTGTGTCACACTCGCTGAACAATTTGGGCCAACATGAAAATTTTTTCCAAAGAAAATTGACAAAAAAAATTACCAACTTACAGCATTTTATTTTTAAAACTTCAATAATAGCTGAAGAAGTGTTGGCTTAAAAGAAGAGATTTTTTAAAACTTGTTTTCTGACAGTTTTTCTTCTCTTCACAGTTTTTTGGACAGTTTTCTGACAGTTTTATTGACAATTTTCTGACAGTTCTCTGACAGTTTTCTGACAGTTTTTTTGACAGTTTTCTGACAGTTTTGCTGACAGGTTTTTTTTGACAGTTTGCTGACAGTTTTTTGACAGATTTCTGACAGTTTTTTTTTACAGTTTTTTGACGACAGTTTTCTGACAGTTTTTCTTCTCTCCACAGGTTGCTAAGGCCGTGTCGCACGCGCTGAACAACTGCGTGAACTGCTTACCGGGGCAGCGTGACGTCGATTTCGCGATCCGGAACATCGGAGAAGCCAGTAAGGCACTGCTGTCAGGACAGGTAGGAACAGGTTCAGCGTAAAGAAAAACAAACAAACAAACAAAAAGTAGAAAATATTGTAGTTTTTAGTCGCCGTAGACACCAAGGATGCCTGACTTTTGACTGCAACAAACTGCAACCTAAAAAAAATCAGATACAAAAAAAATGTCAGAAATTTCAAGAAAATTGAAAAAAAAAAAATTGTTGGAACTTACATTTAATTAGCATCAAAAGAATGACTGAAAAAAGCATTATAGATATTAATTACATTATTATTATTAAATTAATATAAATGTTTCTTCAAAAGTCAGGCTTCATGTGGAAACTTGTTAGAAGACAGCTGCTTAATAGTTCTACAGTTTGCTAATGTGACGGAGAAGAAGAAAAATCGTTACAAGAAAAATGTATCAAAATCTCTGCCCCATCCAAATTGCTACATTTTACCCCCATGCATAATAGCTATGTTCTACAGTATTTACCGTAGGTTGTTGTATCTTTGCCTTCATCACACACCTATTTCTCTGATATCTTTCATTGTCTAAGTTTTCTTTCTCTTGTACTTTTTCCACATTTCTTTGGGCACATTTTTTCTGTATTATTTTGATCCCATTCAGGTAAGTAATTCTGCTTATTTCATTGATTTGTGCATATTCGCAGACACCATTGAATAAAAACCAATCAAACCTATCCTTTCCAGTCTCCATATCCTGCTCTGTTAATTAAAACACTACCATCCTGTTAAAGAGAACTGCATTTTTTCATTCCCATTTCAAACTGTTGCTTCTTCACCTGCACAGCCTATGCTGCTTCCATGTTGTAGTTACATGTACCATAGTACTGCAAATAACAATAAACATTTATCAGCCAATGCCAGGCAGTGCTTAGCATAGTGTAGTGTACCACATTGCTTAATGATTATCACTTGCACATATTAATTCTTTTCTCATTGCAATGCATTTATTGTAACATGCATATATTACAGCTCTAGCAAGCCTTAAACTTTGCAATAATAAATACAACTTCTAGTAAGCTTTACAATAATGAAAAAAGATCTACATGTACTGTAGTTGGCTAATACATTGTAGCTATGCTTTCAATAATACCACATCCTTGATTGTGCACAATGTGCAATATAGTGTAGTCACCATGTTTGTGCAATACCATGCTTGTGCAATATAGATAGTCAAGTAGTGAATCATTTCACAGCTCCATTATAATCTCCATTTGCCAGTGCCATTGCCATTTCATCATGATCAGTCATTCTACCACCAATGTCTGGGTTTGCAACAAACCAACTGTTTAGAATGTCTGCATTTTAACAAAAAAACATAAAACTCACTTTTCTATGTTCACCACTTCTAGCAAATCAAAGTGTTCATTACTGTTATATTACTAACTTAAGTTGTTCCTGAAACGCATTTTGAAGGTGAAGAAAAATTTAAAAATTCTTGATGGTTTGTTACAAATCCAGACTGGTGTTTTGCAATGCGTTCCTTTCTGCTTTCTGTGCTTACTGTGTTCTTCCACAGCTTAAGCTCCAATCCAAACGTCCCGACTAGAACCGCTGAGATGAGTACAGAACCTTTTTTAAAAATTCAGAGACATGAAAACCTGACCAGGTACTGTGATCTGAAACCATGTGGGGTGGAATCGTGGAGCCCAAAGTTGCCTTGCCATTTCCCAGTCTGTTGTTTTGTGCTGTGTGTGTTTTGTGTGGTTATATTGTTGTGTTGGACTCTGTTGTTGCCGGATGCAGTGGACAGGTTCAACTGAGGACAAGAGATCTGTATCTGTATAGCCGGTATAACTGCCCTTTGGTCAAAATTTCAGCATTTTTTTAACCTTCCCATAACCAGGACTTAGAATATAGATTGTTTTTTGTTTCATTCCAAGAAGTTACAACAACAAAAAATTGCCAACTTGGAAAGAAATAGAGGCAAAATTCCAGTATTTTTAAAACCTTGCATTGTCCTAAACCAGGAGTTAAATGTTGCTATTTCATTCTAAGAAGTTACAACCAAAATAAAACAAGTTGGAAAGAAAAGTTGACATTTTTGGAACCTTCTCTTGTCCTTAGACGAACCCTGTCCAGCAGGTAAGACGTTCACTAATCCAGGACGGTGTGGTGTTAGTGCGGGGTGGTGGGGTGTGTGTTGCCGTGGTGACAGTAACTATGGTGACGGTGGTGGGCCAGTGGTTTCCATGACGACCGCTCCAACCTGTAATCTGATATCTCCTAGGTTCAGAACGTTGACTTGACCCAATATCCCGGCTATTACGTCAGCGGGGTCGCCGACCTTCGACCTTACGGATCGCCACCACAAGGCGCGGAGGGCTATACCATTTCATCCACGTGGGAGGGGCAGGGGTACCAGACGGAGGGACAAGCCATGTACCAGAACGGGGTTCCCGGAATGTACGGGTTGCCAGGGCAACAGTACGGGTTGCCAGGGCAACAGTACGCGTTTCCAGGGCAACAGTATGGACAGACCGGAATCCCCGCCATGTATGGAGGTCAGCAGGTCATCCTGTTAAACGGAGCGCCCGGATTCATGTCGGAGGGTGATCGTGTGGTGAATTACGGCGTACAGACCGGGGTGCACGGGAAATCGTTCGTGAACGTCGAAGAGCTGAAACCGCAGGAGGTCGAAACAACATCGACGTTCACATCGTTCGCGTCGGGAAGCCAGTTCGACGAAATGTCCGTCAACAGCACGGATCTGGACTGGAACGAGGTCGACTTCGACCAGACCGTCTACAACTACGGGATCGAGCAGGGGAAAGCAGGGCAGGCGGTGGTGAACATCGCGGCGCTGCGAAACAGGAAACGGAAACAGGAGCTGCAGAGGGAGGTGCAGTTTGTAGAGGAGGAAACCCAGGTGTATAACTACGGCATCGACAAGAACGCCACCGGGAAGGCCATCATCAACCTGGACAGCCTCAAGCCGCCCAAGAAGAAAGTGAAACGTAAGAAAGCGAAAGCGGAGGAAGAAGAAGAAGGGGAGGTGATAGAGTGGGACGATTCTGACGTAGAAACCGTTGCGACGGTCGAGTCGTTGACGGACGGGCAGACGGACGAGCGCCCGGACGAACGGTTTGACGAAGAGCGGCGGCGAATCCGCATGCAGATGGAGCAGCCGATCGTGAAGCGCCGGACGTACCACATCGACGAAACCGATGAAGATATCCATGTAGACGACTCCACTCCTGTCTTCGAGGCGTTCTTCCGCTACATCGGCCATGGAGAGCCGTACCCGGAGAAACCGAAGGTGAAAGAAGTGGTGGAATTCCCCAAGTGCGATTTCACCATGCCCGAACGGCTCGATTATCAAGAAGGGCTGACAAAAATTGAAGAAAGGAAGATCCGACCGGCGGAACGCAACCTGGATTTCGAGGCCTTCTTCCGACACTACATGGAGGAAGCACGCAAACGAATGGAGACGCCAACCGTCACACGTGAGTGGGTGGAAGTTCCCGGGGACCACGACGTTCCCAAGGATACGGTCAAGCCGAACTTCGACGCTTTCTTCCGTAACTACCCGGATTTAGAACCAGCACAGCAGGTGGAGGAGGAGAAGAAGAGTGAGAAGGGGGAGATTCTGACTTTCGAGTCGGAAGAAGTGAGGATCCGATCTACGGATGAAATCGTGCGCGGGAAAGTGGAAGAAAAGCCGGCGGAGCGCAGCTACATGTGGCCCAACTTCGATGAGTTTTTCCGTAACTACCCGTCTATGGCGAAAGGCCGCGAATTTGGGATACAGTGCAACGTGAAAGATGAGGTTGACGGTGCGAGGGCACGGAAGATTGGAGTTCTTCAGCGTTACCGTCGTTTGGTGCGCGTGGCAGCCAAGCGGTACAACCTGGTTCTGTCAGCGAAGATCAAAGTCGCGCGGATGTGCAAGGAGTTCCACCTGTCGGCAACCAAGCTGGTCGTCTCGGTTCTGTCCGTTTTCACTAAGATCGACTTCGGGAAGATGTCCTTCAAGATGGAAGGGTTCACCATCTTAAGCCAAGATGTAAAGTCTCGGGTTTGGTTAATTCACGTGTCCAGAGCTCAAAATTGGCTTGAAAAAACATCAATGTTGAATATATGAATGAGTGCAATTTTTTGCCACATTGGGCTAAGCACAGGTCACAGTAAAACGTGTACAAAGTTGCTAAATACAAGGTGCATTAACATTAAATATGTTAGAATTCCAGCGGTTGTTGATAAAATGAAAACCAACAGGATGGGAGTTGAGGAAAAATCTTCTTTGTGAAAAGACCAGAAAAAGCAGAGACTTCTTGAATGGAAATGATGTTCAAAAATGGAACTTTCAGTTTGGAGTTTTCAGAATGGAAAAGCTGTTGCTTGGAAAGACCAGGGAAAGCTGAAGTTAATTGAATGAAGCATGTGGAAGTTAAAAAATGAAAACTATTTAAAGGAAGGAATCGTTTTCTGAGGAGAGACAAGATTCCAATGGATTTTGCGTGAAGATTCCGTACAGAAACCTGCTTGTGGAATGAATACGCTGACTGCAAAATTGATCTGCAAATAGAGAAATATTCCTATCAAGAATTCATGGAATTCAGAGCAGAAACCTTGGGAGTGTTTCCAAAGGAAAAGAAAGTCTCCAACTACAAACTTCAGACTTCAGAACCCATTTGTCAGTTTTCCAGGACGGAATTCAGATTCCTCTTTGAAAAATTCCTACAAGTGTATTGACTTACAAAGGAATTCCTACACAACGATGCATAAAAACATCCCAGTCTTCACCAAGCATTCCTGATAGCAAAGGAAGAATCATTCAATGTAGAGTTTCTTATATCCCTATCATACAAGCCATTTAAGGCTCAAACAATCGTGATATGTTCGACTCAAAAGACATTCAGCACTACCAACATTGTAATAGTGGGCATGTACATGAACCATTGAAACTTGTGGTGTACAAAATTCACAAACGATGAAGGACAATTCTGAGCTCTGGACCAAACTTTCTAAAGGTGGCAAACGCAGGTGGTGGTTACTATGGTTACTATCAGCCTATTGTAGATGCCTTAGTATCCATGCCCCCCTCCCCCTCGACCCCTGACCTTGCACCGCTTAACTTAACCTCTAACACAGCCATGGAATTGGGGTGACCTTGAAGACTTCTCCAATTTCTCCGGAACGGAATTGCAGAAGTCTTATATAATTTCCTTCCAGGTCGCTAAGAAAGCGTTTTCGTAGAAAGATTTCATTTGTTTTGTTTGTTTGTTTTGATTTTTTGTTGACATGTTTGTCTGTGACTTGGGAAGGCAATCTTGGGCAATCACTGTTCCCCAACACCATTATGACCTTGAAAAAAAGACTATTATGGTCTGCCCCATTCATGTATACATCAGTACACAGGTGTGGTAACACCTGGTGATTAAATGACCTTGAAAACGTCATGCGCGATTGACTCATCTTCTCTACTTAGCCTGAGGCTATTTTAGGGGTGTAACAGATAAATGCCTTTCATATCTTCTGTTGGCTCGAAACAAAGAACATGAGTCACGAAAAAACTTACTCATACCCCCTGTGTCATTATCAAGGGCTTAATCATGTTTTCCACCAATATTTCAGACTCAGACAGACTGAGTTTTGTCTTTTCAACTGTAAAATTCCTTGGCTGAATCATCGTCTCTGTATTGACTCATGCAGCTTTTACTGCTGTAGAAAAAGAACATGACCTTCATGTACATGTAGTTGACCTCTAACTTCATATTAGAACATGCTTCTAGGTCATAGTCTGATATTTGTAGTTTCATGCCATTTCTTTCTTTTGCTAATCTTTTCTTCCCTCTCTCCCAACAGCAGGTTTTATGCATAGTTATTTGTAATTCAGCACAGTGGTTGATGCCAGTGTTCGTGCTTTGAAGAGCCCCCTGTAGGCCAAATGTGGTACTGCAGATGAGGGTCATGAGCCTACAGTGGGCTGTGACAGAAATGAGTGGAAAAATGTTGAGAATTTCCAAAGGCTGAAAGGAAAACATGGATTTGCATAGCATGGATTTTTGCAGCATTTGTATTCTCTTGAACAAAAACACTTTTCTTAGAAATTCTTGATCCGAAATTCGAAGCCCAACAAAATTTGTATGACTCTCTTCACAATGCCCAGGTCTTTCAAAAGAAAATGGTTACTTACAACATTCTCATACAAATTTTGAGTATCTTTTTGACAAACCAACCAACAAGCTCTGGTTCTGGTATTATGACCAGAGTTGTCTAAGCTGAGGCCATGAATTCTTAGAATTGTTATCAGTCTTTAAGGCTTCACTTTGCTCTAGTAAAACTGGCATCTCCCACAGTTAACATACACCTTCCTACAAGAACCCATCTGTTGCTAAGCAACTGCACCAATCATTCTTCTTCTGCTCATCTGCAGCTCCAGAAGGACGATGTCAGTTTCCAGTCAGACTGGCAGCTCCCACTCTCTAACCCTCACACAGCCTCATCTGTTGCTAGGCAACCCCTCCATCACCATATTCTCTTCATCTGCAGCTCCAGAGGGGCGATGTCAGTTCCCACTATCTAACCCTCCCTCACACACCTCCATCTGTTGCTAGGCAACCCCTCCAATCACCATCTTCCTCCTTCTGTTCATCCGCAGCTCCAGAAGGGTAATGTCAGCTCCCACTATCTAACCCTCCCTCACACAGCCTTATCTGTTGCTAGGCAACTCCTCCCATCACCATCTTCCTCCTTCTGTTCATCCACAGGCGATGTCAGTTCCAGTAAGACTGGCAGCTCCCGCTATCTAACCCTCCCTCACACATCTCCATCTGTTACTAGGCAACCCCACCAATCACCATATTCTCTTCATCCGCAGCTCCAGAAGTGCGATGTCAGCTCCATCTATCTAACCCTCCCTCACACAGCTCCCTCTGTTGCTAGGCAACCCCTCCATCACCATCTTCCTCCTTCCATTCATCCACAGGCATTGTCAGTTTCCAGTCAGACTGGCAGCTCCCACTATCTAACCTTCCCTCATACATCTCCATCTGTTGCTAGGCAACCCCTCCCATCACCATCTTCTCCTCATCCCCAGCTCCAGAAGAGTGATGTCAGTCTCCACTGTCTAACCCTCCCTCACACAGCTCCATCTGTTGCTAGGCAACCCCTCCCTTCACCATCTTCCTCCTTCTGTTCATCCGCAGCTCCCGAAGGGCGATGTCAGTTTCTGCTATCTAACCCTCCCTCACACATGTCCATCTGTTGCTAGGCAACCCCTCCAATCACCATCTTCCTCCTTCTGTTCATCCGCAGCTCCAGAAGGGTAATGTCAGCTCCCACTATCTAACCCTCCCTCACACAGCCTTATCTGTTGCTAGGCAACTCCTCCCATCACCATCTTCCTCCTTCTGTTCATCCGCAGCTCCAGAGGGGTGATGTCAGCTTCCAGGAGGTCCAGACGATGCTCAGTACCGCTGCGCAGGAGCTCAACATGGCGTCCAGCGAGCTGGTGGTGGCGTCGAAGGGAACCCATGAGCAGCTGGCGCAGGCTTCGGGCAAGTTCAGTAAGGACTTCAGCCTGCTGCTGGAGGCTGGCATGCAGATGGCCGCACAGACATCGGTACGTGGGAGCAGTAGTAGTAGTAGCAG
The DNA here is from genome assembly GCA_013266295.2 of Branchiostoma floridae x Branchiostoma japonicum. Classification (NCBI taxonomy): domain Eukaryota; kingdom Metazoa; phylum Chordata; class Leptocardii; order Amphioxiformes; family Branchiostomatidae; genus Branchiostoma; species Branchiostoma floridae x Branchiostoma japonicum. The sequence goes on from CM023838.1 coordinate 581,050, forward strand.
TAGTGGTAGCAGTAGTAGCAGTAGTAGCAGTAGTAGTAGTAGTAGTAGCAGGCTTCGGGCAAGTTCAGTAAGGACTTCAGCCTGCTGCTGGAGGCTGGCATGCAGATGGCAGCACAGACATCGGTACGTGGGAGCAGTAGTAGTAGTGGTAGTAGTAGTAGTGGTAGTAGTAGTAGCATTAGTAGCAGTAGTAGCAGTAGTAGTAGTAGTAGTAGTAGTAGGTGTTCGGGAAATTCAGTAAGGACTTCAGCCTGCTACTGGAGGCTGGCATGCAGATGGCAGCACAGACATCGGTATGTCTTACAGAAACTCTAACTATCAGGCATTTCCCCAATGCTCTAGAGAACTTGTAGGGTCTCGAAAGAGCTTCAAGATCATACTGTTAAGTCATTTTCAAATTTTCACCAGGCACTGTATGTTGAGAATAGAACTAGTTTTTCTATGCTGAGAAGTAATGATGTCAGCTAAGAAAGTTCAAAGGAGATTTCTCTCAATCATTGTCTAAATTACCACAGCAAAATCCCACTAGTGATTCATCCGCAAACTGTTCATTCCTTCCCTCACTCCCAGGATGAGGAGCAGCAGTCGTTGATGGTCAGTAACCTGAAGAGTATCTCCATGTCGTCTGTTAACCTGTTCATTCCTTCCCTCCTTCCCAGGATGAGGAGCAGCAGTCGTTGATAGTCTCTAACCTGAAGAGTATCTCCATGTCGTCTGTTAACCTGTTCATTCCTTCCCTCCTTCCCAGGATGAGGAGCAGCAGTCGTTGATGGTCTCTAACCTGAAGAGTATCTCCATGTCATCCAGCAAACTTCTGCTGGCTGCCAAGTCCCTCTCAGCTGATCCTAACGCACCCAACGCCAAGAACCAGCTGGCTTCGGCTGCAAGGTTTGAAAAACATCTTTAAGTCACACTACACTGTCTAAGAAAAGAATAAAGATGCCTAGGCTTCAAGTTGTATCAGTATAAGAAGAGATAAGATGTTGTAAGGTTGTACAAAATGTGGATACGGAAAAAAATGAAAACAAGCAAAAGCAAGAAGCTACATGTTAGACATTTTACTAATAACCTTCTCCCTGCTGCCTAATGCCATAACCAATACAAATTTGGCACCCAGAGGCTAGCTTAGCAGAAAGAAGAGAGAAAAATACTGAGAAAAACTTTTGAAGTAGTTAAAAGGGGAAGCAATTTAAAGCCACAATGTTTACATCTTGCTAGTAACCTTTACCAGCTTGTGTTGATTTGCTGATTACCAGATTGTTTATGTTTATTTGTTTGTTTGTTTACCTTGCAAAAAAGAGAACAACTTGAAAACTTTTTTGAGTAGGTAAAAGGAGGAAGCATTCTAAAGCCATGATGCTTATGTCTTACTAGTAATCTTTACCAGCTTGTGTTGATTTGTTTACCAAATTGTTTATGTTTACTTGTTTGTTTGTTTTCCAGGTCGGTGACTGACAGCATCAACCAGCTGATCAACATCTGCATGCAGACCGCACCCGGGCAGAAGGAGTGCGACAATGCCTTAAGGAACATCGAGGTAAGGACGGCTGCATCTTAAAGGAGTCAAAACTACATCTTAAGATTTAGGGGAGGTTCCTGAAGAAAGTGCTTTTTTTTCTTCCCAGTCCTCCTTTTTACAATGCTTACATCTTTCTGTAAGGGTGGCAATGTCTTGAAGGAAGTCAAAGCTACATCTTAAGGTTTAGGGAGGTTCATGAAGAAAGTGCCTTTTTCCTTCCCGTCTTTCAGTCTTTCTTTTGACATGCCCTCACCTGTAAGAGTGGCAATGTCTTGAAAGAAGTCAAAGATACCGTCTTAAGATTTAAGAGACCTACCCCAGGAATGTGCCTTTTCCTTCCAAGTATTCTAGTCTTGTTTTTTACACGTCTTCCTCTCCTGTCTTATAGTATGACTTGGTTTGCCTTTCTTGTCTTCCTTGTCCCTTTATTTACTCCTTAACTCACACCTAGCCATCTGAAGACACACCTGAGACAGGTGACACACCTGAAGACACAGGAGAGAAGGCAGAAGAAACTGCAGCAGTACTTAAACTTTTCATGCTTTGCTTTGCTTCAAGCTTTTGTATTTTCCATACCTTTTTGTTTAATGTAGAAGCATCATCATTTTTTACTTTATAATTATATCATCTTTAGTTTTCTACTTTTATTAACCTCACACTGACATGTATGATTTAGTTTGTATTTTAACATAGCTTTAACTCTTGTGCTGTTTTAAGTGTTCCTTTGGCTGTTTTTGTTTTCCATCTTGCATATTTCAGATGGGCTCTTTTCTTCCTTGCCCCTTTCTTCCTCTCACTCACTCCTAGACTCCCACAGAAACCGAGAAGACGGAGAAAGCTGAGACTTCAGAAGAACAGATCATGGAATCTACTGTACTTTGTCTTAGTGACCTTCGTAAAGTCTTTTCTCAAGAAATCATCACTACATGACTTGTTTTTTCTTGAGCATTTTTCACACTCATGTCTTTGAGTTTTTTCTCTTGTTCTTCATCTTTAAGTAACTCTGCTAATATTTAAGTGTTTTCTTATGTCATCACTTGATGACTTTTTCTCATCTCACACTAACTTATTTTTAGTACCACGTTCTCGTTTCTTCTTTCTTCCATGCTGGTTTTGAGTCTTTCTTTTCTTCTCTCTTTCTCCTCTCCATCTCTCTCTCTCCATCCCTCGCTCGTTGCCAGACGGTGACAGAAATCACGGAGGTCCATTCCTCCTCCTCGGTGGTATCCACGGAGACGAGGAAAGTGTCAGAGCTGAAGAAAGACATGGAGATGCACATCGTTCTGCCGCATCCCGACATCATCACCAAGAGTGTGGAAGTCTACATTTCTCACTTCAACAGCCAGACAAGGGTTACTGTCACCTCACATCTGCTTGAAACTTGCTTTTATTTCTCTCCCCTTTTAACTTTTACACAGGAACTCTGTTTTTTCTGTCACAATTTCGTCACAAAAACCCCTCCAAACTGACTAGTGTGTATTGTTGATATCTTGATGCAAAGTATCAAGGTGTGTCTTGCTACATTTGTGTAAGATTTACAATGTTGATGGAATGTCTTGGTTGTGGAATGTTACCTTATCAGTCAGGTGTTGTCCAAACCAAGGCATGGAATTGTCTTTTATCCACATTACCTTCAATTTTGAATGACATGTATTGTTTATTTAGACTATTGCATACTTGCTCTATGATTGAGATTTAAAAATGTCCTGCCCTATCCATAGCATGGAAATAGAACAGTATAAGTGTAGTCCATGTAATCTGGCTGCTACCATTGCAGCCCCAGGGGTGTGCAGGGTAGTTGTCCTGCCCTACCCATAGCATGGTAATGGAACAGTCCAGTATAAGTGTAGTCCATGCAATCTGGGTGCTACCATTGCAGGCCCAGGGGTGTTTAGGGTAGTTTTGACAGTGTTTTGTGTTACAGGTGATGCGCAGCATGCTGGACAACCCCATGGAGCCGGTCAACGACCTTACGTACTTCGATTGTCTGGAGACGGTCATGGACAAGTCTAAGGTGAGGAGACTGTGTCTTAAGATGTCTTCAAGCGCTGTCTTGGAGAAGTTGTTCTCAGAAAGTTTTGTGTGCTTGTCTTGATAGATAAATAGATAGGTTTTAGTAAAGCATAGTTACTATAATTTTTTTTGGCCAGGAATTGTATTACTGAGAGCAAGGTAACATGGAAATTCTGTGTGCTTGTCTTGCCAGGTTTTAGTAAAGGTTTCTTACTAGATACAATGTAGGATATAACATACTAAGAGTTACATGTACTGCTAATCAACTACTATCTTTTACTTATGTTTATCAAGATTTTTTTATTTCTATTGTATTTTGTTTACTGTATTATTTTCTTGAAAATGCAACGAAAATTGAAGGAAAAAAATTTTTTTTTGGATTATCCATAATGTTCATAAGCCATGGGTGGACTTGATGGTCACAAAAACCCAAAATAAATACTTCCCGGAAGTCTTAAATTTCTTGGGTTTTTTTGCAGACGTTGGGAGAGTCGATGGGCTCCATTACCCAGCATGCCAAGAACAGCGAACACGAGGAGTTTGGCTCCGCAGTCACGAGGGCTTCTACAGCCGTCTGCGGCCTCACCGAGGCTGCTGCACAGGTAAGGGTACTTTCTTCTTACTTAAAGGAAATTTCCTTGAAATTCTTCTTAAGCCTCAAGTCATAGCAACACTAGCTGTTGTTGGTTTTGGAACTTAAAGGAATGATGCTGAACTGGAAGATCCACATGAAAACAGAGTCTGAGGGGAAAGTCTGTACCTCAGTGGTACACACAGTTTCAGGGAGTGGGTTTAGTCAGATTCAAGTTTTCCTCCTACCCCTGTTTTCATCTTGTCCTGTTGCAAGATATTTACCTTCAAGTTGAAAAATCAGATAAGGGAATAAATTATACTTCATATCAAGACATTAAACTAAAATGATGTCACATGTTGACCTTTGACTGTAACAAAAATGTCTCCTTATTCCCTCAGACTGCGTACCTTGTGGGCATCGCGGACCCATCCAGCCAGGCCGGGCGTCAGGGGCTAGTCGACCAATCGCAGTTTGCGCGGGCGAACCAGGCCATCCAGATGGCGTGTCAGCAGCTGCTGGACCCGACGACCTCTCAGGCGCAGGTACGGGGCAGGCAACCCAGTACTGTAACAGTAGGTTTCAATTAATACTTGGTTTTCGCAGCAGAATGGCCAGGCTTGCAGCTTTCATCTACGCCACTGCAGCAGAGGAGGAATGTAGGCTTGCTTCACGTCCTTAGTGTTATCTTCCCTAGTGTGTATCTTCCCTAGTGTGTTACTGTAACAGTTTGATACTCGACTTACACTGCAGAAAGGCCACTGTCTGGAGCACAGAATCTGATGATAGGAATATGTTACAACTGTTACAGTTATTATTTTCTCAAGTGCATTACTCCAGTTTTAAACAGTAACATTAGGTTTCTGTTAGTCTTTGATTTATGCTGCAAAATAGCTTGCAGCTTTTGTAGCAGAGAAGAACCTACGTTTTGTAAGTCGGGCTTGCTTCACACCCTAACTTAGGCTTATCTTCTGAATCAATACAGTAGATTACAGTCTATTTCTCTGCCTTAGCAAACTTAGTCTACAGCAGCAGCATACCCAGCTTTCAGCTTCTCCCTACAATGTACAATGTATGTTTTTGTTTTGTTTTTGTTTTTGTTTTTTAGAAATTGTAACATGACAATACAAAGTGTGCACTAGGCAGCAAGTATGCTGGTAGCGTGCACACCCAACACATAATACTCATTTACACCTGAGTCAAGTGGGGAAAGTCGTGTAAAGTGCCTTTCCCAAGGGCACAAGATCGGCGGCATGTCAGGACTCGAACCCGGGGCCTCTTGGTTCCGAGTCGAGTACTTTGTCGTTGCGCCACCGACCCCACCCCATGTCTACCATTAGATAGCAAAGAGGAAAACCTAAGCTTGATGCAGTGTTATGTTGCAGCTGTAGATTATAATTTGTGCCCTGGTGATTTTTTCTGCCTATTTTAGGTTCTGTAACTTTCACTGTAGCTTTTAACTAGTTGCTGTTTTATGCAACAGATTAGTATGTTTTGATTTTTGTGCTGCAAAGTTTTCAACGCTTGCTTTATGTTCTGACATAAGTACATCATACGATTATACAATAATTATTGTGGTTTGAAAATGGTAAATATTAACCAACAAGTAAGCCATGCTAATGCTGGTTTCCCGAGTCACTTTGCATATTTTCTTGTATGGAAAATCCTTTATTCAGCCTGACCAAAACTAACAAAATTTTTGGAATATGCTACAATTATGGCAACAAGTTATGTGGATTGGTAAAATACTATGCAAGATTTGTGTACAACACAACTAGATTAACAAGGTTTGTATATAGTGTACATGGGCACGTCGGCAGAACGTACTGCGTCTGCGTGAAACCGGTAATGTATTGTTCACAGCACTTTGGCAGAACGTCTCATATAAGGTTGTATTAGAGCATATAAGGTTGACAGCCTGTCTGTAGTTTTCAGATGTTGTATAGGAAAAGATATCGTCTGCTACAGGCAAAATTTTCATGCAACGTTGACCAAACATCCAACGAAAAACGTGAAAAATCAGGGTTGTGCGCAGGCGCAGTACGTTCTGCCGACATGCTTGTCTAACAGGTCATACAGTAGACAACAGTTCTATAGCACATCTGTATTATGTACTACATGTTTGTGCACGTGGCACCATTTCTCACGCTTCTCCATCTCAGTTCCACTGTGTGTGTTTGTGTGTATGTTTGTGTGTGTGTCCTAACTCTCATCTCATCTCCGCTCTCACTCTCTCTCGAACTAGCGCGACCGCACTGTGCCCATCAAGGTAGGTTAGGCCGCCCTCAACGCTTCGCTTTCCACGGCGTCAAAGCCTTCCTCTCCACAGCCCAATGCACTTCATGGCCTCAATGTTTCACCCTTCATTGCATGGACCTAATACTAAACAGCCTCAATGCTTCGTTTTCCACTGGACCATCGCATGGTTCCCTCTCATTTTTAACCCTTCACAAACTGATTCTTAACCTGCCACAAGCTGATTCTTACCCTCCACAAGCTCCCTTCACAATTTGATATCTTAACCCTTCATACATATTGATTTTCAACCCTTCATACACTGATTTTCAACCCTTCACAAGCTGATTTTTATACCCTTCACAAGCTGATTTTTATACCCTTCACAAGTTGATTCTTAACCCTTTACAAGCTAACATATCTTCACTGGCCCAGCACTGTGCACTAAACAGCTTTGCTGCCTTGTATGGCAAGGCCCCTACTCCCACCTTGCCTCTGGTCATCCCTTGGCTCAAAGTCCAGAATATTTTTAGCCCTTTTTTAAAGCCAGATGTTTGTTTTTCCCCTGCAATTTCTCTGCAAATGACAGGTTGCCCCCCCCCCCGCACCTCCTGCCAATAATCTCACTCCACCCCCACCCCATCACAGCATGGACCATTCCACTTGCACCATCCTTGCTTCTTTCTAAACTCTTGTTCTCTGCATGTTTCTCAGAAAAAATCGAAAGGTATTCAGAATTCTAACAAGTGTCAGAATACATAATACAAAATAAACCAAGCAAAAGATAGTATCCACTACCTGAAATGTCTGACTTTTCAGAGAATCTATCCAGTTGCTTGAGTTATTCTGTATTATGTAAAAATTAATGTTCTACCTTGATGTGTAACCTTCATCGGGATAAATATGTATAAGTAAGCACGTCGGCAGAACGTACTGCACCTGCGCGAAACCCGTAATGTGTTGTGCATAGCACTTTGACAGAACGTCTCATATAAGGTTGTATTAGAGCATATAAGGTTGACAGCCTGTCTGTAGTTTTCAGATGTTGTACAGGAAAAGATATCGTCTGCAACAGGCAAAATTTTGATGCAACGTTGTCCAAACATCCAACGAAAATGTGAAAAATCAGGGTTGTGCGCAGGCGCAGTACATTCTGCCTACGTGCTGTATAAGTATATCAACCACTAACCCAGTACTACATGTGCATCTCCCCTGCCTGTAGTTCTGCGTGGTAACGGTTGCTATGGGTGTATGTTCTGTAGGTTCTGTCTGCTGCCACGGTGATCGCCAAGCACACGTCCTCGCTCTGCAACATGTGCCGCGTCGCCTCTACCAAGACTTCCAACCCCGTTGCTAAGCGACACTTCGTCCAATCAGCAAAGGAGGTCGCCAACAGCACTGCCAACCTGGTCAAGAGTATAAAGGTGAGGAGGTCAAGGGTGAAAGGGCAAATTATAAGGTCATTATGGTGACCAGCCTCTCAACCTCTGTCCTGCCACTTGCTTCATAATGTGATCCAACACCATAGGGTGTCTGCTACATCACCAGTTACCATGGTGACAGACGTCTGGTCCAGGTCATTGACCTTATGTGTTTTGAGAAAAAAAAAAGAAACTGAGCAAAAACAATACATGTATGTTGCCATCTGCAAAAGAAAACGAGGATTGTTTTAAAAGAAGGCAAGAAGGCATTAAGTAACTGAAGTGTCATTAACTTCTGTAAAATTCTTGACGAGGAATGTTTTTTCCGCAGGCGCTGGACGGGAACTTCACGGAGCAAAACCGTCTGCAGGTTGCTGAAGCCAGCAGGCCGCTGATGGAAGCCGTGGACAACCTGACAACTTTCGCTTCCAACCCCGAGTTCGCCAGCGTGCCTGCACAAATCAGCATAGAGGTGGGGGCTTGTATCCAGAACCGTGACTTATCCAGAACCATGCTTTATCCAGAAACATGCTCAGGCATGGTTATGGATTGTCCAGCCGTATCCAGAGCCGTGTTTTATCGATAACTACATGCATACTCAGGCACAGTTCTGGATAGTCCACCTGTATCTAGAACTGTGCTTTATCCAGAACCATGCTCATGCACGGTTGTAGATAGTCCACGCGTATCCAGAACCGTGCCTGGGGGCAAATCTATGTTCTTGGATACGCGGAGACTATCCAGAACCGTGCCTGATCCTATAACCTTCACCCATTCAGGCACAGAACCAGCAAACCTTGACCAAGAGTAAGAAATGGTAGAATCATAGGAATTAAAAAAGTTCAACCAAAATGACATCAGATTTTAAAAATTTTACACAAATTTCACACATTTGTGTAGATTTACAAACTGCATGCTGATTGGCTGATTTCTCTCACTTTCCAGGCACGGAAGGCACAGGAACCAATCGTAATCGCCGGTAGAACCATCATCGACAGCACCAGTTCCCTCATCACCACAGCCAAACTTCTGGCCGTTAACCCGAAGGACCCCCCAACCTGGCAGCTTCTGGCCGGGCACTCAAAAACTGTCTCTGACTCCATCAAGAGGCTCATCGCTTCCATCAGGTGAGTACTGTGGTTGGTCAGTTTAAATCACTCGAGGAATGTGATTGGTCAGTTTAAATCACGTGAGGAATGTGATTGGTCAGTTTTAATTTTTGAATTTTGTTTGCTGGATGCTCATAAACTGCTTCTAGTATCAGTCTCAATCAAAAGGCTCATCACTTCCATCAAGTGAGCACTGTGATTGGTCAGTTCAAACTTCAGAAGGGATTTGATTGGTTGTTAAATTTTGATTGCTGGTCTGATTGGTCAATTCAAATTTTTTGAACTTTTGTTCACAAACAGGGACAAGGCGCCTGGCCAGCGTGAGTGCGACCGTGGCATCGAGGCGATTAACCAGTGTATTCGTGACGTGGACCAGGCTTCGCTGTCGGCTGTCACTCAGAAACTGGAGGCCAGGAACGAGGGAACAACACAGGTTTGTGTTTGTTTGTTTGTTTATTTAGACCTGAAAAAACAGGACAACAAAACATGGTGCTTATTGACCCAAATGTCTTTAAGAGGAAACCATTCCTTGAGAATGCTTGTTCCACAAACTTCTAGCAGGAATCTTGATGATTCAAGTCAAAATGTCTAAGACTTTTCTTAGACAATCTTTAAGGTTTCTTTCATGACCCAGAGGGGCAGATTTAATGCAGTTCTCTGTTTCTTCAGACGTTCCAGGAACAGATGAACAATGCTGCCCACGAGATCGGGAAGAACATCGACGGGGTCGCGTCGGCCGCTAAGGAGAAGGCAGAGAAGCTGGGACACCAGGTGGGACGGTTACTAAAGTTCTATGTTGCACCATTGTTTTTCATCAGTTCTTTTAGGACATGTAGTAGGGATCGCTTCGTAAGTTCTGTTTAACTGGCAAATGTTAATAAGCCACACTGTTTTACCTTTTATTCAAATATAAAAAAGATTATGGTGTTGAAATGTTTTGGATTATAGACAGTTGTACCCTTAGCCATGCCAATTAGAGTACTGTGATCAACACAGAATTATTAAAGTCTCTGTGGTAATACTTGTTCTTTTTAGTGCTAAATCATGATTTTTGTCTACTGTTAGAATCATTACTAGTACAAAGTTAGACACCAAGTTTATGGTGATTATTCAGTGCAATTTTACTAGTGTTTTTGGTCATTCTAAAGATTTGTGCAATCCATGCATGCTAAATTCCAAAATTATTTATTTGTCTCCGTGATAGTCCAGCATTGATGCTGCATGTCAGTGACTCTATCTGTGAGCCATATTAATGTTAATGTTTGACTGCCAACGATTGTAAATGTACAGCAAGAAGTAATTCAGCCTACATGTATGGCTGCAAGTTCTTGGTTTTATGAATAAACCAGTTCAACTTGATTGATTGATTGATTGATTGATTGATTTGTTTCTGTCCCCAGGTGACCCAGCTCTCGTCTTATTTCGACCCTCTCGCCTCGGCCGCGATCAACCTGGCCTCTAAGACAATGAACTCCCAGAAACAAGAGAATATCCTGGAGCAAACCAAGACGGTCGCTGAGTCCGCACTGCAGCTGGTCTACACCTCCAAGGAGGGAGGTGGAAACCCCAAGGTGAGAACTTAAGACACTGAAATCTCAAGACATTAAGGTGTTGTTTAAGGAAAACAACTGGATCCATGTATGTCTTTGGACAGAATTTAATCACTTTAGACAATGTTCTTTGTCATAATATGATTATTAATGTAATTTATGTATTTTTGTTCTTCATTATTATTACATGTATTTAGATTTTGGGCATGATTTAAAAAAAACTGATGAGATTTTTTTATTTCTTAAGTTTTCTGAATTGAACATAACTTTTGAACATCGTGTTTGTTGCTAGGCGACCCACGCCCACGCAGCGATTGACGAGGCAGCAGAAGGGATGAAGGAAGCAGTGGACGATCTCCTTAAGACGCTAGACGAGTCGGCCAGCGAGACAGGAGCTGTCTTCGGCATGGTGGACTGCATCACCAAGGCCATGACTGACGTGAGTGGAAAATTCCTCGTTTTTTTTGTTTTAAAAAAGGAGTTTTGACTGGTTGTTTGATTTTGATGAGTGCTCTTATTGGCCAGTTGGCCAGTTCAAAACAGCAAGAAATTTTTGATTGGTTGTTTGATTTTGATGAGTGCTCTTATTGGTCAATTCAAAACAGAAAGAAATTTTTGAATGGTTGCTTGATTTTGATGAGTGCTCTTATTGGTCAATTCAAAACAGCAAGAAATTTTTGATTGGTCGCTTGATTTTGATGTGTGCTCTTATTGGCTAATTCAAAACAGATAGAAATTTTTGAGCTCTTGATTTTGATGAGTGCTCTTAGACTATTGGTCAATTCAAAACAGAAAGAAAACAAATGGCAAAACAATCTTACAGGATTAATCTTAAACAAAGGCGCAGGGATAATCTTAATCAATATGTCAAGAAAAGTCTTATCAAATTAATATAATAAAGCAAAAAAGAACATAGTGTTGTTGCCACTGCCTCTAACACTTAGGAACACTTGCTTCTGTATTTGCAGAAAGTTTCTCCACAGAGCTAGTGAAATTTCTGACAACTTACAATACTGCAGGTAACAGAGAAAAGTGTTCTACTTTGTTTTGTTGATGTGAACCGGTTTGTTGCCTTGTTGTTGCCAGATGGTGGACGGCAGACTGGCGGACAAGCCTGACGGATCGTTTGTCGACCATCAGACCAAGATGGTGAAAATCGCCAAGCAGATCGCAAGGACTTCACACGACATGGTTTGTTGATTAACTCAATTCAGTTATTATAATAAAGATAAATACACACTGTGACAATGAACCAACAAATGCAAAGAAAAACATAGCTTCTATCTAAGTTCCATTGTATACTAGCCTGGTTACCAGACCTATTTTAGCTCTTGAGGCTGTACCCTCTCCGCAAATAGGAGAGGATACAGCTAAAAGTAGGTCTGGTAACCAGGCTAATTATATATATAACTTAGCAAGTTGAAAACAATATTCTAGTTAGTAACTAAGTAAGTGAATGATGAGTTAATAATGCTAACTCTCTGCCTCAGGCCCAATTCTCCCTCTCTCCCTCCCCCAGGTTGGTAAGGAATCGCCCTTCCCAGATGGGCTGGTTAAGTTAGTTAATCCTGTTATTAACTAATTAACTCAATGAAAGTTAACAATGTTAACTCTCCTCCCCAGGTTGGTAAGGCGTCCTCCTCCCCAGATGAGCTGGGTCCGCAGGCCAACGCCCTGTCACATGACTTCTCCGAGCTCGCTGTGCAGAGCAAGGGTGCCATGGCAACCATCAACAGCCCTGAGGTACGTCACTGTTTGTTTGTTTGTTTGTTTGTTTGTTTGTTTGTTTGTTTTTTTATTCTGTGATTCTGCCTTCTATGTTTTTGTTTTGAATATTGAATGCAGGTGATGTTGAAAATACAATGTACTGCAGATAAAAAGTTTATTTTTATGATGACTATAAAGATATTATGATATGAAAGAATGCCAGGATAAGCCAAAAGGTGGACTGTTCGACTAAAAATAGGGAAATTTTATTTGTTTTTACTCCTTACTACGTGTGGTTGTCAAGATTTGTTGATTGACATCTTGGTGATAGGCTCTGAATTACCATACATTGACATTAAGTTCAACTTGTTGTTTTTTCATACTAGTGAATACATGTTTTATGAACTTTGGACCTCTCAATTGTCACACTGTCAGACATAAGAGAACTTTTCTATCATCAGCAGTAGAACTGTGGAACAATCTTCCTGAGGCAATAGCTATGATTAGAGACAAACAGAAATTCAAACGTGAAGTTAATTCTTTCCTCAGTGCAAAACCTTGACAGCATTCTAGATCTGTTTATCACAGTCCAGCTGCTAGTGCTGTGGAGAGCTGACATAGAAAAATAGAGAATAAACTTTTAAGAAAGAAAGAAAGAAAAAAATTGTAAAATTGTCCACTAATCGCTACATTGTCCACTAATTGCTACATTGTCCACTAATTGCTACATGTATCGTTCTGTTGCAGCTTTCGGACAGAATCCGTAACTCTGTGCAGGATCTGGGGAACTCGTGTGTGGACGTGGTGAACAACGCCGGCGCCATCCAGAGTAATCCCTCCGACACATACGCTAAAAAGGACCTCATTGAGAACTCAAGAGCTGTCTCAGAAAAGGTATGCGGTACTGTGGAAGTCATAGTGAAGTTAGTGAAATATATAAGACCACACCGCTCTCTTTTTCTCGAGTCTCTGGCATTTGTTAGGGAAAATTCATCAAAAGGACAAGATGAAAACAGAGGGCTGGGAGGAAAACTTGAACCTGACTACATTGACTCCCTGAAACTGTATGTACATGTACCACTGAGGTACAGACTTTCCCCTCAGACACTGTTTTCATGTGGATCTTCCAGACAGTTTTCATGTGGATATTCTGGTTCCAAACCAACAAATATGATTCCTGTCACTATAGTTATGATGTACAAACATTTGTAAGACTAAGACCTTTCTTTTATTTCTAGGAAAGCGATTTGTCTTCTAGTTTTTCAGTTTGGTTTTACAATCATGACAAATTAAAGACATACTTTTACAATCTCGGCTGATTTGAACTACATTAATTTTGTAATTGAATGATGTTAAAATCAAACTTGTTTTTGCAGGTATTGTTTGTGCTAGCATTGCTTCAGGCCGGCTCCGTGTCACACAGGCTTGTTTATTTATTTTGTTTATCTATTTGTTTGTTTCAGGTATCGTTTGTGCTAGCGTCCCTCCAGGCAGGCTCCCGCGGCACCCAGGCTTGCATCAACGCAGCGAGCACGGTGAGCGGAATTATAGGTGACCTGGACACTACCATCATGTTCGCTTCCGCGGGAACTCTCAGTCCGGAGATGGAGGACGAGGCATTCGCAGATCACAGGTTTGTTTGTTTGTTTGTTTGTATGTTTACCAAGAAGGACAACATGTTTTTGCTCTGTTTCTTCTCCTTCCCTTCCAAACAAATAAGGTCAATGACCTGGAACAGACGGCTGTCACCATGGTAACTGGTGCTGTAGCAGTCACCCTGTGGTGTTGGGTTACATTATGTAGCAAGTGGCAGGACAGAGTTGGAGTGGCTGGTCACCATACATTGTATATATATGAATGTGTCTGAGTAACAAGGCTAGATCATTACTAAACATTATGCATTTGCTTTTCAGAGGATACCTTAACTTTTAGTCTTTGGTTGTTTACTATATAAAAAAATCATTTAAGTCATTCAAAGACCTTAAAGTTTTGACTAGGTTGTTCACAATTGCAAGATTGCATATATTAGAAGAGTGCCACCGCACAATTGCTACACCATCAAATATGTCTTCTGTGAAAAACATTTAACCCATCTTCTAAACGTCTTACCTTAGAGAGAACATCTTGAAGACAGCGAAGGCGCTTGTGGAGGACACGAAGACGCTGGTATCAGGTGCAGCGTCGAGTCAGGAGCACCTGGCAGCGGCTGCACAGTCGGCTGTGGACACCATCACCAAGCTAGCGGATGCCGTCAAGTCTGGTGCAGCTAGTCTGGGACCACAGGATGCAGAGGCACAGGTGGGATCTTTTGTTTGTTTGTTTGTTTGTTTGTTTACTTGTGCTTTTATGTAGTCTGGGACTGCAGGATGTAGAGGTACAGGTCAGGGGGGTTATTGTTTGTTTGTTTGTTTGTTTGTGCCTTTATGTAATCTGTGACCACAGGTACAGGACACAAAGGCACAGGTCAGGGGGTTTATTACCTTTGCCTAGAAGGTCCTAGAAGGTTATGTTTTGGGTAGCATCTGTATGGATGTTACTAGGTGGGACTAGGTAGGTAGGCAGGTATGGATGCTTGGATGTACGTGGTTTGGCAGTATAACTCAAGAAGTTAGCATTCTGATGATCTCTGTTGACAGAGACTGTGCTTGGGATCTCTAGCAGTGTAGAATGAATTGGGGATCCTGCCAGATACATGTATTACAATCTCTACCCTGATATGAATTATATAAAATTATATATTTTGATATACAGTATATGGTTCTTCTATAATTACTCTATGGCAACTTTCATTCTGTGTTTGCTGATACAGCAGTATTTGTTTTGTGTTGCCAGAAGAAGAATATATCATGCACCTTTGTCAATGACTTAAACAATGATTTCAGAGGTTGATAGCCTTGCTATTTTTCTGTGTTTTTCTGTTGTCTCCATTGGTATTTGTGCCAAATTTCAATCTGTCAGTATAATTATGTACATGTATATTGACTGCATGTACACAATGTCCATGGTAGTTTTTGTAAGGATGGCCCTGTGTGTTTTTCTCAGGTGTTGTTGATAAACGCTGTGAAAGACGTGGCCGTGGCTTTGGGAGAACTGATTGAGGCGACCAAGAACGCGTCGGGCAAACCTGTCCAAGATCCGTCTATGGTGCAACTGAAGAACTCCGCCAAGGTACGCCCCCTGTCTGGCATGAGTGGTACTGCAGTGTAGATGATGTGGCCGCTTGTGATTGGTCGGTTTTTGGTGTGATGCAAACTGGGAAAAAACGTACACGCTGACAGGTGGCTGCTGGGATTTTACAAATTTTCCGAGAAAGATTAAAAAAATTTTTTTAAATCCTGCACACTTTTTTCAAAGCTGTCTTGTTCAATTTTGAATTAAAGATATTTTTAAGACACAAATTGCTAACTAAAGGCATAGTTTTGCAAGAAGACCTTTAGTTCTAAGACCTTTATTCAACAAGTCCGAAGCTGATGTTGTGCATTTGCATTGCCATGTATACATACAGTACACCACACATTATAAGTGTTCCCATGTGCCCTAAACAGTAGCATGTGTTTTTTACCCACCCCCACCCATACACCCCATACATGTACGTACGTGTGGCGCTAACCATGAACTCTGCCAACGACAGCGTTCTGCAATTCCAAGCAATGTTCATGTTGGCATGACAACGAGAGAACGACTAATGTAGAGTCACCACTACCATTAGATACTGTACGGAACGTATATTGTATTGAGGCATGGCATCTATTCATGGACTGCCATTCTAAACCTACATGCACATGTTGAGATGTCGTCAGCGGATTTTTGTGCCCGATGCGTCCGGCGAGAGAGGAAACGCGTGCGTGCGTTCGGCAAAAGGTAACGTGACACCATTCTACATTTGCTACATTGTTGCAGCTGGCATGTTGCTAGTATGGCAGACTGTCACAGCATGGCTTCTTTGTTACAAAGTCTCTGTATCTGGAATGCTGATTTCCTCCACTGAATGCTTCAATCCTTCTCTCTATCTCGCTGTATGCCTGTCATACTAGCATCCTGTCAGCTGTTGCTTCTTCCACTCCCTCTTTCCTTCCCACTTCCTCCACTCTCCACCTCTTTCCATCCTTCACTCCTGTCTTTTCTGTGCCAAACTCTCCGATTCAAACCTTTGACAATTTTCAAGACTTCTTTTTTTCCTCGAATATGGATATTTCTGTCCCTTTTCAAACTTTATCTTGTTGATTTTTTTACAGAAAAAAATTATGCTTTGTTAGATTTCTGCTCTTTTTATATTTTTTCTTTCTTTCAGCTAAGCTAGAGTTTGCAGAATAGCAGCTTTTCTTTGTTAATGATGTGTGGTTGATGCAGTTATGGAGGCATATGATATATGCTATTATCAAAACCTAGATCTTTCTCTGCATAGATATTCAGTAATAATCTGCATGTAGTACTGAGTAGGGTTTTTTTTGTTTTGGAAGTTATCCTATAGTAAAGTAACTATGATGTTTTTCTGTGAAACATGTATTAAATTTCCTTGCCTTTTGTATTTGCTTCTTTTGGTCTACATTTCATCAAAATTTTAGGCCACACCAATTTATTTGTTTGGTTTATGGATAAATTTTGAATCTGACTACATTCACTCCCTGAAACTGTGAGTACCACTGAGGTACAGACTTTCCCCTCAGACTCTGTTTTCATGTGCATATTCCAGTTCAGTATAATGATTCCAATCAAAGAACCAACAAGCCAACTTAAGAAGTTCACGAATAAACAAAAGGTCAAACCACCAGGTTTCCGGCCCTCCCATGCATGTTTATTTATTTCTCAATCGTTATATTTTGTTTTATTTGTAAGTGCAAAAACAAACAAACAAACAAACGAATCAAATTGGTGTGGCCAACAACAAAGTCTTAAGGAAAGAGAGTTGTAAGTAACCAGTTTTTCTTCCCATTTTTTCCTCTCATATATAGCAACTCCTTCAGGACATCCACAGTCAGTACATGGTCACGAAACCCAACCAGCCTCGCTGGGAGAACTACATCAATAGCCTGGCTAAGGAACAGACCAAGAAATCTTCAAGTCGAACCTACGTCACTAAGACATCCACCAGCCAAGTAGTGACAACGAAAACCCAAACCCAGGGGTACATGATCGGGAAAACTGTCGAGAAGAAAGAGATCATGCCAGACGTCAAGAAGAAAGAGATCGCACAAGACGTGCCGAAGAGAGAGACTGCGCAAACCGTTGAGAAGAAAGCGGTCAGAACCCAAGTTTCACTGCCACCTCCGAAAGAAATGCGTAGGCAGCCGTCTCCTGGTTATAGCGACGTGTCAGACACCGAACGGACCGAGACGCCAGTTCACGAGCTTTCGGAGGAGCCGTCGGAGAACGTGTTCGACATCGTGAAGCGTTTCGAGCAAGCGGAAATGCGTAGGCTGTACATCGAGGAGGGGCGAGACAGTCCGGTGTTGCGGCTACGATCGCCGAGCCCACGTCCGGAGTCTCCTCTCGTGAGGCGGGCGAAGTCGCCGAGTTTGGAGAACCGAACGGCTTCACCCAGACACCGAGCTACTGAGGTCCAGTCTCCCATCACGTATGTGGTGGAGCGCGTCATCTCACCCACCTTGG
Organism: Branchiostoma floridae x Branchiostoma japonicum; assembly: GCA_013266295.2. Lineage (NCBI taxonomy): Eukaryota > Metazoa > Chordata > Leptocardii > Amphioxiformes > Branchiostomatidae > Branchiostoma > Branchiostoma floridae x Branchiostoma japonicum. Next base: position 598,785 of record CM023838.1, read on the forward strand.
AGAAGTCTCCTGCTGAGGAAGACAGCCCCAAGACATCTTGGGACACGCCCACCAGGGCCCTCAGGCCGAAGTCGCCCACCCCAGAGTCACAACCAGCCCTTCTTCCTGAGAGGAAGTCCCCAGTTGTAGGAAGGAAGTCCCCAATTCCAGGGAGAAAGTCACCGTTATTAAGAAGTCAGTCCCCAATTCCAGGAAAGAGGTCGCCCTTATTAGGAAGTCAGTCCCCAGTTCCAGGAAAGAGGTCGCCCTTATTAGGAAGTCAGTCCCCAGTTCCTGGAAGGCTGTCACCCGGGGATCGCCCCAGGTCTCCCTACCTCAATGTCGTCCACTCATCCACAGAACGACCTTTGACCACTGAACCCCACGCCAGGACCCTTGACCTCCGCCCCTTGTCCCCGAGTTGGAAGGGCGGCGACCCGGAAGAGAGGATGGAGAAGAAAGTGCAGTTCACGAAGGTTGTTGTGCGGGAGTCGACAGATCAGGAGCTGGAGAAGAAGCTGAGAAAGAGGAGAGAGATCGCCGACAGCGTGATCGTGGGAGAACAGCCATCAGTGATGGAGACAGGAGAAGATGAGGCTGGGTTTGTGGAAGACGTGGAGGAGGCGGGAACACCCGGAGCGGAAGCTGAGGTGTACGGAAGCCAGTCGATGGTGAGAAGCAGGGAGGCCCACAAAGTAAGTATGGAGGAGGGGGGACCTGGAGGAGTGGTCCAGCACCAGCCTTCCTCCACTGCATCACCTGTAGTCCATCCTCCACCTGAAGATGCACCAACCATCTCTGAACCTCACCTGCCTAGGGGTTACCTAGCAACCGTCTCCATGCAGCCTCCACCACCACTGCCTGAACCACCTGTCATTCATCCATCTGATCACCTAGCAACCGTCTCCGAGCAACCGCTACCTGAACCACCTGTCATTCATGATCACCTAGCAACCATCTCAGAACCACCCCTGCCAGAACAACCTGTCATTCATTCTCATGATCACCTAGCAACCATGTCAGAACCACCTTTGCCTGAACCACCTGTCAGTCATTCACCCGATCACCTAGCAACCGTCTCCGAACCACCTTTCATTCCCCCACCTCCACCTGTGTCCGAACCTCCATCAGAGCTGCTCAAACCACCTGATTTAATCACAGAAATCGATCAGGTCGGCGAAGAAGTCGAAACCTCTCAGACAACCCAGACACCAACAGACCTTATTCCCCCTCCTGATGTCATCGAGATTCAGGAGAGAAGGGAGGAGGAGACCTCCAGCATCAGGACCACTACCTCATCACAGCACACACAGATGGAGACGGAGGAAACTGTCACAACATCAGAAGCAACAGAAGACACTGAAACAACCGCAGAGAGGAGCAGCTACATTGGATTCGACAGTCCCGTACCTGAAGAAATGGCGGAAGAAAGACCAGAGGAAGTGAAGACAGGCACTTCCCCCGAGTCTCTAGCAAAGATAGCAGCGGACAAGATACAAGAAAGTGAGCTTGAGGAGTCAGAATCTGACACAGATATCGAGATGTGTTATGACGTCACTCCAGGTGGACTAGAAACCATTTACGAACTGTCAGATGAACAGGAAGACCCACATAGTATGGAGTTTGAAAATGCTTTGGAAAACGTTCAGTTCGACGAAGAAAGCGGAAGGTGGTTCGCTGCTACAGGGATGAAGCCCGTGTTGGTAGGGAAAGTCATCGTGCGGAAGAAGAAGAAACTTGAGGAAGTGAAAGTTGAAGAGATTAAGGAAGAAAGCAAGATCGAAAGTGAAAGTTTGCCAACAGTAGAAGAGGAAGGCTTGTATCGAGGACTACCTATAGTCAGGGAGAGAAAGTGGGATGAAAAGTTCCGACAAGAGGAAGAGGAGAGGATCATTCAGGAGCTTGCTGAGGAGGAAGAAAGAGCAGCAGCCTTTAAGAAAGCTGAGGAGGAAAGACTTGCGGAAGAAGAAAGACGGAGAGAAGAATCCAAGGTGTTCCGAGGAATTCCTCTCGTTAAGGAAAGAAAATGGGACGAGAAGTTCCGTCTGGAAGAAGAAAGGAGAATGCTGATGGAGATTTATCCTGATGAAGCTGCTTCGGAGAAGGTGGAGGTGGTACCCAAAGATGAGGAGGCAAGAAGAGATGATGTACTTCTGGATGATGTATCCAGGCAACAGCCTGTTCCATTGGTAGAGTTTCCCACTTTGCTAGAAGACACGGAGGATGACGTGTTCTTACCTGAAGAACCTACAGAAGTCTTAAAGAAAGAAGAACCAGAGATATCAAAGGAGGATGCACCAACCCCGCCTCCTCAAGATGATACCAAGAAGTTGACAACATCTTACGAGGATCCTGTTGTCGAGAAGGAAGATGCTCAACCACAGAAGACTCTGGTTGAAGAGGAACCAGTTCAGGAGCCGAGAGTAACTGAAACAGAACCACACGACTCGGATGTTGGGAAGGAAGAAAAGGCGACGGCAGCAGCAAAAGTTCCGCCTCTGCCGTCTTTCACGGCGCTGAAGAAGACGTACGCAGAGGTTGTGAAGCTTGGTATCATGGACAACGTGGAGAAACAGACCAGAAAAGATGTACAGACAAAACCTGCTGACCAAACTGGTTCAGAGATGCCAACGTCACCGCCTAAACCACAGCAAGAGGCATCACCCTCTGGTATAGATATGCAGAGAAAGACCACAGGTGAAACTGAGTTCTCCAGATCTCCTCCTAAGGTTCAGTTTGAAGACATGACTGTCGTCATGGAGATGTCGGATGAAGAGATGCTGCGAGAAGAACAGGAAGAGCAGGAAGTGTCCTCCCCAGAGGAGGACCAGAGTCTGTCCCAAGAACCAAACCTCTCCCAGGAGGCAAGCCAGAGCTCTTTCGAGTCGGAGACCGACTTCGAGGTGGCCAAACTCTGGAAGAGAGCAGAAATGGGAGAGATGCCGGGACTGGAGGAAGGAAAGCTGTATGAAGCGACGAACTTCGGAGACAAGGAAGAGGAAACTGACGAAGTTTCCACCGTGGAGATGTTGTCTAAATCCCCTCCGAAGGTTCGGTTTAGCCCAGTGGTGGAAATAATCCAGACGAGAGAGGTTGAGCCGGAGATGAGCGAGCAGTCGTCAGAAACAAGCAGCTCAGAGGAGGAGGAGGAGGAGAGCTCTGTCAGCGATGTGAAGGATTCTGACGACCAGGACTCGGGCGGGGAGGCTGGACCACAGGCTGAGGAGGATGCAGGAGGAGAGGATGGAGAGAAGGAGGAAGATGGTACGTATCTTGTCTTGGCATGAAAGTTCATCTGTGTTGGTACAAGTCATTATGAAGTAAAGACTAAACTTTATATCCAACACTCGAATGAATTGGGACTTACCCAAATTTTCAGATATAATTTAAAAGTTTAGTCTTTACTTCATTATATCTTGTCTTAGCTTGCTTCAACATGTAGTTAAAAGAAATCTATTCACTGGTTAACAATGATTTGATATGGTGATGTTTACATTTGTACATGCATGTCTCTATCAATATGAGAATGTATGATGTTTCCTAGATTGTCTTCAGTTTTACTTCAAGCTGTAAATACTGAGGGACGTAATTCAATCTTTAGATGATATTCTTATTATGTCTTTCATTTGAATGCGAAGTTGTTTTAACCTCCAAGGTTTTACAGTATGGCAAAAAATTCAAATATGTAAGTAATACACAATTCAGCCTATAGGCTGCTGTGTTTAACAAATAAACCATTCAGTCATTCATTTGTTCATCCCTTCAGGTGAGAAGAAAGATGATGGAGACACAGGTGAGGACAGGACAGGTGAGCCTACAGGTGAGCCACCTGCCACAGGTGCACCAGAGGAGGATGCTGGGGTCCTGAGCACCGAGAGCGAACTCAGCGCCAGCGAGGACAACCTCGGCGAAGAAGAAGACGTCTCGACGAGCGAGAGGGAGCCAGACGAGCGAGACATCTTCGAGGAGTTGATTCAAGACAACATGGAGCGGATGGAGGAGTTACTGCATCACAAGGAGAATCTGGCTGCGGAGAAGCAGCAGCTTCAGCAGCAGGCGGCGCTCTACTCGCTCGCCGTCAAGGTGTCCGAGAACCGCGGAGCAAAGAGGCGGCTACAGAGGGTGACTCGGAGCAACACTCAGGCTCTGTTTGGTGATGAGGAAGAGGAGGAGGCTGCGGAGGCTGCAGAACGATCAGGTTTGGAGGCACTGGAGAGACGAGTACAGAGAGTGACTCGGAGCAACACACAAGCGCTGTTTGGTGATGAGGAGGAGGAGGAGGATGTTGCGGAGGCTGCAGAGCGATCAGGTTTGGAAGCACTGGAGGGACGAGTGATGGAGGTTACAGACGCAAGCAGTGATTCGGAGTGGAGCAGGCAGCTGGCTACAGGCCCGGAGATCGAACAGTTAGAGATCGCACGAAAGCTATCCCCGCAAGAATCATCCACCACCAAGTCAGCGGATCCGGTTGTAGAGGAACCGAGCGGTGATGAGCTGGAGAAGGTGGGAAGCTGGAACATGGAAGCGATCGTCGCAGAACTGATGAGGGACTACTACCTGTTGGAGGCTGAGTGGGACACGGAAGCCTCGGAGACAGAAACATCAGAAGCTGCAGGGCCTCCGTCTTCATCCACACAGATGCAAACAGCTGCAGTACCATCCAAACCTGCAGGGGGGCGTTACGATGGCTTCCCGTCGCCACCAGACATGAGTGCGATGCAGGAGGAGGAGGGAAGATGGGAGGCTGAGGATGTCACCAGGAAGGAACAGGAAGAGCAGTACAGTCAGCAGAGAATCGACCAATCACAGACGCAGCTGGCTGGAAGTGCAGATATTCCATGGGGAGGGGAGGAGGACCTTCCCCCACCTCCGTTCTTCGACTTTTCAGAAGAAGGTGCGATGGAGGACTATCACAGATACTACGAACCTGACAAGTACGCTGGAGAAACAACTGGAGCTTCCACAGAGTTTCCTGGGTTTGATGGACAGAAGGTGGACGGCAGAAGAAGAGAAGCAAGAGGGAAGGAAGGAGAAGAAGCAAAGGAAGACGAGTTAGCAAGGTTGATCCGAATGGCCAGTAGTGAGCTGTACGGGGGTGCAGACAGTCCCAGAATCATGTACAAACAGCGCGCAGCTACCGACAGCATGGCAGCTACAGATACAAGCTCTATCGCCAGCTCAAGTCGCACGGCAAGCGCTAGCGACTTGGCCGAGCTTCTTCAAGAAGCAGCCAGCGAAGACTTGGAGTTCCTTGAGAAGTATTCCAAGGAGGGGCGTAAGGTGCGCAAGCGGAAGGTCCGTGTGGAGTCCGACTTCCGCTCCCACCTGGAGAAAATCCTCCGCAAACGGCGGGAAGAGATGTCGGAAAAGGAATCTTCAACACCAGAGTTGGTAAAGATGTTCCGGTCAGAGTCTATGGAGAGCTTCTTATCCAAGGAACCAGAGGTTAAGAAGAAGATCGGAGGATCAGTTCCTTCCTCACCAATCCCGTCGTCTCCTGCTCCTTCTTCTCCAGTTCCAAGACGTCGTGAGGACGACCCGCTGGTCCAGCTGCAGCAGTTGTTCACAGGCAGACCCCCCACGGGCAGGGCGGACAGGCCCAAGCAGCTTGTGCTCATCCGCAGAAAGAAGAACGACCTCTAGCTGCAGCACTTCCTGCAGGGACTGTGTTGTAGGTGCAGCAAGATTGATGACTGTGTTATAGCTGCAGCAGATTCTGTTTCATCTGCAGAAAGAAGAACAACCTCTAGCTGCAGCACTGCCTGCAGGAAAAATCACTGCAGCAAGATTGATGACTGTGTTAGAGCTGCAGTAGATTCTAGTCAACTGCAGAGTGAAGAACAGTCTAGCTGCAGCAAGTGTACACAGAAGACTGATATTCTGTAGCTGCGGCAGTTCTGGACATGCTGCAGCAATCCACTGCAGCAAGAAGGATGCTTGTGTTATACATGTAGCTGCAGCAGGAGACTGACCTTTAGTAGCTGCAGAAGTTCTGCAGGGGAAAGTATGCTGCAGTAATTCACTGCAGCACGAGTGATGCTTGTGTCATAGCAGCAGCAAGTTTACACAGAAGAGTGATTTTTTTATAGCTGCAGCATTTCTGTAGGGGAAATATGCAGTAGCTGTAACATTTCTACTGCAGTAAATGATTGTATGATTATGTAGTAAGTGTTGGTTTGGGAAGTTCAGCAAAGAAAGAAATGAAGAAGACATTTTACATTTGATTTTACCTTTGACAGGTATTTAACAGTTCTGCGTGGAAAGGAATCAAGCTAATTATTAGCTGGGGAGGTTTTTGAACAGGAAAACTTGCTGTTCACTGTAGGAGGCGTGATGCTTGTAAAATAGCAGCAAACAAAAGAAACAAAAATACTGCAGAATATCTGTTTTTAAAAGTTTGCTACGGTCTTTCTGTGGGGAAAAAATGCAGTTACTGTAGCAAATGGCAAAATCTGCTTGTAGGAAGAAGAATTAAAAGAGCTTTTGAATCTTTAACATTTTGGAAAGATCTGTAGAGACATAGAATTATTCTTAACAACTCAAGAAAGACTTTGAAGCAGCTAATTTTGTGAAACTAATATCTTTTCTTTCAAATGTAACTACATGACCCTTATAACGGTCACAAAAAATGTCTTCACAGACAAGACTGCATCGTGTATGTTAACTATTATTGTAATCATTGTGAACATTTCATCTGTAAGGCTACCAGTCTTCCACTATGTTGCATACGATGTTTTGTTTGATACCTTTGCTATCATAATTATCATTCATTGTTGCATGATCGTGTTCTATATAACATTATGTACTTAGTACGTAGCAAGAATCATTTGATGTTTGTTTAATATATACAATGAAATTGTAGACTATTTGTAACTTTGGAAGAAAAATATAATGAAGAAAGATGTTGTTTCGTCCTTTTTTTTGAGTAAAACTATTCTGTGATGCCTTTTCTTTCCATCTTGGATGTAGAAATTTTACTTTCAAGTTGGATAAAACTAAAACTAGTAAAGGTATGTGATGTTAGTAAAGGCATGATTGTGATGTTACATGTAGCTCATAGAAAATGATTCCAAATTATCAAGTTCTTCAAGAAGTAAATTGAAGGCAAGGATGGTCATCAAATACTGGTTACTTTGGGTGTAGAAAGCCTTTTTTTTCAAATTTTGAGGCCAGCATGTAGGAAACTTTACATTTTCTGTCATTTCTGTATGAATGGAGATGTTTTGTATCATTTGAACCAGCACATCTCCTTCCATGTTATTTTATATATCTTTACACAAGTCATACTGTATCTACATTTTCTAGAAACTGTTAGAAACATTTTGCAGTTGAAAAATAACTTACACACACATACATCCATGTACATTACATTTCACCAGGTCCTGAAGGAAAACTAAGTAACTTAAAGCTAAATATATAGGGAAAGTCTCTGTCTTCTTTGGATTAAAAAAAAAAGCACAGCCACCTGTCAACTACATGTATAAGGTACATACACAGCCATGTTTGGTGTGTGGGGTCAGCGACCTGTACTAACCTCGTATGAACTTTGACAACCATCTTTGTGTTGGGTCAACCATCTTTACTAACTTGCCTGAACAAGATCACTCTTAGCTAAGGCTGAAGAGGTTGAAGTTCAATCCTGTGATTTCTGGATTGCATTGTGTTGTAGTGTATGGTACAGTTGAAAACTTGAGAATGCTTAGATTTTGAGCCACTAGTAGAAGGATGCTTTGTGTTACTACATGTAGTTCTTTTGTAGAATGAATATATTGCAGCATTTTTTTCCTAAAATCAAAAATGCTTTGTTATTGAATGGTGTTTAAGTGATGTGAAAGCTCTAGTCAACTGTAACTTACAGCGTTTTTCAGAATTAAGTTAGCATCATTTCAAAAATTCAATGTTCCTGCAACCGTAGACATATCTGACTTGTCTGTCATGCTGAAGCCTTGCAAACCCATCTGATAAAATGTTTTCTATTCTTCTGTCTATGGTTGTGCTTATAAAGCAGGTTGACCTGTTTATGATGGCATTAGCATAAGGCATGTACATGTGCTGGTTTCATGAAGTAATCTGAACTTTGACCATTGACCTAACCCTTGACCTTTGCCCCGCAGGTGATGGTGACCAACGTGACCTCGCTGCTGAAGACGGTGAAAACGGTTGAAGACGAGGCGGCGCGGGGAACACGGGCGCTGGAGGCAACTATCGAGGCCATCAAGCAGGAGATGAGGGTACTGCAGTTTTTCTTATAGTCATGCTTCATTCATTCCTAAGGCTTCATTGAGCACGTCGGCAGAACGTACTGCACCTGCACGAAACCCGTAATGTATTGTGCATAGCACTTTGGCAGAACGTCTCATATAAGGTCGAATTCGCGTATATAAGGGTGACATCCCGTCTGTAGTTTTCAGATGTTGTATAGGAAAAGATATCGTCTGCAACAGGCAAAATTTTGATGCAACGTTGACCAAACATCCAAGGAAAAACATGAAAAATCAGGGTTTTGCGCAGGCGCAGTACGTTCTGCCAACGTGCTCCTTCATTGTTCTCTTGTTTATGCATGTGAAGACAAAATTAGTTAGCATCCAGTCTTTCCAACTATTGAGGCCATAAAGCAGGAGATGAGGGTACTGCAGTTTTTCTTATATTCATGCTTCATTCATTCATTCCTTCATTCTTCTCTTGTTCATGCATGTCAAGACATGATTAGTTTGTATCCAGACATTTAAAACTATCGAGGCAGTGAAACTGGAGATGAGGGTACTGCAGCAGTCTTTGTTTTCTTCTGTTCATGCTTCATTCATTCATTCCTTCTATCATTGCTGTTTTGTTCATGCACGTTAAGACAAGATTAGTTAGCATCCAGTCATTCCAACTATTGACGCCATCAAACAGGAGATGAGGATACTGCAGCAGTCCTGTTTTCTTCTGTTCATGCTTCATTCCTTCCGTCATTGTTCTCTTGTTCATGCATGTGAAGACAAGATTAGTTAATATCCAGTTATTCCAACTACATGTATCAAGGCCGTGAAACTGGAGATGAGGGTACAGAGGCAGCCATGCTGTTTTCTTCTGTTCATGCTTCATTCATTCATTCATTCATTGTTCTCTTGTTTATGCATGTTAAGACAGATTAGTTAGTATCCAGTCATTCCAACTATGGAGGCCGTGAAACTGGAGATGAGGGTACAGAGGCAGCCATGCTGTTTTCTTCTGTTCATGCTTCATTTCTTTCTATTTTTTTTGCCTTGTTCATGTATGGTAAGCCAAGATCAATTAGAATCCAGTCATTCCAAGTATTGTGGCCATCAAATACTAGTAGATGAAAGAAAGGATGGCAATGCCAATGTTACCACTTTTTGGTGGTCCCTTAGATAATTTTCCCCATTGACACAAGCATTAAGAACCCTGTCTATAGTGACCACCTGTCCACATAGACCAGATTTTGTCAGTTCCCTCAGTGGTCTTCTCTGGCAGTTTTAACTGTATTACCTGTGCTAGTGGGTGGTCCCGTAGATAATTTTTCTCATCGACACACTCATGCAAGCATTAAAAATCTTGTTTATAGTCTACATAGTGTCCACATGGACCAGATTTTAGCTGTCCTGAGTGGTTTTCTTAGTCAATTCTGACTGTACATTTCCCCCCCCCCCTAGATCCTGAGCTCCATGGACCCCCCTGAAAAGAGGCTACCCCCTGAGGACCTGATCAGGAGCACCAAGCCCGTCACCCTCCTCACGGCCAAGGCCGTTGCCGCGGGAACCAGCTGTCGCCAGGACGACATCATCGCCGTGGCCAACATGTCCAGGAAGTCTGTGGGAGACCTCATCGTCACATGCAAGGTACCCTGTGCACCCCTGTTGTTAATTTTTTTTAAAAACATTTAGTTAAGGCCACACCAATTTAATTTGTTGGTTCTCGGATTTTTTTAGAAAAAATATGAAGCGACCGGGCGAAAAAAAATAAAAATAAAAACAGGCCTAGGCATCCTCTGATAGCCCCAAAAGCTACGATAGCAGCCTTGACGTCCCCATTCCAAGCTGGTTTATAATTCAAACAATGATTTCTGAATTTTTGATCAAACCAGAGCATTGATACATGAAAAAACTATAAAACAAGGCAGACGAGGAGCTTTCTTCAACTGTTTTGGGCAAAATCGGAGCATTTTGCAGTTGATTCAAAGCCTGAATCCAATTTTATTTTTATTTGCAAATCGGAAAAAAATGAAGCGGCGAATCCGAGAACCAACAAATTAAATTGGTGTGGCCTAAAGTGATATAACATACAAAATATACAGAACAAGACTGTGGCAAGCCCTCTATTTCATATATACGTATAGTGTTGATAAATATGACAGAGATTGCAAAATGTTCAGAATGTTCATCTCAAGCACATACATGCATTGGCCTAGTAGGAAAATAATGTATGACAAAAGAGTGGCTTATTATTCATTGATACTGTCTTGAAAATGGAATATTTTTAGAAAGTATATAGCCTCATCCCAAGCTACCTAGTCTTTGTAGATCTAGAGTAGATCTGTTTCCTAGTATTGATAGAAGTTGCCATATGCTGTATCTTATACGATTGGCGATGAATAAAGTTACTGATATTGATTAACTATCAACCTCCCCAGGCCTCAGCGTTCGGAGCAGAGTCGCGTGAGACTACAGAGAGAGCGATGGAAGTGGGCAGGAACACCGTCTCCATGTACGTGGAACTGCTGGTCCATGTCTTATCGGTACGTCTTAAAATCCTACACTAGTCTATCCACTATCGGTTTTCAGACATTTACCTGTACAATGTACATGTAGCTATCTGTACCTCTTCCCATGGTCATGTTTTGGAAGTAAAGATTTTGTAAGAGGTATGATCGTAACAGAGGGCTGTGAGGAAAAATTGGATCTAACTATGATCTGCCTAAAGTTGTGCATGCCAGACTGTCTGTGACTTTCCCCTAAGACTCTGTTTTCAGGTTACAATCTTTTTGATTGAAAAAAAGAGAACTAAAAGATTGTTTGACTGACTGACTGACTGACTGACTGATTAATTGACTGACTGGTTGTTTGGTTGTTTGGTTGAATAACTGATTGATTGATTGATTGACTATTGATTGGTTGGTTGATCAATAGGTTAATTGATTGATTGATTGATTGATTGATTGATTGATCCACAGATCCTCCAGAAGCCGACCCATGAAGGCAAACAGAAGCTGGCCCATTTCTCCAAGCGAGTCGCGACGGCCGTGGCAGAACTGGTGCAGACAGCAGAGACCATCAAAGGTTTGTTTGTTTGTTTGTTTGTTTGTTTGTATGCAGTAGTAGTGTAAACACAGTGAAAAATGAATACCAAGAAGAAGTTCAATATTTTATGTGTATGGTGAGACTTATTTAGTTTATATGTTTGTTTGTTTATATCTTTACCAAGTCCTTGTGGTGGTTAAGCTTTTTTTCCCTCCAATCACGAAGATGAGAATGATTGATCTACTCAGAATTGTGGCAATCTGTAACAAAAAGAGGCCCTGTAACAATGTGTAGAGGGCAATCTTGCAACTTTGGATTGTGCCAATCTTCTCATGGTTTAAGTGGTTTATATTTTCATACTTTTTTCCACGAAAAAATGTATGCACCGCGCGTATGCACCTGTTTTGCCCTCCCTTTCACTCTGTAGAAAATCCGAATATTAAACAAATAAACACAAAGTGCAAAGTAATTAAAAATACAATCCCCCCTACACAGGATCAGAATGGGTTGACCCGGAGGACCCTACAGTTGTAGCAGAGAACGAACTGCTTGGAGCTGCCTCCGCCATCGAGGCCGCCGCCAAGAAACTCTCGGAGCTGAAACCTCGACCTAAGGCCAAGGTAGGTCAGGGGTCAGGGTCGGAGGTCAAGGTTGGGGGTCAGGGGTTAGCTTGGGTCACACCAATCATAATTTCTTCGGTTCTAGGTTGTTTTTAAATAAGAATTCGCCAAATGGACAAGATAAAAACATAAAGGTTACAGCTAAAAATTATGTGTACCGAGGTAAAGACTTTCCACTCTGTCTTCATGTGGATCTTCCAATTTTGGGGTTTTTTTTTAAACCGAGAACCGAGAAATTAGATTGATGTGGCCGTAAGGTCAAGTTTAGGTCAGGAATGGAGTTGGGGTTAGAATTACAGTTGCCATTGATATGGGGCTATAGTACAAATTGCAGACTTGGTAAGGTTTGAAAGTATTTTCATGAGAAAGTATGAAAATCCTTTTGCACATCTTGTCTTTGTGAGATTCATATAAGAAGTTATACATGTACAAGGTCCTGCCAATGAAGACATCTTAAGCAATCCCCACCGATTGTCTCAAGTATTGTAACTGCTATATTATATACATTGTAGCTTATAGCTTGCTATATTAGAATTTAAATGTATATAAACTTTATTTAATAAGCAATGTGGTTGCAATGTGGTCTTTTAGCATTGGTGTCATGGAAATTAATGTGTTGTAATTAAAAAGTGTTGAAAGTTGGTTAGTCTGTGTGTGTGTGTGCTGTTGAAAGTTTCATGGTTGTTGCTGTGAGTTAACATTTCTGCAAATGTCTTCCCTACTGCCTGCACAGAGGTTTGGAAGGGTAAGGTTTAATGCTAAATATGTTCATATCTGTGTTGTTTATCTAGTATTTGTTTGTTTGTTTGTTTGAGGCTTTGTTTATTCGTGAAATATTCAAATCGGCCTGCTGGCTGCTTTTCATTGAGGTCACGAGGGAAGAGGTCAGGGTCAGACAACATAATATAACAAGATACGGTTGCATGGTTCAAATTCTACCAAGTACAATGTTTATAAAGAAGCTGAAATATATTCTTGAGTATTCTATTAATATTGTATAGTTCAGGATAATGATAGAAAGAGTTAGGAAAGGAAATACACAGTATCTCACTGGGTAAGGTGAAATATTTCTTTAAATTTCAATCTTACTTTCATTGGAAGTTTTCAAACAAAAAAAATTATGCACCTCCTTCTCTAAAATGGAATAGTCCATTTGAGTCACTGTTTGTGAATGTACCGAGTTGTGTTTTTCTAAGTCTTGTTTGTAAGTTGTAAAAATAGCACATCTAGAGATCCTGGCATGTTCTGTTACCATAGCAACCACACCGTGTCCGTGTCCGTGGAACGTTGTTGCCTAGCGACCAGTTGCCTAGCGATCCGGAAGCCTTGTGGTGTACTGGGTGATATGTTTGATATTTGGTTGTTACCTTCTATCCAACCAATATATCAAACATATGATCCAAGGCCCCATACACACAGCCAATCCTGCCTGCTGCTGCACCAAGACCCCATATGCACTTCTTGTTGTGCACGATGTAGATTAGGTGAACATAATACTAGTAGATCAGATTGTTTGTACATGTTAGTAATAGACATTTATAGTGAAAAATAGAGCTAGATTATAGACATTTATATTTAGATACTGAATTTTGACAGCATTTTCTTACTTTGGACAAAGAGTAGAATTGTGAGAATTGTAAGAATCTAAGGATTGTAATGAAATAGTTTTCTTATTTATATTTAGATGCTAAATTTTACTAGCATTTTCTTTCTTTAAGTTAAGATTAGTAGTAACATTATAAGCATTTCAAGGATTATGTTGAAAGATTTTTCTTTAATGATATCTGTTTACATTGACCAGGCATGGTGTACATATGGAAATATCAGTACAATTGTGACACGTGACAACCCATGCATTGTGCATATAACGTTATCGGACAATATCTCAAAAATGTATAAATACTAGTAATTCCAACAGTAACTGTAAAAGCACATTCTCTTCCCATACTACATAGTATTTGTAAGGTAGATTAGTCTTATAGTATGTTTGTTGTTATATAGCAGTAGATGTCATACTTTGTACCTTGTACAATTGTTGTGCAATAAAGTTTATATTTTTGTGTTGATTTTGTTGTCTGATTTCCCTGTCCATCACCAGGAGGTGGATGAGACCTTGAACTTCGAGGAACAGATCCTGGAGGCGGCCAAGTCCATCGCCGCGGCGACCAGCGCGCTGGTGAAGGCAGCGTCCACGGCACAACGGGAGCTCGTGGCGCAGGGCAAGGTCGGGGCTTCCCGCGCCATGGCGTACGACGACGGACAGTGGTCGCAGGGACTCATCTCAGCGGTGAGTTGTTTTTCTTTGATGAAGCAAAACTGCTGTGAATCATCTAGCAAGAAGTGATAAGAATACACACTTGGTCATAAAATAGATGATGCTATTATTATAATATTTAACTCTATTACTTATACATCCAAGTATCAAACAAAAGAAATATACATGCAGTTGTCTCAGCTGTGAGTTGGACTGGTTAGGTTTTGTAGAAGTTTTCCTCTATGAATTGATCATCAAACTCCTGTAAATCATCCAGTAAGAGTCCAACCTGATATAGAATAGATGACTATATTTCACTATTATACAATGTACATACAAAACAGAAATACACAAATAGTGGTCTGAGGACTTTGTCTAAAAAAAGAATCTTTTGACTGTATAGTGCTTACACCTGAAGTCTGTTCTTGTATCAAGATTCCTCCTGTTTCTTCGAGAATGTATGTATGATTGCCTAAGACAAAAATGATTTTGTAAGATCGTTGATATTCTTCTGTTTCTTCTGTATATTGATAAGTGCCCAAAGATTTAGAACATGTATCAATGTTCCTCCCATCCCCAGGCGCGTATGGTTGCCGCGGCGACCGGCAGCCTGTGCGAGGCGGCCAATGAGATGGTCCAGGGCCTGGCCAGCGAGGAGAAGCTGATCTCCTCCGCCAAGCAGGTCGCCGCCTCCACCGCACAGCTGCTCGTGGCCTGCAAGGTCAAGGCCGACCCAGACAGCGAGGCCATGAGGAGACTACAGGTGAGACAGGTGTTCTTACCTGGGACAGGTGTTCGTCTTATAATTACCTGGAACAGATGTTTTATCTATATAGCTTTTCCTCTTTTCTGTACATGTACAGGTGAAACTTTTTTAATTGGTTGTATAGGTGTTTTACCTGTACAGGTGAGACGGGTGTTCTTACCTGGGACAGGTATTCTACTCACCTGGAACATGTGTTTTATCTGTACAGGTCTTCCACTTCCTTGTACAAGTGAAACTTTTTTTCTACTCTGTTGTATAGGTGTATGTTTTACCTGAGACAGGTGAGAGATAGGTGCTCCTCTCACCTGCACAGGTGACACAGACTGTTCACCTGTGCAGGTGTTCTACTTAGTCTGTGAACAAAGTTAGGATATACATGATTGTAGTTACGATGTTTGGATTTAAAAGGTCATGTATCTATATGTACATCTGTGTGCGACAATTCTGCTAACATCAGTAACCATAGCAACAAGTAACCATAGCAACACAGTAACCATAGCAACACAGTAACCATAGCAACACATCCTCCTGCATGCTCCTCCTGCCTTTTCTCTACTCACAACTATCATCATCATCATCATCTTTGTGTGACCATCTCACAAGACTTAAGTGTGATTCACCATCACAGTGTCTCTCTACTGTTCACTTCAAGGCTTTTGCAGAGCCTCATGTCGAAACGTCTGTTCCAAACTTCCTCACGGCATTTTCCTGACTTTGTCTAGTTCTGATGATGAAAAACTTGTACTGAAACTTAAAGACATGGAAGAAAAATACATGGAAAGTGTTGTAAATTTGCAAAATGTACAGTCAAACTTGTACAAGTGACTACTTCTACATACAATGTAAAGGACCACCTGGCTATTGTGACCACTTTTTGGTGGTCCCTTAGATAATTTTCCCATTGACACAAACATTAAGAATCCTTGTGTTGGATCAAAAGTGTTAACTGTAAACATGTAACTACCAACACAGATGAACTTTCAAGATAGCATTAAGAATCCTGTCTATAGTGACCACCTGTCCACATAGATCAGATTTTATCTGTCCCCTGAGTGGTCTTCTTGGGCAAGTTTGACTGTATTGTACAGTTGTTTGGTAACATTTCTAGCACCTTTCTGTCCAAAATAGTGACTTTAACACCTTGTTCTGACACTTGAAATATCCGCATGCTATTTTCCTGTAAAAACTTCACACTGACTGTTTTTGTCCAACTTTGTCCACTAAAACTTCTGTTCTCATCTTGACCTCTCACCTCTGACCCTTGCTCCTGTCTGCCCCCCTCCCCCTCTCTACTGCCTGTCCTTATAAGGAATACGTTCAGGTGGGTCAAGGTTCAAGGTCGTCACCTGACTTCTTCCATTCTTGGTGTTTCCATGGCAACCATGGACTTACTTTTTCCTACTAATAAACTTAAAACTTTAACACAAACTAGTTTCTGTTTCCGTACTTAACAAACTAAATCTAAGTTGAGAAAACAAAGCTTTTGAGCCAACACTTAGAAAGAAGAGTTGGAAAGTTGGTTTAATTTATTCAGTTCTAGTTTCTTGGCGTTGGTTCAAAAGTTTGGTTTCATAGAGCAAATCAAAACTAATTTTTTCTGACTTGATAGTTTTGCATTTTGTCTGCATCTGTGCCAGTGACTGTCAAATTGTTTCTTCTGTATCATCAGTTTTTGGGTGAAGATTCTTTAAATATAAGTTTTAAAAGATAAATATAAGTAAGATGAATCTCTTCAACGATAGGCTGACAATTTATGTTTTTATTTGCGCCCACAGCAAGCAGGAAACCGTGTGAAGCACGCGTCGGAGGAGCTGGTGAAAGCGGCGCAGCAGGCCGCAGCCATCGAGGAGGAGGAACGCAACATCGAGCTCAGCAAGAGGCGTGTCCCCACCATCGCCATGGAGATACAGGCACAGGTGCGTTATGGGATACATGTGGGACGTCTGTGATGTTTTGTAATTGTTAGATAATCTCTTCCTTATCCCAGTAAGCAAACAAACAACAAAATAAAATCTGTAAATAGTTTCCATGGAGATACAAGCACAGGTAGTTTATGGGATACGTGCAGGACATCCATGCATATGGTGATGTCACGTTTTCTAATTGTTAAATAATCCGCTCCTTATCCTAGGAAACAAGCAAAATAACAACAACAAAATAATCATTCTCTTCCTTATCCTGGTAAGAAAAATAAAACATGTAAGAAAATCTGTATAAATAGTTTCTTCAGGTTGGTAATTCAACTCAAATAGATAAATAAATAAACTGAACAATAGTTTTTAAGGTACAGAACCTTTAAAAAGCATCTTGGCAGCTGCTTTGCTTGCTGCATCAGGGCAATGTACTGAAACGTCAGTAGAGAAAATAGAGTTAAGAAAACTGTACCAGATCCTGTTGAAACAAAACAAAATCATTGGCAGCTGGTTTTAAGACTGGTAAAAACTGTTTCTGTTATGCATAAATTGTGGCAACAAAAATGTCACTCAAAAGGTGGAAGGCAAAAACTAAACTGCCTGCCTAGCGCACACCTGTGAACACCTGTCTTGTGTGAAACAAAACGAAATCATTGGCTGCTGGTTTTCACACTAAACACTGTTTCTGTTATGCATAAATTGTGGTGACAAAAATTAAAAGGTGGAAGGCAAGAACTTACCTGTCTGTCTAGTCCGCACCTGTACACACCTTTATTTCTTTATTTGGATTTTCCATTGGGCCAAAAACACAATGGAGGGGAAAACAGGCGATTGTTCGCCTCTGCTGGTTGTCTCCCCACAACATATAATATACATAAATAAATAAATAGATAAATAAATAAATAAATACAATAATAATGAGCTGCCAGGTGCACACACCTGTGTAAACACCTGTCATGTGTGACCCCGTTTGACCCTCTTGCAGGAAGAAATCTTAAGAAAAGAGAAGGAGCTGATGGAGGCTCGTAAGATGCTCGTCGCCATAAGAACCGCGAAGTACAAGAACCGGCCGCATCACCAGGACGATTCCGACTAGGTCTCCCACCGGGGTTGTGCAGGTCTCTCACCAACGTTGTCTGTCTTCATTCCCCCCTCTAAGCATCTGTCTCTTGCAGCCTGCAGCATGGTCTCACTTCCTAATAAGGACAAGGGGTGGTGTTTTTGTGGGGGTCTCACTTCCTAATAAGGACAAGGGGTGTTGTTTTTGTGGGGGTGTGATTTTGTGTTGTGACTGGCTCATTTCCTAATAAGGACATTAGGGGTCGTTTTTATCAGGATGGAAAAAGGATGGATTTAGAAAATGTTTGGAAAACTTGGGAAAAGTTTGGAAAAGGCTTGGAAAAAGTTTGGAAAAGGCTTGGAAAAAGTTTGGAAAAGGCTTGGAAAAAGTTTGGAAAACTTGCTAAAAATCATTGTAATTTTTTGCAAAATTTGTTCAGTTTTAAAATTGATCAAAGTAAAACCTTTTGTTTCTTGAAATATTTTCACCACAAAAGTTTCTTTTTTAATTTCAAAGGTTTTTTAGAAAGTAAGATCAATATTAAAAGTGTTAAAAGACTGGAAAAATGAAGATTTTCAAAACATTCGCAGCCAATCACAGCAGAGAATCAAACCTGTGTGTTTAAGGTGTTAAAGCTTGTGGAATGACGTAAGGTGAAAGTATTAATTATTTCCACTTTCACTTTTATCTCCTTAGCTCCAGACTTCCCGCAGCAGCATGCAGCTGTACATACATTCATCTACCACAAGTTCATTTCTTCCCTCTCTCTCTTACTCTTTCATACACTCAAGTTATCCCTTCCTTCATTCATTCATCTATACTGTCATTTCTTTCTAACCTTCTATCCCTCCATGGCTTTTACTAGTTTTAGTCTCATTTTTCTTGACAGATTTCTTTCTTCTTTTATGCCCTTACTCTTTCCCTCAATCCACCATCCTAACTCCTCGTATACTGCACCTTCTTCCCTCTCCCTAGCTATTTTTTCATTCCCTCTATCCCCTCCCTCCATCTACACCGTTTCTCTCATCTCCTTTCCTATTCTTTTATTCCCTCTATCCCATCTCTAAACATACACACAATGATTAAGCTTGTTACCATATTGTACTGTGTGGTGTCAGACAATGATAAACACATTCTACGTTCAACAAGTAAAGCACGTCACCATCTGGCCTGGTGTGCCACGGCCTGCTTGTTTTGTATGATCCAACACTGGTAGCTTTAGATTTGGGAAGACACTGATTGGAAAAGATCCCATCTTCTGCTATACAAAATACATCATAGTATTTCTATATCTGTCATATGTTTCGTAGTTAGAGATATTTGAGTTCCAACTTGATAAGACTTTTTAACGCCGCAGTGTCTTTTTGAATCTAAAGTGAGTGCTAATGCCTTGGTTGTTGATAAAACATGTGCCACATGTTCATAGATGTTCTTCGGTGTGTTTTATGCAAAATTGAATATGTTTGCAGTCTGGTTTTGCTAATGGTAGTTAGTGCATTGATCTACTCTATAGTGACTGTGTAGGTGTCATGCATTTGAATATGGTTTGAATGACTGATAAACTTGTTCCACAAAGCAGTAAATGTTAAAATTTGCTGAAATTGAAGTTGAATGCTGAACTGTATTTCCATACAATGGTGCATGCAACATGCAAGTGAATGTTTTTCCCCTTTTCTGTGCAAAAAATCATTCTTGGTAATCAAATTTGGTCATACCTACAGAATGGGATATTGCACTTTTGATAGCATGAATGACTTTTTAACATGAATGTGCTTCATTTTATGAAGCACAAAACCTAGCAGAATGACCATTATTGTCATATCTGTATTTGCCACTTGCCGTGGTGATATGCTTTTCGTTTTTGGCAACAGCACTCGAGTAGAGCCACTTAATCATCAGTTGTGTCATAGTGTTCGTAGTGACAAAATAATGTAGTAGTAACCACACAGCTAGTGACCACACCACACTCTCTATCCCGAAATGCTTCTCACCAGTTTGCACCTGTTACTGTTGCCTCACTTTGCACTAATCTGTCTACAGCTGAAACCACTATTAGTTTGGCCACACCAAGTTAACTTATTGGTTCTCTGGTTCTTACGAAAAATGGCTCACTAGAACATTAACATGAAAACAGAGTCTGAGGGGAAAGTCTGTACTTTGGAGCACGTCGGCAGAATGTACTATGCCTGTGCATAACCCTGATTTTTCACGTTTTTCGTTGGATGTTTGGTCGACGTTGCATCAAAATTTTGCCTGTTGCAGACGACATCTTTTCCTATACAACATCTGAAAACTACAGACAGGCTGTCAACCTTATATGTTCTAATACAACCTTATATGAGACGTTCTGCCAAAGTGGTATGCACAATACATCACGGGTTTCGCAGAGGTGCAGTACGTTCTGCCGACGTGCTGTACTTTGGTACATACAGTCACAGGGTTGAATATACTAGTAGTAGTCAGAATCAAGTTTTCCTCCCAGTTTCAAGTTTGATTTGCTTGGTTTATATTTCAAAATTCTGAGAACCACAAGTTAATTTGGAGTTGCCTTAGAATCATCCTGATTATGTCTTCCCTCCCCATTTCTGATTGAAATGATTTTCCCCCTTCCCAGCATCATCCGCCCCCAACATCATTAATGAACGCTCCCCTGTAGGGTTCACAACATTGCAATCCCCCCCCCCCATTCCTCTATCAGTGGGCCGCTCCAGCTTAGTTTTATGGATGACATCTTTCTGCACATCAATTTTTTTCCATATTTGTTGGAAACACATTTTAACAGATCATGAAAATGTTAACTTACTTCTTCGGATAGATGCAAATTAATTAAATATTGCAGTAACAAGCTGATATGAATAAAATAAATGATTGTGGACCATAATGATTTATTTATTAGTAGATATATTTTTTTTAAATGAGATTTGGTACAAACATTCCTTGAAAAATGAGTTGATTTTTGTTTCATTCTGGCATGAGATTTTGGGTGTCCAAAAGATGTGATCTTAAGAGTCAAGTTTCCTTGGCCCAACAGCTTTTCCTTCATGTCTTAAAACTTCATATCCTTCCTCTGTTTAATGTAACTTTTATCTAATGTGTACTAGCTGCAAGTTTTGTAAAACATACAAATGTCCCGTTACCATGGCAACAGCTCTCCTGACTTGTTTTTTCTTCCTTCTTATTTCTTGTTCGTCTTCAGGAGGAGATCTTGAGAAAAGAGCGAGAGTTGGAAGAGGCGAGGAAGAACTTGTACAAAATACGGCAAGCGAAATACAAGAACCGTCCCCAACAAGACCAGGACTCCGACGACTGAGCCTCACACCCCTCGCGGGGGAGTGAGCCGGTCCACTGCTAGGATTGTTTGTATAGGTTGGACTGTTCCACTTGGTAACGATAGGGAAGGATGCAAACTTTTTAGATTTCATATTAAGTGCTCTTACAACCATGTATACGCGACAGAGTTTTTCCCCCATGTATATGCATAGGTATAAATACTAGTAAGCCGTTAATTTGTTTGGTATAAACGATATATTATAATAACGTTCACGGAAGTTCTGTGTACCAACTACATGCCAGATACAATGCCTTTCACAACTGCTGCTGTCTTTTGTTACTTACCTAAGAACTATGCTGTGTAGGTCACCAGGAGAAATTTAACACCAAAC
This sequence comes from Branchiostoma floridae x Branchiostoma japonicum, assembly GCA_013266295.2. NCBI lineage: Eukaryota > Metazoa > Chordata > Leptocardii > Amphioxiformes > Branchiostomatidae > Branchiostoma > Branchiostoma floridae x Branchiostoma japonicum. The sequence goes on from CM023838.1 coordinate 620,279, forward strand.
GTTAAGTTTAAGATATAAAACTGCTATATGGATATTCACTCATTTATCATACATGGAAATACTATTAAAGTTCATCTGTGTTGGTGGTTACGGTTAGAAGTTTAACTGTGTTACAATATGATGAAGGAAAACTGCCTAAACTTTCAGCCATGTTGACTATAGCCTTCGTCAAGTCTGAATGACCAGTAACTCAGGTCATGTGACCTGACAGACACGTCATGTGACCTAACAGACATGTGCCATCAGCATTTTGGAGACAGAATTTGTTGAGTTTCTCTTTGTTGTGTTGGAACACAGTTGATCTCCAGAAAAAAGAACATTTATATTGTACAACAACGACATTTTCAGAAGCAAGTAGGCAGTGAAAGTGCAGCCGATGTAGCAATCATGGCAGAAAGCGAAAGTGATAAGGGCTCTAGCTTATAAAACTACGTAACAATTAAGTTGTAGCTTTTTTTCGTAGTGCTTTAATTATAGGAGAAAATTAGAAAAAAATATGATTTTGAGTCGGTGAGAATGATACTTAAAAGGCAATATATGTCATCTCTCCTATAATAGATACATATCAGTTTGGTAATGGGAGTAAGTTTGTGTATGTAGTATCATAATCATATGTGGGGAGGGGGGCGCAGTCGTAACGGTGTGCCAAGATCACTAGTGTCATAGTAGTGGGATAACAGACAATATCACACTGGGTTGATAAAACTGATATCAATGGGGTGATAAATATATGAAATGATAAAATCATGCTGATAACAAACAGATATGAATTACGTACTGGTATCGTACAGGTATCAAGATCTGGGCTTGTTACGTGTAATACGATCTGCTATAAGTTGATATCATTTATACCAACCTGTGATATTCTTGACAAGAGTTATATTATCGTCTCCTATGCCTTCCATACTGATATATTTACCAAATCATAACCGTAATAATTGAATTCTTTGACGAATGATAAACAAGCCGCTTTTAAGGTCATACTGTTGCTCTGTGTTAACATGATTCTCTGCAGGTGATTGGTCAAGCCTTACTGTGCAGATGTATCGGGTTACGCCAGTACTGTATGCTGATTGGCCAGGCACTACACAGATGTATCACGTTACAAAAAGGATTGATGCTGATTGGTCAGCCTTTCTGTCGAATCAGCATATGCAGAATAATGTGCAGGTGATTGGTCAAGCCTTACTGTGCAGATGTATCGGGTTACGCCAGTACTGTATGCTGATTGGCCAGGCACTACACAGATGTATCACGTTACAAAAATGATGGATGCTGATTGGTCAGCCTTTCTGTCAATCCTTCCCCTTGTTGAGGGAAAGATTGTTCGAATCAGCAGATGCAGAATTAAGTGCCATGTTTACATTTATGGAAACCGTTATGCATTTTTCACCTACAGATATACTAGGATATACAGAATCTGTTAGAAATAACCTATTAGATTTTGTGGGGCATTTTTATGATAAGTTTACCGTATCCATGACAACTGCTTCTTGTTAGCAGAGAGAGCCATAACTTTCTCCCAACTTTTGTTTCTTCATGACCAAATATGGACAACTGCAATTGGTTTTTCCGGCAAAATCTTGAAATGTCCCCTTTTTCCCCAGAAATGCTCTTTTTTGCCATAGATATATTAATGTTGGAGGTACATTTATACTAATTAAGGCACAAATGTATGATAGTTTGTTATTGATATCATAAGCTCTAACTATAACCGACATTTGGTTGTTTTGTGATTAAGTTTGCGGTGAACTATAGCAGCATTTTCCACAACCACATTATAGCTTTCCGACATCATGTCTTAATAGACTGCAGTTCATCAGATGCACTCTAGGTGGCGCTTTTGGAGAAGTTCCTTAGGAGGGTTTTCTACTATGCTTTGTAAATGACTCTAATAAAGCATACAGCTTCTTAAAGTTGCCTTGTCACTTTCTTGTACTTTATCTTAAAGTGTTAGCTAAGGCCATGCCAATTTAAGTTTGTTTGGTCAAGAAAACGAATGCATGCATGCAAGAGACTGCTGTATCTTTCTAGTTTTTATTTAACACACCTGTCCTTGGTGCTGAACACCATACACACACAGGTAAACACACCTGTTCTTGGTGCTGAACACCATCCACACAGTCCAACATGCCTGTCCTTGGTGCTGAACACCATCCACACAGTCCAACATGCCTGTCCTTGGTGCTGAACACCATCCACACAGTCCAACATGCCTGTCCTTGGTGCTGAACACCATCCACACAGTCCAACATGCCTGTCCTTGGTGCTGAACACCATCCACACACAGGTAAACACACCTGTCCTTGGTGCTGAACACCATCCACACACAGGTAAACACACCTGTCCTTGGTGCTGAACACCATCCACACAGTCCAACATGCCTGTCCTTGGTGTAGTCAGAGTTGAAAAGTCATAGCCTGAAATATTAGCCAGTTTGAAATGTCTAATTTGTGCCAAAAGGCTACCTTAGCAGGCTGAAGGTTAAGGAACTATTTACACCTGAAGCACAGCTGAAATAGGGTTAAGGATTATGACTTAAAAGTTAATCAAATTACATACAAACACCCATGGCCAAGAGACACAAATACACATAAACAGTACACTTAAGTACAGGCAAATACAAGACCACAACATGTCACTTTATTGTCAGTATACAGATAATATTGTAACTTAAGTATCATTCAAGATGCTATTTATTGTAGCATTTCCTCCTTAGTTATGCAAATGACATCTAAATTTACATAACTGACTATCTATAGTCACCTATGTTATGCAGATGCTACAAATAAAATCAAAACATCACTTCTTGGCAAAGGTAACTTAATGAACAAAACTTGTATATATACTTTAGGAGTAATTACATGTATAACATCGGGAATATGATTCCAGCAAACGTATACAGTATTTATAAGCCGATATGGATGAAATATCTACAAATTTGGCTTTGCCTCTCTAAATAATTAAATTATCGACGTCATCATGATAATGAATAATGACCCTATTCCCATAGTGCATGTCTTAAGATTTGTTATTGCCGTGTTGACTTAAAAATTGTGTCAGAAAAGGCAAAGTTTTGGTCTAGTCGAGACAAGCACAGAGGAAAAAGTTGTAGATACACATTACTAACGTTATGTAACATTATATTGAGGGAAAGACTTACAGTAGATTTCTTTTTCAAGTTTCAAAAAGAAGTGTGAAGTCGTCCAAACCACAAACGTCGTGAACATGGGACGGTCGGGATATTTATAGAGGTTTGTTTACATGTAATAAATATAACCAGCGCGTTCGTAAACCCCACCGAAGGAGATAGAAATTAAAAGAGGCAAAGTCACGCCCAACAGTTTAGTAGGATGATTCCCATTGAACACCTGAGACTTGTTGTGTGACACGTTATGCATGTAATCGCTGGGTGGAGCACAGGTACCAAGTCCGAAACACGGGTGGTTGGCGAGCGGCGCCATTTTTGATGGGGGGTTTCTTCCCCTGAGGAAATGGAGTAGTTCCGGGCGTGAAGAAAACTGGTTATAAAACTAGGCCATTTTGCACCCCTATGTGAAAATCGCAGTTGGTACGCTCCGGCTCACTTGCCCAGACTGTCGTGCGTTGTTATGTCGTGCGTGGAAGTTTTGGATACTTTTTACAAACTTTTCGAGAGAATTTCTCGATTCTTCCCCCCAGTTTTCTTCCGTCAATGTGTTCAGCAACTGTATGAAAGTTTTCGCGGTGAATTTATTCCGTTCTCTGGATATTCTGACGAGAAAACGTGAATAACCTGACCAGTTCTATTTTGAAGAGACGACAAAATGGTGCGCGAGACTCCAAGTTGACGGGCGGTTGACGGGCGGTGCGGCATGGACACTCGTTCTTACAAGGTAAAACAAACTTTTTCGTCAGAATTATTTCCAAGGACTAGTTAGAAACTGATATTTTGTTCAGGTCCGTCTTATTTGGTGTAATTCTTCGAATACCGAGGGGAAATTTCAAGTTGAAAGGGAGTCAACAGAAATGTCCAGCAGAGTAGAGCATTTATGCCCAATTTTGTTAAATATTTTCTCTTTATTGTGTATGTAAACAATTCTACATGTATTTTTCGTGTTTTGTTGGGAAAACATGGAGTATAAATTGTGTTTTTGCAAGGAAAAAGTCCTATTTTTTGTCTTTCGCCACGTGGTGTCTGTCCCACCTGTTGGAATGTGCTGCACCTGGACTAATTAGGTTTTCCCGCCAAAATGATGCGTGGCCATGTCGAGCGCTTCCCAATTTTAGGTAGCGTTTCCTCCCGGTTTTCAAAGCTTTAGCGTTCCATATTGTTCCAGAAGTCCGACCATTGTTTCAATTTTTGTTCTGTGCAAATGTGGCGTCCGAAGAAATTGTATTTTTTGTTCTTCCAGTTGGTCTTTATTGAGGCGTTGTTGTGTTCATTTTTTAGTGGAAGCAAGATGGCGAAACTGCATGTATGTCGGACAACGTGGTGTATAGGAAGACTGTTGTTTTTCCAAGGTAAGGCAACACTTTTTCCTCAAAAAATACTCACAACCGTTGGTTAGAACATGGCAAGGTACAATTTAGTGTAATTCTTCGAATATTGTACGGAAATTTAGTGTAGCGCATGGGGGGATGGGTTGAAAAATGTCAAGTTTCTTCCCTGTTTTGTTGAGTATCTAAAACAAGTTTAATTTTCCGAAGTGGCAACCTGCAACGTCCAGTTCTTAACTTCTTTCATGCAGAAGTCACAGTCTTTATCTTAACTAACACTAAATCTTACATCGCACCCTTTGCACTTTGCACAATTCTACTCTACTCTAAATGCCTCCTCTAACATTCTGCATGAAAGAACAGACTTGCCCATTGTCAACCATGTTGGCTTACTTTTAATGTTAGAGTACGTTATAATGAAGGATTCTTGATGTTTTGAGCAGATTTAGATATACTACTGGTTACGCTTCAATATTGTTTGGTTTGGTTTGGTTTTTATGAGGATCTCCATTAGTGTGTTAATTCACATTGTTCAGACTGTTCTTTCTAGTGGAATTGCGTGCTGGATGGTCTGTTATACTATTGTATGCACAAAAGGCAATTTTTAAAGTATGCATTGTCACCGTTTAAACCTCCTTGGCTTACCTTTGCCAAGAAGGTCATATTTTTGGTGCCATTTGAATGTACTTCCAGATTTGATGTCTCGTGTTCTGGACATGTTTTTTGGTGGGTAGCTCTCGTCGAATACTATTGCAGTTTCACTTTGCTTTGTAAAGGTAGAGGTGTAGTCTTTACTGAGTTTTGTTTTTGTTTTGTACCGCATAACTAGTAAACTTCTCAATACAAGAAATTGCCATGACATAACGGCAAGCAAGTGGCAGGCAAAAAGCGGTTGGCTGATTTGCCAACCGATAATTTGCATATGTCTTCAAATAACTTTAATGTATATGATGTAAACAAAAACAGCAATCGCTCGTATCCACATTGTTCATAGAGGTGGGAAATCTTTCCTTTGTTTAGCAGTGTTCGAAATACCCACTAGCACACTAGCAAGTGCTACCTGATTTTCTTGTGCGCTAGTTGCTCCCTGACTCAGGTAGCGCACCACGTAACCTGAAAATATGTACCGCTGAATTCAAAGGTGCACACTGTGCTACCTGGTTCAAAAAAGTATTTCGAACACTGTTTAGTCTTTCGACAGACTGGTGTTTAACTAATTATCTGCCTTAAGTTAGGAGTCCGCTGACTTGTGTCCTGCCGGGTGACTGCAGACACTGAGGGGGAGGGAAATGATCTTCGGAAATGTTGACAGGTGAGTTCTTTGTCATTTATTTTGTTTTATTCGCATTTGTTTTGAGGGGATTGGGCAAGAAGTATTAGATCTACTTGTCAAGGTCCATTCCCCTGCCTTCTTGTTGTGTGATAATTTATTTATTTATCTATTTATTTGTTTGGCTGTAAAAAGACGATGTACAGCCAGGGCAGCCCAACTAGCCAGGTGGCTATTATTAAGGGCTTGCCCTGCTGACAAAACAAACATTTACACATACATCACAACGCTACAATAGAGTGTGATAATAAAACTCTCTACTTGGTGATGTTCCGATGGTAATGACGGGTGTTTGGTAGATTTTGATTTTAAAATACGTACACTTTTCACTCCAAATAAGATATAAGAGGAAAGACCTGGTATGGTTTGTGCATGTGTGCGTTTTGGTTCCATGTGTAATCAGCGTTGCTTCAGACTGTTTTTTTCTGTAGTTAGGTGACTGCGGTGATGAGGACTTCTGTTTTGGCCAGGTGACTTGAAGACACTGATTCCACCATGTCATAGCATCGCTGCTGACTCCAGTTCATTTGGCAGACATGCATTTAACAGCTACATGTAAGTTGTGTACAAATTCTGTCTTGTTATATTTGCTTGTGAAAGTTTATTGTATGCGGAAATTTCTGCTGTTTAAGTTGGCTAGCTTTAACACGCATACATTATACACTGTCAGTCTAGATGAGACGTAACAAAGAAGTTCTTGTGACAAAGAAGTCCTTTAAGTTCTTGTTCTTGTAAAGAAGTTCGTGCAAATAACACCTTTTACTTATTATAAGAATAATGCAACTTTGTTCTCCATATATACAGTTAGGCTGTTATTTCTGTAGTTCGGTGCCTGCTGACATGCAGTAGTGACGACTTCTGTCCTGACCAGGTGACTTCAGGGAAGGGACACAGGGAGGCTTACAGGTGAGAAATTACTTGCAACGTTTTGTAGGTTAAGATTGGTGTAACTTTAACTGTGTGTCGAAATGATCTAAGTATGACAATTAACATGACTTGTGATATATTTCTCGCTCAAACCAAAAATTAGTTAAACTTTGTTCTTATCTCAGACTGTTGTTTATTTCTGTACTTAGGTGACTGAGGATTGATGCAGTAGTAAGGACTCCTATCCTGACCAGGTGACTTGAAGACACGGAGTCAGAACATGAAGATTCACTACAGGTAAGACATTCTCTTACAACATATTTCTCTTGTCATTTGTCATCTACAGGTAGAAATCACCAGCAAAATTTACCTGATATCAAACATTTTTCATATATTAAACACTACTGTAGTGTTGTGCATTGTTAATTTGTGTGTGAAGGTTTCGGATACTTTTTTTTTGCAACTTTTTGCACGTTATTTTGGGAATGGTATAAAGTGTCATTTGATATTTGTGGCCAAAAACTGGAAGAGAAAAACTATTTCTTTGTCTCTCTCACGTGGAGTGTTTCACACCTATTGGAATGTGCCGCAGGTGGGCATAACTTAAAATGTTTTGTTGTCGCTATGTAGTTCATATTCCTGCCCAAGCGCTTCGCAAAGATGGGAAAGAAAATATTTTCATTTACCATGGAATTAAAGGGAGCATTTTTCTCGCTGGCGTACTTGTAAAGTTAAGTTTTAACCTGAATAAGTTTAGGTATGGTTTCTTGTAGAATTTCAGCTTGTTAGAGGAACATTTGAGGAATATTGTGTTTGCATGCTTGTTGTTTTTGCTTGTTCCACATGAAGTTTTTTTGCTGGGGCATGGACATGGGAGTAGGGCATTTATGACTTTAATTTTGAGTAGGGACAGTAGAATTCAAGTATTTGTTCTGTTCTTGTATTATGGCACATGTCGAGGAACGTCTGTTGGACACCGCATCGAAAAGCTTCTTCCCGGGAAGTTCTCAACAGTTGTTGATGCTCGGATTATGTCTTAAAGTTATATTTGGTTATCAAGCTTAAGTTTATCGCATGCAGAATGTCTGTAGTTTAAGCTGGCTTCAATCCATTTTACTGTACATTTAAGAAAGGGGGTTGGTGATATTCTTACCACTTTCTACTGCTTTTTTCTTAGAAATTCTCTCATCTTGTTGCAGACCTCTCTCCGACTGTGACGGCTTTGCGGCTCCTTTCCAGACCAGAAGATGAGAGTCTATTCCTTGGAAAACGTGCATTAAACAGCTAAGTTGCGTACAAATTACATTTTTGTGATTTTTGTTTTTTTGTTGTTGAAGTCACATTGTTAGACGTTTTGTTTAAAGTAGAAATTTTAACATGCTACGTCCAGTTCTTTCATGCAGAAGTCTAGTTCTTTACCTGAACTAACACTTGGTTCTAAAATTGCACCCACACTCCTCCTAACATACTTACATACATTCTGCATGAATGAACAGTCACATTTTGAATTTTGAACAATGCTGGCTTCAATTTAAATGTTGGTTACAATGAAAGTGGGAAGCTTTTAGAAAACATACTTGACTGTGTGGAGCCTTATCAAATTTTAAAACAATGTATCTTTAATATGTTGTGAGGGCAAGGGTGTAGATTTTACTTGTATCTTGCATCATTCTATGCAATTCTTGTTGATTTCCTTGTTTCCTCATTTTTGGTTGCTACTAATAGAGACCTGTGATTGTGGGTGTTAGACAGATTTGACTTTTTCTTCACCATGCTCATGATGTGATATCGCTTCTTTCATTTTGTTGCAGACATCTGTCAAATTCGGCATCACTTCAGACTCCCTTCCAGGCCAGGTGATGTGGAGAAGAGTGAAGAGTTTCTTCCCAGGAAGACACATGTTGAAAAGTTAAGTTAAAATTCCATTATTCAAGGTGGCTTCAATCAGCTTTACTCTCTGCTTACCAGATTCAAAGCTTTGTGTGTAGATTTGTCAATGTGGTCCATGTAAGATTATTTGTAGTCTTGCTTGACTGTTAATCGTTGTATCCCATGGTATGTAAAACTACTTGACGTGTGTGTGTAAGTTGGGTGATTAACTTAAAAAGCAATTGAAGTAGATTATTTTGTATGTAGGTTAGTAGTAGACTGGTTTATTTACAAAACATACCATTGCAGCCTTACATGGCTGAATTGGGGCATGAGACACTAAAATTCATCATGATTGATTCAATAAGTCGACAATAAAAGGTAAGACACTATTCTTAAACCTAGAAGTCCTGCAGCTGAACTGCGTGAAGTTGTCCTTTGTTCTTAGTTCTCTGCCATGTAGGCTTCCACGTTTAGGGGGCAGCCAACTAGAGAATGTGGGGGATTTAGCTATAGACGTTGCAAAGTTCATACAAAGGCTACGGCGTCTCAGGTACAACGGAGTAAGTGACAGCTGCTCTAGTGCTCTGTCATAGCTAACATAGTTTCTGCCTAGGATTATTCTACATGCCCTCTTTTGTACAGCTTCTATATGCTTTGACTGTAAAGTTCTGGAAGAAATGAGTGCCGAATGGTAGTTTCTTTATTGACATCACATTGTTTATGTTTCATCCAAAAGAACGTTTACTGTTATTATTATGTCAAGTTCTTTCATGCAGATTAGCCACACACTGTATCTGAACTAACAATCTAAAAATCGCACTCTCATTCCTCATTTCTTACATTCTGCATGAAAGAACACTCACTGAAATGTATTGAATTTTCGACAATGCTACCTTCCTTCAATATATTCTACAAGGGAGGGTTTTTGGTGTGTTTTTTCATGGCAGTTCCAAATTTTTTGGCAGTTCCAAATATGCAGTGAAATGTATTTGAAATTCTATTTGTTGAAAATCATCAATTTTGTCAATATGGGTACTACAGATGAAAGTGTACAATTGGTAGGGGATAGAATTGTATATTTCTGGAGCAGTGAGTTGTTGAGTAATCATTAATCTTCATCCCTGCACAGCCACGACCTGGTCTCGACTTCGCAAATCTGTGGCGAGTACTGCAGAAGCTTCAAGGGTTGGACTTGTTGGCCACGCCGAGACTCAAAAGAAAGACTGCAGATAGAAGTGAGGATTATCATGGACGAACAACGTTCTTTCTTGTAACTGTAGATAGGTTTTTAGAAATTGTATCTAAACTTGTCAAATGATGTAGACTTGATGTTAGTATTTTAGTATTGTATAATGTGACTGTTTTTACTCTTCACATTATAACATTGTATAACTGTATGAGAAACAAAGAACCGAAGTATTGTCGTTTGCCAATATCTGTAATTTGATATTGCGCACCGAAAAAGACTTGATCATTCTGAGACTCTGTATCTGTATTCATATAGCCGGAGACATAGCATTGTATAATCGTAGTCAAGAGAGTAAGCTAGAAGCAGCTTGAAAGTAATATCGTTCGACCATTTTGCCAATATCTGTAATTTGATATTGCGCACGGAAAAAGACTTGAGTGGAAAGTTGCAATTGAGCAAGAATTGTCTTGTGTAACCGTTGTATGATTCTGAGACATAGCATTGTATAATCGTAGTCGAGAGAGTAAGAAGCGAATTGAAAGTATTATCGTTCGACCATTTTGCCAATATCTGTAATTTGATATTGCGCACCAAAAAGGCTTCTGTGGAAAGTTGCAATTGAGCAAGAATTGTCTTGTGTAACCGTTGTATCATTCTGAGACATAGCATTGTATAATCGTAGTCGAGAGAGTAAGAAGCAACTTGCAAGTATTATCGTTCGACCATTTTGCCAATATCTGTAATTTGATATTGCGCACGGAAAAAGACTTGAGTGGAAAGTTGCAATTGAGCAAGAATTGTCTTGTGTAACCGTTGTATCATTCTGAGACATAGCATTGTATAATCGTAGTCGAGAGAGTAAGAAGCAACTTGAAAGTATTATCGTTCGACCATTTTGCCAACATCTGTAAGTCAGATATTGCGCACTGAAACTGTCAACTTTGTGCAACTCTTGGAGATTGTAAATTGTATTGTATGTGCCATGTATGTACAGAAAGAAAAAAAAGATATAGATAGATAGATAGATAGATAGATAAGAAGATTATAAATGGACTAGGCTGGTACAATATGTTTGTAGGAATGCTTGGGAGCCCAGAATTTTTCTACGTTGTATCCTTGTGACTAGGGGTATGACTTTGAAAAATTGTGGGGTTTCATGTATTCTTTGAAACATAGTTTGGTACCAGCCTGGTTCATGGTGTGGTTTATTGTGTCTTACCTCTGTCTTTGACTTCTCCCTTCACTGTTTCTCTATTCTTAATTGACTTGACTTGACTGTCTTTGCTTTTCTGGTTTCTTACTTGCCTTTTCTTGTTAAACTTCCCACTTGTTCGCCTTCGCCTTATTCTTCCCTCACCTTGTTTCGCCTTTGCCTTGTTCTTCCCTCGCCTTGTTTCGCCTTTGCCTTGTTCTTCCTTTGCCTTGTTCTTCCCTCGCCTTTGCCTTGTTCTTCCTTTGCCTTGTTTTGCCTTCGCCTTCACTTTGTTCTGCCTTTGCCTTGTTCTTCCTTTGTCTTGTTTTGCCTTCGCCTCTTTCTAACTTCGCCTTGTTCTTCCTTTGCCTTGTTCTTCCTTCGCCTTGTTATTCCTTTGCCTTTGCCTTGTTCTTCCTTTGTCTTGTTTTGCCTTTGCCTCTTTCTAACTTCGCCTTGTTCTTCCTTCGCCTTGTTCTTCCTTCGCCTTGTTCTTCCTTCGCCTTTGTCTTGTTCTGCCTTTGCCTTGTTCTTCTGCCTTGTTTTGCCTTTACCTTGTTCTGTCTTTGCCTGCGCCTTGTTTCCCACTTTCCTTTTGCCTTCGTTTGCTTTTGCCTTGTTTCCCTTTCATCTTGTTTCCCTTTGACCTTGTTTCACTTTTGCTTTTATCCTCTGCCTTTCCGCTCTCCCTTCGCCTTCAACCTTTCCTCTCGCCCTTCGCCTTCAACCTTTGTCTTCGCTCTCTCCCTTCGCCTTCAAGCTTTGTCTTCGCTATCGCCTTCAACCTTTGACTTCGCTATCGCCTTCAACCTTTGACTTTGCCTTCGCCTTCAATCTTTGCTTCGCTATCGCCCTTTGCTATTGCCTTCAACCTTTGACTAAGCCCTTCGCCTTCAACCTTTGCCATCGCCTTCAACCTTTGACTTCGCCCTTTGCCTTCGCTATCGCCTTCAATCTTTGCTTTGCTATCGCCCTTTGCCTTCGCTATCGCCTTCAACCTTTGCCTTCGCTCTCGCCCTTCGCCTTCAACCTTTGCCTTCGTTTTCGCCCTTCGCCGTCAACCTTTGCCTTTGCGCTCGCCCTTCGCATTCAACCTTTGCCTTCGTTTTTGCCTTCGCTCTCGCCCTTCGCCTTCAACCTTCGCCTTCAACCTTTGCCTTTGTTTTCGCCTTCAACCTTTGCCTTCGCTCTCGCCCTTCGCCTTCAATCTTTGCCTTCATTTTCGCCCTTTGCCTTCAACCTTTGCTCTCGCCCTTCGCCTTTGCTCTAAACGTTCGCCTTTGCTCTCCGCCTTCAACTTCGCTCTCGCCCTTCAACCTTCGCTCTCGCCCTTCGCCTAAAACCCTTGCCTTTCCCTTTGCTCTTCACCTTTAACCTTCATTCTTACCCTCCACCTTTTGACTTCAGTCTTTGTTTTCAGACACAATATGCTGCAACATGCTTTTGTTTAGTTGTTGAAATGGCACTGTACACTAAAAGTCGTCTAACTTGACTGCAGCGCTACTTGATTTGAATAAAACAAATGCTACAGGAGATGACTCGTGTTGACCAGTTTTCTGAAATACATACTTTATTATGGTAAGATATACATGTAAATTTTGACAAAAATACTTATATAAAATATAATTTTACTACAAATTCTCCGACGGCGACCAGCCACTCAACAGAACATCGCGCCGCCATGGCCAACTCCACAACTCGGTTCGACCGCCGCCAGGCAGTAGGCCACAAAATGCTCGGCCAGCCACCCGATCTGCAGTACGCCCGGCTACCGCGCGATAAGCAACCGCCGGGTACACTCCGCACCTAAACAACGGGGAGAAGGGAGAACAGCAGAGAAAGGATACAAGGGACAACAGGAGAGGAAGGAAGGAAAACAGGAGAGTAAGGGAGAACAGGAGAGTAAGGAAGGAAAGGAAGGAAAGGGAGAACAGCAGAGGAAGGAGAGGAAGGAAAGGGACAATAGGAGAGGAAGGAAGGAAGGAAAGGGACAATAGGAGAGGAAGGAAGGGGAGAATAGGGAGGAAGGAAAGGGAGGAGAGGAGAGGAAGGTAGGAAAGGGAGAACAGGAGAGGAAGGAAGGGGCAGAAAGAAGAGGGAGAAAGTAACAAAAGGGACAAAAACAAAGCAAACACATTAAAACAAGGCAAAAGACAACACTAAACTAAAGAACAAAGCTACATGTAAACAAGTGAGAACTTAAACCAGAATAGTGTAAGAAACGGGGAAATCAAACAGATGACACGATAAAGCTAAACAAAACTAAAGAACGAAAGCAAACAAGTTGGAAGATAAACCAAAGAGGCAGAGTAAGGAACAAAAAAAGCAAACAGTAAAAGTCAAGCAAGAAACGGGAAGTCAAAGACACAATAAAGCGGAAGCAAGACTAAAGAAAAAGGAAGAGAAACAAGCAAACGGGAACAAGTTCAACCAGAAAACTTGAGTAAAAAAAAAACAAAACAGAAAAGCAAACAATTAAGTCAAGACTACAGAGAAACCGGGAAAGTCAAAGAGGACACAATAAAGTGGGAAGAAAACCAGAAAAGTACAGTAGAAAAAAAAAGCAAACAATAAAAGTCACGAATACACAGAAACAGGGAAAGGCAAAGAAACAAAGCGAAACAAGAAGGAAGGGAAACAAGCAAAGAGGAACAAGTGGGAAGTTCAACAACAAAACCAGGAAAGCAAAGTAAGAAACCAGAATAGCAAAGACTGTAAAAGAATAGAGAAACAGTGAAGGGGGAAGTCAAAGATAAGACACAATAAACCACACCTTGAACCAGGCTGGTACCGAATTATGTTTCAAACAAAACATGAAACCCCACAATTCTTCAAAGTCATACCCCTCCACTATAATATGATAGTACATGATCAAGTGTAAACACTAAACAACACTACCATCAAATCAAAAACCTGCCCCAGAAAAGAAGCCTACAGTTTTGGACAGTTTGTGTACAAGTTGCCGACAGCCTTGCACAAACTATCCACAGCTGTAGACAAAAAGTTCTGGGCAGGTTGATGATTGGAAAGAAGTGTTATCCAGCCTTCACACGTGGTGGTGTACTGCCATGTTACAGTACAAGGATGCAACATAGAAAAATTCTGGGCTCCCAAGCATTCCTACAAACATATTGTACCAGCCTAGTCCATTTATCATCTTCGTAGCTATCTATCTGTATCTTTTTTTCTTTCTGTACATACATGGCACATACAATAGAATACAATCTCCGACAGTTACACAAAGTTGACAGTTTCAGTACGCAATATCTGACTTACAGATCTTGGCAAAATGATCAAACGATAATACTTTGTACTCTCTCGAGTATGATTATACAATGCTATGTCTCAGAATGATACAACGGTTACACAAGACAATTCTTGCTCAATTGCAACTTTCCACACAAGTCTTCTTCAGTGCGCAATATCAAATTACAGATATTGGCAAAATGGTGAACGACAATACTTCGGTTCTTAGTCTTTCGTACGGTTATACAATGTTATAATGTGAACAGTACAAACAGTAACGTTATACAATGCTATCATGCTAACATCTACATCAAGTCTACATCGTTCGACAAATTTACATACAATTTCTAAAAGCTATCTACAGTTACACGAAAGAACGCTGTTCGTCTATCAGAGTCGATGAGAAACCTCACTGCAGTCTTTCTTGCGAGTCTCGACGTTGCCAAGAAGTCCAATCCTTGAAGCTTCTGCCGTACTCGCCACAGGTGTGTGAAGTCGACACCAGGTCGTGCCTGTACAGGGGTGAAGATTACTAATTTACTCAACAACTCAGTGCTCCAGAAATGTACAATTCTATCCCCTACCAATTCTACAGTTTCAGGTCAACTTCCCTCAAAACAGCAACAACAGCTTGGTGACATTCAACACTTTCCCTCCCAAAAAGCCAATCCATACTGGACTAATTGAAAATGAAACAAAGCAGTGAAAATCACAAAAATAATAGAGAACAGTCTTAGCAAGTCTACAGCAAAACATTTTGTACCCAGGTTGACAAAATTTATGATTTTTGACAAAGATAAAAGACATTTCACGGCATATTTTGAACTGCCAAAAAACACCCGAAATCCTTCCTTGTAAGGACATATTGAAGGAAGCTAGCATTATTCAAAATTCTATACATTTCAGAGAATGTTCTTTCATGCAGAATATATGTTAGAGGAGTGAAGGAGGGTGCAATTTGAAGATTGTTAGTTCAGATACAGTCTGTGGCTTCTGCATGAAAGAACTTGACGTAATAATGACAATAAACGTTCTTAGACAAAACAATGTGATTTCAGTAAAGAAAGTACCGTTCGGCAATCATTTCTTCAAGAACCTACAATACATACAATTAAAGAATCTACATCAAAAAGAATGCATTACCAAATCTTAACTACCATTGCTTTAAGCACCCAATTTACTCACATAACTAGTTTTATATACCATGAAATACAATCACTCAACAGTCAAGAGAGACTACAAATAATCTTTTATATACCAAATGTACGAATACAGCATGTGATTTGGAGTTGTGATGAAATGTTGTTGTTGGCTTCTTCTTGTTGATGAAATACTGTCATGTAATCTATGCAATGCAAGGCAAAGCAAGCCACATTGCCACCTTTCTACTCAATCTTCCACTATTTTGCAGGACCCGTAGCAAAGCGACATTATACAATCATTACAGTTCAATCAACTTTGAACAAGAGAAATCACAACATGAATGTACAGAGCATACAGAGCAACGTAACCTAGTGCATAGTCTTCAGTGCATAGTAACTTAGACCTTCAGATTAGGACAACAGAGTCTAAGCCAGGGCAAAATGAGGTCCTTAACACTGATTGGTCAATATCTTAAACTCAGGATACAACAATGAACAGTCAAGCAAGACTGAAATAATCTTACATGGACCAAATTGACAAATCTACATAGAAAGCTTTCAATCTGGTAAGCAGAGAGTAAAGCTGATTTAAGCCATCTTCAATAATGAAATTTTAACTTAACTTTTCAACATGTGTCTTCCTGGGAAGAAATTCTTCACTCTTCTCCACATCACCTTGCCTGGAAGGGAGTCCGAAGTAAGCAGCCATGCCGAATTTGACAGATGTCTGCAACAAAAGAAAGATTAGGTAGCAGTATGAAGAAGAAAAAGTCAAACCTGTCTAACACCCACCATCACAGGTCTCATTTATTAGTAGCAACCAAACATGAGGAAACAAGGAAATCAACAACAATTAATCATACAATGATACTACAAGACTTTAAATAGTACAATCTACACCCTTGCCCTTACAAGATATATTGTTTTAGAATTTGATCATGCTCGACACAGTCAAGTACAGTTTCTAAAAGCTTCTCACTTTCATTGTAACCAACATTTAAATTGAAGCCAGCACTGTTCAAAATTCAAAATGTGACTGTTCATTTATGCAGAATGTATGTTAGTATGTTAGGAGGAGTGTGGGTGCGATTTTATGACCAAGTGTTAGTTCAGATAAAGAACTAGACTCCTGCATGAAAGAACAGGACGTAGCATGTTAAAATGATCCAATTTTCTACTTTAAACAAAATGTCCAACAATGCGACTTCAACAAAAAAAACTATCCAACGGTTCTTGGAAAAATCACATCAAAAACAACACAACAGTTGCCTGCCGTTGCTTTAGCCACCCAAATTCACAAATCTACACACCAAACATTGATTCGAGGGTAATAAGCAGTTGCTTTTAGCTTTATCAAACAGCAGACTTTTGGAGCATGGGAACAACTTTTAAAAGCAGACAACACGAAACATGTAATTTGTACGCAACTTAGCTGTTAGATTCACATCTTCCCAGGAATAGACTCTCATCTCCTGGTCTGGAAAGGAGCCGCAAAGCCGTGTCAGAGAGACGTCTGCAACAAGATGAGAGAACGTCTCAGAAAAAAGCAGTAGAAAGTGGTAAGACTATCACCAACCCCCTTTCTTAAATGTACAGTAAAATTGATTGAAGCCAGCTTAAACTACAGACATTCTGCATGCAATGAACTTGACAACCCAAAAAACTAAGTGTTAGTTCAGGTAAAGAGCTAGACTTCTGCATGAAAGAACTGCATGTACATTGTAGCATGTTAAAATGATACAGTTTTCTACTTTAAACAAAATGTCGAACAATGTGATTTCAACAAGAAAAAAACAATCCAACAGTTGTTGGAAAAACCACATCAAAAACCACATTACAAGAGCTACCTGCCATTGCTTTTAAGCCACCCAAATTCACAAATTGTCACCCCAAGCAATATTAATGATATACCCACGTTTAGACACTTTTATCAACCTATCATTGCAACTGTCTACAGTTTAGTTGTACTAGCTTTAAAATGGCTACTTCTAAATTAGAAAGCCTGCATTAATGTTGATAATTGTGTCTGATATGTTGCAGAGACCGGGCCTACTGGTATTGAAAACCAGTCAACACCACATTGACATGGCCATACGCTGCTATTAGACACTTTTATCAACCTATCATTGCAACTGTCTACAGTTTAGTTGTACTAGCTCTAAAATGGCTACTTCTAAATTAAAAAGCCTGCATTAATGTTGATAATTGTGTCTGATATGTTGCAGAGACCGGGCCTACTGGTATTGAAAACCAGTCAACACCACATTGACATGGCCATACGCTGCTATTAGACACTTTTATCAACCTATCATTGCAACTGTCTACAGTTTAGTTGTACTAGCTCTAAAATGGCTACTTCTAAATCAAAAAGCCTGCATTAATGTTGATAATTGTGTCTGATATGTTGCAGAGACCTGGCCTACTGGTATTGAAAAACCAGTCAACACCACATTAACTGGCTATACACTGCTATTTAGACACTTTTATCAACCTATCACTGCAACTGTCTACAGTTTACACATATTTAGTTGTACTAGCTCTAAAATGGCTACTTCTAAATTAAAAAGCCTGTGTTAATGTTCTCATCTGTTGCAGACTGCTAGACACTGGACTTTTATCAACCTCTCACTGCAACTCTTTTTACAATACCGTTTAGTTTTACTACCTGTGACTAAATGACTGTATTTAAAGTAGAAAGCAACTTTAGAGTATTTATATATACTCCTTCCAAAAATAATAGATGTATTTTTGTTTCACCAATTCCTTAACTCAATTCCTCCCTGTCAAACATCACCTTACACTGAGCTTACAATGTAGTACATTTCACACTACTGAAAGAAAGCACAGCACTGACTTTTCCATTTTCTTAAAAGGAATACGACATATTTCCAACAATCCTTTTGTGACCGAAGTATTTATCCTTAAATCTACTCTTCTACTTTCAGTATTTTACACCAGCCGTACCAAAACCATTGTCTCACTGCATCAGGCCTAGCAAAAAAAATGTTGTGTTTCCTGTTTCCCGACGGACCCTAGAAAAAAACTGCCGACCCTAGCCTTTTTTGGGTTGGACCCCTGCAAGGGACATAAATTTTTCGAGCTGATCAACCTTTTCTAGCTCCATGATCTGACACCTGAGTGATGAAACGTTGTAAAATTGGTTTTCCAACATTCACATTGACAATACAAGTGTCCTCATAGACATGCAATTTTTACTTTGTTGAAATACTGTATTGTATAAGTTGGATCACTAGAGATCGCTAAAGTCTACAAAAGAAAAAAAACAATCCCTACCTACTGACCCTAGTTTTTTTTTCTGGACTGAAACAGGAAACAACATTTTTTCCTAGGCCTCAGCTACCAAACAAGCATTACAGATCAAGTCTGCTCACAAGAAGATATAATTCGTACAACTTAACTTTAATATAAAGCACGCATCTTCCAAGGAATGAACTCTTCACTCTTGTCCACATCTTCTTCTTCTGTCGGCTGCTACACGAGTCTTTTCCAGTCTGTTCTGTTTCTAGCGAGGACAGCAATCTGTTTTGGTAGAAGGTAGTTGCTTGTCCACATCATCTGGCCTCTACAGCAGTCAGCAGCGATGCCGTGTCAAACAGACATCTGCAACAAGAGGAGAAAAGGTCTAAGACTAAGGAAAAACAGCATAGATTTGGACTTCTATCAACTCAAAGTCGCACTCCTAAAATAAGGCCAGAGGCCAGACTTTCAGTGTTACAACAGTGAAGGACTGGACTTCTTTACCTCAATCAATGGTTGATGCTAAGACTGTAAATGAATTCAAAAACAGACTGGAGAAGCACTGGGCCAATTTGATGTGCCCAGGCGGTCGCTTACCGCGCGGCAGCCGGGCCCGCGGCTTACTGCCGCCGGGTGGCCGGCCGACCGACCCGCGGCCCAACCGAGTCGCTACCCTGGGTGCCAAACTAGTATCGGGCCGTTAGCCGTTTTCCTTCGGCAGCCAAGAGCCCTTCCCCCGCCTATCTAAATTACCGCTACGGGGGAGTTGAGCCCGAGGGGTTTGTCCGGCCCTTCTACTACTATTGGAGGGCGGCTCCCCCGTAGCGATAATTTAAACCGGCGGGTGAAGGGCTCTTGCCGCCCGAAAGACGAGTTCTGGCATCCAGGGTACCGAGTCGCGGGCAGCTGCCTATCGGCGGCCCGACCTTCGGTCGACTGCCTAGCGGCCGCAGAACCTGTAATAAATTATAAGTATTTTTCTAAAAATTTCTATCTATATTTTATATAAGTATTTTTGTCAAAATTTACATGTATATCTAACCATAATAAAGTATGTATTTCAGAAAACTGGTCAACACGAGTCATCTCCTGTAGAATTTGTTTTATTCAAATCAAGTAGCGCTGCAGTCAAGTTAGACGACTTTTAGTGTACAGTGCCATTTCAACAACTAAACAAAAGCATGTTGCAGTTTGTGGAAGTTTTTTTTCTCGTCAAAAGGACGCCCAATTTGAACCCTATTAAACATTAGAAGTTTAGCTACTGACCAAAATATTGTACTTGTGGCGGTAAAATATCCAACTCCCCACTACACCGACAACAAACCACGTGGCATGGGCTTCACGTGTCCAGACGGAAAACTTAGTTTCACCAACTTGGGGACAACTTTAAGCAGCTAAAAAGACTTCCTTTAACCTACTACTGCTACTATATATTATTAAAGAAAGACATATGTTGACTGTCCTTAAAAATTCCCACATTTTCCATGTTTTGCGCAAGCGAGAAAAACGTGAGTTTGGGAACGACAACATTTTCACCGAAAATTTCTTCCTCTCACTATTTCACGAAATAACGTCCTATTTGCACAAACTCTCGGACAAAAACAGTCACAAACATACAAACAACAAAGTCAAATAGCCCTCACCTGCAAAACTGGACGTTTCACGGCTCCAAGCACGAATTTTTCGAGAGATATTTCTTCTTCCGATATGAGCAGCCGCCATTATCGTCTTCAAAAATTCCGGGACTATGCCGCAATGCACTATGGGTAACAACACGTGTACCAGTCAGCTGTTAGTAGAATTTTAGCGCCAAAACTGGAAACATTATCCTGACCGAATTAAGGCTTTAGGAAAAGACACACTCGACTTCTAATGTAAAGAAACGACCAAAACATTGTCTTTGGATGTGATTGAACATTAGGGGATTTTCAAATTACTTCAACCAATTTTTCAGAACCTTTTTTCTTTATAGAATATGGAAGGAAGATTACAAATTTGCGTCATTCTTCTCACATATTGATGACGCAATAATCATCTGGTAGAGTCCTGTCTATTACCTTTTTTCGTAATCACATTACTTTCCAGACGCTTCAAATTTTCCTCCTTTCCAGAGTAGAACTTTCTGCCTTTATATTTGTCTAAAGCATCTATTCAAGCTATTGTACATGTGTACTTGTATAATAACTGACAGCTTTTGGACTGTATTAAATGTTTGATTCATCATTCAAACATTCCCTGTCCTGGTTCGATAACTAGAAGGCTTGCTTGGAATGTAACTTGATTACACACACACACACACATACACCAAAAAACAGTTACCAGTACTCAAGCAACTGGATATGATTTTGGAAATGGTCAGATGTTTCAGGTAGCATCCACTACCTTTCATCAGTGACACTCTGAGACTGCAGGAGAATAGTTTATAAGCACAAACTATTGAAACTTTTGTTTCCTTTTGGGCTTTCGCAAAATTTGTCTTCACTTATTTGCATTTCAATAGTTTGTGCTTATAAACTGTATTTTTGCGTATCTTATCACCTGGATGTCTAACCTTCACCGACACACACACACACACATACACACACACAAATAACACAAAACCAGACTCCATGGAAAATTAATCCTCAGTTTATTAAAATATAAGCAGAGAGTTGAGTAAAACCTGGTAAAAAGTTTTGTCGGTCGGCAAAGTCGTACAAAATCGGTAGTTGATGTGTTGCCATGGAAACGAAAATCTCAGTTCATTGCACAGCGTCGCCGTCGGTTACTTACAATAAATACAAACCGGAAAAAAATTGTTCTAACCAGTCCAATCTTGGGGAAATGATATTTGGTTTTAGTCTATGTTGCAGAGGAAAAAACATTTTAGGAAATAAATACTGCAGTACATAACATCTCAAATTATGTACAACCTTTCACCCTTCACCTTTAACCCCTCAGCACAACCACTCCTTTCACGTCACAAAGCCAAAACAGAAAAATCAACAAGTTCTACCTCTAAACTCTCAAATACAGGCTAATACAGTCTAAATAGAACATATATATCTCAAAATCCAAGATTGTCAAGTAATACATCTGATGCTCTACGGTAATCTTTATAATAATTATCATCATCTTGATATAGAACTTTATATCAACTACTTATATCAAATCAAACACTGTTAGGATAAACTTCCAGAAAATGAATAACAAAAAAAGCGGTGGTATCTTTTGGAGAAGTTTTCTTTACCTCCACTTAACTCAAAAAAAGGAAAAACCTTCACATGAAAGGTTGACTGCATTTAGTTCATAGTCAATCTCAAATGGCTCCGTTTACGAGGTGTGGCCAAAAAAAATGTGGCAATGGAAAGTTTTCCCAACATAATCAAGCAGACATTTAACACGGCAACAAAAGGTGGCAATTAAATCCTTTGTCTCTCACAAAATACTACTAACTTACTGCAAAATATCAACATTGCATGATTGTATACTCATTGCCTGCTCACAAACTAGTAAGTAAAGTATCATCATCTCAAGCTTAAATGTGTAGTCATTGCTAACGCATGTCACAAACTCATTTGCATGTTGACAAACTCATTTGCATGTTGACAAACTCATTTGCATGTTCGTTCACGTTCATTGCAACAAAAGTGCAGAAAACACAGTTCAATCCTCATCATATCACTTTCCTGCACTGCAAAATTACAAGCTGAAGAAACTAAACAAAATCACGTAGAGAAAGAAAAAAAAGGATATACATACATTTGTATACATACTACAATGTATATACTTAAGTATAATCTGCCTGTACATACATAATTCATTTGATACTAATCTCTTTTGAATCAACCAAAATTTAAGTTTCTTTCAAGTTTTTTTTTCAGCGATAAATATTTGACTTCAGGCACTTGAGGTTGTTTCACCCTAGATACGAGTCATGCTGTTACCTGATTGGTCATGCAGAATTACCCAGAATCCACCATGCAAATTACCCAGAATGCTTTGAACTTGTCACATGATCAACAGTTTGACCTTGAGACGGAAAAATTCATGTCACATCGGTAGACCTACTTGCATATCTTCGCATGCTAAAATCCTTCAACTCAAATGGCGCCTCCCCTGAGGCGTCGCCAAAAATTACTAAGCGTATATAGATTATATATATTGCATATGTTGGTTTAAATGCAAGGTTGTACTTGTCTTGATGTAGGAACTCCTGATATGAATTCTTCTGTCTGTGAGGTCGCGAAACTTTGGTGAGGTCAGGGCAAGAACGTTCTACGACCTTGAAATGTCCTCTCACTGTTCACCGACCTCAACTAAGTCATTTCCAAGGTCGTCACTACTTCACATCTTTGCAAAACTTGGTGCACAAGTTTTCATATCCTTAACACCCCTCCCACCCCCCACATTCAAGTCGAACCTTCCAGTTCCAGTGCATATCGGTCCAGAAATGGGTCGTTCAACATTCAATATGGGGGGTTTCGTTTTCAGACTAACCACCACCCACCATGCTGCTTTGATACATGTAATACTAATGATTGCCAAGGCCCCATACCTCTGAATGCTGCCACCTGATTACCAAGGCCCCACACCCCCCAAGCAGCTCCACTGCTGATAGCGGTACTGGTACACTATACATATGAGCCATGTGGAACGGAGTCTACAGAAAGTATCTACAATTATGTCTTTACGTTACGTTACTTCTTGGTCACGGCATGTTTTTTTTCTCCATTATTATAGCTTATTGCATTGCCCTGTGGTGCTTAGCCATAGAAAGGCCATTTTCACGAGAAGTCAAATCCATGAGAAACAGACCGAACCAAATGGGAGTCCGGGGGACACAAATACAGGCATGTCCTGCCGTCACATGCACATCACATGATCATCACATGATCGTCACATGCACATCACATGATTGTCACATGACAATCACATGATCACTTTTTGTCCAATCCTTTCCATTCCTCATGCACTGTCTTAAACAGAACAAACCAATGAGGTTTTTAAACCTCCTTGCACAAACTCAAAGTACTGGAATCTGATTGACCAGCTCTTAGCCAATCAGAAGCCATAAATCACATGTGAAAGCAGGCTGTACCTGACCTTGACCCCTGGATGGTCCCATTGGTCGGCGCATGTCAATATTGCAACTACTACTCTTATGAGAACCCCGTAACTTGACACCCTCGTAACTCGACACCCCTTATAAGTCACCGTAGGAAAGAGAGGCACCCTGGTGATCTGTACAGTACGTATAAATCTACCACGAACGATGTGCTAACTTTTCTCTTGTTTTTTGTCTGTGAAGCAGGCCCGTTGGATATGTTGAATCTGCGACCAGGGAATGTGCTGCTGTGTTCTGTCTATGCTGATGACATCACCACCCATCTTGGATGTGGGATTATGGGATGGGGTCATGTAGGGTCGGGTCAAGGTTCAAACGGCCCAGCCCTGCAGGTTGGGGGTCGGAACCCTGATGAGATATGCATACGCACTGTCACTGCCCTGAAGGATTGTCTGCAACACAAAGTTCGATGATGTCATTGAAATGGTGGTGATGTCATGAACATGCTGATGATGTCATCGGAGGAAGTGTAGAATGATGCGATCGGATCGATGATGTCATCAAATCGGAATATTGACTGGCGAATGGCTAGTGGACCTTTCCCCGTCTTTGCGTGTCTGAAAAGTAGAAGAGAAAAGTGTTACGGTGACGACCTTGCGACCGGAATGCCAAGGTCAAATAGGACACAGGGGATTGTGCACAGGCTCTGATGATGTCATCAGACTTTGCTGCTGGTGTAAGAGAAAGAGGACACAGTTAGACAGCTCAGCGGAAGAGAAAAGCGCAAATAAGGGCGAACACCTCAACAAAGTGAGCTGCAAAGCACACCACATACTACTCACAAAGTAACAGCAGCAACAGTATAAGATGCTCTACTCTGAATACAACAAAAACAGCAAGAAGCTAAAAATGCTGTACGCAAGGCTGGCAATGCATCTACGACATGTAAGATGTATATACACATAACATATACACATGTGACAATTCATGTATGTCCAAACAACTTTATTTTGTTCATAAAATCAAGTTATAAAGTGTCATAAAGTGCAAATTTATCAACATATCAACATTTACGCTGCAGAAAAAGCATAGACCAACACACAACAGACAATGCAGAAGTGGTGATGTCATCAACACATCAACAAGAAATCAACAAGCTGCCAAAAACACAACAGAAAGTACTGACGTCACCAATCACAGGAACAGAGCCACCGAAAAACAAAACCTCTGTACACGAAGGTAACAAAGCAACGCTCTAGCCAGCTTAAAATCTTTTTCCGTCAGCCCAGGTTCAGGATCAGACCTAAAGGGGGGCCTGCAGGGGGGGTCCCGACAACGCTCTACGCTAAATTTTGAGAGCCGGCTACGTATTACGCTGAATTCAGGAAATCTCTCGATTACGTTCTACGGTAAATTCCGGGGCACTACAAGGCATTACGTAGAATTAAACGGCAAATTACGCTCTGTGGAAAATGCGCCGATTACGCTCCACGTTGAATTAGAGCAGTCCGTCTACGCTCTACGTAAAATTAAAACGGCCGATTACGCTCTACGGAAAAGGGCATGCGGGGCCCCCTAAAGGAAGAGTGCTCACAATCTAGGGGGTCCAGGGGAAGAGAGTGCTTGTTGATGGTGCATTGGGTGTTTTCATATTTCTACCCAAGATTTTTGTCAATTTTGTCTGTCAAGGTTGACTGATTGGTTTAAAAAAATTTCTGTCACATGCCACAAAGTTCCTGCAACTGATGGAAAAACTAGTGCTGGCTAGAGCCCTGTAAAACAAAGCGAAAGTTGAAGCTCACCTCCCCCATTTTGTTGCGCGCATACTCGATACGTAACCCCCCACGGTCTGAAGACAGCAGCACATATCCCTGAAGGGCGTTCATGGCCTGGGTCGCACACGGAATGTCCTGGGTGAACGCAGAAGCAACGTGGGTTAGACTGGGGTCAAATGACCTGGGTCCACACACAAAATTGAGTTGAACATGTGTAAAAGCCTCTAGGATATATATGGAATGTCCTGGGAATTACACACAGAAGCAACGTGGGTTAGAAGGGTCAAATGACCTGGGTCTACACACAGTATATCCTGGGTCAACATAAAGAAATTTGAGTTATAAGTGTTCAAAATCCTGGGATATACATGGGATATCCTGGGACAAACAGAGACGTATACGGGTTATAGCTGTACAAAACCCTACATGGACCACTGAAAGAATATCTTTGGACAAAACAAAGAAATACATGTATATGGGATCTACATCTGTATTGACCTGGGTTATAGGTGTGGAAAGACCCACGCCTACGTCACACACAATGTTGATAAAATAAGATGCAGTACCACTGTTGATCTATAGGTGGCACTAGTGAAACAGCAGTGTTTGTCACCAGGCTAAGGTAGACATTCAGGTGTGGCTTTCCTCAAACGTGAGACATACTGCTTAACTTCCATCTGAAGGATTGCAACCCTTAAAGCTTGTAGATCAGTACACGGGTCAGTCAGTGTCAAACTCACAACCTTCTGATGCATAAGGTGGATTGCTACAGCACGTCGGCAGAACGTACTGCACCTGCGCAAAACCCCGATTTTTCATGTTTTTTGTTGAATGTTTGGTCAACGTTGCATCAAAATTTTGCCTGTTGCAGACGATATCTTTTCCTATACAACATCTGAAAATGACAGACAGGCTGTCAACCTTATATGCTCTAATACGACCTTATATGAGACGTTCTGCCAAAGTGCTATGCACAATACATTACGGGTTTCGCGCAGGTGCAGTACGTTCTGCAGACGTGCTCTGATGCATAAGGTGGATTGCTACAATTGTAACTGGTACACCGCAGTTCTTAGTAGCTTCTTGGTTTGACAGTCCAAACAAAAAGCTACAAAACATAACCTTCTGGGAAAGGTAATAAATTTGAAGATTCTTATGATATGACCACCCATGTGCTATCAACCTACTCTATTTGGACAATCAGACACACAAACCCACAGCCACCCAAAACAATACTTTTGTACCCAAAACAGCTAACACCTTCAAAAGTTTAAAGAGATTTGCTGACAATCAGAATGAATCTGCAAGACAAATTCCAGCGCCTTTCCTACTGTAGGTCAGAGGTCGGAACAAATGTTGTTCACAGGTCGTGCTGTGACCTTTAGGCTAGAAAAGTAATCAGACTGCGGAGGTCAGAGGTGAGCGGCAGGCAGGGACGAGATCAATCAACAAGGTTATAATTCGGGAACAGGAACAAGTTGTCTTTTGGGCACAATGAGGAGTATTGGCTGTTTTACATCACATCTGATTTCAAGATGGTTTTTATTGATTCTTCGCAGTTTAAAAAAAAACTGAATTGAAAACCAATTTACAGGAACGTCGGTACATTAAAAATACAAGTATACATTCTAAAATAACTTATATAGGCGCAATATTGACAAACCAATAAAAATACAGTTTTCAGACGAATATAATATTCCTTGGACTACAATTGATGCAAAACACTGCACCCACAAGACAGCAGTCAGGGTTTCAGTCCATGACTAAGTTATTAAGCAGTTGAACCATGATCTACTGTGTTCTGCATCTGCAGTTGTAAGAACATCCTGCAGCTGCATTCAGTCTTTCTTCATACATCCTTCAAAACAAATTTTACTTGCCTTTAGAAAATCTAGACCAAGAAGATTTCTTTCTCCAATCCATTAAGAGAATTCTGAATTAAAAACTTTTTTCTCATCTTAAAATCTAGAAGAAAACTTGTTCCGTCTCATCTGCATTCCTTCCCGCAAGTTCTCTTCTTTCCCCCATCATTCACTTGGAAGGTGAAAGGTCACCAGCATCAAATCTCAGCTGAAGGTCAGGGGTCATTACCCAGGTAAAACTATCATCAGCCTGCAACCCTACGGGACCCATAATACTCTCCACGGTAATGCCATATAAGGCTGTGGTTACCGTGGCGATACGTCATCACGCTGGGTCGGATTACATCTGTGAGATGAAGCTTAGGCCACATTAATTCTATTTGTTGGTTTTGACTCAAAAGAAAGTAATGCTGAACTGAAAGATCCACATGAAAAGAGAGTCTGAGGGGAAAATCTGTACCTCAGTGGTACACACAGTTTCAGGGAGTGGATATAGTTCAGGTTTACCCAACTGTACAACACGGTCCGCTCAACATGTAGGAAAATAAACTTGGCCAGGGCCACTTCAGGTCTGTTTGGTGCTTCTTGGCTGAACTGGAAGATCCACATGAAAACAGAGTCTGAGGGGAAAGTCTGTAGTTGGTACACACAGTTTCAGGGAGGGAATGTAGTTCAGGTTCAAGTTTTCCTCCCAGTCTCCTATTTTCTTTCATTACACCTTTCCAAATTTAAAATGTGTGAGAAAAAAAGAAACAAGTTCGTATGGCTTTACTTCTCATATGAGACTACTGGATGTGGCAATTTTTTTAACTGAAGAGCCAGTAAAGAATAAAAACTTGTAGCCCGCCACAATCATCTCTAATCATTACACAGTTCACAACCCTGTTATCTGTGTTGCACAAGTTCTAACTGACATTTCTGAACTTTACACCAAGTTACATGCCTAATGGAACAAGAGTAATTCCACCCTTTCTGTGAAACACCAAGAGGGATTGACGTATCAAAAAACCAAATCCATTTCAAAGAAAAGAAGAACTTTTAACAGATCCCAAGCGGGACAAAGTAAGATGGAAAATCTGCCTTCCAGGCATGGAACGCCGCGTAGCGTCCCCGGAGGAAACGTGGGAATAGTTTTGCTGATTGCGGTTGGTCCGACGGGACGCGCTACACCCTACTTGTCATGCATGCAGCTCCTCACTATAATCCTTCCCCAAAAACTCCTTATGCCGACTCAGCAAAAACAATCGCCCTCGAGTCACCCTCCTACCGGGGGACGTTTGGAGCGCGGCGCGACCGACTCCGACTTGTAATCCGGTAAATGTCAGCACTGAGCTGATTCGGCCTCTGCTGAATTGAGCGTGGAATTTGCCAACTGTTAAAGCACTAAAACAGTTAGGCAGAACCAAGTCAATTTGTTGGTTCTGGAACTAGAGGATCACCATGAAAACAGAGTCTGAGGGGAAACCTGTACCTTTGTACACACAGTTTCAGGGAGGGAATATAGTCAGATTTTCCTCCCAGCCCTCTGTTTCTAATCTTATCCTGGTGTTCTGAACACATGCATAGGGAGGGTTGCAATCCTTTGAATAGGATGTAAAGCTATCAGCCCTATGTTTGAGGAGTGCTACAACAGAAGAACTGACCACAGTCATCCGCACTTTAACTATAATACAACTTGTGCTCATCAACCTTACATCCAGAACTAATGCGTCAATGAAGGTTAGACATCCAGTTAAACAACACTCATAGACAAGTCAAAAAACTCTACTACTGGATAAATTACAAAGATTACTTGCAGGGGTTTCAAGTGACATCCATCACTCTTCTTCAACGTCAATTCTTGAATGAACTGACAGAACTAGTCAACATTTATATAAAAGGAAATGAAAAAGCTGGTTGAACATGAGAAAGTCACTGACTGTTAGGTGACACTGATATGTGAATTAAGTAATAGGTGAACCCAGATAATATACCGGCACAGGCAGTACAACAGCTATGACAAACCAAAAAAAGTTGAACCTAGAGAATCTACAGTTCTGACATATTACAACACAAGCATAGGGAAGTTCAACAGCTATGACAAACAAATGAAGTTGTTCAAACTTACCGTGAATTCAATAAAACAGACGGGGGATCCCCCCTTGTTGTTGAGTCGCAGGCGGCTGAACCCAGGGAATCTACAAACAAACAAACAAACAAACAACATGCATTAATTTATTAGGAAATGTTGTAGTACGTTAGACTAACTTTCAGGCCTTATACATGTAGCAGATTTTCAAACGTCAACAATTATACATGTAGATAGACACAGTACAGCACAGAAACAGTCACTTCATATCAAATTGTACATAAATAGCATCACAAACAACATTTCCCAAAATGAACTGCCACATTTTAACACTTTTAACACATAAGTTCGATGAAATTGGTGTCTAGATTTCAAGAAAATGCCTAAATATTGAACTACGTGGAGCTGTCCTTGGTGCTGATCTCGTGGTGGTGGTGGTTGTTCATGCTTTCCACACACATAACTTATCAAGACTTCATAAACTGTTTTGTTCAAGGAAAAAAACAAACAACCAGTGACAGCCAAAGTTCAAAATAAAAGAAAACTTGTCCTCAAATTTTCCCTAAAGTTTCTTTTAATGAATCTTCAAATGCTCTTGATGAGGCCAGATCTTCCAATACTCAAGATAAAACATTTAAAAACTGGAAATGACAATCTACAGTCACAGATATGCAAATAAGGTTGTCAAAACATACACAACTTGTCACAAGTATGCAAATGAGATCACCATACACATGTACGAATACACATGCTCAGACTGTACACAACATTATGAAGTTAGACACTCAATTTTAGCTCATAAATGTCCAGTATAACAGTAAAAGCACACATGCAGGAATACCATCAGCAGACTACAGTGCCAGGAAGTCTTTGGGGCTGAAAATTGTGCATAAATGACACTTTTCATCATGCAACAAAGACAGGAGCTTGCAGACGTGAAACATGCAACTAGTGCTGTGTACCAGTTTGCTGGATTCAGTTCCGGACTTGTAAAAATATTTAGGTTCAAGTCCAAAAAAAACCTGAACCAGTTCCAGACTTGGTTGAAAAGAAAAAAAACATGTCACAAACATGTACCCCTTTTCATTCCGAACCAAATAAAACTTTTCAGAGATCGCAAAATCTGTGCTGCAAAATGAAGAAAACATTAACATTGGGCATTGTCAAGTGTCGGCCTCCATGTTATGTGGCCACAGTTTTGCCCAGACAACATTGCAGGGTTGCAAACATGCAGTTTTGTATATACCGTGGGTTTAGGTCTGGACTTACAAGTCCGGAACTGAACCTAAACCTCTGGACTTGAATCCGGACCTGAACCTTAACGTGGGTTTAGGTACACAGCACTACATGCAACCTTAGGCCACACCAATTTAATTTGTTGGTTCTCGGATTTTTTCAGAAAAAATATGAAGCGACAGGGCGAAAAAAAATAAAAATAAAAACAGGCCTGGGCATCCTATTATAGCCCCAAATGCTAGAATTGGTGCCATGAAGTCAACACAAAAGACTGGGTTAAAATTTGAATAATGAATTTTGAACTTTTAATCAAACCAGTGCATTGGTAGATGTAATAACTGTAACAACTAGGAGTAACAGGTCTTTCTTGAACTGTTGGAGGCAAAATATGAGCATTTTTGAGTTGATTCAGAACCAGAAATTTCTTTTTTTTTTTTGCAAATCAGAAAAAATTGAAGAGGCGAATCCGAGAAACAACAAATTAAATTGGTGTGGCCTTAGCGTAGTGTGACGTACCTAGAGAAAATGTCCCTTAGCTCATTTTCGGTGACGTTTGGCCCCAAGTTTGCGACAAACAGGGTGGTGCATGGCGGATTGGTGCCGGCGGTCAGACTCAACGCCCGTGTGAGACCCGGGGGCACGGCCGCGGTGGGGGGCGGTGCAAGAGTTGCGGGGTGGGGGGGTGCGATGGGGGGGTGCTGAGGGTGAGGCACCTGGTGAGAAGACGTGCAGAGGAGTGAGTGTTAGACGTGCACATGACCTTGAAATAACCTTCACACAGCAAGTGCAGTAGAGAGAATAATTCGTGACACACCCAGAATGACCTTGAATCAGCAAGTTGTGACCTTGAAATATCATTTTTGAACTAGAATGACCTTGAATCAGCAGGTTGTGACCTTGGAGAATCATTATTGTGAACCAGAATGACCTTGAATCAGCTAGTTGTGACCTTGGAATATCATTATTTTGAACTAGAATGACCTCAAATCAGAAAATTGTGACCTTGGAATATCATTATTTTGAGCTACAATGACCTTGAACCAGCAGGTTGTAAGTTGTAACCTTGAAATATGATTATTTTGAACCAGAGTAGCTTGAATCAGATGTTTGTGACCTCGAAGTGTCATTTTTGAAAAATAAAACCAGAATGACCTTGATCAGCAGGTTGTGACCTTGGAGTATCATTATATTGAACACATATCGGGTCATATCTTTCATGGCCCATGACAAGATTAGGGATTTTATGAACTGGACCATAAAGTTGATGAACTTTTAGATGGCCAAGATTGGTTTTCAGAAAAGGGATTGTTGTAAATAGGACTGAAATTGCCTTGCCTTTTCGTTTATTCAGTGGCAATATAGTTCAGACTTTTGTACATAACATCATGGGTAAGTCCCAGGGCTGTCTCTGGGACCCAACTCTCTACCGTGGGATGGAAGTTTCCTCATTTGGATGGACAAAATTTTACTCTACCCACATAAAAGAACATTTTTGTAAGCTGAAAATGACAGATTTAACAGAAAAACTTAAAATTTTACTCAATGAATGAAAATTTGCTTTTGAAAAAGTGTGAAATAGCATTGCAGGGGGTTGTAGTTTCCAAAATTTCAGAACTTTGCAACATTTTCTGAGGGGCATGCCCTTGCCAAAACTTCACTTATTTTCATCAATTTGCCACAAAAAAAATGCCACAAACTTAGGATGAAATCATTTGAAATTTGCCTCTTAAAGTATTCAAAAATCCCATGAAGCATTTCCCAGATCCCCTAGATTTTCAGCAAAAGAGGAGCATCCTCAGATTGGTGAAAAAACTAGGACTGGTGAAAAGTCCAGGGCTAGAGAGATCCACGTTGTGAAGTGTTGACTTACCTGTGTGTGTAGAGCAGGGTGGGCGAACGGGTGGGCCAGGGCAACAGGTCCCAACTCATAAGCTGCCAGGCTGGAGACAACAAAGCAAGGGTTAGTTTTAGAGCTTATACTGATTTACATGGTTACTAGAAAGGTGACATTTGCAAAGCAAATGCATAATGTTTACCTTCACATGGTCTAGCCTAACAAACTACTGCTCTGTTTATTCTTACTCAAACATATTCATATATACATGTAATATATGGTGAGCAGCCCATCCAGCTCCGTCCTGCTACATAATGTAACCCAACACCACAGGGTGTCTGCTACAGCACCAGTTACCGTAGACATACTCTCCCTATCTCAAGATGTAGACACTTGAAAGAAAAAATAGATTTACTACAATAGACACAATTGATGAGAGTTAAATGCACTTGTAAAAAACAAACAAACAAACAAACAGACAAATAAACAACTCACGGGTGGTGAGCCCAGGCCTCCGGCACGCCTGTGAAGAAGGCTCCTCCAAGCTCATCTGCAAGATATCAATTATCAATCAATCAATCAATCAATTGCTCAAGCATACATGTACATTATGTATCATAGATCAAGTCTTATAAAGAATTATGTATTTTGGAAGGAAAACTGTAACTTGTCAGTAAATTTTTTTACAAATGAAAGTTGTTACTGAATATACAGTTAAGTTTTGCTATATTAAAGAGTTGATAATTTTGCTTTGATATTGTATCTGTCACCATATATACATTGTACATCTGTATCTGCATTGCTGTATGACCACCCTTTGGCATAACACACCAGCTTAGATAATTTCCACACACTTGCTTTAGAGTGTTTGAGAATCCGAACTTCAAGTAACTTTCAAAATCTGCAGATGTTAAAACACCTACCATCATACATGTACATATTGAAATATGCCCGTAACAATGTCATTTTCCTGTCTTTCCTTTCATCTACATGAGGCCTATCTTGTCACTTAAAGTAACTTCAAAACCTGCTGCAGTACCTGAGGTTAAAACAATTTATTTGTTTCAGAGTCTGCACTTCAAGTAGCTTTCATCGGATGCTAAAACACTCTTATCATCATAAAAAATATATGCCCCAAACAATGTGTCATTTTCCTGTCTTTTCTTTCATCTAACTGAGGCCTATCTTGTCAGCAAATATCCTGGCAAAATCACAACCTTTAATAAGTTAAAATCAATGACTCATGGCCCAGGCTGGGGTTCATTGATTATTATGTTATTTTATTGAAGCAGCAACGCCGAAGGCATGAAAGTTCTGACAGCGCAATTTGTCACTCGGGTTATCAGACAACTCTGCCTCAAGTTCAATGGCAGCACATCTACAGGTAGTTCATCAAACCTGGCTGATTATAGATCTTATAGGTTCAGATGTCTTAAAGTAAAAGATCTTGAACTTCAAGGTCTAAAGAGAACAATGGTATTCTACAATGTAGGTATTAGTAAGGGCTCGAAATCCTTTTTTCTGCATACCTGCACTGGTGCAGGTAACATTGAAAATGAACATTGAAAATCACCAGACCAACTGTCATCTTCGACAACGAAGGACTACCAAGAGCACCAGACAAATTTTACCTGCACCACACAGAATATAGGAAGTGTGGATCATACTAAATACTGTTCAGAACCATTGCTATTATTTTTTCATACTTCATACTATTAGGTGATGACAGTAAAGACAGCTAATGAAAATACACAATCATAAACCTACATTTGTGTGTAATTTCCTAGAAGCACCCAGAACCAAACATCCCCTTGAAAAGGCCTTCAGTTAGACTTTGACAAACTAGATTTAGATCCCTTTCCTGAAGAATCACAGTCCCGGAGACTTGACAAACTGGATTTTCCCCGAGACGCGAGTGAGGAACGGTTTTCCGATACCTCCCGTCGACTTCCGCTTCGATCTATCCAAAACTAATGATGTCAAACCTAGGAATAACACGGGAATCCATTTAGGAGCGATGCGGAATCAGCGAACCCTACGGAGTGCAGCCAAGGTCTTAGAATAACTCTGTACATTTTTTCTACTTGGAAAAGTGTAAGTTTTGTTCATACATGTATATCAACAACATTAATACTATGTAAAGACTAGGAAATGATGAGAAATGTTGCTCCATTCATATTTAAGCTTGAGCGGACAAGCTTTTCGTTAAAAAAAAACTAAGGACTATCGTTCAACAAATTTTGGAGGACAGTCATCAAGATGTTTTATCCATACATGTTTATCAACAACATTAATACTATGTTATAACTAGGAAATGTTGAAATATCTCTCAGTCAATAATTTGCTCCATTCATAATTCAGCTTGAGCAGACAAGAAAAACTAACTAACGACTATCATTCAAGAAATTTTGGAGGACAATCATCATTGACAAGATGTCCATCTTGCTACCAAACCTCTCATTTTGTTTAAAATGTTCTGACCACGCCAAGAGCTTTAACATTTAGAAATGACCTCATTCCATTTATAACTCAATACAATCAATTCCCAAGCCCCATGGCATTTCTGCAACAAGGAAATCTGTAGTTTTCTCCAGCCTATGGAGATTCTATAAAAACTAAAACATGCATGGAATTCTAAAACTGTTCAACTCAAACGACAACAAATTGTTTCTTAATGATTAAGGACTATACAAGTTGAGAAGAGGCAATCACTCAGACATATTTTATTGATATTAATTGATTCTTTTGTAACAGTATAATTTAGCAACCAAATCTCTCATTGTGAATAAATTTTTCATTTTGAAGAGATTCCCTGATCACCCAAAACTTTTACATCGATCGACCAAATCAATGACTGATTTCCATTTCAAAACCATTTTTACCCTTTTTATTTCTATAACCTCCTTCCACCAGATTCAATACAGCCTAACATTATACGTTGGAATGTTGCAAAATTTTCCTAACCATGTTTTAAGCTTTAACATGAAACACATCTCGGGAAAAAAGGAAAAAGAAAAAGAAAATTTGGTCCCTTCATGAGCTTGCTACAATTAAACATGACTTAAAAGGTTAGAATTTTGCAAAATTTTCTCAAACACAATCCTACAGCTTTCAACCTGGAATAATCTTAAACACGAAAAAGAAAGAAAAATCGTTCCCTTCCTGATCAGCTATAAATAAACATGATTGTACTACAGATCGCAGTTTTAGAATTTTGCAAAATTTTCTCAAACATCATCCTACAGCTTTAAAGTAAACCTGGAATAATCTTAGAAACGAAAAAGGAAGAAAAATTGTTCCGCCCTTCCTCTGCTACATAAATAAACATGATTTAACAGTTTAGAATTTTGCAAAATTTTCCCAAACACTATCCAACAGCTTCAAACCAATCTTACAAACGAAAAAGGAAGAGAAATCGTTCCCTTCCTGAGCTATAAATAAACATGATTGTACTACAGATCGCAGGGCAAATGTCAGCTGACAGACAAGTTACACCGCCTCCATAACAAAAAATCAATTTTCATCAGACCGGCATCTCCCCCCATCCCTCCCAATCATTCTGCACAGATCCGAGTTAAAAATAGATAGCCATGAAGAGAAGAGGCTGTTATGGGAGAGGAGTGGGGATGGGCAGATACAGGGCTCGAAATAACTACCTGCTGTCTGCTAGGGAAAAAAGTGGCATTGTAGGAAGAAATAACGAATTTGTGGTGTTACAGGTACAAAATACAATACTGTACAAGCAGAGCTGGTTTCAGCAGGGGGGTATTTTGTTGGGGAGAGGCTCTTATTGTGATAGCTGAGGAGCTGGGATGGGCAGATACCAGGGCTCCAAATAACAACCTGCTGTCTGCTGATAGAAAAAAGTGGCAAAAAGGGAATTTGTAGAGTCACAGGTAAAAAATACAAGGTTCCAGTTGCAATTGGGAGTTATTTTGTTGGAAAAGGCTGTTATAGGTTACTAGTTATAGGTGAGGAGTGGGGATGGGCGAATGCAGGGCTCAAAATATCCAGCTGCAAACTACTGTCAGTGATAAAGTATGCCATTGCAGGCAAAAAAAGGGAATTTGTAGTGTTACAGGTAAAAAAAACAAGGTTCCAATTGGGAGTTATTTTGTTTGAAGAGGCTGTTATAGGTGAGGAGTCAGGATGGGCAGATGCAGGGCTCAAAATAACCACCTGATGTCTGCTGATAAAATATGGCATTACAGGTGAAAAAAATTTAAATTTGTAGTGTGACAGGTAAAAAATACAAGGTTCCCGTTGGAACTTTAACATGTATTTTGTTGGAAGACGGTTTTATTGGAGAGAAGCTGGGTTGGCAAAATACATGTAGAGGGCTTAAAATTACAACCTGCAAACTACTGATAAAAATATGGCATTGCAGCGGAAAAAAGGAAATTTGTAGTTTTATAGGTGGAAAAGACAAGACGTGCTGTGAAGAACTTAATAATATGTATGTCTGTCAAATTCTAGTGTGCATATCTTGTACGCATGATTTGAAAGTAAATATCACTAATACGTATACCATTAAAAATTGGGTTACAAAAACTGAATTATTTTGATTATACAATTTGGCTCCTTGCAAGCAATCTTACCAAACTAAAGGATACATAAAAATTCTGGCGGCATACATGCAAGAGTAACTACAAGCCAAATTCATCCATTCAAATTCATAGCAACTTCATCATAAAGCAAAGATCATCGATTCTAATAAAATTTGGGTTGATCACAGTATAATTACAAACAATTCTATATTTAGTAGAAATTCTGGCAGCCTGCATTAAGGAGAGAGTTGTTTTTTTCAGTCCTGTGATTCTAATAAAATTGACTCAGAGATTGATCACATATTGGTAGTTGCTGTATAATTGCAAATAATTCTACTAACGGTAAATCTAGTATAAATTTTGGCAGCCTCCAATAATGCATGACTGATAAGAAGAGACTATTTCTAGCCCTGCAATAAAGAGAAAGAGTATTTCCAGCCCCGTGACAGTCAATATCACTCAAAAATGAGACCATTACTAGTACTGCTACTCCATCATGCCTGTATATAAGCAAGCCGTCGGTAAGCGAAGCTCGTTTCTAGAAATGATTGTCCAACTCCAGACATGCCGTCTACTGTATGTTCTTCCGAGGAGAGGCAACAGGAGGGATATTCTGGGAGCTGAATTGTTGCTTTTTAAGATGTAAACTTCTAGACTATGCATCAGTATTCGCATCTCTGAATGTTTTGCAACCATTGTATTCTGTGAAGTTGATAATAAAGTTCAATTTTCTATCTTCTTCTTCTAGTAACATTTTTAATTTAGAAGAGTAGTGGGTCTGGGTTCCATACTGGCCCTCTTGCTTCAAGCATGTCTAAATGAGTTTTGATTGGGAATACAGTTTTGTTTGTTTGTTTCTTTGTTTATTTAGGAATCTCCATAGTGTTCACAATACATACACTATTCTTCCTGGAGTCCTCTTGCATAAAATACATACATCATAACTACTATTTGCATTTCACTTCTAACTACTTTAAAAAAGTTGTCTTACTAACATTTGCCATCTAATAATAATAATAATAATAATACAATAAACACATGGGTTGATTTGAAAGTGGAAAATTTAGTCTTTGTAATTTTAGGGTCACAAACAAGATCTAGACAGCTGAACTTTGTACAACTCAGTCCCAAGAACGCCCTCGATTTACTGACCACCCAGCACACAGCAAACATGACAGGTCTATTTGTTTAATTCATCATTTTCCAGCTAAGTTGTCCTGCCGGACACATGGATTGATTTGAAAGTGGTGGATCGTCAGATCCGGATCATCCAATTACTCCCACAAGAGTTCATCAGGACATAATGGGAGGGACCGCCGTGCATTTATTACACGTCTGATTGAGAAATGGTCATAAAATTGTATTGATATTCATCATAATGCAATTTTCGATATTCCCCCCGGATGAGCTGTGTCAAACCTAAAGGCCACACAGATTTATTTGCTTGGTTCTCAAAACAAACTTTAAAAATAGTACAAACTGCTTTCTCTGCTTAGCACTCAGTATCTATGAGAAAGAATATGGGAAGGTCAAACACACAACACTACCAGCGGGCTAGCTAGCCCTCTGCTGTAGTAATTGCACAACTGTGTGGCCCAAGGGCTACAGAAACTGAGATGGACACCACCCCTATATGCTCCGCATGGAGTGGAACAGGACCTTTCCAAACATTTTGATGAAGACAATTTGTAAAACTATGTATACTTAGTGTATATACCAGTACGACTATATATGTTTATGGATTTGGTAGTACTTCAATCATGTAACCTGTATCTTGTTAATTACTTATACTTTGTCTGACCCTGACCTCTTCCGTAATACCTCAATGAAAAGCAGCCAGCAGGACAATTTGAGTATTTTATGAATAAACAAAGGCTAAAACAAACAAATAAACAAACAAACAAACAAATTGTAAGCAACAGACCAAGATGACAACAGAGGGTTGTAGGTTGACAGCTTGCACCTGACTGCATTTGTACATTGACTCCCTGAAACTGTATGTGTACCACTGAGGTAAAGACTTTCCCCTCAGACTCTGTTTTCATGTGGATCCTCCAGTTCAGCATAATTTTCTAAACCTTAGACCCAACAATTAAATTGGTGTGGCCTTAGCTTGGAATATAAGTACTGAATCTTCATCAGTTTGTTAATATCAGTATAGATCAAGATGACATCGGGGTTTTGCGCCAATTTGTAAGATAATGTTATCATGAAATCATAATAGACTTTACTTTTTGTTATAAGCGTTGAAAAATTACAACTCTTAGGTGTAATATTGCTGCTATACATGCAGTTAATTGGAACAATAACTCATTATGAAGATTATGTAATATATAAAATCCATCATATTTTTCCAATAAACCCATATATGAGCAGCTGGAAGAATTTGATGATTATAACAAATCTGTCATGATATTAATTTCTCAGGGGATTAATATGTTCATGTCACAAATATCAATATTCTTTGATAAAAAAAACTTCCTAAACTATTTCATTTTCTCACAGTAAAAAATGTCACACTAGTTATAAGAACTATTTGGAGTATTTTGGAATCAAGATGTCCTTTGATTTCCAATTATATAATCAAAAGAGTTGTATGCCCTTTGTATCTCATATTCAATTCCAGGATGTTATCATTTTTTATAATCACTTGAATCTAAACCTTTTTTCCCCCCAAATGTGATGTTAATGTTGAAGTAAGTGCCTTTAAATATCACCCCTTAGCGTGGATAAAATACTCTCCCTCCCTGGCTGGGCACATTTTGTAGTTTGTCTCACACGATTGACTCAAATTCCACAAAAGCCGAATCAATACGTGCAATTGTCCGAGACAGGATTCCCGATGTCGATCAACTGTCAAAAGTACTTCCATTTTCCATTGACATGTTCTACACCATTAGTTGTTTCCGCTTTTAGGACTCCCGGATGAAAATGTTTCTAGACGAGGAAGTTTTTCATCCTCAGTTGCTCTGTGATGACTTATTTAATGTCTTTTGTTTTTGCTCTGGTGAAGAATTGCGCCTGTGAAATTGAGCGTTGGACTTAACGATTAGGAACAAAGACCTGAACAAATCGCTGGATTGACTACGATACGGAAAATTGTTTCCGTCCTAGTAAACATCGACGTGGTTTGTGAAATGTAGATTGCGTAGATTCTGCAGTTTCATGGCGTTGAATTTATTCTTATAACTAATGGAACATTTTTTAATGGGAGAAATTTGTGAAGTACCATAAAATGTATATTCTACAGTTATCTGTCCTTGAAAAGACAATCTATATTGAGATATTGCCAAGGAAAACCATTATTGAGAAAAATAGAAAAGGTTCTTCATATTTCTTCATATATCATTTAGATGCCACTACAGGCATAACAATTACCAGTAATTTTTTCTGTAGTTTTGTTTTGATTATTTCGAGCCCTGAGTCACCTGTAAAAACCCCTTCTCACGATGACAGGGTTCACGTGTTACCGTGGTAACTGATCAGTGCGTCACCGAAGACAGACATTTTCCCCCGTCGGTCTGATCTAATTTCATGACCCCACCTGACCCTTCCACGGTGCACGATTTCTCGCGAGGCGCTCAGACTCCAAGCCAAGTCCGCAGATCACGTTTGACAACATCTAGTGTAAGTTTGAATTACAATGTATGATCTTCATATTTCTCAACTTGATACGTGTTTGAGATACAATGTAATAACTTGTAGAACTCGTGCCCCCTTTTCCTCCTAAATGTTACTTATATAATAAACAATCTCTGCTATTTGAATTACAATGTACGATCTTCATATTTCATAACTCTGATAAGTGTTTCAGATACAATGTAATAACTTGTACGTCAAGCCCTTTTTTCCTCCTAAATGTTACTAAACATAATAAACAATCTCTACTGTAAGTTTGAATTACAATGTATGATCTTCATATTTCATAACCATGATGAGTGTTTCAGATACAATGTACATGTAATAACTTGTAGAAGTCGTGCGCTTTTTTCCTCCTAAATGCATCTCACTGCAATCGATGTTTGCAGGTCTCACTTAAACACTATCTACTGTAAGAAAGACAATATCTAAGTTAGATTCTAACTGTAATTTTGAGTTATCAATTCAGTTCAGTTCATCCTGTTAAGGTGACACGACAAAGTGCCTCCACAAGTTGTCTCGCATGACCGAGGACAGTTTAACACCCTCTAGACCTGTGTCCTCTTCGATCACCTTCTTTGAGTTATGATGTGGGTTTAAGACATCATATTTCTCAATTTCAACATATTATGTTGTATCCTTATTTTCCTTTCAAATGCATCGCACTGCAATCCATGTTTTCAATCTCTACTGTAAGTTTGAGTTACGACGAAACCTGAAGTCATCATATTTCCTAACTTGGACAAGCGTTGGAGATGATAAATACTGTGTCGTGCTTTTCTTTCCTCACTCATGTATCATACTGCAACCCAAGACTACAGGTCAGGCTTAGGCCACACCAAGTAATTTTTATGGATGACGTCCTCTGGAGACCCTAAACCTAATGCGATAGCAAAAAAACAAACCAAGAAGGGCAAAAAAAAACGATGCCTAGATTTGAAATATACTAAGGGACGACAAATGTTAGGACACAAATTTAATGAGAGAACACAGATTAACAACCAACAAACCTTTTATTCCTCATGAAAACAGCAATAAATCAGTGGAACAGCAGTTGTCGTCCTGTCCTGTTTCTTCCCTTTCATCACATCTTCCCTTATCTTACGATTTGCAGCACTGTCGTGACTCTTAGGTCATAGTTACAGGAAGCGGAATTTCTTGTTGTTTTTTCTGGGAACAGGCCAAAATCAATGTGTGCATGGACGTCATCCATAAATATTACTTGGTGTGGCCTTACACAATATCTAAGAATTCGTAAAGATCCATCACACCTAACAGCAGTGGTCCTATTTCAGAACTTTAGGCCTTGGCACACGTAGTACATCTCGTATGTTTTATATATTGTGCAACTGGCATAACAAATATATCATGCTGATAGGAGTATATTGATTTTGTAACCTTATTGCTCTTGCTGCTCCTACATTCTCCCATGAACATCATTTTCCCTGCTCTTTGGTATCAGTGCTTGATATGATCATGTATCTGTGTGTGTGTGTGTGTGTGTGTGTGTGTGTGTGCATATTTCAGTTCACACCTTCCAAATTGAGGAATGCAATTTCTGAAGGGCTTGCTGGCAAAAATGAAGCTTGGTACTACAAAGATACTGTTTTTACCCAAACCCAGTGTTCTAGCCAGCCTGAAATTTTTTTCCGTCATCTCAATTTTATTTCACGTAACATCATGTCACAACAATCCTAGGGGGGTCCAGGGGCATGCTCGTCCAGAAAAACTTTGAAATCTTGACCCTCTCAAACACTAGTTCCTGCATTTTGAGGGGCAGATTTTGCTGGTAGATTAAGCTTACTAGTTTAATGACATCTCTTTCCATATCTTAACACGCCGATTTTTGTCTGTCAAAGATGACAGATTGGGCAACATTTTTGTCTGTCATGAGCAATAAAATTCCATCTAATGACGGAATAATGGACGCTGTCTAGAACACTGGTTATGCCTCTAAGCATGGTTCACATGTTATGCTAGGAATACATTGATTTTTAAACTTAATGTATTCTTTAAATCTACTGACTATGTGCTTTTACTTACTGGACAAACTAGACCTCTGTCCTTGGTACTGAAACTATGGTTATACCAAAGTCTTATGCTATATTGGGAGACATCTTCCCACAAAACTTGGCCATACAACACAGAATACCAGAAAATGTTGTCTCTGAAGGATCTTAGGGATATGTTGGCGGCATAAAAGATCCTATCCAATATATATGTTACGCCTTTAGGGAGTTTACTAGGTATCAACCAAGGAACGAAGTGTTAAAAAAATTGTTTTTTCCTAGAACTATTGTAGAGTGAATCTCACTGCCACCATTTACAGTTGGGGCATCATCACTAGCTTTAATTATTATGCTTACAGTTAGATGTTCATTCGTTCAGTGTAATATAGCCAGCTGCCGCCGTGCCGCATACCTGCAAAGCTGGTGTGTTACGCCAAAGGGCGGTTATACCGGCTATACAGATACAGAAGCTGGTGTGTTACGCCAAAGGGCGGTTATACCAGCTATACAGATACAAATACTGGTGTGATATGCCAAAGGGCGGTCATACTGGCTATACAGATACAGAAATACAAACAAACAAACAAACAAACAATAAACAAAACTGAAGTACTCACAAGGCTCCCTGGCGAAGTGCGGGCCGATATTGGGGATTCCGACCTGGGGGGTCGTCGAGTTCTGCTTCGGTTTCTGAACCTTCGTGTTTGCTTTGGCGAACTCTAACCTCAACGTCTGGGGCATGTCAGGGTCAAAACGAACTCCCTGGAAACACAAATAAACAAACACACAAACAAAATTAGTATAATTGTTAACCACAAGAACCACAAGATCAGGGAAAAGACTAAGTAAACTCCCTGGAAACACAAACAAACAAACACACAGAATTAGTACTGTAAAAATCCGAGAACCAACAAATTAATTTGGTGTGGCCTTAGCAAGCATTCTGCCATGTCTTAAAGATCTACATGCAGCTTCTTTATCCAAACCAAAGTCTTAATTTTCTGCATTGTTTCCAGAGGGGGTTCAAATTTCGGCCAACAAAATTAAGATATGCGAGACCCCCATAAAAAAGTTTCACCGCAAACCGAGCCCGATTGATTGTTGCCGCGGCAACGGAGTTCCCTCTGGTCGTCGTGGCGACCCCGAGTTTGTAACGACAGGAGAAATCCGCCCCCATCAGCGGTTATCAATCGCCGCGGGGATCGCCACGGCAACAATTTTGTTTGAGCGATGGCGCCCGGGGGAGGTGTCCGAATTGATCAACAAATTCCCGCCGGTCGTAAACGTCCATCAAATAACGCTGGAGTCGGTTTAGGCCGGGATTAAGGGAAGTCGTTCTTATTGATTTTTGTGTGTG
Source organism: Branchiostoma floridae x Branchiostoma japonicum (assembly GCA_013266295.2). NCBI lineage: Eukaryota > Metazoa > Chordata > Leptocardii > Amphioxiformes > Branchiostomatidae > Branchiostoma > Branchiostoma floridae x Branchiostoma japonicum. The sequence continues at coordinate 664,228 of CM023838.1, forward strand.
TGTGGGTACGTCTCCTGTTGCAGGTTGTAACACACTTCCTCACAGGTGTTTCTCCTTGTGCTAACACGGAAATTATTGGCAGTCGTTTTCTCACTACAACTCAGGATTCTCTCAATCACATTTGTATAACAGTTATAACACCCATCAATCGTAAACACAATCTGAAGACTTTACATCCCCTGTTACAACGTTGAACACACTTCCTCACTGGTGTTCATATTTATGTGGAACTTCCTACCTTTAGGCAGTTTACATGCTATGTTAGGGATATGCTGATTTTTAAGCTTATGGTATTCATAAAAATCTACTGACAGCATGCTTTTTACTTACTGTAAAACTAGACCTCTGTCCTTGGCACTGAAACTATGGTTATATCAAAGTCTTGTTATACTGGGTGAGATTTTGCCACAAATCATGGCCATACAACTTAGAAAACCACCATTTTTTTATACCACAAAATGTTCTTCACAAACAGGTTACAACAATTCCTCACATGTTCATCTTTATGCTAACATGGAAATTATAGGCAGTCATTTTCTCACTGCAACTCCAGATTGTAACTCCATAATTTCTCCATCAATTGTCAACACTCTCAAGACTTTACATCTACTTTTGTATACTAAAATCTGGTAATGCCCACCTATGGGAAGTTATCATTATTATCATGAATTTGCATATAATTAGCATATGATTAGCATAAATTTGCATAAGCCTCACCTGAAGTGCCTGCTTGGCCGCCTCTGCACCAGCCCTCGACTCAAACGTCACGAATCCGACCGGCTGCAGAAAAAAATCACAAAAATGTATCAATAATCAATAATCGATAATCAATCTGCGCTGACGACGCAGAGAAATCGTGTTTGGCGTGTCGATCGTGCGAATCTCGGATGACGTTAGGTGGCCTCGCGAGTGCACGCTGGTGACTGTACGGCCACAACCCTGCTCCCCCCCGCTTTACACAATCAACCAGCCCAACAGTAGGGGAACTAGTGATCGTCTTGGACTGCTAGATTTCCAAATGGGGGTGTTCTACTGGACGTAGCGTGGCCGAAGTTTGATGGCGGATGAGGTGGGGTACTGTGGAATGGACTCAATGATTGGGTGCGCGATCGTCTGATTGGGTGATTGTCACTTGATTGGCAGGTGCACTGTGTCGTCTCAACTTTTGCAGGCTGACCTGTTTTCACTGCCGTGCGGATTGACCTACGGTTTACGCAGAAGACCGCCATTTTGTTGTCCTTGGAGTGACCTTGGAGCTGTGATTGCTTACTTGTGTAGAGTGGGACAAGGAAAAACGGACCAGCATGCTTCTAGAGACTTTTTCGTACAGGACTTGAATGTTGGGGTGCAAACTTGTCCGTTTCCTGCCGTATTTGAGCGTGTTTTGGGACTACACTGTGATACACGTACACGTACACTTGTGTTTGTTACCGTCCAACCTGTCTGATACAAAAGTGACTAAGATTTGGGTTCAAGTAAAGACAAGCGAATGCAGAGAAGGAGAGGAGGAGAGCAAGAAATAAGACCCTCGTTGTACAGGTATACATTCCTCAAGAATTCTGGAAGATTACACTTCTGTTTTAAGGAGGCAAAGACTTGAAGATGCTTTTTTTTTGCCATTTTACTTTTTTTTGTTACCAACTTTTTTTGTTACCAACTTTTTTCATTTCCAAAGAAAACAGTTTTTAAGCAAGCATTTTACATCAGACGAATCAAGAAAGGAGATTTTGTGCACAAGAAGTTAAAGATTACAATTCTGTTTGAAGGAGACAAAGACTTAGAGACACCTTTTTTTCATATCAGTTAGTATTTCACATCAGACAGTTTGGAAAGCAACACAATGACATTAGTGAAGGGGGAGGGGGGCGGCATTTGCCCCGTTTCGCTGGGTGACTTTTTGGTGGTTCCACGTGGCCATGGAGTGGCTACGTTTGGGGGAGGGTGGTCTGATATAATATGGCATGAGTGACAGTTGTTCTGTGGTTGTCTCTCTGTTGGAGCCATGGAGGAGGAAAAGAACAAAACTTTTCCTCCAGTAAGCCAACAGGGTGTTTGTGACATCATTTTGTGTTTGCCATTTTGGTTACTTGAAGATACACACTGTTATAAACATTTCCTTTTATTTCCCAGTAGCTCAACTTGTATCTCCATGAGAAATTCCAACATTACTAGATGCTGAACTTTTTTTTTCTCAATAGTCACCATGGAACAAGGCCAGAAGACTACTTTAGGCTGAAGTCACGATTCTCAGTCACTGATGAAACGTTGGAGGCTATCTGAAACTTCTGACTCTTCAGATAATTTATCCAGTTGCTTGATTCACTTTGTAATCTTCCGTTTTGAACCCTGGAAGATTAGTCATTGACTAAAGGGTATCGAAATAAACGAATAAATAAACGAGTATTACATGTATGTTATGTTCTACTTGTATGAATGTTACAGGTTTGTTGAACACAATCATCATGCGTTGCAAATGGACCAGGCCACCATCTTGGATCCAATTTCAACCAACCAAGATGGCGTCCCACGCAAACACCCTATTCGACCTTCATTTGACCCCCATGGCTCCAACTCCGAGACAAAATGGTGGCGCGGTGATCCCTCTAGTTGTCTCCCATGAGCCTTTGGGTGCAAGGTGTTGGATGACAAGACTTGATGAGAACTCGTTAATTAGGCAAACCTCGTTAAGCGCTTAACGAATCCGCCTGGAAGATCTGTACATCCTTCCCTCCGCTTGTAGAGGAAAAATCTGGTTATTTTTCATGAATCTTAACTAAAAATACAATCGTGTCTAAATTGCAATGATTTGTGTTATCATCTCTTGAATTTCTTAATGTGCGTCAAAAGCTTCCCCAAAACTGCTTTAAAGCCCCCTAGCAGCAAGGATGTGTACTGCAGCAATCCTGTGAAAGTCCCCTTCTTACTTTGTCTTTAAAGAAGGTACAAAAGGTCTGAAAACTTTTTTCTTGAAATAAATCTATGAGAAAATGGCTCAAAGCAGTTTTTTGGGAAATTTCTCAATGTCCAACAATGTTGCAATGATAGGCAGTTGTAATCATGAGGATTCTGGAAAAAGGAAAAAAATGTTGCAGATCTTTAAAACTTCATCGGACTCAAGAAAAAGCTATTTTTAGAAAAACTGGTTTAACTTTTGAATTACCTAGTGTGCAATCTGAAAACTAACAGTAGGTTATTAACCCAAGTAGCTGCTAAAAATAGCCCTGAAACTATGACATCAGTCCATTCTTTTCCCATGAACAACTAAATTACTCGGAGAGAAATCAAAGCTAGAGGAAAGAAAAAATACGACATCTACAATCCTTTCTTTGGAATGGGATCACCAAAGCCCCAGATATCCTATGGTTACGGTCTAACTCACTAAGGAAGGGTTACAATTACAGTAACTACAATTCAATTTTCCTCCTGCTTGCTTAAGTATCAATTTCTCCTTGCCTGTAATAATAATGTCACATTGAAATGGCCAGTAACACTTTTCATGAGCTCTCTGTGTTGTTTGATGTGTATCTTGGCAAAGGACTGAGAAAGTAGGATGTGGGAAAAATTTGTGTCTGCCCTAATTCTGTGGGCAAATAAAAGTCAATCTTGTCATCTAGAAGGAAATAAGAACCGAACATCAACCTCATTATACAGTCAAAACTGCCCAAGAAGACCACTCAGGGGACTGATAAAATCTGGTGTATGTGGACAGGTGGTCACTATAGTATAGACAGGGTTCTTAATGCTTTTGTCAATGGGGAAAATTATCTAATTAAGGTACATTGTACCAACAAAAAGTGGTTTGCTGACTGGACAACATGCACTCACATCAAGTGCAAGTTGGCACCACAACCATCTGATTCTCAAGTATTTCCTCAATCAGAATTTTTTTTAAATCTTATATATGCAGCTCAAACTGAAGGGAAATGAGGTTTTATTTTTTGACAATATAAAATTCGTCTTCAGTGCAGGTGGACATCATAAATATTGGCACAGCTCGATCAGGTGGTTACTTAAATAGACAGGATTCTTAATACTTGTGTCAATGGGAAATACATGTATTATCTATCTAAGGGACCAACAAAAATTGGTTTGCCAACTGGACAACATGCACTTTAAACATCTAAGTGCATGTCGGCACTTAGTGTCTGGTTCTCAATTATTTTGCTAATCAAAATTAAAAACTATTGCAGCCCAAAATGAAGAATTTATTTTTTGACAGTTAAATTTGGCATCAGTGCAGGTGGACATCAGAAATACCAGCACAGCTCCAATTTTACCTGCACTAACCTGTACAAATAAATATCTACAGGTGGTGTACAGTATTTCAAGCCCTGGGAAGCAAAGATGTTCGGACTGATTATCCTCCCCCCAGGCGTTCACACTTCCCTCACTTTCATCAGATGAAAATAGCCCCACTCATCACTTCTTCTCTTCACAATCAATAAACCTCCTTAGGAGGAGGAGAGGGACTGCATCCATTTCTTAACTCTTCAATCAATAAGAAAACGGCCCACACAAAAAGGAATCAAATCACACAAATATTCATAGCCTTCAAATTTGCCAATTTGGAAGAAGTTTTTGGGAGTGAATATAGTCAGATTCAAGTTTTGCTTTTTTTGCTTTTTTTTTGCTGGATAACCAAGATGTATTTCTTCTTACTTCAATCAATAACAAAACGGCCCACACAAAAAGGAATCAAATCACACTTAGTCTAATATTCATAGCCTTCCAATTTGCCAGTTTGGAAGACAGTTTTTCCAGAGTGAAATTTAGTTGTAGTCAGATTCAAGTTTTTATCCCAAATTTTTGCTGGATAACAAAGTTGTATCATGGTTATGTTTGTATGGGTGCCACAATTGTAGTTCATATAGTCATACAGAAGCTTTTTTTCACTTTTTTTGGCCTATTTGGACATTTCTCCTTTAAACATTTCTGTGACCGTCACTTCAGTAGTTTGAACATGAATGTTTTATTTTACAATGCCAGTTTGGATGTGCATCATTTGTATGCAAATGCCATAACTGCAATTCATATTTCCACTAAACTTACAAAAAGCATCTTTTTTACCCTCTTCTCCAGTATCCGGCCATTTCTCACTTAAAATAAGTTTTTACGAACATGCATGGCTTGCGTGGGAATGTCTCTACAGGAAACCTTCGTCAATTCTCCCCCAACAAATCAGGCTCGACTCTAGTTTATGATATCAGTACCTAGAGAAACTATATTTTTCACCCTCTTTTTCCACCATTTCTTTCCTAAAGAATTATTTTACAACATTAGGTTGAACATGCATATTTTACAATGCCAGTTTGGACGTGCATCATTTGCATGCAAATGCCATAACTGTCACGATATTAGCACTAAACTTACAGAAAGCAGTTTTTTTACCCTCTTCTTCAGTATTTGGCCATTTCTCCCTTCAATTAATTTTTTTTAAACATGCACGGCTTGCGTGGGAAGGTCTCCACAGGAAGCCTTCTCCCCTAACAAATCAGGCTCGTTTGCCGAACCCCAGGAGTGAATAAGCGAGGGAATTACCCTCCATCCCATAAGCGACGCGGATCAGAACGGGGCTAAATTGACGACCGAGAGTGAATACGGAAGTACCGCCGGGCTTGCCTTCCTTCCCCTTCTCATTTAATCAATTTTAGCAGGGCACGGAAAACAAAATAACCCGTTTTACATCACATAAGAAACCTGAAATGTATTATGGCACGAGTTTAACCCTCAAAGCGTCAGTGAATATTAGACCTAGGCTTTAAAACTGGCCCATGACACTGGGAGGGTTAAACTGTAATTTCCAACACAAGAAATTAGACTTACCCAAATTTTAAGTCCAATTTCTTGTGTTGGAGATTACAGTATAAACTCGAGCCATAATGACTTCTACCCACACAGATGAACTTTCAAGTCTTAGAAAAAATCTGAAATGTCTTGCGATATTTAGTGACTTTCATATCCCTGCATCTTACTATACATGTATATATATACTTGGTTTATTTTGAAAATGCACTTAAAAGATGATTTCTGATAGGTTATTAGAGCATTGACCAAGCATTCACAACAAAATAACCTGTTTTATGTCTGATAATGTAAGAAATCTGAAAAGTTTTGCAACGTTCACTGACTTTTATAATTATATCCCTAAATCTTACTACATGTATTTTTTTGTCCTTAAGGATTTGGTTTAATTTAAAAATGCACCTAAAAATGATTTCTGACTGGGTACTGCATTGACCATGCAATTGCACCAACATAGCATGTTTTACATCACTGAAAAAACTGAAACATCATTGATTTTTATCAACAACAAGAATGAAACATTTATCCACCACCACTTCTCATATTCATACCCAACCAGTGATAAGTTTGTGATATTATTAAGACGTGGGAATTTCCCCAACATTAGACGTGACATTCAACCCAAATTTTGTGAACTTTGTGGTGCCAAAAATCACCCCGAATTAGTCCGTAATTTTCGTTTCTCGTGCAACTTGTGACATCACACCAGAAGGCGTCCCGGTAATTAGTGCCCGAATAATCACATTGGTGCTGTGTGATGGGCCCCAGCCGGGTGCCCCGTGTTATCAGGATAAGGTGCCTGATTGTTTAGACTTTAAGATAAACAGGCACTTACTGAAGTCGCTTTTCCTCCCTGTAAGCATGTAAGGACGTAAACAGGAAAAAATGGTTAGATATGGGATGAAATGTTATAACAAAGTAAGAACATACTGTTTATACTTCTATACAGTATATTCTGTATATAAATATATTCTGCGGGAAAAACTCTGTGATATTAGTAACGCATCGTCACACATACATGTAATGGAATGTTGAATATACATGTATATATTCTTAACATAAACATTTCTTCATAATATCATGTCTTACCTGAATCAGTTTAGAAATCTTAACTCTAAGTTGTTGTTCTTCTCTTTTTAAAAAAAACTGACACTTTTCAAAGTTTGAAGCCTTTTTCTAATAATAAATGTCATGAGACATCTGAATTCCTTAATATTTTAAAACCATCCAGCAAGTTTGAATTGTGCTTAGTATGAGTTAAGGAAGTATAGTAAACTTTAAAACGGTGTTTGTAACTCATTTTGCATGCTGGCTATATGAGCATGTCATATTTTCACAGAAAAACTTTGCTTGAAAAAGTTTTATTGATTGACAAAGTTTGCAGCACTATCGAAAACTTTGTTTAATTGGTGCAAAGTACACTGGGTAGGTCACACAAAGTTCGAGTATTACCCAGTAAGGTTCCGTCAAGAGTGTCACCTCTTAAACCTGGCAAATATTCCCTTTCAAAAATCTGTGGAATGTGCTTATTGAGGCCTGCTAAATCAGCAAGGCCTAATTGCCAGAAACATGGTCTTGGTCACCATGGTGATGACGGGATTGTGTTACAGACAGGGCACAGGTGACTGCAGTTCTGAAGGTCAAATGTCCTGAAGGTCGTGTGGTTGTAAGGATCAAGACTTTTGCGAGATCGAGTGTCACAATCTTTAAGAAGAGGAATGTGAGTTTCAAGGAGTAGAAATTGTAACTTCCTGCTTTTTTGACAAGTACTTGACTGATTAAGAGAAGACAATACATTCAGTCAGGATAGAATTATTTTGAAGCCCTCAGACGAAACCATCTTTTGTCATGCATCCCTGTGCTGTGGGGATAAAAAAGTTCAACCATCTAGTCATTTTTGGTTTGTAACTTTTTACATCCAAAAGGCATCCTTGATATATACACCACACTTTTTTTACCAAATTCACTCACTCACTCACTATCCTGGCTTATATTAATATACTGCAGGGGGCGTCCCTGACACAGGGGTATTATGTAATAACTATTAGTCCACTCTGTAATATTAAGTATTTGCTAACCCTACGTAACTTTTTATGTCCATTTTTTTCTTATATGTAATTAAAAATTGTTTTAATGCAGAGCAGAGGTGCTCTTTTGTTGTACAATGAGGCATAATTCAGTCTATGGGTGCCAGTCCTTCATTTTTTAACAATAAACCGTTTGATTGATTGATTGATTGATTAGGTACAATAATATGTTGGATCCAATCTTCCTCAGCCTGCAGTCAATCTTGATTTTTAATTCTCAAACTGTTTCCTTTAACAACAACAAAAAACAAACATCTGCTCCAGTTCAGCTGCCCCCACGTATACCTAACGATATCAAAAACATGTTCTGAATATTTCCCTGGCACTTATTTTGACTTGCTGACGGTTTGGAGGAAACACGGTTTCAGACACGTCAGTTGGTCATGATTAAATATGAACATATATGGACAACAGGAAACATGTTTAATCAGCACAGAAGGTCAATGTCAAAAAACAACTCGTCTGTTTACACCTTCTACGTACTCAAGACATTCTTCTGTGAAGGGCACGGCTTAAGAACCTGTAGCAGTGACCTTTCCCAAGGTTTAAGAAGCAAAAAAGGTAGCAATAAGAAACATGTCTTAGATGCAGAGGCAATAAAGAGCACCAATAAGTAAAATACATCCCTCTTTTTTTTAAAGATGATCTTATAAATATGATGTTCAACCAACGTGAAATTTTTATGACATTACTCAACAGTGTCTCGAATATATCAAGTCCGATTTGCACACTATCAGGGCTGGAAATTAAAGGTGGTCCAATGGCCACTGACCACTTAAATTTAGGCTGGGACAACTAAAAAGACACTTTGGGACATTTTTGGGACAATAGAAAAATAATCAACATCAGAATGTCAGCCCTTCTTTTGTTTATCAGGCACACGTACCGGCTTTTGAATCCGGAAAGTCCTCCCGAATTTCCTATCTACTCTGCAGTTATATTGCGCCTGGGAGTGAACATAAGCAAAATAAAGTTGACTTTAAGTTAAAGTCATGAAATACTTCCCAAAAAACAAGTTGGGACAGTTCATCCTCACTTCGGGACAATTGAAATTTATTTTTGGGACAGTGCTGGGACAAAAGGAAGAAAAGTTAATTTCGAGGCCTGCGAATATATCAAGTATGATTTGCGCCCATAAAAAGCAGTGCTTTCACACACAGATGCACTTAATATAAGTTTAGGGCATCGTAAAATGACTTTTAATCTGGTATGAATGAGACCAAATAATAAAAACTGCTTCCCACCAACATAGTTATTGTGTATCAGTAATTTTCCATATTTCAAGTGATAAAATGTTGTAGCAGAATTTACAGCTTCCTCAAACTGTTGTTCCAGTACTGTTTATTTGTTTGTTTTTATTTGAATTTTCCATATAAAATGGAGAGGACTTCACAAGAGTCAATGTTTATTTTTCATCTTCCTGTATTTTTATTTATTTATTTATTTATTTGTATTTTTGTTTTCTTTACCAAGGTAGCCCACTCAGTGATTATACACACTGCTTTGCAGTGGGGCCCTGGACTATTTCACGAAGCTACAATTTCTTCTGTTCAAGACATTTTACTTCACTACGTCAACCTTACAGAATTCTGGAAAGACATTGGCAGAATCTTCAAGCAGACATCGAATCAAAATCATTCCGCGTACATCCCACGATCCCACAGCATATGCTCAAACCAATCAAACCTCAGACAATCCCGGATTATTTACAGTGTAGCGAACCCTAATCCGATTTCTCTCACCGTAAGCGGATTTTGGCGGAATCTAAAATGGCTAAACTTTTCATCCGATTTCCCGCAACATTGGTTTCTATTACCATCTGCAAAAACCGGATATGCTCGTATTTTCCGGGCGGTTGAAGCTGAACAAAGCTGCTACATTTTCACACCGTTTTGATGTAAGCCACTTTGCCTTGTTCACAAGCTACTTGTGAGGTTCTAAAGCTGTTATTATACACTGTTGTACCCGATTCTTAAATCGGATCATGGAAAAGCAAAATGCTACAAGGCATGAAGGCATTTAGGGTTTAGGAAGTGTACAGACTTTTAGCCCTGGTGATAACAGCTCAGTAGGAAAATCTAATTAGCTACACAAAGGCTGGAAAGATGTCATATACTATGTGAAAGATACATTTTTCTTGCTAACTCAATTGGCCATTTGCCAGTAAGGCATGTTTTAAGACAGTTTTTGGTAGTACAAAATTACTATTCCACACATAAAGGCTCTGCGAGATACAGCTTTATAGTTATAATTTTCATTAACTTATATCAAATTTTCTGCAATTCTTGGGTTAAATTCCCAGTTTGTTTAACCTGTAGCACACTGAAGTAGTATCTTAGGTACCAATTCTCTATTGGTTATGGGGTTAGGCAGCAGGGAGAAGGTTAACCTTTAGCACACTGAAGTAGCTGTTTGGCTACCAATTCTCTATTGCTTACAGGGTTAGGCAGCAGGGAGAAGGTTAACCTTTAGCACACTGAAGTAGCCATTTGGCTACCAATTCTCTATTGGTTACAGGGTTAGGCAGCAGGGAGAAGGTTAACCTTTAGCACACTGAAGTAGCCATTTGGCTACCAATTCTCTATTGGTTACAGGGTTAGACAGCAGGGAGAAGGTTAACCTTTAGCACACTGAGGTACATGTAGCTGTTTGGCTACCAGTTCTCTATTGGTTATGGGGTTAGGCAGCAGGGAGAAGGTTACCTTGTTTCCTCCCATTTTATAGTCCAACTCTCTCAAAGGCTTATTGTACCTTGTCTATATCCAGAACACAAGTTTAACTTAGTATTCTTCTGGTACATCAACAGTCCCCGTAGCCATCAACTCTACTTCAAGTTCAAGTTTACCACCAGAGGCAACAGGCATCCGTCATCATTAAGGATGCGGTTGCCGTGTCAACGGAGTTACCCACCTGTTTTGTGGTGACCTTGAGAAGTGACCCCTCGTAGCCCTGCGGAACAAAATGGCAGAAGATTAACAATCGCGTATTCAGGCGCAGATCGACGTGCCAAGAAGATTATGGCAACGCACACAAAAAATCCATCACAAGCCCCCCAAGAATGCAATTTGGGCAATGTAGAAAAAAATTCATCACTTTGACTGTTGCCAACATTCCTTGCTGCCATACTAAGTTGATTTCATGGATGACATCTGCTGGCAGGGCTCCAAATACTGGGGATATGCAGCACGTCGGCAGAACGTACTGCGCCTGCACAAAACCCCGATTTTTCACGTTTTTCGTTGGATGTTTGGTCAACGTTGCATCAAAATTTTGCCTGTTGCAGACGATATCTTTTCCTATCCAACCTTATATGCGCTAATACAACCTTATATGAGACGTTCTGCCAAAGTGCTATGCACAATACATTACGGGTTTCGCGCAGGTGCAGTACGTTCTGCCGATGTGCTGGTGAATATGCACCTTAGTGCAGCTCAGGTAAAATTGGAGCTGTGCAGGTATTTCTGATGTCTACCTGCACCTCTCCATGTACTGGGTTTATATACAAATGTAGGTGTATGTGGATTTTCATTTGCTGCATTGACTGTTACCACCTATGAAGCATAAAAGAAATAATGGTAATGGTTTCTGAACAGTTTTTAGTATGATCCATACTTCTCAAATTCTGGGTGTTGCAGGTAAAATTTGTCTGTTACACTGGTAATTTCAATGTTACCAGCACCAGTGCAAGAATGAAGACAAACTTAAAGTATTTCGAGCCCTGGCTGGGAAGCCAGTGTCTGAGGTTTAACAGTAACCATTACAATCCCAGTTCTGATTGTGTAAACTGACGTCACCGGGTAACAACTTGGAGGCCCTAAACCCGATGAAGGTTAGCAGGGTTACGTGTAAGGGATGAGTTTTATAGACACATTGGGTAGCAAGAAATCATCTTCTTGGTTTTCTGACATTCTAGCACAAATACAAACGAGGCTCTCTGACATTTTACACTACAATGCAAGCAGAAATAGACGGTGAGAAATAAAGACTGGGAGGGAAAACTTGAGTTTGACTTATATGCACTCCCTGAAACTCACTGTGTGTACCCTTAGATTTAGACTCTGTTTCATCTGTATCTGTATAGCCGGTATACCGCCCTTCGGCGTAACACACCAGCTTCGCAGGCAGGGTATGCCTAAATACCTCAACCGCCCTCAACCGCCCTCAACCGCCCTCAACCTCCCACTTCCTGGGCTAATATGCAGTGTACATGTGCTAACAACCCTTGTTTACACTCTGTATACATTGTCTATACGATTATAAATAAAAATCACACAGTAACGTCTAAGTATTTGCGAGTTTTTTCAAGTTATAACTTTTAATATACATAAGTGGAGTTACCGTCTTTAGGGAGTGATACACCCCGCAAAATATCCGCCCTAAAGTATTGATCGCTAAAATCAACCACCAGAAACATGATGTTTAAAGAGGTTCCCCTCTATATCTGCTGAGTTTCCGTGCTGCACAAGCTTTTTTACTTTACTTATTTTGACTTGAAACTTACGGCACGATGCGTTCGACGTAAACAAACAAGATGGCGGACCCTGTTCCTCGGGCGCACGGCGCGCCGTAAAAAAACTGGTAAAACGTCAGAGTTACAGTGATTTTCTTATTCATAATCGTATAGACAATGTATACAGAGTGTAAACAAGGGTTCTTAGCACATGTACACTGCATATTAGCCCAGGAAGTGGGAGGTTGAGGGCGGTTGAGGGGGGTTGAGGGCGGTTGAGGTATTTAGGCATACCGTCGCAGGCACGCGGCTCAGCGGCAGCTGGCTACATGTACATACAGTACACCGAACGACATGTTACACCTAACCTTTGAACGTCTAACTCTAAACATTCTTTATAACTTATTTATAATCTAGTGACGATGCCCCTACTGTACTTGGAGGCAGCGAGTTCCACTCTACGATAGTTCTAGGAAAAAATGAGTTTTTGAACACCTCAATCCTTGGTTGATAACTCTGGTACTTGAAGGCATGACTGATTTCTTGTTCTTTTCTGAGCTGGTATTAGGTACTTGGTAGTTGGTACATCCACCAGTTTATTGGACAGGTCATTTTGTACACCATGCATAGTCTGGACATTTTTCGCCTGTCTGTTCATGACTCTGTTAATCTGCCAGTTCAGCATTTTTTATACCTCTGAGAAGAAACAAATCTAGTAAGTTTGACCTTGAGTTCAAGTTCTTTCCTTAGATTCTCAGCTGACTTTGACCTTCATGACCTTCACGTCTCAAATTCGTTTACGATTTCGACCTTGCCCCCATAGATGAAGTATTCTGTCTGTTATTCCACGTAAGACATGACCTCTACAGACATTCAGGGTGTGATCGACCTTCAAACTGAGCAGTAAAGGTCAACAAAGGTCAATCCGAATATCCTTTCCTGCATTTACAACCCTGATTAGCTGCATCTTTGACCTTCCCCCAAATCCCCGGGATTGACCTTGCGCCTACCAGATACGAAAGGTCACGCCATCATGGCCGCCAAGACGCCTTAGGTTGCCCATTATCTTGCCAAATGATTGTCCAAGACTTGGAATTGCCTGTTAAGGACAGCGAGTTATGGTTATGATCTAGAGGGCATGCATATCAGTAACAGAAATTGCAGTACTAGGAAGGTTTTATTATCAATAGAAAAGGGGGGCTGCTTTTGGCCTGTTACGATACTAAACTGGCTAAGCCGTATGCCAAAAACCAATTGCAATTTGCCCTAACAAAATCACAAAGGGTATAACGTTACATGTAGCTATAATCAGCACGTCAGCAGAACGTACTGCGCCTGCGCAAAACCCGTAATGTATTGTGCATAGCACTTTGGCAGAACGTCTCGTATAAGGTTGTATTAGAGCATATAAGGTTGACAGCCTGTCTGTAGTTTTCAGATGTTGTGTAGGAAAAGATATCGTCTGCAACAGGCAAAATTTTGATGCAATGTTGACCAAACATCCAAAGAAAAACGTGAAAAATCAGGGTTTTGTGCAGGCACAGTACATTCTGCCGACGTGCTGCTATTATCTCCAAGTAGTTCTGAATGGTCTACACAGATAAGGTGTTCTATTCAACCAAGTAATTAAGTTTGTGTAGCCAAAATAATGAAGAGACTATAAACTTATGTGGGCTTACAGAAAAATACTTTGCCACAGGCACAGACCATTATATATTCCAGATATGTTTCATCAGTGAGACTAGATGAGGGCCTGCATGGGGGGGTCCCGACAACGCTCTACGCTAAATTCTGAGAGCCGGCTACGTAGTACGCTGAATTCAAGAAGCCTCCCCCATTACGCTTTAAGATAAATTCAGGGTAGCTACAACGCATTACGTGAAATAAAACGGCGAATTACACTCTACGCAAAATGCACCGATTACGCTCTACGTTGAATTAGAACGGTCCGTCTACGCTCTACGTAGAATTAAAACAGCCGATTACGCTCTATGGAAAAGGGCATGCGGGCCCCCCTAGATTAGCATTTCACAATAATTCACTAGTCTTCTTCATTCTTTAGTCGTCTTCATTTCTTCTAATAATAAGAATTACATTTAAATCTGATGGCAGGAAGCCAGAAAACCAGCTGCTGCCAAAAATAGCAAACTCTTCCGCAACAAATGAATAATTAGTGGGTAATTAAAACAAACGAGGGTTTACCGGATTAATTAGTTTTAATTTGCGTTGAGTCGTTATCCTAATTATAGATTGAGTAAGACAAGTCTTTTATCGGGGATCTTTCTAACTTGATTTGAATGGCTAAAAAAACATCCCTATTGCTAAAGTGGATTGGTCTACTTCCAACTAGAGTAATCTGGACTGTACCAAACAGGATGGCTATAAAAGGGGGTAATGATGATGTCTTACTCACAAAATTAAAAAAACTGACCAAATTCAGCTTTGTCATGTTTGCTAACAGGTGGCAAAAATTCACATTAATTCAATTCTGCAAAATAAACTTCTGAATCAATGATTTTTGCATGTACATTAGAATCTCTTGAAAGTGTTGAAGGTGAGACAACCAAAAATGCTCTTGTTTGCTCTGGTAAAAAATGTATATTAAATTCTCTTTTTCTATAATTTTTAAGCTTTGAGTTTGATTCTATTCTTTCAATTCCACAAGATAGATTAAACTTTGACGATTTTTGTAGACTATGTCTCTTCTAAAAGTTTCCTAGTGATGAGAACCGAAAACAGGCTTGTTCCAGCCCAGGTGATAGTGTAGGTCCGTGATGAGGGGAGACGTGGATAGGGAAAACCCTCTCCCTCTGTACTAACTCAGACTGATCACCTGTCAACCCCACACAGGCAAACTGCCAGAGTAGTAGATCGTAGTTTTCCAGCAAGTCGGCAGAACGTACTGCGCCTGCGCAAAACCCTGATTTTTCACGTTTTTCGTTGGATGTTTGGTCAACGTTGCATCAGAATTTTGCTTGTTGCAGACGATATCTTTTCATATACAACATCTGAAAACTACAGACAGGCTGCCAACCTTATATGCTCTAATACAACCTTATATGAGACGTTCTGCCAAAGTGCTATGCACAATACATTACAGGTTTCACGCAGGTGCAGTACGTTCTGCCAACGTGCTTAATTGGAGTAACCTAATGAAGATGAAGCACCGTCGGCGAACGAGACTAAAATTTCTCCTCCTTTCTGAACACAGTTGTTAATGTGCGGAGTTGTCTGTGATGTAACAACCCGATTTGTCATCATTAAAATTTAACTACAGCGCGCTGCACAGACGCTGCAATCATACACAACTGGTTAAGAAACATTTGCAGGGGCCGCAAAAGGAGTCTTAGAAGCTGAAGAAAGAAAGTTGAAGAAGGTAGATTCTCAAGAATATTATCGCTCCTTTGTCTTCTGAGTAAGATTTTTCTCTGTTGAGAAGGCAGACCTACATGTACAGATGTCATCCATGAAATCATACTGCTGTGGCTTTGTCATAACTTTAAAGAGATGCATAGTATTACATTTCAGCTAGAGTTTCCATGCCTTTTGAAATAGCAAGTAACTTTTACAAAAATGTTCTTACGTATGACAATCACCTAAAATGTTAAATAAGTAAAAAAAACAGTCAGATGTTTACTTATAATCATTCATTGAGCATATTAGCTAAATGGAAAATCAAATAAAACAAAAACAAACAAATTTTAAAGTAAAAAAAATCATCAGATGTTAAATTTGTTCTTGCTTATAATCATTCATTGAACATACTATTAGCTAAACAGAAAATAAAAACAAAAATAAACAATAATCATTCATTGAACATAATATTAGCTAAACAGACAATCAAATAAAACAAAACAAATAAACAAAACAAATAAACAAACAAACCGTCTCACCTTGTATGCCCTGAAGAGTAGGTACAGCTCCCTGGGCTTAGCGTCCATAGGCAGCCCGCTCACAAATAATGTCCTCACCTAAACAAACAAACAAACAATAGGTCAATAATCACCATGGCAACAACTAACATGTTCATCATCGGTAGATAATCCACTCAAGTTAGTCCTCAAACACAAGTTTACAATCACCATGGAAATGAGACAATAACTACATTTTGTCCTCACCTAAACAAACAAACAAACAAACAAACAACAGGTCAATAATCACCATGGCAACAACTATAGTAACACTATGTATATGCTCAAGTGCCTATCATTGGTAGATAATCCAGTCAGAAGTTAATTTCTCTTTCAAAAACAAACACAAGTAAACAATCACCATGGAAATGATACACAATAACTACAAACAGTAAATAATCTCAGTGGAAACAATACAAAGTGTTTATACAAAACAGTGCAATTCACATACACAATATGCAATATCATATAATACAATAGATATTATTAAATATACAACCATGTATGTCATAAAAAGAATCTGGGAAGTCTTTATTTGCTTGTTAACGTTGCCCAGGTGTGTGTCAATTCTAATTCTTTTTGTCCCTATGTGCCAAGCACGGGCATTGTAGGAGGACATATTTCCTTGTACACAAACATACAAAAAGTTGCACCTGAAGGCATATTTTCTTTTCAGCTCTCAGTGACCCCTCTCTAAAGCTTTACAAAATCAGACAGACGATTCAATTAGCGCTCGATTTCCTGACAAAACAAAGGAGTCTCCAACAACATCATTCCTCCTTTATTTCCATGTAAAAATACAGAGTCTGACAAGCAAGTTTCTCCACTAATGGCACTTGAGAGCTCCGTGTGACATACACAGAAACTTGAGACAAGTCGGCAGATTCTATTAAGGACAAACAAAGGTTGTACTGAACAAGTTCCGACTGGTGCAGGTCAACACGCTGTAAGGCTTCCGGCTGGCTTTACAGAACAGAACAGTGGTCGTGTGGCCTAGTGGCAGAGTGTTTGGCTCAGAACCAAGAGGTCCCGAGTTCGAACCCTGCCACGTCACCGATCTTGTGCCCTTGGGAAAGGCACTTTACACGACTTTCCTCACTTCACTCAGGTGGAAATGAGTACCTAGCTTCGGTTAGGGACGTCCCTCGGATAGGACGTTAAATGGAGGTCCCGTGTTTAGGAAGAGCCACACCCCACGCACGATAAAGAACCCACCACACCTTTCGAAAAAGAGTACTGGGGCATGCCCCGGTGTGCGATGGTTCAAATACAACAAACTGGGAGTTGGTGATCACCCGGGCGGAGGCCTGGCGAACCCCCGTCTCGTATAAGCCACATGGTGATTAACATCATCACCAGGACTCCAGGAAGAATAGTGTGAATTGACACACTAATGGAGATCCTTAACAACCTAACCTAACCTAACCATTCAAAGGTGAAGAGTACTGCAAAAAATCCATCAGCTTTTTCCAGAACCAGTCAGCTGTCTTGCTTCAGCCCACGTTTAAATCCCCTAAACAAGATTTTCCATGGCTGCAGGTTTAACAGCCCCACATATACGGGTTCAACCCTGCAGAATAAAAGTTAGAGTCGCCACCTTTACTGGGGTTCTGACTTGAGGCCTTTTACTGGCTGGTTTCTCATTTAACGAAAAAGCGTTCATCGGGGGGGAGGCCAAGGCCGTAAACACGTCGTCAAATCACGCCAATTTATTTCCTTGGTTTCCGGACATTCTAAGGTGAAAATATAGTAAGGGGACCAGGGTTCTAGCCAGCACCAGCTTTTCCGTCAATTGCAGGAACTTTGTGGCGTGTGACAGAAAAATTCTTTAACCAATATCCATCAACATTGATGGACAAAATTGACAAAATTGTTGGGTAGAAATATAAAAACATCCAAAGGACCACCAAAAACCACTCTCAACCCCATGATTTGCCTCTCAAATTGTGGGAAATTGCATTTTTTTTTAAATACAAAATTAGTCTCTAGACCCCCCTAGATTGTGAGCAATCCCCCTTCAGGTCCAATCATGAACCTGGGCTGACGGGAAAAGATTTTGAGCTAGCTAGAGCCCTGAAGCGGACATCATAAAAGCAGAGGGCAGGGAGGAAAACTTGAATATGACTGTATTCATGCCATAAAACTGAGTGCACCGAGGTATCAACCTGGTCCTCAGGCTGATTTCCTCAATATGTTTTTCCAGTTAAGCATATTTTTAAAAATCCAACAACCAACGAATCGAATTGGTGTGGCCTAACGTCAGCACTTTCCTGCATTAACTCTGCACGACGGCCACAAAACCTTCCGAAGGCCGTAACCATGGAAACGGGCGGCAGGTGGAACAGCGACGTTTACGACATAGGGGTGGTAAAATCGCCGGTAAAAGCCGGGCGCTTCGCGACAGTTGGGCTTGCCGATTTGTCAATTAACTACGAGCCAGGCTTGAATACTGATTTTGCCATGTAGCTGATTCCTATGCTTCTATTGTAACTAGTACAAACCGGTGCAATGGCCAAGTGGGTAGAGTGCTCACCTTGCATTCAGTAGGTTGTGAGTTTGATCCCCGGCCGAGTCATACCAAAAACTTTAAAAATGGTACATACTGCTTTCTCTGCTTAGCACTCAGCATTTGGGAAAGAGTATGGGAGTTGAACACACACCACTACTAGTGAACTAGCCCCCTGCTGTAGTGATTGCACAACTGTGTGGCCCAAGGGCTACAGAAACGGAGATGGGCGCCGCCATATGCAACCATGCCAATGGTTGCAGGAGGCCTTTAAAGTGTAGCTGATTCCTATGCTTGTATGGTAACTACTGGTCTACAGGTTTGGCATATTGCCCATGGGAACTCAGTGTTGGAAATACCAAATAGAACTTAGTTCATACACACACTTTTGTTTCAGTGTTAGGATTAAAAGAAAGCTTTGAAGCGAAAAAGAAAATGTTTTTACTTTTTTAGAAGCAAAGTTGTGTGGTCTGGATTGCACACTAAATCTGCTCTTGCCATGCAATTAGATTTAGAATATATAATACGTTGCAAGATTTGCCATGATTGTAGATTGTTTTCGTTTCATTGTTAGGATTAAGGGAAAGCTTTGAAGCGAAAAAGAAAATGTTTTTACGTAAACAAAGGTGTGTGGTCGGTATAACACATGAAATCTCCTCTCACTTACTTGACAAATGTGGCATCAAATCAGCCGAGGTTCATTTCTCGTGAAGAAGGGACAAAACCTTAGTTGCCTAAGCTACATGTAGCAGGTGAAATGAAGGTTTGGGAAAAGAACTTGAACTATTTCCTAAGAAAGGTAGCAGAGAGCTTAAAATATCAGTATTTATGCTAAATGGGTTTCTTGAGAGAATGTAGGTTGATTTTATTTTGATGTCGAAAAAATTTGAAACAGGAAAGGTGTGTGGTCTGTATTATTCATTAAATCTCCCCTCACAGATGTGACAAATGTGGCATCAAATGAGATTTGCCCTGGTTTTTTGTTTCAGTGTTAGGATTAAAATAAAATTTCTGAAGCAAGCAAGCAAGAAAGTTGTTTTTGCCTAAGCTAGTGGGAAAAATGAACTATTTCCTAAGAAATGTAGGAAAGAGCTTAATCAATTAATGTATCAGTATTTGTGCTAAATCAGTGGATTTCTTGAGGTATATGCCCTGATTGTATTTTTTTTTGTTATTAAAAATAAAAGACTTGAAACAGGAAAGGTGTGTGGTCTTTTTTAACACACCTCACTTCTTTGACAAATGTGGCATCAAATCAGCCGAGGTTCATCTCATAAGAAGAAAGCCTTCCCTGTTCAGCTTGGAATGAACTCCTTATTGGTAATTTGAAAACCCAAACAATTCCTGGTCGGCTGATTAGGCAACGATTAACATAACGGGGCTAAAATTTCTCGTGGGAGCGGAGCTTCGCTGGGGCGAGAAATTGGCAGGATGGAAGTACGGAAATGGAGCAAGACTGTGTGAAATATGGCAGCGTAGGTCTGATCTGGGTCAAATATGTGTTCAGTACTCAGGAGGAATAATTCGACTTATAGTAAGACCACTATTAGACTGATAAAAATGAAGGAAAGACCTTTATTGCACATGTTCTGACAAGCTAAGGTCATGGTGATAAAGTAGTTTTAGCAGTGTACGAAATACTTTTTTAAGCCAGGTTGCCCAGTGGCAACTTAGGATGAAAGTTAGGTTGCCCATCAAAATTCCAGGTTGCCCCAAATTTCAACTCTTCTACATTGTGATTAACTTTGTTAGAATGCAATGTGAATTTATACATTTCTGATACAGAGTTGTTTCCCCTTACCTGAAATGATGAGCTCTTCCACGGGAACTTCTCAATAAACAGTTCCCAATGGAAGAAAGGGGCATCCTTACCACAAAATTTAGGTAGTGCACTGAGCTACCTGGGTGTAGAAATAGGTTGCACCAAGCAAAACATGGTTGCACAGTGCAACTGGGCAACCTAGTATTTCGCACGCTGTTCTAGGTACAGTTAATAGTGATATACTACATCTACAAGGGCTTCTGGTAATGTATATTGTCTACTAGTACAAGAGCAGATTTAATCCAGACCACACACCATGGAAAAAACAATTTTCTTTCTCGCTACATGTATATAGCTTTTTCTAATCCTAACACGGAAATGAAAAGCTACAATCAGGGCAAATCTCTCAAGAAACAGTATTTAGATTAATTCAATTTGTGACAGGAGAAGTAGCTTTGGCAACAACTTTCTTGCTTCAAAGCTTTTAAAATCCTAACACAGAAATGAAAACAAAATAAAATCAGGGCAAATCTTCCGAGATATACATTTGGCACCTTGCAGTCAAGTTCAGTTTGTAGTTTTCCTGAACAGGTGAAATTCCGTTCCTTTATCATTATTATTTACATTATTTGCCATATGTAATTAGTTTGTTTTCTGTACTTTATTAGTTTGTTTCTGTTTTTTATTATTACGACTCTATGATTGTACCTAAGTTAGTCTATTACCTTTCCTTTTATTTTAATTTATTATGTATGTATGTTTTGAGCAGGGAGCTTTGAAAACGCCAACACGGCAATATGCTGACCCTGGATAAATAAATAAAAAATGAAGAAAAAAAAGAAAATATGCTAATGCATCATATTCTTTACCCTTAATTTTTCATGGCCAAAACAAGAACAAATGTCACATGACATAAATCAACATCTGGCCTACATTTTTAGATTGATGTTGTGCAGGTGAGGACAGGTGTAAATATGATTGATGTCAGACCACCTGCCACTGATGGGGAAACACCTGTTCACTCAGCAAAACAGGCTGTCATCGAGAGGACCAGAAATTTTTCTTTTTTTAAGATAAACTTTTCCATTTTTCTATTTCACATCTAACAAAATCCCCAAATAAAACAGACTGACACGTCATCAAAGATGACATTATTATATCACAATTAGCAGGAAGGAAGTTGAACAGAACTTAATCTTTCTTCACAATTTAAGACTTTTGTGATGCTTTTATTTAACATTTCTTGTATTTAAAGTAACATTTCTTGTCAGACACAAGATTGTCAATTTTTGGGGCGCAATTGTGTGAAAATGAACCCAAAATTCCCAACCAGAGGGAAAAAAGAAACTAATTTTAACAAGAAATCTCAGTCAACGTGACAGAAAGGAACAAGATCCAATTTATGACCTTGACTCTGCCCACAGTCCAAGGTCATCCCGCAGAATTCCCACCCGGATTACCTCTTATTCTTAAATCTCATTATAATTAGAGCAAGCCCTTCAATCTCAAGAAACTCATTTTCCTTGAGATTAGGAGTCTTTTCTCACAAGGCTGGTCTCCATGGAGACGGCTACGTTACCATGGCAACCTCTCAGGTAAAGCCGGCGTGATAATGCAAACATTACCCCTGGGCTAACAATGTTACTGAGTCTGAGTCTGGGCTCTTTTCTCCACTACACTATACGTCTGTACAACAGACAAAAATATGCAGACCGAGTCTTTGTGTTTTTTGTGTTCATGTCCAGCTTTTCTGTATCTGTATCTGTATAGCCGCCCTTTTTTTTTTTGCAAATCAGAAAAAAATGAAGAGGCAAATCCGGGAACCAACAAATCCTACTCCAATCCTGCCCATTCTATCCCAGGGTTGGTCCCCAGTGTGGGTTACTACTGCCCAGTGCTGGCCTGATGAGATCTCATTGATCACCCACACCTCTATTATATATAGAACATCCAATTAAGCCCCGGCAGCCTCGTTATGTCCCAGTAAATGGAGAGTTAACGACGGTCTGGATCATCCCGTTTACTTTCACTTTCCGCGGGCTCCGAGGGACGCCTCAATCAAATCACGCTAATTTTCGCTGCGGAATTTACAACAGGGCTTCATTTTTCTTGTCAGAAACAATTATGGAGAAGCAGGTTTAGAATTCCACTCAGCGGGTGTCCCTGCAGGGTTTCTCCCGTGTGGGTTTTCTCCTATGGTAAACTAAGCTATTAACCAATAAAAGACCATTTAACATTCCTGCAGTTATTAAGGCAGATCTACAGATTAGGATAATTAGGATGAAGTCTTAAGACTTGGTCAAATTAGCGCCATTTTTCTCGTAGAGTTCACCTAATACCTGTTCAGTAATAAACCAGCATTCCAACAAAAACAGGCATCATAAAATAAGGAAGGCATTTTTGGAAGCACATTTTTACTGTAAGTTCCAGCCTTATATAAATCCATTTAGGGAAGACTTATCGCAAACCATCCTCAGAATTTCAATCAGTGTTTTTCTAAGTAAGGTTTCTCTCCTGTGTGTATGTTCGCCTGTGGCTAACTAAAGCAATAAAGGATGTCATAAAATATGCAATTAACATGCAGTTATTTAAAGGCTGTACAACAGATAACGCTGGGAACACGTCACTGGGATTTTTTTGTGAGGGTTTCTCCCCACTGCGAGTCTCAGGCTAGCAGCCTTATCTGTTACTAAATTAACCCAAATTCCAGTGAAAACAACTATAATTGTAAACTCGGTTTTCTGAGGGTCGGTCTCCATTGTGAATCTGAACCTTATATAATCCATTATGAGAGCAATTACCCCGGAATGCCTGTAGAATATCAATCAGCTGTCTTCTCTTCAGGGTTTCTCCCCTGTGTGTGTGTTCGCCTGTGGCTAACTATGCCATTATACACACGTTAAGACACGATACACATGTTATGTACAGATATATAGCTGCGGAAACAACGAGCCTGAATTTTAAGCTCCTGTCAAATGAAAGAGAAAGTTTCCCTGCGGCTAGTCTCCACTGCGAGTCTCTAATAGCTATACAAGTAATAAAGAGCTTTTGTTGGATTAAAGTGGACTTTTCTGAGATTCTCGAATTTTAATTTTGGTTCATGCATGAAACCTATGGCCATACCAGTTAAATTTGTTGTTGCATTCCAAAAAATAATCCTCTTTTAATTTTGGTTCATATATGGGACGTATGGTCATACCAGTTAGATTTGTTGTTACATTCCAGAAAATAATCCTCTTTTAATTTTGGTACTAGTATGTATGGGACGTATGGTCATACCAATTAAACTTTTTGGTTCTTTGACTCAAAAGAAGTACTGTAACATAGCACAACCAAGACCTGTGAGCTTAATGCTGAAAAACCTTTGCACACACACCATTCATTCATTCATTCATTCATTCATTCATTCACTACATGTACATGTAGGGTTCTAATTCACTGATTCACTCACTCATTAACTGAAACTATACGACCAGTCCTTAATATGACATGTATGGTTCCTCCCCAGTGTGAATCCCAACAGTTGCCCCCCCCTATAATCCACCCGATTCCTTTCATTCATTTATTCATTCATTTATTCATTCATTCATTTATTCATTCATTCATTTATTCATTCATTCATTTATTCATTCATTGAAACTATACCACCAGTCCTACAGACATGTACGGTTCCTCCCCAGTGTGAGTCCCGACAGTTGCCCCCCCATAATCCACCCTGACGTTCATCAGATTTTCCCATTTTCCCACACGCCTCGCGTAATCACCAATACACGACGGTCAGCGCCCGTAGCCGCGGTAACGGCCAATCAAAGGCGCCGAGATAACAGGCCAGCTATTAGCGATAACGACCCTCGCTCGCTGCCAGAGTTCATAAAATTGACAAGTGGCCAGAGTTTTTACAATGTGGTCGTTAAAGCCGAATCTGATCACATCAAACAACACTGAAGTGTCCATTTGGTACTGGGAAAGATTAGAAATAATACGAAGTATCTTAAATGGTAATAAACTTTCAGAGCCAGATATCTAGTAAAGTATTCACCTTATAATCAAAATAAGAATGCCACGATATTTGTTTGTTTTTTACAGTGTGGTCGTTAAAGCCCAATCTAATCACATCAAACAACACTGAAGTGTCCATTTGGTACTGGGAAAGATTGGAAATAATACAAAGTATCTTTAATGGTAATAAACTTTTAGAACCAGATGTCTAGTTAACTATACACCTTATAATCAAAATAAAGATGCCATAATATTTGTTTGTTTTTTTACAATGTGGTCGTTAAAGCCCAATATAATCACATCATACAACACTGAAGTGTCCATTTGGTACTGGGTAGGATTAGAAATAATACGAAATATCTTTATGGTAATAAACTTTTAGAGCCAGATTTCTAGTAAACTGTACACCTTATAATCACAATAAAAATGCCACGATATTTGTTTGTTTTTTACAATGTGGTCGTTAAAGCCAAATCTGATCACATCAAACAACACTGAAGTGTCCATTTGGTACTGGGAAAGATTGGAAATAATACGAAGTATCTTTATGGTAATAAACTTTCAGAGCCAGATGTCTAGTAAACTATACACCTTATAATCAAAATAAAAATGCCATGATATTTGTTTATTTTAGAGCAATGGTAACTCTGTTACTCTTTCTTAAAACGATTACTTTCCTCCCATAACGCAATCATCATTTGCTTTCTAAGATCTGACGCCTTTTACAGGAACTCTTTCTTCCGAAGGACTTACAATTTACTGTGCATCTAGGTTTGTTTTCTGTATTATTTGTATGTCTTTAGAGTTTTGTATTATTTTAATGATGTACTGTGTTTTATGTTTTTTTTTACCTGAAATAAAGAACGAATGATAATAAAATTTCAGAGCCAGATTGGCAGATGTGTAGCAGAGCTCCAGACTAACTTTTTGACTTAAGAGCAGTAGTGCTGCCAACCCAAAACAACGCCGGCAAAAAATTTAGGTACACCATTATAAAAGTACATCATCGTATAGAACGGTAATTTGCAGGACGAATATAGTGTTTTTCGTACATAGAAAAGCACAGAGTGGAAGTATCAAGATCAGAGAGCAAGAAACCAAATATACGGTCATATGTACGAAAGACTTTAAGTTTGAATTTCCATTTTTCCCTGAAAAATTGCAGTTGAATATTTACCCTATACTGTATATACAAAAACAGTCCTGAAGTATTTGCTCAGAATGAAAGCCCATCTCTACTGTACATAACCACCACTGTTATTCCCCTAACAACCATCATTAGTGGTTCACCCCCGACTTTAACACCCATTATCATCACACGGTTTCTCCCTATCAACACTAACAATAGACGTCGGCGGGATCGTATTACCCCGGGCAGGATCATATTACCACGCCGGATCCTATTAACCACCCCAACGACAGCGATCGCTCACCGTTCACGCTTCCGTAACGACCGTACGCCGCTGTTTTATTGCCTTACGGCGAAGCACGATGTTATCGGGCGGGATGGCTATCTCACCTGGTAAGCACGTGTGCCAGCCTGTCTGTCTCACCTTTATCACCTAGCCAGAAACACCTGTCATCTATCTATATCTACCTGGTGTTTCAATACAGGTGTTTCAATGCTACGAAAAACGACCAATCTTAATTTTACCGCCTTATCTTCATTAGAATCTGCCTGTATTGTCAACATGATGGGACTTGTGAGTGTCTGTCTCACTTTTATCACCTGGCCAGAAACACCTGTCATCTAGCTACATCTACCTGTGGACAGGTGCTTCAATATCCAAGACTACAAACACAATGTCTTTCCCGACTCATCTGAATCAGAATGGCTACAAATACACGGCCAATCTTTACTGTCCCATTTGCATTAAGAATCTGCCTGTATTGCCAATATGCCTCAGGATGGGACTTATGAATTTCTGTCTCACCTGTATCACCTAGCCAGAAACAACTGTCCTACCACCTGTCATCTATCTACATCTACCTGTAGACAGGTGCTTCAATACTCAAGGCTACAAACACATGACCAGTCTTTATTTAATTGCCTCATCTGCATTAGAATGTGCCTGTATTCTGTATTCTGTATTTCATTCTGAACAAATACTTCATGACTGTTTTTGTACCTGTATCACCTGGCCAGAAACACCTGTTCTCCCACCTGTCATCTATCTACATCTACCTGGACAGGTGCTTCAATACCCAAGGCTACAAACACACGACCTATCTTTATTTTACTGCTTCACCTGCATTAGAATCTGCCTGTATTGTCAACATGCTTCAGGATGGGACTTGTGAAAGTTTCTACTATCAGCTCAGAAAGGGACAACAAACAGCCTTGATTCTAAACACCAGAATCTAGAACTCTGCAAAAACTGAAAATTGAAGGAAGAAATATAAAAACTTTGCAGGTGTAACAGGCCTAGGCTCTGTATTCTGAATCTCACATTGCAGGAAAAGCAGAAAAACATTACAGAGCTCCTCACCACCTTTTGGTAATTTGGGCTGACAGAAATATCACCTGCACTCCTACCTCAGTATCACCTTCTCTAACCCTCCATCAATCCAACCTTCCCTCCCGGCTTTCAGACGCGATATCGCTCCGTACCATACGCGGCGGGGCCCTCGTTACCACGGTAATCAAGGCGCGGCCGGCGATAATTGCGGGGGTGTCAGGGAGCAATTTTGCTCCTGCTACCCGTTATTATTGGACTGCTGGGATGCAATTGCCACCAATGCTCTGCTTGTCAGGGACAGTCCAGTAACGGTACACAGTGGGGGGGGGGGCTCAGGGGACTGTTCACTAATGGTGCACACTGGTCTCAGGGGACTGTTCACTACTGGTGCAAAGTGGTCTTGGGGGACTGTTCAGTACTGGTGCAAAGTGGTCTTAGGGGACTGCTGGGATGCAATTGCCACCAATGCTCCGCTTGTCAGGGACTGTCCAGTAGTGGTGCACAGTGGGGGTGTCTCAGAGGACTGTTCACTACTGGTGCACAGTGGAGTGTCTGGGGGGACTGTTCACTAATGATGCACAGTGGGGGTGTCTCGGGACTGTTCACTAATCGAGCACACTGGTCAGTGGGGACTGTTCACTAATGGTGCATACTGGTCTGAGGGGACTCTCCAATAATGGTTAAGGAAAGTTTATTTGCAAGTTCGTGCCCAAAGGCTAATTGCAAGTACGTACACATAGGAAAGACACATGTAGCAAGGACAGTGCTTGCAGCAATTCAAATACTGGTGATTGTAACAAAAAAAATAACCTAATTCAAGTACTAGTGCTGGCTATATCTAGACAAGTAGGGGTTGGCTTCTTTTATGGAAGCATGGGAGACGAAAAGCCCCACTTTTCTATAAACGGTTACAACAGTCAAGTAACATTTGATGACTGCCATTCCAGCTAGTCCAAAATCTATCATTACCTGATGATGTTATATATACAGCGCCATAAAGGCAAATAAAGCCTATATTCACTTCTACCAAGAAGGTTATGTTGGCTATAAAAGCCAGCCATAGAAAAGCCATCAGCTATTGAAAAACCATTACGCTTTCTCTCACTGAGTCACACGTTGAGTATGACCAAAGCGATAAAAAGAAGACGGTTGCATTTTAGGAACATTAAATTTTGTGATTTTGTGGTTCCAACTTCTACTTCATAGAGGCATACAGTCTTTGATTTCTTCTTTCATTTTGTCCTTTTGTTGCAGTTCTAAATCAAAATGTCGGCAACCATAGAAGAAAAATTGCTGTGTCCTTGGCTGAATGGAACTACTTTCAACCCAAGAGCTGAGGATGAATGTATCTCGGCAGGTTGAAGGTTTAAGTTCAAGTGTTCAGCTTTATTCTCCCCCACTTGCCACCTGTAAAGGGCTGATAAAACTATTCTCCTTGGTTCGACGGCCGAGTCTTGCTCACGTCTGCATGCACGGCGCACCTGGTCACACGTGGGTGTCGCACCGTTCCATCCCGACGTTTGAAAAATTAGTTTTTAAATTTGACGTGACGGGCTGAGATCGTGTTACATGTTGGATAGGACGGTGCGACGTCTATCATGTCACTCCGGTGTTCGCTGTCACCATGTGATAATGGTTACTGTAATTCCTGATTTTTTCACGGTACTTTTATGTTCACAGTTTTCACAGTCACTTCTGTACCGTGAACTTATCATTACCGTTATCAAATTATTTTGTCTTTCGTCCCCCTCCCTGCACTTGCCACCACCGTGAAGATTAAGTTCTCAGACTGTGAAATTTTGGTACCGTGAAGACAAAGTGAATTACAGTATCCTGTCATATGTCTGCCTGTCAGTTCACACAGTTTTACTGTCCGGAAATATTCTTCCAATTCTGTCATCGTTGGCAGACAAAAGAAGACGGTTGGACAAACTTGGAATATTTCCTGTTACGTTGTCATAAAAGTTATCCTGGCATCAGTCTGACTGTTTAACTCCCTAAGAAATACTTCCTAAACTCCAGTTTTGAGCTTGCCATCCCCAACTAAACAACTACCATGAACAATCAGCACCAAGGACAGATACCAGCCAGAATTGTTTTCCATCCAAACACCTCCTTTCCCCTTATACTGTGAAATAACAAAAACCACCACAAAAATTAATGAATTCACAGTACTTTATCTGTACCTGCAATGCAGACCTGGTTTTTAATTTTCTCATAATTATCCTGACATCAATAAAACATGTACAGCAAATTAGATGTTTTATGATTACGTTGCATTAACGAATCAAGTAATTAACTCATCCACATTTTCTGCTTACATCATCCAGTCAAACTAGCTATTAGTAATTACATGTAGCTCATTTTGCCTTGAAGTTCTTCATTAACATAAGCTCATTATGGCTTAACTATTATCTACAACATCTTTATTATCCATATCTTTTCATATTTATTCATTTTATTACTAATTTTCTTATCTTTTATGTATTTTTTAATTTTATCTATTTTTTTACTTTATTTTTTATGTTATTTTATTTCTTTATCTACTATCTCTTACTCTTTATCTATTCATTTCATTTTTTCCCTTTTCGCTTACATCTTTAGGCCACACCAATTTAATTTGTTGGTTCTCGGATTTTTTCAGAAAAAATATGAAGCGACAGGGCGAAAAAAAAATAAAAATAAAAACAGGCCTGGGCATCCTATTATAGCCCCAAATGCTAGAATTGGTGCCATGAAGTCAACACAAAAGACTGGGTTAAAATTTGAATAATGAATTTTGAACTTTTAATCAAACCAGTGCATTGGTAGATGTAATAACTGTAACAACTAGGAGTAACAGGTCTTTCTTGAACTGTTGGAGGCAAAATATGAGCATTTTTGAGTTGATTCAGAACCAGAATTTTTTTTTTTTTTTTTGCAAATCAGAAAAAAATGAAGAGGCGAATCCGAGAACCAACAAATTAAATTGGTGTGGCCTTATCTATTTCTTAATTAGAAAACATAATCTTGTTCAGCAACAAAATAAAAAATCTCAGCAGCTTTCTTATTCCAAGATGTTATTGTTGTTATTCCTAGTTGTTATTCTTGCATGTTTATCTTGCCATCTTTACCGTAGCGATCGTATCACGTTTCCCCGCTAACGAGATTTCCCGACCTCCGACCTTTCCCGACTTGGTGGAACACCCACGAGACGACAGCAGCAGTCGGGCTACACCAAATTATTTTGACCTGTTTCTCGGCAAGTTGATGTAGAAATATAACAAGAGGCCAAATTTAACCAGAGGGCTGGGAGGAAAACTTGAATCTGACTACATTCCCTCCCTGAAACTGTGTGTACCACTGAGGTACAGACTTTCCCCTCAGACTGTGTTTTCATGTGGATCCTACAGTTCAGCATTAATTTCTTTTTTTAATGGAGAACCAACAAATTTATTTAGTAAGGACTAAAGAATAGTTATTTCCCACAGTTATGAGGTTGTTGAAAACAGAGGGCTGGGAGGAAAACTTGAATCTGACTATATTCACTCCCTGAAACTAGCCTCCACCAGGCCTTCCTACAGGGGTACGGATCATAGAATTCGGCAAAAGAAGGGAATAGCTGGCCAGTAGAGTCGGTCCGCGGGAGGGTTAATTTCCCCCTCCTGTGCGGCCAGTCAACCACAAGGCGGCCAAACTCCCTATTAGCCAGCGTAGTTAGCGGTAGAGACTATGCTGAAACTGTGTGTACCACTGAGGTACAGACTTTCCCCTCAGACTCTGTTTTCATGTTTATCTTCCTGTTCAACATTATTCCTCAAAATCTGAGAACCACCAAACAAACCTGGTGCGGCCTCAGAGATAACATCCACTCCTCCCACTTCAATTGGCCCATCACACAACACGCCGTTACCGCGGCAACACAACTTATTGACGACGGGATACGGACGACGCGTGTAACCCGATCTGGCAGCGCCACAATTACCAAGGGAACGCCGCGGTTCAGAACGAGCGATTTACGGCAAGCGAGCGAGGGGCGTGCGACAGACTGGGAGAAATATGAGCAGAGATGTTCCATCAATTTATGAGTTCTGCAGAATCGTAGGTGTGACAGTAAGATAGGCGCACATCACCGAGAAATTAAGACTGGTTAGGCCACACTAATTTATATCCTTGGTTAGCAGACATTTTTAGGTAGAAATTTGACAAGGGGACAAGAGGTTCAGAAAACAGAGGGCTGGAGGAAATGTGGAAAAAAAAAATTCAGATTTCAAATCTCATTGACCTGGTGAGTGATGGAAGAAGGATTCAACCCATTTCTTGAATATAAAAAAGATAATGCAGCTGAACTAGAGGATAACATGAAAACATAGTCTGAGGGGAAAGTCTGTACCTTGGTACATGGTACACACAGTTTCTGGGAGTAAATGTAGTCAGATTCAAGTTTTCCTCCCAGCCCTCTGTTTTCATCTTGTTGTCCTGTTACTGAATTTTTATTTTCAATTGTCTGAAAACGATTGGGAAATAAACTGGTGTAGCAGTATACTCCATTTAAGCACTATCCTACAGTCAGATTCAAGTTTTCCTCCCAGCCCTCTGTTTTCATCTTGTTTTCTTGCTGAATTTTCACACTAAAAGGTTTGAAAACCAAGGAAATAACTTGTTGTGGCCTAGCAGAGAGCGATATTCATGCAGAAAAGCAAGAGATGAAAACTGGGGTTTTTCTAAACCAGGGAATAAGGGCGCTGCTCCCTCATGTAACCAGCCAACTCCCTCATGTCAATTTTCAGATTGAACCTTCAACCCTAAGTGGCTACATACTAGTACACAAAACGATCTTTTTCCAGTGAAAATATAAAAAAACATTCTAACAATTCATTCTAGCAGTACCAACTGTGTTACTCTTGTAAAAATTTGCATCGTTCCCTTGCCAAGTTAGTGGTCTACTCCCTCATGCAAATTTTTTCTAGAAAAACCCCTACACGCAGCTCATTACTTCATACAGGAAGCGAAATGCTCTCATCAATATGAGGTACAATATCCATAAATAATATGCACAGCCCTAATTACAGCTACTCTTCCATGTAATCGTCCTACATAGAATTAATGAGCCAGTTTTTAAAAAAAAGTCGTTAAACAAACCATCATCCTAAGCTGAGGGTGATGGCTGCAAAACCAGTTCATCTTTCGTTTTGAAATCTAATTTTGGTGAAATTCTCTCTCTTTCCTTCACTACGTGTCTTTACTTTCATTCATAAAAATCATATCCTTGAATCTTTCTGAAGTTTGCACATTAAAAATAAAAAAGACTTCCCTAAAAAGAAGTCCCTGACTAGTTGGGAAACCCTGGCTTTCTGTAAGTCAAATCAATAAATAAACAAATAAAAGACTTCCCTTTCCCAAGAACAGTAGATAAGTTAGAATTAGCAACCCAGTCTTAACAAAGCTTGACTAGATGACTTCTGAATTGAAATTCATTGTCAGATGGTATCTTCTACACCTTGTAAGAAAAATTCCCTAAGATCCAGTTTTGAGCTTGCCATCCCCAAACTTAACAACTATCATACACAATCAGCACCAAGGACAGACACCAGCCAGAAATTTAACTTCAGGACAAATATTACTGGGTGTTACAGATGACAAGATCACTTGTAATTGAAACTCAATGTTCTGGTATCTTCTACTCTTAATAAAAAAATACCTCCTGAAATTCAGTTTTCACACTAACCTCCCCAAATTAACAAATACCCTTCCCCCTGCAATTAATGACTAAGAATTAACGACCCAGCCTTCCCCACGCTTGACCAGATCACTGTTAATTGAAACTCCAAATCTGCCCGATCCACCTTCGAAGAACGGAACGTTCCATCCACTTTATTGTCCACTCAGCGGAGAAATAATTACCTCGATAATTCAGCGCAATAAGAAGTGTTGGCAAATTGAGATAAGAGCGTTCCTTAAGCAGCTATACTTCATTCTTCCCACACTTCTTGTCAACATTAAGTCGGCAGCCGACGGTGTAATTTGCCAAGAAACAATCTCATCGCAACAGCACGTCGGCAGAACGTACTGCACCTGCGCGAAACCTGTAATGTATTGTGCATAGCACTTTGGCAGAACGTCTTATATAAGGTTGTATTAGAGCATATAAGGTTGACAGCCTGTCTGTAGTTTCAGATGTTGTATAGGAAAAGATGATTAAAAATTGTTGAGATTGCAGAAAAAATACATGTACCAAATAGAAAACACCCATTGGGCTATTGTGCGACCACTTATATATAGTATTATGTTCAATTCTATAGGCTATAGCAGTTCCCCATTATACACAATGTCATGTATTTTCCGGTCTATTATATCAAGCACACTGTTTACCCCATTACATACAGAATGTACTTTTTCCTTATTACACGCCGAAGTGGGTTTCATACAGCCAGAATCCCTCGAACCAAAGAAAGCCATTATTCCTATCCAGGCCTGTGTTCTACATCCATAATTTATGTCCCAATATCCGCATGTCATCTTTCCCGCAGTTCAACAAGATGTACAAATCCCCGGGGAGTCCGGATTGTTGACCTGAATGTCTTTGTAATGGAGGGTTGTGAAGTACTGACAAGATTCTGATAATTTGGCTGTTACATTGTTACATTTGCTGTGTCATTTTCTGTATCGATTTGGGGATTGCTACGTATTATTTCCTGCAGTTCAACAAGACGAACAAATCCCTGGGGAGACAAGACTGTTGACCTGAATGTCTCGGTAATGGGGGGTTGTGAAGTACTGACAAGATTCTGATAATTTGGCTGTTACATTGTTACATTTGCTGTGTCATCTTCTGTATCTATTTGGGGATTGCTATGTATTATTTCCTGCAGTTCAACAAGACGAACAAATCCCAGGGGAGTCCGGATTGTTGACCTGAATGTCTTTCTAATGGAGGGTTGTGAAGTACTGACAAGGGACAGGGAGTAAAGACTCATCCTGGTAATTTGGTTGTTACATTGTTACATTTGCTGTGTCATCTTTTGTATCGATTTGGACAACTATTTTGGGATTGCTAGATTGATACAATCTGAGCTTCTGGCATAATTATGAAGAAATGATCCTGGTAATTTGGTTGTTACATTGTTACATTTTCTGTATCAATTTGGGGATTGCTACACGTGTTCTTCTAAATCTGAGTTTCTGGCATAATTATAATATAAAGAAGTGATTCTGGTAATTTGGTTGTTACATTGTAACAGTTACATTTGTTGCTACATTGTTACATTTGCTGTGTCATCTTCTGTATCGATTTGGGGATTGCTACACGTGTTCTTCTAAATCTGAGTTTCTGGCATAATTATACAGATTCTGAAATGATTTTGGTAATTTGGTTGTTACATTGTTACATTTTCTGTATCGATTTGGGGATTGCTACATGTGTACTTCTCAATCTGAGTTTCTGGCATAATTATAAAGAATGATCCTGGTAATTTGGTTGTTACATTGTTACATTTTGCTGTGTCATCTTTTGTATCGATTTGAACAGCTCTTTTGGGATTGTTACACGTGTACTATTAAATCTGAGTTTCTGGCATAATTATAAAGAAATGACCCTGATAATTTGGTTGTTACATTGTTACATTTGCTGTGTCATTTTCTGTATCGATTTGGGGATTGCTACATGTGTACTTCTTAATCTGAGTTTCTGGCATAATTATAAAGAAATGATCCTGACAATTTGGTTGTTACATTTACTGTGTCATCTGCTGTATCGATTTGGACAACTATTTTAGGATTGCTACGTGTACTATTAAATCTGAGTTTGTGGTATAATTATAAAGAAATGATTTTTCGTAATTTGGTTGCTGCATTGTTACATTTGCTGTGTATTCTTTCGCATCAATTTGGACTTATCATTTTAGGACAACAAACCAAGATCTAAACACAAGAAGCGTCATCCCCACAATTGCCTCAGCATTGCCCTATCAGAAAAACTGCCACATTTAAAAGCCTGCGGTATCGCCCGTATCCAGCCCACCTTTTTCTCCCAAAAGGTCGGCGCAGTAAAAACCCGCCGATTCCGCTATTCTCCAGGCTCCGAGATCGCACAAAGCGATATGATTAACGACACCTCATTAGTATGCAAACGACGCCACCTACGACCTATCTCCAGTTACCATGGGAACGAGCCCTTTTGGAAAATGAAAAATTGATGAATATGATGGCAATTGAGATACGATCAGGCATCCTAGAAAAGTCATGATAATAATTTAAACTTTAAAGACATAATAGTTTAACCCACACAGCATTTGAAGACATAATAGTGTAAAGTTTGACTCTCACAGTGTCAAGTCATATAAGAACCAAATGCAGGGTTCAAAAGTAACTTAGGGTGACACTGTAAAGGTTAAGATATAATTGACAACTTCTTCAAATCTAGATAGGAAGAAATATGGCCCTAAAGATGATCGTAGAAAGAAATAACTTCAAGTAAGACTAAAGTTGAGACCCATTACCTGGCAACAATACTTACAAGGCAAAGTTGACGACAAAACAATCAGAGATGTTTAATGCAACAAATTTTAGAAATCTTCATATCAAAACTAAAAAAAGCTCAATGAAACTACAAGAACCCCTGCACATTTTCAAACCAATTCTGACACAATAAATTTCAAAACTCCTTCTATAATAAAACTGATAACAGCCCTCAAGTTCAAAATCAGGTTTCGTCCACCCCTAATTCCTCCTGACGAAAACTTTTATATCAAAACTAATAAAAGCTCAATGTAAGTGCATCACTACAAGAATACCTGCAAATTTCCAACCAATTCTGACACAACAAATTTGAAAACTAATAAAACTCAATGAAACTACAAGAATCCCTGCACATTTTCGACCAATTCTGATGGCTAATGGCTCTCAAGTTCAGGATCATATTTCGTCCGCCCCTAATTCCTCTCGACATCTCGTTTACGAGCCGACATAACAAGTGTATCGCCGCGGCAACCCTGTCAGCGTCAGGTCACCGCTTCCGAAAATTGTTTCGGAGTGGCGTGAAGTCCTGATTGGAATTGTGTCCGACAGGGGCAAAGGTGGCCGCCCGCCCGAATTGGGGACACCGTGAACGCGCGTTACGGCGATGTAGCTCAGCGAACTTGGCATTGATCTTGTGGGGTTTCTATCACCGGTCAGAGTCGCCTAAATCACGCTGATGGGACAGGTTTATAAAAGAGTCATATGGGAAGATTGGATCTGATGTTGGGATGGGATTTTGTACAAGAAGAGTTATATTTGACATAATGTGCCTTATGTAATACATACTATTTCAAGCTGTCCCTTCTACCATCACAAAAACATGGTCCAGGAGCTCTTCAAAAAGCCAAATTCAATCCTGATTTTTCCACATTTACAGACAATTTTCTTGGAGATTCAGGAAAGAATTTTTGACTGTTTTTGTTCCAGAAAAGTTGTGCATTTTTTTTCTTTTACTTTTTTTACATCTGAAATCAGATGAGGCTATTCTATCTTGGCCTTGAAGGGTTTGCGATTGATTTTTATAGCCTTTATAGACGAGACAAAATCACTTCTGAATGATCCTGTATGGGGTAAGCTCATTAAAGAATCATGTCTCCTGATTGAATCTTACGTCTCCTCGTAGGAAGGCAATTTTTCTCCACTCTAACGTCCATGCAGTTTACATTAGGAGATACATAACTGTAGATCTAGGACTGAAAGCCAATACAACTGAACTGCTACGAGGGTCCACATCACTCTCACATCCACAAAACTGTAATATCTTCGACATAGTTCAAACCTTTATTTACTGTACAGGTAGATTCTTGTAATTGATAGATCACCAACTTGTCTTGTTTGTACTCATTTTTCTTTTACCCACTTTGTAATTATGTATGTATTTTGTCATTATGTTTTACTCTTGTTTTTATATTTGTGTTTTTGAGTAGAAGGCATCATATAAGCAACTGTGCTTCCTGTCCAATACTCAATCCTGTACAATTAAATATATGTGAATAAAATAAAATAAAATTTTAAAAAATACAACTGAACAATGTCATCAGGAAGACAATGCAATTCTTCATTACAGCCACACCAGAGACGTTTACATGTACACGAGAGGGTTTCAATGCTGTGGATAGGA
Source organism: Branchiostoma floridae x Branchiostoma japonicum (assembly GCA_013266295.2). NCBI lineage: Eukaryota > Metazoa > Chordata > Leptocardii > Amphioxiformes > Branchiostomatidae > Branchiostoma > Branchiostoma floridae x Branchiostoma japonicum. The sequence continues at coordinate 701,321 of CM023838.1, forward strand.
TGCTGCAAGCCATTGCCCTTGTTTGTTTGTTTGTTTGTTTGTTTGTTTGTTTGTTTGTTTATTAAGGAATTAAACCTGCCGGAGTTAAGATTTCGCTCCCTTCCCAGCCCAACCTAAATTTCATCAAACCAGGGCTCTCCCCAAGCAATGAAGCAAGGGTGCTTCCCCTCTCCCCAAAATTCTAGCACCTCTCCCAAAATGTTCAGGGTTTCTCTAAGAATTTTCATGAAATTCCTGAATCAACCGAATAGGGAGCACCTCTCCCCTAAGAATTTCTGGGGAGACCACAGTGCAAACCCAACGTCAAACCTGGATTTATTTGTAACATATACATCACCCCCGTAAAATAATTTATCTCCTATCACTTCATCTCCCGCCAATATATGGTTGCCGTGGCAACAGAGGAGACGAACGAGCGCGCGTACGCCTCGTGGCAGGCGGGTGATCTATGTGGAGGGAGGGAAGTCAAGGCGGTGCCGTTATCGGCGGAGACTTGAAGGAGTTACAGTCGACGGAAGACGTGGATCGGAGAGATTTGTGAGGAGGAGAGGTGAGAAGTAGGGCAGCTGAATCGCTGCAAACTTGCCTGGGGAAAACTTTCTGTGTTTTTAATTAGGCCGACGTTTTTAGATCCAGATATGAAACTAGCAACTTGTTCGAGTAATGAAGAAGAAAAATGAGCTAACTTCAAAGCTCCCTGGGGAAAAGGTTATGTTTCTGAATTTGGATCTCCATTAGTTACAATTAATCTAACACTATTCTTCCTGGAGTCTGCTATAATACTGTACAGCAAATAAAATAAAAGAACAAAAACGTTTACAATTGATCAGTAGTAGACAGACTGAAGATAAACAAAATCATATAAACTTTTTATATTTGTGAAGAGGTGAACATACCTCTCCTTGGTGCTGAATGCCGTCCACACATGCACACTATGAAGCAAACCAGTCAAGAAAACTGTTACTCAAGCAACTGCAACATGACAGCAGTCACTGCCACATTGTTGCAAAGCCATGCTTACTTCAAAATCTAACAGTAACTGTTACAGTTTTCTTGTGTAAAACCCAGCGTATCTCAGTGTACGAAATACTTTTTTGAGCCAGGTTGCCCAGTGGCAACCTAGGATTAGAGCTAGGTTGCCCATCAAAATTCCAGGTTGCCCCAAACTTAAACTCTTCTACATTATGATTAACTTTGTTAGAATGCAATGTGCATTTATACATTTCTGACACTGAGTTGTTTCCCCTTACCTGAAGTGATGAGCTCTTCCATGGGAACTTCTCAATAAACAGTTCCCAATGGAAGAAAGGGGCATCCTTACCACAAAATTTAAGTAGTGTACTGAGCTACCTGGGTGTAGAAATAGGTTGCACCAAGCAAAATATGGTTGCACGGCGCAACTGGGCAACCTAGTATTTCGCACGCTGTATCTAAATCCGATCGTACTAAAATTACGTTCTAGCTAATATCTTCCGTTTCACGGTATTAGTCCGGCTGCGGTCAATATGTGTTACTGATCAGTATCTAGCCCTGTTTCTGTCAACCGGCTAAACTACCTGTCCACACCAGTTAGGTGGACATACACTCGGCGCCAGGTAGTTTCACATGACATCCATCAACTTGTCATGGCTAAGCTCCGTGTAACAAACTCTGATCTTTAAAACTATGTTTCCGTGTCAGTACCTTTTCATATACATGTCAGAAGTCTTATTCCGACCTTAAGCCACACCAATTTAATTTTTTGGTTCTCGGATTCGCCTCTTCATTTTTTCCTGATCCCCCCCAAAAAGATCCTGGTTCTGAATCAACTCAAAATGCTGATATTTTGCCCCCAACATTTGAAGAAAGTCCTGTTCTTACTAGTTGTTACAGTTTTTCCATCTATCAATACCCATGAATACTGCGTTCTGCGACCAGCAATTTACAAGGTCTATGTAGCATGGGATCAGAAGGTGCTTTTACAGTCATTGGTGGACTTTCTAGCGTTACACACATTAAGAGTGAGAAAAAACAGGCTAAAAGATGTTTAAAATGGTGAATCAAACATAATCATTTAAAAGCCAACTAGTACATTTAAAGCATGCTGCAGCTACACTATATAAAATTATAAGATCAACTCTTATTGAATAACTTCAGAACTCTAGGTATTTGCTACATGACCTGTACATGTATGTAACCCATATAAGCTGGATGAGCAACGTCTGTACCGAAATGGAGATAAATTCCAACTGGAAGGGACTTATCGGCCAAACGCGGAAGAGAGGAAGTGTTTTATTGAATTCTGCGCCAGTCCGCGGGCCAGCGTGTCGTTTATCTCCATAACGTCGGTTAAATCAGCCGAGGCTGGAGGGGTTCATAATCCTGACATATTGGTTCAGACAGGAGGCTTTAGATAACTGGAATGTATGGACAGACTGGGACAGATGAAAACAAGCACGTCGGCAGAACGTACTGCGCCTGGGACAGATGAAAACATGACTCTAACCATACTAGTTGCTTCTCGCATTTAGGCCACACCAATTTAATTTGTTTGATCTCAGATTTGCACATAGAGAAATATTACTAAGGCCACACCAATTTAGTTTGTTTGTTCTTGGATTTGAAACGAAGGCTTTAAAGGCTATATACACCACTTTAATTCCGTGTAAACATTCATTCCCACATTTCTGCAAAGCCATGAATATCAAAAAGTGACTATGATTTTCCTAAGGAAGATACAGGAGAAAAGGACTTTCTTCAACTGTTGGGGGCAAAATATGAGAACTTTTTACTTGATTCGGATCCAGATCTTTTTTTTTTTTGGCAAATCAGAAAAAAATGAAGAGGCGAATCCAAAAACCCAAAAATTAAATTGGTGTGGCCTAAAGATGCAAAATGATTTTCTTTCTCCTCTTTCCTTGGGTTTCAGATTCAGGGTCGGTCCCCAGTGTGGGTTTCTATTACCCCAGGAGTCCATAGAAACACATAACAAATGTTCAGATCAATATGATGAACAACATAGCTTTATTCTACTGGGGTTTTCTGACATAGGGTTCGTCACCTCTGTGGGTTCACACCACCTTAGGGCTTCTAGTTTCAGTATGGATGCAATAAACGATCTTATGTTGACCTATAATATACTGGCAAGGCATAACAGCTATTATTATAAAATAATGTACCAGGGACAACCCAACAGTAGGGTTGCTCACCTCTGTGAGTTTCTATCACTTCAAGTTTCCAGTTTCAGTATGAATGCAATAAATGCTCTTATATCGACCTATAATATACAGGCACTACATAACAGGTATTACATTGTATAATGTACCAGGGACATACCAACAGTAGGGTCACTCACCATTGTGAGTTTCTATCACTTCAAGCTTCCAGTTTCAGTATGAATGTAATAAATGCTCTTCTGTCGACCTATAATATACAGGCACTGCATAACAGGTATTATAATGCACGAGGGATAACCCAACAGTGTAGGGTCATTGTGGGTTCACACCACCTTAGGGCTTCCAGTTTCAGTATGAATGGAGTGAAAGTCGAAAGTGAAAGTGTTGAGATTGACCTGTGATGTATAACGTGTCAGGAACAACTCAATAGAACACTTTTTACCCGGGATCTAAAGACTCAGGGTCGGTCCCCAGTGTGGGTCTCAGCAGACACAGGCCATTGATTCTACCACTTTCGCCACATTTTCGCCACATTCAGCGATTGTAACCCGATCCTGTAAGTTATGGCGGGATAAAAAGACCTTCTGAGGAACGTCACAGAAAGGTCGGAGGTCGGCCGTAGCAATCCTTAGATCGGCCGAGACCAACGCTGAAGAATTACCCCGAGAAAAGCGCCGCTTGCAACCTTACGAGGGTAAGATAAGGAAAATGTCTTATAAAGCCTCGGTTCCTTGGAACGGCGGCCATTAGGCTATCAGTCTTCAGCAAAAGTTTACAAGGTCAATCTCCAAGGTCATGCCAGGTGGGAGGAGGAATGTGTGTTCTATATAGTTCCACTGGTATAACTGCACTTTGGGGCATCACTTAAGTTTCTGTAGTGCAGTTAGATTTGTATAACCACCCGTTTGGTGACTATATCATCACATTTATAGCTCTCAAATCTGTAACAGTATTGTATAGCCAGTATGACTGCCTTTTGGTGTAGCACAATGCCACAGTGGTTGGCTACATCACACAAAAACGTCGTGACAGGCTGAATAAGAGTTCTAAACAGGAACTATGCGGCTCCAGATGTCTTACTGAGGGACGACTGCGGTGTGAAAGATGTCGGTTAGCTTGAGGAATGAATCCACTCTACTTAATGGTATTGTATACTATACTAACAGCACGTCGGCAGAACGTACTGCACCTGCGCAAAACCCGTTATGTATTGTGCATAGCACTTTGGCAGAACGTCTCATATAAGGTTGTATTAGAGCATATAAGGTTGACAGCCTGTCTGTAGTTTTCAGATGTTGTATAGAAAAAGATATCGTTTGCAACAGGCAAAATTTTGATGCAACGTTGACCAAACATCCAACGAAAAAGGTGAAAAATCAGGGTTTTGCGCAGGCGCAGTACGTTCTGCCGACATGCATATACTAACACTGTAACAGCATGACTGCCTTTTGGCAAAAGCACACCAGCTTTGCAGGTAAAAGTCATTGAACAACCTTGTCACATGTAAGCCTGCATGTCTAAATTGAAGAGCCCTTCAAAATCCTCTAGCAAAGATGCCCCTACTGTATCTGGTGACTCTATGATACAGATATCTAGGTCATAGGTCTCTTAAGGGAAAATACTTCTGTCAAAAGCCCTTCAGGTGTTTTCGGTGGATGTGAAGCAAGATGCACCATGTACCACTCTTCACACACTTGGCAGTGGTTGTGAGGGACTGTGTCGAAGTCTCAAATCTAATCCAAAAGGATATTTTTTTGGCAACATAGTGACATAGTTGAGCTCTGTATTCCTCCTTCATGTGCAAGTGTTTTGTCTACATTTAGTTCTGAATCTTCGGATAAAGTTAAAGGCATAAAACAGAAAAATGCTGTATAAAACTTGACCCAACCTGTGGGGGACCATCTCAAACCTACTCCAAAAGAATATCTTTTTGGAAGCACACAATGTCCTTCCCAATACTGAATTCAAATCTTAGGTGGTATATATGATAACACTTGTGTCTAGAAACATTGGATACTGGTATGGCTGTACACTAGGGTAGTATCTGCAAAGTAGGGTTTTTGGCATGTCTGTCAGTGTGCATGGGTTTGGGTGATTATCTGACTGTACAAGAAAGGGGGCGAAGTCTGCCATCTCTTATACTAGTAATCCTTGGGTGAAAAGTTGTAGAACCTTATTATGAAAATCTCCATACTTTTGTTAAAAATATCAATTATCATTTAATTTAGATATTAAAGATATAAAAATATAATCACAATCGAAGAAAACTAAATTGAGGCCAAAACTCCCTCTGACAATAATGAACCGTCCCCTAACAAGTCATTATCCACAGCCATGACAACAATGAGCGATCCCCTCAGTAACAGGTGGTTGAAAATGGAACCCTTCAATCCAACTCGATCCCCTACTGAGTCCAGACATAATTGGACATGAACCAGAAAAACACTCTTCAAACTTGGCAATGACTTTGGGGGGTCGTGTCAAACTTAATTCAAAAGGATATCTTTTTGGAAGCACAGTTGGTTGAACTCTGAGTTCCTGCAAGCCTTCAGTAGTTTATGTTCAGTTCCGATGAAGCAATACAGGAAACAGAAAAACTCTCTTCAAACTTGGCAATGACTTTGGGGGGACCGTGTTAAACTTAATTCAAAAGGAAATCTTTTTGGAAGCACTCGTGGGTGAGCTCTGTATTCCTTTAAGTCTTAAACCTATAATTATTTTTAATAAAGCAAGACATAAAACAGAAAAACACTGTACAAAACTTGGTAGTGACTGTGGGGGACCATATCAAACTTAATCTTAAAGGAAATCTTTTTGCAAGCACACTAAGCATCCTTCCCACTACTGACACTGTCTGGGATGCATGTCTTCAATCAATGCTAACATTCAGACAAAGCTCCACACTGACATGCACCAGAAAACAGCTCTTCCAAACTTGGTAGTGACCGTGGGGGACCATGTTAAACTTAAATCAAAAGGAAATCTTTTTTGAAGCACTCATGGTTGATCTCTGTATTCCTACATGTACAAGTCTTCTGTCTACATTTGGTTTGGAATCTTCGGATAAAGTTAGATATACAACAGAAAAACACTGTACAAATCTTGGCCCAACCTGTGGGGGAACATGTCAAACTTAATCCAAAAGGAAATATTTTTGCAAGCACACTAGGTATCCTTCTCACTACTGACAATGTCTGGGATGCATGTCTTCCATCAATGCTAACATCAGACAAAGCTCCACACTGACATGGACCAGAGAACAGCTCTTCCAAACTTGGCAGGGGTTCTAGGGGTCCGTGTCAAACCAAACCCCAAACGACACAAATTTGGAACCACCCTTGGCATCTTTTCAAATCCGATCATCTTCAGGAACTATAGTATCAGATTGAGACAACTGTATCCTAATATGTAACATGTATAGATGATACAATAATCCGAACTTGACAATGACCTACACCAAAACACTAATAAAGAGCTGACAGTTAGACAGGATTCAAACTTCACCTTTGACCTGGAGGTCAAGCCGGGTCAATCCGAACCTGATGTGACTGAGAAGGCTTAAGCGTGACCTTGGAACAGCTGTCAAATATTTCCTGCTGTGTTGAAGGTCGTGGTGCTGACAGAGGAAGTAGATCGTCTGTAACAGCTCAGTAACCATGGCAACATTGTCACAAGATGGCTGCCAGTGATAACCTTGAGAACAACGACCTTGGGTGCATGTATGAGGTTTCATTGACATTGGAGATAAGGAGGGTCTTGGACTAACGAGACTTCAGAAGTTACATCCTACTTGGGCGACATCAATTTTATTAACCTGTTCTCAGAATCTGTCTTAACTTCTCTGATCATGATCATCAGAGAAGACTATCATTTGCCAGATGTCCGTTGTCCTGAGTGACTTGACTTTTTCACATCATTGTTGCTTTCTAGTTGATTAAAACACTGCTTTCAAATTAATGAAAACACTGTTTCCTTACTAGAACAAGTCTGTTGTCTAGAACAAGTATGAAAGAAAATATACCAGCTTTACAAATTTCAAAGCACATCAAGCTAGCTTACGTAAGGCTAAAAAGATTAGCAAACCACATAAAATCCAGCATTAAGCCCAGACCTTGGACATCATGCTCCTTTCCACGATCTTTGATGCACTTGAACCAAAACATCCTAATGTGTTAGAAAGTGACCATCTTTACAAAAACACATTAAGCTAGCAACTTTGGATTAAAAAATTACCAAACCACATGATATCCAGCATTAAGCTGAGAGACCTTGGACATGATTCACAATCTTTGATCCACTCGAACCAAAACATTCTAGGATATCACTAATGCTCAATATAAACAAACGGCTGGATTCATACAGGAAGGATTTTCTTGAAGAAAAGTCGGCCGAGGATTTGAAATCCAACCACAGCTGACTTCTCACCTGGCACTCCTTGGGACTGTACCAATAGTTTTATGGGGGTGTCACTCAGTTGAAAGGACTGTACCACTAGCTTTATGGGGGTGTCACTCAGTTGAAAGAACTGTACCACTAGCTTTTGGGGGGTGTCATTCAGTTGAAAGGACTGAACCAATAGCTTTATGGGGGTGTTGCTCAGTTGAAAGGACTGTACCACTAGCTTTTGGGGTGTGTCACTCTCTTGTTAGGATTGTCCCATTACCTTTCCAGGGGTGAAACTAAGTTGCTGGGATTGTACCACTAGCTTTTAGCGGGGGGTCACTCAGTTGCTGGGAGTATACCATTAACTTTCTAGGGGTGTCACTGAGGGTAAAGTTTCCCTCCAATTGCAAATGTAATTGAAGTTGAACAACAATGCCTCAAACCTTTTGTATGTCGGCATAATAGTACATAAACAGTATGGAAGTGTGGCTTTTTACATACCTGAACAGGTGACATGGTCAGTCAGGTGGAACAGCACATGGAGGGAAAGAGAAAAAGACAAATTTTTAGTCTGATGCTTCTATAACTCTGTCAAGATTAAATTTTGTAATCTATTTCATCATAAAACAGCTGGTAGGAACTGCTTTCCAATGGGGCCCAGATTACCTCAAAGTGAATATACAAATAAATCTTCAGCCACATGCAAAATAAGACAAAAAACACAAGAACATGTAAAGAAACACATTAATAGAAAGTCACACATAAAAATACTCCAATTTCAGACATTTCAATGACATTTCTTAAATTTTAACACAGTGGCAGAGTTGTCTGTACATTAAGCTAAAACTTTCTGGTGAAAGTCACATGAACTAATTTGATTGGTCGACATGGTCATGACTCATGAGTTGCCATGGCAACAGTGGGAACTCATACAAAGTATCTTTAAGTTTGTCCTTTCTTCCTCAAAGTTAAAACTACTTGGAAACTCGACAAAGTATCCAGTTCTCCATGTCTAATGTCAGGACTTGAAAAAGTGCCAGCTGGTATGGCCATAACAAGCTATCAGGTATCCATACTCACAGCTGTACCCAAACATTTAGGAAACTAAGCCCCCTCTAATGCCCCCACTTCTATATCCCTTACATCCAGGATCTCCCCCCATGCAGACCCTCTGGTATGCCCATAACAAGCGATCAGGTATCCAGACCCACAGCTGTAACCAAACATTTAGGAAACTAAGTCTCCCACTAATGCCCACACTTTTACATCCCTTACATCACAAGGTCACGACCTTGGGGGACAGAACAATGGAGGACTTCCTCCAGCTGGTCCTTAAACAGCCTGGGGTCATTGACCTTCCCAAAAACAGGTGTTACGAAATTTAAGATGATTTGCTAGAAACTTCAGAATTTTTCAGTCCCAATTTTTTGCTTCAGCAATTCTTCGAGCGGAAAAAAAAATTCTTAAAAAAAGGTTTTTCAGAACAACTGAATAAACTTAAACGAGCAAAAGATGTTGAAAATCATTTTTCGTAGAAAAAGAAAATAAACAAAAGCAGAAAAATACATTTCAGAAAACAGAAAAAGTCGAAAGAAAATCTGGTCAGCATTTTCTTCCAGACATCAACAAGAGTCACCAGATGTCTTCCTTAAAGGAACTTGACACTAGAAGTCACAGATCTTAAGTCGTCTTAATCCCTCCCTCAAGGTCGCACCAGGACAAGGTGAACCCTGGAGCGAAACAAGGTCAGAAATGTCCCTCCCCAGAATGCACCAGGACACCCAGACATGATATGTTGCCGACTTAGCCGCCAGTAATTGGCATTTGTCATAACAAGTCTGTAAAAACCGCCCCGAGTTACAAAGTCAACCCAACCCCAAGGTCATCCCAGTTAACACATCAGAGGATTTTGACAATCCGCCCCTTGGGCCAAAACAGTCTTAGATGGCTAGGGATGCTCTGGGACCTTTTAGAGAAGGCAAGCCAAACTTTGGAAGATGCTCATGAAGCAATAACTGAGCTAGAAAAACCTGGCTTAACTTTGTATTAGACACTTTTAAGGTCCCTTAGATAATTCTCCCATTGACACAAGCATTAAGAATCCCGTCTACAGTGACCACCTGTCCACATAGACCAGATTTTATCGGTCCCCTGAGGGTCTTCTTGGGCAGTTTTGACTGTAACACCTGTATACATATAAACTGTTGTACTAGTGACCACCTCTGCAGAAGGACTACCTGGGCAACGTTACCACTTTTTAGTGGTACCTTAGACACAAACATTAAGAATCCTGTCTATGGTGACCACCTGTCCACATATACAAGATTTTATCAGTCCCCTGAGTGGTCTTCTTGGGCAGGTTTGGCTGAAATTCCTGTACTGGTGACCACCTCTACACAAGGACCACATGGCTATTGTGGTAACTTTTGGTCCCTTAGATAAATACTGGTGACCACCTCTGCAGAAGGACTACCTGGCCAACGTTACCACTTTTAGTGGTACCTTAGACACAAGCATTAATTAACAATCCTGTCTACAGTGACCACCTGTCCACATAGACCAGATTTTATCAGTCCCAAGTGGTCTTCTTGGGCAGTTTTGCCTGCTCTATACTTCAAAGTCAAACAGCCCTGTGCCTGTGGCCATGTCTCCCATGCGGCACATCTCGCTGCCACAACACACATCAAACCTAAGCCGTGTGGAAGTCCCCTCCGGTAAACTTTCACCAGAATTTACAGAATGTACGTCAACAGTTCCAGCACGTCGGCAGAACGTACTGCACCTGCGGGAAACCCGTAATGTATTGTGCATAGCACTTTGGCAGAACGTCTCATATACGGTTGTATTACAGCATATAAGGTTGACAGCCTGACTGTAGTTTTCAGATGTTGTATAGGAAAAGATATCGTCTGCAACAGGCAAAATTTTGATGCAACGTTGACCAAACATCCAACAAAAAACGTGAAAGATCAGGGTTTTGCGCAGGCGCAGTACATTTGGCCGACGTGCTCCTGTGCCTGTGGCCATGTCTCCCATGCGGCACATCTCGCTGCCACAACACACATCAAACCTAAGCCATGCGGAACTCCCCTCCGGTAAACTCACACCAGAATTTACAGAATGTACGTCAACAGTTACACACCCACACAGGTTCAAGTTCAACACTTACACCCCCTCACAAGGTCAAGTTCAGATAACATGACCTCCCTTGGGGGGAAGTTGTAGGTCACACAAAATTAATATCAAAGATAATATCAGGTAAGTATCATTTTTATCCTGTCCCCGAAAATGAATTATTGCTTGACCTGTAGTATGTATTCTTCTGGGCTGGGCAAATAGTTCACCATACACTACCAAAGTTTTCATTCATTTGTTCATTCATTCATTCATTTGTTCATTCATTCATTCATTCATTCATTCATTCATTCATTCACTCATTCATTTACTCACTCATTCATTCATTCATTCATTAGACAACCAATAAATATCAGCCAATATACTGTACAGCCTTATTACCTTCAAATTTCAATATTTCCATTATAAATCATAGTTCCTATGCGTTGTCAGGTTAATAAGAATATGATTATCAGTTGTTTCCAAATTTATTCTCTAATGATCTCTTTATTAAGTCATTATACTTATAGTTTGTAGCTGTGATTTATTAAGTCATCTAATCATTTTAAAACTTTTATAGCTATCTTCAATTTCTAGGGCTATCTTGTTTCAATTTTCATTTGCAATCCTCCTAAACGTGAACCATACAGTCACATTTAAGCTGCCTGAATTCCCATAAGACCCTATAACTAACATAACCGGAGACCCACTCCTGTCCCTTAGAATAACTGGAAACAAAACCTGGCAAAGTCAAAGTCCTAATTGATCTGAAGGTCACCCCCCTCTCACTCTGTTTACACAGGGTTCACGACCTTTCAGACTGACTTTGAAAACCTGCCAAGGCCTAGTAGTAAGTTAATTGTGAATTCTGTCACTGCATCCTACCCCCTATTTTCGGTTGGACCAGCCCATAATCTGCCTTCTATCAGTGAAATCTTGGATGATACCATCTTTCAGCGGGAGCCTGGTTTCCTGTTATGCCAGAATGGTCATCTGATTGTAACAAAATATTACAGATTTATTGATGTTTGCCCTTGTGGAACTTTGAGACTTACTTTGGATTTCTATTTTGTAGTTTGTACCTACCGACCCTAATTTTTTCAGGCCTGAAACAGGAAACACAACATTTTTTTCCCTAGGCCTTACCAACCAGCACGTCGGCAGAACGTACTGCGCCTGCACGAAACCCGTAATGTATTGTGCATAGCACTTTGGCAGAACGTCTCATATAAGGTTGTATTACAGCATATAAGGTTGACAGCCTGTCTGTAGTTTTCAGATGTTGTATAGAAAAAGATACCGTCTGCAACAGGCAAAATTTTGATGCAATGTCACGAATGTTGACCAAACATCCAACGAAAAACGTGAAAAATCAGGGTTTTGCGCAGGCGTATTACGTTCTGCCGACGTGCCTTACCAACCTATCCACACTTGTCGATAAGAGCCCCAGTATGCCATGGTTAAGTCTCATCACTCTCAGTCCACATTCACAGCTGCGCTCTCTGTCTGCGTTCGTTAGTAATTAACATGGACAGACGAGGCTCAGGGTCGTTAAGGCGAGCGCGGTAATTGAGCCCAGGCCATCGACTCGGTAAATCTGAGACCGCCGATCTTCCCACCCTAGATCTTTATCCACACCTACTCAGTTAAACTTCACCCAGTCCGGCCACTCCAAGTTCGTTTGTCGGTTCTTGGAATTGAAGGAATAAAGCTGCTATTTTGCTGGACTTCTAAGAGGAGTGGCTATGACCAAAAGAACTTACCTGTTAATATAAAGAAATAAAGAAATATACCGGTAGGTTTCATTCATTCATTCATTCATTCATTCATCTGTCTGTCCATCCGTCCATTCATCCATCCATCCTCCCATCCATCCATCCATCCATCCATCCATCCATCCACCCACCCATCCATCCATCCATCCATCCACCCACCCACCCACCCATCCATCCATCCATCCATCCATCCATCCATCCATCCATCCATCCATCCATCCATCCATCCATCCATCCATCCATCCATCCATCCATCCATCCATCCATCCATCCATCCATCCATCCCACCAACCAACCAACCAACTGGAAGATTGACATGAAAAAAGTCAGAAGCAAAAGGCAGTTTCAGTGTCTGAGTAAATATCCGTTAGTCAGGCTCAAGTTTTCCTCCCAGCCCTGCATTTCCCCTTGCTGAAATTTTATTCCAAAATGTCAGAAAACCAAGAAAATGATTTGGTGTGGCCTCATGTGTCACAGATGTCTGTTGAAGTTGTCGCAGTGTGACGCAAAACATCGTGTCGGACGCCCCGGGGCGACAACAAGACCTCAGCTGCCCACATTTCTGTAACTAAGCCTCCTCTAAGCCTTTTCTACTCCTGCTGTTTCCAAAAAAAACAACCCAAAGCTCATTTACTGTAAAAATAACCTCTTCCGAGAAAAGAGATCTGAACAGGAACTTAAGATTTGAAGATTATAGAGGTCACTATACAGGATTCAAAGCTGAATTTTTAGCAAATCTGAAAGTTGACAAAAATCTCCAGACGAAAAAAGAACTAGGTTGTCAACAGTTTTGTCGCTAAGGCTCCTCCAAGGCCATAAAATAACCTCGTCTGAGAATAAAGCCTTTTTTCTGGGAACCTGATCTAAAAGGGAACTCAGAAACTGAAGAATTTTCAGAAAATCTCAGCTGAATTTGTAGAAAATCTCAGGCAAAAACAAGCTGTTGACATTTGTGTCTCTAAGCCATTTTTACTCCTACTGTATCCAAAAAAAGTCAACCCAAAGCTCACTTGCTGCAAAAATATCCTTTTCTGAGAACCTAGTGTTTCAGAAAAACAGCCGAAGGCTCATTCTCTACCAAAATAGCTTTTTCTAAGAATTGAATTAAAGACATTGATACGACATCCACGTGTAAAATATAGTGGGATCAGAATCAACTATAGTTAAGAACAACACTTGTAACAGTTGACTAACATAGGTAGAGATACAAATCACTAATGTACTTACATGTACGGCACGACTTATAATACTTAGACGGATTTAACATGAACGATTGACCAACGTGAACAGATGCACAGAAACATTAACAGTAATTGTTGACTAACACTGAGAAACAGATACAATCTCACACCCACAGCTTACAGCCATACTGACAACTGGCCAGCCGTCATGATCAGCTAAGCCATCATCAAAGCTCAACAACTTCAGACATCCCGGATCGCTTGTACGTTTGCTTTCGCACGTCCAAGGGCTTATACAGGGTCGAAAACAACATGCCAACTGCTTGTGATGCCGACAAGCCTTGGCTTAAGGCCACAGCAATTTAATTTCTTGGTTCTTGGATTTGCCTGCTTCATTTTTTCTGATTTGAAAAAAAAAATTATGTGTACTACATGTACATACATGTTCTGAATCAACCCCAAAATACTGATATTTTGTTGAAGAAATCCCTTGTCTTCCTAGTTGGCACAATTTTTCCATTTCTCAATTTAGTGATTTGAAAAAGTCATAAAAGCCACACCGATTTAATCAACTGGTTCTTGGATTCACCCTCTTTATTTTTTTCTGATTTACAAAAAAAAACATTGATGTTCTAAATCAACTTCAAAATACATATTCAAATGGTACCAACAGATGAAGAAAGTCTGTTCCTTGTGTTCCTAGTTGGTATAGTTTTTTCTTTCCATTTGTCAATGCATTGACTTAATTAAAAGTCAAAAATTCATTGTTTGAATTACAAACCAGCCTTGCATGTTGACTTTGTTGCTATAGTAGCATTTGGAGCTATCACAGGATGCCTTGGCCTGTTGTTGTTTTTTGTTGTTGTTGTTGTTGTTTTTTCTCGTCTGCCTGCTTCATTTATTTTCTGCAAAAAATCCTCCAGAACCAACGAATCAATTTGGTCTGGCCTAAGCCTCTCCACTAAATTTATCAGAAGTTTCCGAGGGTGGTATTGAGTCCCCATCTGGACCAAAATACCTCAGGTTTTCATCTGTGGAGTGGCTGAACCACTGTTTAGATAGGGGGGATCATTTGCTTCGACTAAATACAATGTGTTGTTTCTATGATAGGCAAATGTAGATATATATATATATAGTTTACCACTGTTTTTAAGTTCATTGCACCACACTTTTTTTCTTTTTTAAACGTTAAATTCAGCAGGATGATCTAAAAAAAAGTTTCTACTTTTCGTCTGTTGTCTCTCACCCCTCAGAATTCGGAGATGGTACATTCCTACCTCCAGCTAAGGTCTCAAGACATACGGTCTTAAATCTGGCCTTTTCTTAGCTTTGAACTTGGGCCCAGCGGATCAAGTATGCACCTGTTTCGGAACCCCCCAAGCCGCGGAAAGCCTTCAAGAACAACAGCATAGCTTTTCTGTCTTAAGCAGCCGGATTAAATTTCATACCACCCTTAGGCTACACCAATTTAATCAATTGGTTCTTGGGTTCACCTCTTCATTTTTTTTCTGATTTGCCAAAATAATTTTTTTTTGTTCAGAAATTGTAACATGACAATACAAAGTGTGCACTAGGCAGCAAGTATGCTGATAGCGTGCACACCTAGCACATGATACTCATTTACACCTGAGTCAAGTGAGGAAAGTCCTGTAAAGTGCCTTTCCCAAGGGCACAAGGTCGGTGGCATGTCAGGACTCGAACCCGGGACCTCTTGGTCGTTGCTCCAAAATGCTGATATTTTTGCCCCAACAGTTGAAGAAAGTCTTTGTCTTCCTAGTTGTTAAAGTTTTTCCATCTATTAATGCAGTTTCAGTAAAAGTTCAAAATCCATTGTATGAATTATAACCCAGCCTAAGTATTTTGACTACATGGCTTCTATCGTAACATTTCGGGCTATCATAGGATGCCTGGGCCTGTATTATTTTTCTATTTTGCCCTGTTGCTTCATATTTTTTCTGACAAAATCCGAGAACCAACAAATTAAATTGGTGTGGCCTTACCTAAGTGCAAACAACAGGCTTGGTGATACTTCCACACTGGAGTACTCATAACATCCCATATCAAAACAATGACATTCAACACCAGGGCATTAGTAAGAAAGGCATTTTGAATATTCTCAATCTCACAAATGCAATCTGGTCCGCTTGGCTTCCTTTGGTGTTCGTGACACTTAAAACTAAACTCCTGCTTATTGGAATTTTAAAAGGTATGCAACGTCTAACGACACACAAACAGTATCACTCAAGTTAAGACTTGCTATATATATATATCATACAAAATGATGTTGACACACAAAAACAGTTTAAAAAGTACTTTACTAGAGACTGCCTCTGACAGTTTTTGTATGGTCCCTTGGCCTTATATATAATTTCCCCCATTATATAAGAATCCTGTATATAGTGACCACCTTTATACTGTGACCATTTTCTCCAAGTCTTTTGAACAGTCGCTACAGACAGGTTTGATTATAACAGAGATAGATAGTTTTCCCATTGACACAAGCATTAGGAATCCTGTCTATACTATAGTGACCACCTGTCCACAGAGACCAGATTTTATCAGTCCCCTGAGTGGTCTTCTTGGGCAGGTTTGACTGAAATTCCTACATATACAAGTAACCACCTCTATATAATGACCGCCTGGCCATTGTGGTAACTTTTGTTGGTACCTTAGATAATTGTTCCCATTGACACAAGCATTAAGAATCCTGTCTATAGTGACCACCTGTCCACTATGACCATTTTCTCGTCCCTTGACAGTTTCTTCTAGTCCCTTAAGAGGTTACTCACCATTGACAGGTGTGACTGTATGTAACAGGTAAGGTCGGTGAAGGTTAGACATCCAGGTAATAAGATACGCCAAAAATCAGTTACTCATGCAACTGGATATAATTTTTCTCTAGAGTCACTGATGAAAGGTAGAGGATACTACCTGAAACGTCTGACCGTTTCCAAAATCATATCCAGTTGCTTGAGTAACTGTTTTTGGCGACAGGTAGCTTCGTCTTTAAGTAAAATAAAAGGAAGCCTATCTGACAGTCATACACAATATAAAAGCCAGTTTATCAAAGCAGCAGTCCTTTTACAATCCCAAAATGTGCAACAGTATGATTCGCTTCAAGTTCCCACACTCGGCTGCATTCGGCAATATGTGCAGTTGAACAAAGATATACTTGAACGACCCTAACAAGTCTTGGAGCCTGTGATAGTAAATGTTCACCGTGCCATTCTCCAGCTCAATTTTGTTCAGTCTGGTTCAATCAGGAAATTGTAAGGCTGATTTGGTTTGAAGTTCACTGCCAACGACTTTCAGAAAGGAGTTGCTATCGCCTTTTGTTACAGTATGCGTGTACAAGGACAGCAAATACAGTACAGTTACTGCAGTCACTGTACAATTGTAGGGCTTAAAAACTTTATCATGCTACAGTCATGCAATGATGCAAGTTGTCAGACAAGAAAAAGACCAAAAAAAGCCTTGTGCGAGAGAGAAAAACAATATGCATTTGTGTAAGATCTTTATGGAAGCTTTTTCACGTCAAAAAAAAAAACTTAAAAAAAATTGTTTTTCGTCGTAGTCCTTCCCATCTGCTGTGCCGGTGCAGTCGGCGCCCTTGTCTTTGACTCCTGGTTAAACTTTACCATAATTATGGAATCTACCAATACAGATGAGCTTTCATTCTAAAAAAAACAATCATATATTGTGCAAAACACATTTTTTTTCATTCTTGCACAACGTTTTCTGTCATCTACAGAGTAAACTCAGTCCGTAGCCTAGAGAGTTTGGTGATCTTTGATCAGAGGCGGGCGTGTATCCGGGCTCGAAGGCTGCGTCGAAGCCTTGTGGCCCTCTTGGGGGGAGTAAATTCCTGGGCGTGGGCTGTTTGGTACAAACTGGAGGAGGACGAGAGTCAAAGTCAAGGGCACCGACTGCGACAGCATTCCTGCTGGAGGGCAATGCAGATGGGAAGGACTCCGACGAAAACAAGTTTGTTTTTTTTACGTGAAAAAGCAAAAGGAATTCATCAAGCCATTTTTGAGTTATTTTGTTGACCAACAGACAGACAGACAGAATAAACAGTATGACTGAATGACTGACAAACACAACTGAAAATATAACCTCCATGACATTTCATGGAGGTAAAAAAGCACACTGGGCAAGATTTTAGAGCAACAACACGACAACGTCCCAGCCCACAAGAGAGGCTCTCTTGAGATCCGCCCTTAGACGTCTAACCCTCACAAGACAGAAACAAAAGACGATAAACCGGATAGCGAGTGTGTGAGTTGCCAGTGTAGTTTACAAAGGTCGAGACATTAAAACCACTCGTACATGTACAACCGCTGACAAACAAGTCTTCATTTCTGCCTCAACAGGGCTGGAAATACTAACGAAAGTTTATTTGCTAATTGCTACTTGCTAATTGCTTTTCACAAAGTCAAAGGTACTATATGGTACAATAACAATAAAAGGAAAGAGACAACTACTATCTAGGAATACTTCTACTACTACGTTTGCTATTATGAGGTTTGACTTCTTCTTTGAAGGCAGTGGATAATGAATAGTCCCACTTTTAATACTAGCGTAGTGGTGTGCATAGTCCAGTGGTTAGCGACCCTGCCTCTGAACTAAGCCTTAGAGATTGGAAGTTGGAATCTTGGCAGTTGTCACTCACCCGACATGCAAGCTACTGTAAAGGGTCGCAGTCCTTAGGACGGGACGTTAAGCCATGGTTCACTGTTCATTTGGCTTGTCGAAAACAGCTAGGGGAATTTCCCTGGTACAATGAACCTGTAAATACTGTACATAGTGTCTGTCTTCTCTGTCACGACCAGTGGAAGAGTAGCTCTTCAGTGAGCTAAAACTGGATCAAGATCACTTTTTACTGGGTACATCTGCACCCAAAATTGCACTGCCTACATGTACTTTCTAACTGTGGGTACACCTGCACACCTGATATTTTACACACTAGTATACAGCATATTCTTGAAAGTGAAACCTTTCTTGTATCATTTGTTTAAATCTTTTAAGTTAGCCATACAATTTCAGACTCAAGCTCAACCCACAGGATCGAGGCAAATGGCAGGCTGCCATCAAGCCTCAGCATCAGTGTGCAAGCACATCTAACCCTCAGAAGATGCAGAACAACAGACAATAAACCGGATAGTGAGTGAGTGAGTAAGCTCTGAAGAGAGACAGTAAGGTTTGTAATTATGTTTCGCTGACATTCTACTTTATCTTATGTTGTGCACTAAAAAATTTTTCTGTGCATCAATATTTTTTGGTTAGATGCACCAGTACACCTATTCCGACAGATAACTTTCGAGCCCTGCTGACAAATGTTCACTCATCACACATGCCGGCCTTCAGGCTAACCTGTCCCCAGTGTCTCCTAAGTCTCATACCAGAGCTGGCTGGAACTCGGCTGTACCAGTCATCCAGAGTAGCCTCCTGTGCAGACTCCGTGAGCGGGTGGCCGTTTTGTAATGCGTTTTGAAGTTCTTTTGCCGGCCAGAGAAGGTTTCAGACCCAAGAGAAGGTTCGCCCTGAGAGAAGGTTCATTCCCGCCACGTTGAACCTTCTCTCGGGTCTGAAACCTTCTCTGGCCGGCAAAAGAACTTCAAAACGCATTATCAAAACGGCCACCCGCTCTCGGAGTCTGCACAGGAGGCTGGCTGGGACTGGGGCTGTACCAGTCAGCCAGAGCTGCCGACATGCAAGAATTTACTTCCCCCGCAGGAGGGCAGCAGACTTCGAAAACAGGAAGGAGCTACTAGGGCTGGATTGTAGCACGTCTCCACAAATGTCAGGGATACAAAAATCACAAAGAGTCTTAAATAATTATGATTACAATATAAGAAAAAAAATAGTAAACTCTAGCTCTACCAGTCATCGAACACCGCGGACTTGCAAGAATTTGCAAGGGATGGCGGCAGACTTTAAAAAAAGGCTCCACAAATGTCAGTGAAACAAAAATCACAAAACACTCAAGTTAGATTACAGTGTATGAAAGAAAAAAGCGTAAACTATATTTGTAACAGTGATCGAACGCTGTGGACATATAGTTCACCCTTAGGAGGACGACAGACTTCGAAAACAGGAAGGAGCTACTAGGGCTGCATTGTAAGACATCTCCACAAATGTCAGAGAAATAATGATCACAGAACACTCAAGATTACAAGGGAAAGGAGTAGACTAGATGGTGATATCGTAGTCTCTTAGGCCATACCAATTAATTTTCTTGGTTGTCACTAATGTCAGACATTCTAAGCTAGAAATTGAGAAAGGGGAGGGAGGAAAACTTGAATCTTGAAACTTCCCTGTCAGGCTTTGTCTCTACATCGACTTTCTAGTTGAGCATTCACTCAAGGAGGCAGATTATCATTGAGACAAAGGGCTAAGACTTGGGAGGGGTCCTTCTGTCTGCCTGTCTTATCATGAAGACAAGATGCAAGAATTCAGACTTAATCAGGAAAATGATAAGGAAGTATGATCTTAATCATCAGTTAAGGCCAAAGTGCCAACATTAAGACAAATAGCCCTCTATGATGCATTGATAGGGTGTAGTACATGGTGACATGTTGAGGGAGATATGCTGCATTTGCTTGCAAATGGGAGCCTCAGTAACTACCAAATATCGAAGAGTCAGGAATCCACTTTCCCAGAGGGCTGGCATTTGTGACCACGTCAGAGCCAGGTAGCCCAGAGGTGTTGGTCCGAGTGTCTTTCAAGTTTCTTATAAACAGACCAGATGAAGGTTTTTATGTCAGCATTGCGGCCAGTTAGACATTTTAGCCTGTTTCCTAGGTGCTAGTTTGGTATCGTAGGACCATTTTCGACACGTGTTTTTCCAAAGCGCTGGAATTTGTGACTACGTCAGAGCCAGGTAGCCCAGAGGTAAAACTGAGTGTGGTTCTAATGTCAGTATTGCAGCCATTTAAAAGTTTTGATCTTTTTCCAAGGTGTACTTCAGTCAATTTCTGTATCAGACAATTTTCTCACATGTGTTTGCCCAAAGGGCTGGAATTTGTGACTACGTCAGAGCAGATAGCCAAAAGGTAAAGACAGCTTCTTTCTGAAACTGAGTGTGGTTTTAATGTCAGTATTGCAGCCATTTAAAAGTTTTGATCTTTTTCCAAGGTGTACTTCAGTTAAGTTCAGTATCAGACAATTTTCTCACATGTGTTTTTCCAGAGGGCTAGAATTTGTGACTACGTCAAAGCAAAGTAGCCGTGAGGTAAAGAGAGCTTCTTTCTCAAACTGATTGTGACTTTTATGTCAGCATTGCAGTCATTTACATTAGAAGACTAGAAAAGACAGATGCTATGTACAGTATTTACTGGTTCATTGTACCAGCGAAATCACACTATAACTCTTTGACAAGTACACTTAACAGCAGACCACGGCTTAAGGACTGCGACCCTTTCCAGTAGCGTGCATGTTGGGTGAGTGACAGCAGCAGGGATTCGAACTCCCAACCTCTTGGTCCAAGGTCGCTAACCACTGGACTACGCACGCATGCCCTGAGGGTTCGGATGCTTCCAAGTCTTCCCCCCTAGCTGTACTGTCATCAGGATAACAGGATAGGGCCCAGCTGTTCCAGTTGACGTTGTAAATAAAGACATATCAGATCGGAGTTACGTCAGCACTGATCGAGCTCTGACGTCTTGTCGTGTTTAGCTTTCAGTGTTCAACTGTAACTAGAATAGAGGCTCGAGGACACTGTACTCTGGTTAGGTCTACCCTATGTGGTTTGATCTACTTATGTTACTGACGTTGTTAGCACTGGATTCTGATGTGTTTTGACGTTTTGTCTTTAGTGTTCATTTTGAACAAGGGAGCACAGTCTGTACTCTAGTTCGGTCTACCCTGTTTATGTTACTGGCGTTCTCACTGGCGTTGTAAAAAGATATAAGATTGGAGCTATGTTAGCACTGGGTTCTGACATGTTGTCGTGTTTAGCTTTCCATGTTCAAGAGTTAGACGTGTGGTTTGGTCTACTTATGTTGCTGACGTTGTAAAAAAATATCAGATTGGAGTTATGCTAGCATTGGGCTCTGATGTGTTGTCATGTTTAGCTTGCAGTGTTCAAGAGTAGACACTGTGCTGTGGTTCGGTCTACTTACAAATGTATGTAACTGACGTTGTAAAGAAATATCAGATTGGAGTTATGTTAGCAGAGGGTTCTGACATGTTGTCGTGTTTCGCTTTCAGTGTTCAAGAGTTAACACTGTGCTGTGGTTCGGTCTACTTATGTTACTGACGTTGTAAAGAAATATCAGATTGGAGTTACATCAGCACTGGGTACTGGCATGTTGTCGTGTTTAGCTTGCAGTGTGCTGTGGCTCGGTCTACCCTAGTTATGTCATTGACGTTGTAAAAAAATATCAAATTGGAGTTATGTTAGCAGTGGATTCTGACATGTTTTGACGTTTCGTCTTTAGTGTTCATCTTTTACTAGAGAGCACAGTCTGTAATCTGGTTCGGTCTACCCTGTTTATGTTACTGACGTTGTAAAGAAATATCAGATTAGAGTTGCAGTAGGTCAGCACTGGGTTCTGATGTGTTTCAACATTTCGTCTTAAAGTTTAGTGTTTTTCGGGAATTGTACTGTAGTCTGGTTAGGTCTATGTTACTTACAGTATGGTTTATCATGTAACTCTATATTTCAATGTCAGAATTCTGTATTTTCTGTAGTAAATACTGCACTGGTCATGAACTTTGTAATCATCCAAGAAACTAACCTTTACTCAATACATAATTATATAAGCTTTAAGACCAACTGGGAACTTCAAATTAGCAATTTTTGTCAGCAAAAACACAAACTATAGTAACCATACTCTACATGTTAAATATTCAAGATAACATTTTGACTAGACATATGACACAAACCAGACCATAACACAGAAATCTTTTGTTTACAAAACTCTATAAAAATACCAACAGGGACGTTGAAATATGCCATTCATTCAGCAAAAACAGAGTATATAACTATCAACCCCACCCTATACTATATCCATGATAACAACTGATCAAGACAAGCAACACAAACCAGACCAAAACACAGAACCCTTCTTATACACAAAGCTCCATAAAAATACCTCAAAAGTTCTAAACAGCTTTTAACTTTTCCTCTGCGAAGCCTGGTCCCTGTAACTGTGGTTTAATTAGTGGTCTGGTGGCTGGGAAACCATTTCAAGTATGCAGCATTTAAAATGAAGGTTCTTCAGTCTATTTTGGTTCCCAGATTTTCGTGAAGGCCATCAGTTCAAGTTTCCTTGGAAAGTTGACAAAAGAAATGAAACACCTGGATTTCTCCAAATGTTGACAAGAAACAGGAGCAATCTTATTTCCTTTGCCATAGTTTCATCTTGTTGTTAGGAGTCTGCAAAACTCGAAGAGTTAACATTTTTTGTGGGGCAACCTTCCTACACCTGTAACAGCAGAAACAGAACATCAGGAACATTCTTAATGTTGAAAAGAAACAGATTTCCTTGCGCCATAGTTTCATCTGGTAGTTAGAGACCTGCAAATTCTGATCGTTTACATTTTTGTGGGGCAACCCAACCTTGAAAGTGTTCAAGTTACGTTCCTACAACTGTGACAGAAGAACCCAAAACACCTGGAAATCTCCCATACTGACAAGAAACGGGGTTTTCTTACAACCCTAGTCAAAGATTTATCTTGTAGTTAGAAGTCTGCAAATTCCGATCGTTTACATTTTTGTTTTTCAGGGGGTTATGAGTTTAAAATTTTTTAGGGAGAATACCAGACACCCAGCTTTGGTCATGTTTTTGGGACTCAATGTGCGACTTGCGCCACAGAAAGTTGTCCTTCTGTACCTGACCCCTACGCTGTGAAAAAATCCTGGTGAGAACCCTGGGGCAACCTTGAAAATGTTCAACGATCCAACAACTGTGAAAGAAGAAGGAAAACACCAGGAACTTTCCTAACATTGAAAAGAAACAGAATTCCTCTTATATAACCTGTGCCATAGTTTCATCCTTGAGTTAGAAGGCTGCAAATTCTAAGTAAATGTTTACACTTTTTTGTGGGGCAACCTTGAAAATGGAACCCAAACAACGAAAAGTAGCTGTTTGGCTACCAAATCTGCATTGGTTACACGGTTAGACAGCAGAAAGAAGGTTAACCTTTAGCACACTGAAATAGCTATTTGGCTACCAAGAAACGAACTTGATGTTGCCCAATGAACTGTCAGGTAAAAGTAAGAGGTTTTCGACTGGGTGGCTACCAAAACAAACTCCCAGCAGATTACTTTTCATAACTTTTCATGTTGATCTTGTTCAGCATTATTTTGAAATCAAAAACTTCACAAAGATACAGACTTTCCCCTCTAGATTTGACTAATTTTGAAATCAAAAACTTACCAAGATGCAGACATTCCCCTCAGACTCTGTTTTCATGTTTATCTTCCAGTATTTCTTTTAAACTCCAAGAACCAAGAAACGAACTTGATGTTGCCCAAGTAACTGAGGTTTGAGACTGGGTGGCCACCAAAACAAATAAACTCACAGCAGGGGAAACATCACTGCTTTGATAAGAGAGTAAACTGTGTTGGAGGGGGAGGGGCAGTCTGTCACAGCTGGGGCTCTAGGAGCACAGGTGTTTGGAGTTGGCTGTCCCTCTTTTAACCTTCTCCTTCCTGCCTAACCCCATAACCAATAGAGAACTGGTAGCCAAACAGCTACTTCAGTGTGCTAAGGATGTTTTGAGCAGGCTGCCTCAGTTTTACCTGTAGGAAAGGGCAGTTAGTAGCTATGTGGTACTGTGTTACACTGGTTACACACCCTTTCCAGTAGAGGCTGTGACCATTGAGCAACCAAAGATTTGACAAATCACTCAACGAAGTTTATAGATAAAGAACACATTTTTGTATGTTTTGTGCGTTGTCTTTTTATGGGTTCTGATGCCTCTGTCTTACTGTAGAAAGAAAAGTGATCAAAGTCTGAGAGGAAAGTTTGTACCTATAGGTAAACAAAGATTCAAGTTTTCCTCCTAGCCCTCTGTTTTCATCATCAACCAAGGAAATAAATTGTGGCCTTACCACCCAGATCTAAACCTCTTAACCTGTCAGTTCCTTAAGTCTGGAGTTTCTCAAGTTCCATCTTAATCTGAAGGTCAGAGGGGTATATAAGACAGTAAACTTACTTGTGGTAACCCTGCGACCTTGGCTTCACCTATGACCCCTAGGCAATTCTCTTTAACCAAGGACATACCGACCTCTACCAGAGTAACATGCTCGAAATCTGCTGTTTATAAGGAAGCTGCTAGGTGGCCTGAAGTGTTTTTCAAGGACTAAGCTTGACTGCAATTTTTATGAAAACGCATTTAGTTGCTCTAGGTGAAGAGAGAAAAAAAGATTATGTATCAATTACGTCAGAATACAGAATAGCACAAAAACCAACATTGTTGAAAACTAAAGACCCCAAACAAATATAGTCTTATCCAATATCCTGAAATGCTTTAAAAAATGTTACCTCCTTGATAGGATGAAAAGTCTCCATTCTAGAATGCAAACGCCAGGATACGGTCGTTACAAAAACCAGTTGAATGTCTTTTTCTTTCACACTCAGAACCACAATATCAGTTTTCAGACCGGATAGCATATTAGCTAAACAGATAGTTGAAAAAGCAAATAAGTTCTTTTCAACTTACTAAGACATTCTTACCCCACTTCTTAGCAAGAATGACATCTTATTCTTCCAACATTTACGGTAGAAGGACTTGAGATGTCTTGCTAAACCCCAGACTGATCCACATGATTAAGAAGTCTGGATCTTGTTACACAAACTCTTTTGTCAACCGGAAATGGACTCAAACAAAAGGAAAACTGAACACCTTTGTGAGTTTGCCCCAATTTGGGGCTTTTTCAGGTTGTTGGGCTTTTGTATTTTCTGGTAGTTTTGTTCGGTTTTAGGTGTGCAGTGCTAAAAGGTGTTAATTTTTTGTTAGATATGATCATTGTGTTCTGTATGTTTGTGCTGGTTGTACAAAAGGCTTATATCCTCCATTGACAGCAACTTTGTACCAGAAAGCATTGTAACAAATCAATATAACAGCCCTATAAAAACGGGAAACAAAAACTTCTTCTTCTTATCCAGAACTGAAATATGACCACAAAAAAAGCATATTACAAGCCAAATACATAAACCCTAACCAGTAGACATAGAGGTAATCTCCAAGCAGTTCAACAAGTTCCAATTGGATATAACTGCTACAGCATCCACATTGGATATTTCCCTGACTATTTGATACTGTCGTGGCTATCAAAAGCTTTGCTTGGAGATAAGCCAGAGAAACTCATGCATAACATGGAGTTAAGTGTAGGCGAAACCCCAGACGGTATTCCTGCTTGGCTCATTTCACCCTGTCTCTTACTCTGTGCTCAATCTACCGCAACGAGCCACGATTTACAGGAAACATTTCAAACTGTTTTCTATCAACACCGACAGATTCAACTCAGTCTGTCAGGTTAAACCTCCAATGTCAGTTCCCTATTCAAGTCTGTTTTGACTATAAATATCAGGATGTAGTTTTCGTTGACAGGACGCTCGATGTAACAAGGCCAGAAACGGGCTCAAAATGTGCACCTGTGGCCTGGGAATTGGAGGAATTATATTGAGTGGGCGGAGAAAATATACATAACTTTTGTACGCTACAAGAATATTTGTTTAGCATCAGCGATCAGAGCAGAGGACTGAGGAAAACTAATGTCAAGGTCTCTGACAGAAGCAATGTACACTAAATAAAATACAATTTACAGAAAATTTATACTGTAAATATAGTTTTAATAGAAAGTTTCTTTGCAAAGTGATGCCCAAAGGCTAATTGCTTTTCACAAGTAGTCTTAAACGTAGTCTTAATGATTGTAATGTCAAGAAGGAAATTTCTACCTTCTTTCAGCACGTTTAATCAACAGAGAATAACAGAAGCATTTTTTTTGCATTCCTGCAACCAAAGATAACACTGTATGTAAAACAAATACCGCATCACGTAGTGTTGAGTGTTTTGTAGCACCGACGCTTCTTTACTTTTATCATTTTCAAAGCCTCCCTGAAAAAGGAATCACACTCTTTGCAATGTTACACTGAGGCAAATGTCTCCAAACATAAAGAAAATTCCTTTTAGCTACCAGAACTTTACTGCATGTAACTGCATAGTTCCTTGTAATTGTATTTTTCTTGTATCACCACAACAAAAATCATTGTGACTCTTCTTCACCAAAATAATAGCTGTTTTCCTTACTAGATAACAGTTCTAAATTGCCCTTTCAAAGCAGAAGGAATCTTTACCATCGATTGTGTTTTTCTGCTACAGAAGACACAGCATCAAATCATGCGGCACTGTTCGGCTGTGTTGAATGTTTTGTTCTAAAAATGCCTCTTTTTATTGACTTCAAATCTCCACAAAAAAGGAATCACACTTTCTGCAATGTAACACTGAGACAAATGTTTCCAAACAAACAAAATTCCTCTTAGATAACAAACTTTCCTAGCAGAATGAATCTTTCAAAACAATTTTGTTTTTCCTGTTACCACAAAATTGTTCATCATTGTGTTTTCTTCGTGGGTTCTGCACCAATGCTGCCACTTACGCCCACCTGGTTACACCTGGGCACACCTCAAAACACCTGTATAAGGTGAGTTGTACCTCCTTTGTTTTGCTAAGATAAGAACACACACAGGCGTGCTTACAGAATAAACACTTGTACAGCCAAACCAAGCTTGTAACATGTCCTGCACTCTTAAATATCATCGTACAATGAAGTATTGTACATGTAAGTAAGAAATATTAAGCATTTTGAAGCAGATTTGTACAACATTAAGCATCACTTTTTCTACTCTCAATCCCACAAATCGCACACAGAAATGCAAATTAAAACTATGCTTTTGACAATAAAACTATCATTCTACAACATATGCATGTTTTTAATAGTTTCACAATAATATAACCTATACATTTTGACCACCAATTTGACAGTCAAAATGTGTGTGGTGAGCAACTTTTTGGGTTGAATCTAAAGTTCAACAACTTTACAACCTGTCATTTACCAATACAAATGAGCTTCCATGCCAACATATCCTGTCATTTTGCACTATAACAGTCACAATGGACCTTTATTTGATCTCCATTTTATGACATCTCTTCAATAAAGTTTATGGTCCATAATAAACTGTCTGTATTCAAACAGTTCCTTCTGTTGATAGTCAACCTTCTACCCTCTGTACACACGCACGTTTTATTCTGACTTCAAAGCAAGCGAAGAAAGCCAGGAGCTTCAAACAAAGCTGTTTTGTTGAAGATGTTAACCTGTTTTGTTAGCAGAAGGAGATAAAGAAAGAAACAATCTGCTATAATGATGTTGTTATACATGCAAAGAACCACCGTATCTGGGTTAGCCACAAACGGAACAAACTTTGCTGCTAAGAAAGCCCTTTTTTGGGAGGAGCTCCAAACAAAGCTGTTTTGTTGAAGATGTCAATCTGTTTTGTTAGCAGAGGTAGATAAAGAAAGAAACAATCTGCTATAATGATGTTGTTATACACGCAACGACTCGCCGTATCTGGGTTAGCCACAAACTTTGCTCGGTCCATAAAACCAGACCAGAGCTAAACAACCTTCCTCCAATCCCGCCCCCCGCCGTGGCTCTCACCTGTTTGTTCTACCTGTATTTACCTGGCTAATCACCTGTGTAGGTCAGAGGTCGCTTGTTAGGTGCTTTGTCAACATAATTGTCACATTGTATATTGCACCTAATGAGGGACCGATGCAGAACTTCAGGATACGTAACGAAATCAGTTTGTTTGTCGTTCTCAAAGATGATGACTTTTAAACATAAGAAAGAATCTATGCAGATTTAATCAAGGTCTGTACATGTACATTTCTTAGAATAAGACCACACTAAGTTATTTCATTGTTTTTCCAGATATTTCTAAAAGACTGTGAACAGAAGACTGGGAGGAAAACTTGAATCTGACTATATTCCCTCCCTGAAACTGTGTGTACCACTGAGGTACAGACTTTCCCCTCAGACTCTGTTTTAATCTTCTTGGTCTGCTAATTATGGAACTATTCAGAAAAGTTCAAGAACCAGACAATCTAATCGGTGTGGCCTAACTATTTTTGCTTCTTAAAACATCAGAGAACTTTAGAAGAACTAAGTGCTTCTGAAAAATCTAAGACCCAACAAATCAAATTGGTGGGGCCTAGCTATTTTTTCTTCTTCAAAATGTTACAGAACTTTAGAAGAACTAAGTGCTTCCAAACAAGCAACCCAAGCAGCCCAGTGCCCTTTGTACCCCTTTCATAAGGTGCCTGTCTTTTGTCCTCTTGTTTGAAGGTCAGAAGTCAAGGTCATTAAAATACTCCGCCTCCGCGTATCCTAAACAACAGTCTTAGGGGGTCCTAGTAACAAAGTAAGGGGGGAAGGAACTTAAGCTGTGATCTTTAATCAGTGCCTGATTACTTTTTAAACAGGCACCTAGATATCTGTGTAGGTTATGTACGTAAAGGTACTATAAATATACAATACGGTAGTATTATACAGCATATTCTTCATTAAGAGTCAGAAAAATGATAAAATTTTGTTGTATCACTTGTTTAGAATTTTTAACTTAGCTATAGAATTTCATACTCAATGTCTTGAAATCTTGAAATTTAAATGTCAGAAAAAATACTAAAACCTTTGTTGTATCACTAGTAATGAATTCTTTACGTTAGCTATTGAATTTCAAACTCAATTTATTGAAATCTTGAATTTTGAGTGTCGACAAAAATACTAAAACCTTTGTTAATTATGTATTAATACTTGTTTAGAATTTTTAAAGCTATAGTATAGAATTTCATACTCAAGTTCTTGAAATCTTGAAATTTAAGTGTCAGAAAAAATACTAAAACTTTAATTGTTGTATTACTTGTTTAAAATCTGTAAGTTAGCTAATTTTCATACTCAGGTTCTGAAGAAAGTTTTGTGTTTAGTTTACATTATTTTGCATTCACAATTTTTTCTGTGCACTGAAACTTTGGGTTACATATTCCTTAAAAAACGACTTTCGAGCCCTATTAATGATTGTTACAACATCTAACTTTCACAATCCACAATCGTGATGCTGATGCACAAAGTCAGGGGATTTAGAGGGATTTTCTATTGTACCACAATGCCTTTTAGACTGAAACTTTTCAAACAAATTATGTCGGAAGATCACAAGGCCAGCTACAAAAGTGTTGCGACGTTTCAAGTCTTTTGAAGTTACCGTGCTGGGATAAGTAAATGTGAGTTGATCTCAGTTGGTTTTAGATCAAAAAGGGTTGCTTTCTACTTTGTATTTACTGTATTGTGTAATAGATGTACAGAATATTTTGATTGATATGTAATGTGTAATGCAGGATACCAGCTATCAATGCCAGTGTACCATGTGCATTGTAAGAAAAGGTATAAAAATAGTCCCAAAGCCATTTTGAGTGTGAGCGTTTCCACTGTGTCTAGGGCACGGTATTGGAAGACAGAGCCCATCCCTCTCCTTCCACTGCCTTTTACCTCCCCAACCAAAGTCGGGTTCCCATTTTACACATGGGTGGAGTGAGGAAAGTTGTGTAAAGTGCCTTTGCCAAGGATACAACATCTAGCCAGGAATGCCAGGAATCAAACCCATGACCTCTCAATCTCGTGCCACTAGCCTAGCCACTTTGCTTAACCAATGTTTATTGTATTACAATCTAAATCCAATAAAATTACATCAAACTGCTCATGTGGATCCGAGAGTGATTTTTCGCTTTGATTGAAGAATTACAGACCTCTACGTGGCAACTGTGATTACCAAAATCTGTGTCAACAGAAATGTCTGGGCTTAGTTCTCTTTTACACACACAAATTACAGTTTTCCTTTGAAGTGTCTCTGGTGGTTTAAGATATCCAGGTGTTCAAGACGGTCTGGATAACCGTTTATTCTTTAAGTCACACTAAGGAGTTATGAGAGTCAACGTAAATGCTGACACTTCTCTTTTTATAAGTCCCAGTCATCACACTTTTGCTCAGGTAGTTTTCAGATATCCAGGTGTTCAAGACAGTGAGGGGAAGGTCTTGATAACACCTTTTTTTTTTAAGGCACTCAGAGGAGTTATGAGAGTCAACGTTAACGCTGACACTTCTCTTTTTACAAGTCCCAGCGATCACCTTTTCAGGGGAAATTGCTCTGGTACTTTTGAGACATCCAGGTGTTCAAGACAGTCTTGATAGCACAATTTTTTTCTTTTAAGGCACCTGACGGAGTTATAAAAGTCAATGTTAAACACAGACACTTTTATTTTTACGAGTTTCAGCTATCACACTTGCCACGCGAAGGGAAAATTGCTCAGGTAGTTTCAGATATCCAGGTGTTCAAGACAGTGTGGGGTCGTTTTTCTAAGGTACTAGTACCCTACGGAGTTATAAGTGTTAAACACAGACACTTTTATTTTTACAAGTGTCTTGAGCGATCACACTTGAAGAGAAAATCGCTCCGTAATTTGAAGATATCGAGGTATTTAAGACAGTCTCGAGAACTTCATGACACCATTTTTTAAGGTAGTCCCGGCAGACTTATGTTAAACACTGACACTTTTATTTTCACGGGTTCCTTGAGCAATCACACTTGAAGTGAAAACTGTTCCGAAATTTGAAGATATCAAGATATCTAAGACAGTCTTGAGAAAGCCTTCATGACACTTTTTTTAAGGTACCCAGCAGACTTACAAATGTATGCTAAACACAGACACTTTTCACGAGTTTCTTGAGCAATCACACTTGAAGTGAAAATTGTTCCAGTCTGGGTAGTTGCCATTCTCCTGCCTATAGACTGTAACACTGATGACGCAGGTTGGGCGCTGTTATGTTATTATTGTCTCTGTCGGGCCAGAACAGCGCAGTTGTTTGGTTCTCAGAGCACGTCGGCAGAACGTACTGCACCTGCGCGAAACCCGTAATGTATTGTGCATAGCACTTTGGCAGAACGTCTCATATAAGGTTGTATTAGAGCATATAAGGTTGACAGCCTGTCTGTAGTTTTCAGATGTTGTATAGGAAAAGATATCGTCTGCAACAGGCAAAATTTTGATGCAACGTTGACCAAACATCCAACGAAAAACGTGAAAAATCAGGGTTTTGGGCAGGCAGTACGTTCTGCCGACATGCTGGTTCTCAGAGTCTTTATAAGACCAGCAGTCACATCAAAACAACATCAGTTCACAATAAGGACTTAAAAGGGGGGTTCCAGATTAGCGTACCTTTTATAAAAGATCTGACAGGTACAGGAACAGTGCCATTCCGTACCTGTCAAAACTCCTGAACAGTGTTTTGTTAAATTGTAACTTATACCCTATTGTGTAATCACCCGACTACTGTTTGTACATATTCTTGTTATTCAGTTTGGTTAGGTTTGTAAATATTGATGATATCTTGTACAATGATTGTATATTCCCTGAAACAGCGTAATTCAGCCTTTTTTACATTGTATTATTAGGCTGCAATGTTGTTTTAGCTTTGTGTGAATTTGCGAATAAACCATTTATATATCAGAACAAAGCATGCAGCCCTCTTGCACAATGAGGCAAGTACAGACAAAACCAGATAAAAGGAAAGCCATTAAGATGAAGAATACAACAGGATTGGTTCATAAAAGCAAGGACATTATACACAATGTGTGTCATGTCCTTGATCAAAGCCAATTTTCATTCTTACCTTTCTTTGAAGTCTATTTCTATTGAGTAGTGCTGTGTACCGGTTCGCTGGACTCAGTTCCGGACTTGTAAAAACATTTAGGTTCAAGTCCAAAAATACCTGAATTGCGGGAACTAGTTCTGGACTTGTTTTGAAAAAAAAAATGTCACATACCCCTTTTTGTTCCGAACCACATAAAACCTTCCATAGATTGCAAAATCTGTGCTGCAAAATGAAGAAAACATTGCCATTGGGCATTGTCAAGTGTCGGCCTTCATGTGTGTGGCCACAGTTTGGCCCAGACAACATTGCAAGGTTGCCAACATGCAATTTTGTACATACCGTGGGTTTAGACCTAAACCTCTGGACTTGAATCTGGACCTGAACCTAAATGTAGATTTAGGTACACAGCACTACTATTGAGTGTATAGTATATGAAGAAAATCACAAAGTCCTTGAGGATACCTCTTGTGTCTACCAGCTAATATGTGCCCAGTGAATTGACAGGCAGGTTTGTTTACATGTGGTTATGGGTGGAGAGTCCACAGTTTACACAAATTTCTAATGGTCCATTTTTGTTGAACTCAAGTCTATAGAAGAAAGAGCTTAGATGGCTTTAAGATAAAGTTTATGGTGTCGTCAGATATTTTAGGATGTTCTTGCTGTTAAAAATTTCTTGAGTTATGAATTAAAAGGACAAGGAAATATCCAAATACATTTTGTATGATTTAACAGTGATGAGGAAATGTTAGTACAGTTTGCACACCAATAACACAGATATATACAGACATATATTTCTGTATCTGTATCTGTATAGCCGGTATAACCACCCTTCGGCGTAACACACCAACTTCTGTATCTGTATAGCTGGTATAACCGCCCTTCGGCGTAACACACCAGCTTTGCAGGCACGTGGCGCGGTAGCAGCTGGCTACATTACACCGAACAACCTGTTACACCTAACCTTTGAACGTCTAACTCTAAGTTATCTAGTGATGATGCCCCTACTGTACTTGGTGGCAGCGAGTTCCACTCTACAATAGCTCTAGGAAAAAATTAAGGTAAGACTGCAAAACCACATACTTGTATCACTTCAGATCGCAGCCTATATTTTCATACCTTAAATCAAAGACAAGAAACTAAATCCTATTAAAGAAAATATACTGTCTGCCTTATCTTTCAACAAATCTTAAGAACATGTTCTAAGAACCAGGCACTGGAACTGAAGCGGCCGTGTTCAGCTGACGTGGGTTTTGCTGACGCAGGCAGACATGAAGTATCTACTTGTGACGGAGACAATTCAACGCTTTGGAACAAATCAGCCACAATTTTACGCTTCAAGAGAACTGTGATGAACATCAGGGGTGGTACAGACAATCTTAAGGATGGGGTGCTGCTGCACTGTCTTTGTTTGTTTGTTTGTTTGTTTTGTATCTATTTGTGACGGCGACAATTCAACGCTTCGGCACAAATCAGCCACAATTTTACGCTACGAGAGGCTTGTGACGAACATCAGGGGTGGTACAGACAATCTTAAGGATGGGGTGCTGCTGCACTGTCTTTGTTTGTTTGTTTGTTTGTTTGTTTTGCCTAACCAGTAAAGTCTGCCTTTAGGCATAACACAGCCTTCCACCAAACAGACCTGAAGTGGTCCAAGTGAAGTTTATTTTCCTACAAGTTGAGTGGGACCATGTTGTACTTGTACAGTTGGGTAAACCTGAACTATATTCCCTCCCTGAAACTGTGTGTACCACTGAGGTACAGACTTTCCCCTCAGACTCTGTTTTCATGTGGATCTTACAGAACCCCCAAACAGACTTGTAGTGGTCCAAGTGAAGTTTATTTTCCTACATGTTGAGCAGAACCATGTTGTAGCTATATAGTTGAGTAAACCTGAACTATATTCACTCCCTGAAACTGTGTGTACCAAGGTACAGACTTTCCCCTCAGACTCTGTTTTCATGGTGATCTTAAGCCAAGAAGCACCAAACTAACCTTGAGTGGCCCTGGCCAAGTTTATTTTTCTACATGTTGAGCAAGACCATGTTGTACAGTTGGGTAAACCTGAACTATACTAGTATTCACTCCCTGAAACTGTGTGTATCAAGGTACAGACTTTCTCCTCAGACTCAGATTGTTTTCATGTGGATCTTCCAGTTCAGCCAAGAAGCACCGAACAGACCTGGAGTGGTCCTGGCCAAGTTTATTTTCCTACAAGTTGAGTGGGACCATGTTGTAGTTGTACAGTTGAGTAAACCTGAACTATATTCCCTCCCTGAAACTATGTGTACCAAGGTACAGACTTTCCCCTCAGACTCTGTTTTCATGTGGATCTTCCAGAAGCACCAAACAGACCTGGAGTGGCCCTGGCCAAGTTTATTTTCCTCCATGTTGAGCGGACCATGTTGTACAGTTCGGTAAACCTGACTATATTCCCTTCCTGAAACTGTGTACCACTGAGGTACAGACTTTCCCCTCAGACTCTGTTTTCATGTGGATTTTCCAGAAACACCAAACTGACTTGTAGTAGCCCTGGCCAAGTTTATTTTCCTCCATGTTGAGCGGACCATGTTGTACAGTTGGGTAAACCCATATGAAGTGTTTACCGATGGCGTAGCTGGGACAAAACGGGTCCCATCAACACCAGACAGCTCTGAAGGACCTACAATAGACCGCTCTACAGTAGAGCAGACCACACAGGGACTAGGGGAGGGTCAGGGGTACTGAGGGGAGGTTATCAAACAGATCAGTATTTCCATGAAAATACAATGTAGACCAAATCACTGTAACTCAAGTGAGCAAATCAATGTATTATAAGTAGTCATCTTTTATTCATGTAGTATAGCAGTGTTATGTTGTTGATTTTATGTGATTGTGAACATGTAAGGTTATGTGTTTTGGAATCTAGGAAGATTAGTTCACTCAGGGGACCACAAAATCTGGTCTACATGTATGTGGACAGGTGGTCACTATAGACAGGATTCTTAATGCTTATGTCAATGGGGAAATTATCTAAGGGGCCCACCAAATAGTGGTCACGTTGGCCAGGTGGTCCTTGTGTAGAGGTGGTCACTAGTACAGGTTTGACTATATCAATGGCCATGTGGTCCTTATGTAGAGGGGGTCACTAGTACAGGTTTGACTGTACTTCAAAATTTCTTTCAATGTTTTTCAACCATTCAATCTAATCTCTGTACTCAAGAAAACCATCACAGCAATTACTGAACAGTCCCTTATAGACCCGACGACGGGAAGATAAAAACACTGCCATCCCTTCACAAGTGTTTTTTATCCACGTCAACAAAACGGGGCTATTTCCACACGTTGTTTACATCAAACCCAACCTGTTGCGTCATCGCTGTCTGTCCTGACCGACGTGTTGCCATGGCAACTGACAGGTTGCCCCGGCAACTGCTGACATCAGCACCTTTTATGACAGTGGAGAATGAATCAGATGGTACAGAAATAGATGGTGTAATTAACAGTATTGTTGTCGCCTACTGGAAGGCATTTCAACCATGTAGATTCTGTGAGAAAAATCCTTCGTAAAGTACAGATTGAAGCCTGCAAACATTGAAACATAAAAAATTTTAGATAATCTAGTTTTTACAAACAAAACACTTACAAGTCCTCTTAATTTAAAAAAAAGTGATAGTAGATATCGAGTGTATAAAATAATGAAAATGCTTTTTGACAAAGAAGACCACTCAGGGGACTGATAAGATCAGGTCTATGTAGACAGGTGGTCACTATAGACAGGATTCTTAATGCTTGTATCATTGGGGAAAATTATCTAAGGGACCAAAAAGCGATCGCATTGGCCAGTAGTTTATCTGTGAAGCATAAAACCAAATTCAAAGCAGTACCTTGCAAATCTCCATTTTGAGAAAAGTCTCAACAAAATGTACAAAATCTACAGTAAGGAACCCTTATTTCCTGAACAAGTTTCTGAGCCTACACAAGACAACAGGCCTGAGTCATCACATATGGTGTTGGGTAGGCTGTTATAAACTACCCCACCCGCCCACTGTCTTACACCTAATTAGGCTAATTAGCACCTCCCATCTAATTAACCAGACAAACAACAACCTGTTATCACTTAGGCTCTAATTACTCAATTCACACACCAACATTTCAAACAATGAATACTGAGATTTCATGCATTGATGAATGGAAAACTGTACCTACAAGGAAGACACAAACTTTCTTCAACTATTGGGGCCAAAATATGAACATTTTGGGATAGTTTCATAATTGTATGGTATATGTGATATTCTTTTCTTTTTTTCATCATAAAGACATCTAGAAGCAAAACCAAGAACTGAAGAAATTACATTGTGTGGCCTAATAGTACTGAATTTCTAGTTACCCTGCTAACATACAGATTTCCTTTACAGTACAACATTGACCATCATGCACGCCCCCCGGCATCTGCTACACTCAGAAAAGTGTCGAGATGAACACGGAAAGGTCATACAAGGTCAGTGGCGAAGAGATCGTGCACGACCTTGGAACGTTCCTTACGCACTCCGTCCGCGACCTTCAATATCGCGATCGCCACCCCGTGACGAACGGAGCACCGACGACAGCTATCCGATTCCCCACGCGATGTGACATGCATGGTAACCATGGTAACCACATCCTCATCATCATCATCAGGTGGAGTCAGGATTTGATGCGTTTTTGTGATTCTTGCAATTTGTTGTCATGACGATATTTGAATTCTTATTTCTAATCTTTTCTTTTTGAATATGTAAAATATTGTTCCCCAAGAAGATAATGGAAAATTCTTCGATCGACTTCTCAAAAGTCACTGATCGAAGAATTTTTACTGTTAATCACACGTGACGCTTCAACGATGTTCCCCAAGAGTTTTTTAATTCCAAAATGATGATTTGAAAAATTACAAAAAGTATTGGCAATATGTAGTGGACTAACTAAAAAAAAGTCAGAGAACATTATGTAACTGTGAAGTTATCTTGACAAAGCAACCAATAAATTCTAGCCCAAACAACCTCATTGGCAAAGTCAAGTCTGTCAAGGAGGGAATGTAGTCAGATTCCAGTTTTCCTCCCAGCCATCTGCTTTCATCTTATCCTGTTGCTAAAATTTTTCCTTAAAATGTCTGAGAACCAAGAAAATGAATCGGTTCAGCCTGGAAGGTAACAAAACTAAATCCGACCCATCTTGACCTTGTTTCTCCCCTGCCTTCAGGCCATACCAGACACCGGTGACCCCTCACGCCCCCATCACCATGGCGATGACCCCTCACTAGTGATTGACAGCATGACAGATGAGCTATGTGATCTACATGAAGGTCACCATCCATCAAGGTCGGATCGCAGCCTCCTTGGGCGCTCCTCCAAGATGCTTCTCCTCATGTCTTAGACATGCTTCAAGTGGTTTAGATGACCTTTGATTTTCCAAGGTGAAACAGGTGACCTTGAGTTATACGAAACTCCTGATGTTACTTGTATGAGGGGGAACTATGGAAGGAAGACTGTAGGTGAAGGTCTTCAGAAATGTCTTAAAGATTCCGATCTGCCATCTAGTAGCTACTTTGTATTGAAATACTTATTTTCACATTCTTACCCCATATCTTAGACAGCTACTTATTCTTACTTTGTAAGGAATGCACTGGAACATCTTAAGAACATGATCTTGACCATGATTAATGATTTCCTTGGTGAGGAATAAAAGCCTTTTCACTGAAGCAACGC
Source organism: Branchiostoma floridae x Branchiostoma japonicum (assembly GCA_013266295.2). NCBI lineage: Eukaryota > Metazoa > Chordata > Leptocardii > Amphioxiformes > Branchiostomatidae > Branchiostoma > Branchiostoma floridae x Branchiostoma japonicum. The sequence goes on from CM023838.1 coordinate 739,361, forward strand.
CAGCTGCCTTTTGGATCTAGAGAGAACACAGACCTCCACTAACCATTCTAACAACATTTCCTTGTCCTGTACTTGAAAAAACAGAGAAAAAAACACAAAAACACAGATACAAATGCTCATAGAAAGTTCAAACTCTACTATTGGATAAAATACGGAGATTACTGCCAGACACTAGAATGAACTGCGTGTCTTACCCCAATTGAGGGGTGTTATGCAGTACCTTTTCAAGATCAAGATCAAGATCAAGAACTGGCAGAACTAGTCTACACCTATGTATAAGGCGCTAGAAAACGATTGAACATGACAAAGTCACTGATTTGTAAGAACAGATACAAATGGTGTTGCCAACAGATCTTGAGAAGCTTATGTAACAACTTGCAGATTTGCTACACCAACTTCACCACACTGGACTCTGCTACATCCAGAAAGAAACCACAAGTTTTCACAAATACAGACACAAATGATGATGCCACAATAAAGCTAGATCTTCAGATTTGCTACACCAACTTCGCCACACTCCATCTGGTGAAACTGCTACACCCCAGCCCCTGTCCTGTCGCTACATCCATCCCTGTAACAGTCTACACTACAAAATGTCACCACTCTAAATCACACTCAGCTGCCACAGGATGTAGCATAGCAAGCTTTGTCACTATTAATCGCTACAGTACAGAACTCTGCCACATGTGATGGGATATGGTTACAATGTAACAACACAACTGTCATACCTGGTGTTACAAGTGTAGCAGGGTGGTTTGCCACAGGTGGAAGAGTCCAAATGGTAGCAGGGGTGGACAGCATTCAGGAGGCAGAACATGGAAAAAAGAGAATATCAGTTAATATGATGTCACAAAGTACATTTTGTACATTAAAATGATTAACAAAAACAAGTTTACAGCAAGATATACTTTTTTGTACCTTAAATTTAAATCTAGCTGTACTGAAGAAATCAGGTGGAATATTTTTGTAAGACAAGTTCATAAAAGTTGAATTACATACATAAATTCATAAATGGATAAAAAACATGTTTTTCAATCACTACTGATAATAGTCTATGAAGTGTCACAAATTATGTCTGACATGAAACCCTGTGGCATCTATAATTATGGTAATACACATCTAACCACTTAATATATACTTTTATTAATAAAAATTTCATGTACGTGTATTTGAAAAGAAGGTCGCGTGGGAAATAAAGATTTTACGCGCAGATTCAGTTTTAATGAGCTTGTGTAGCACGGTGTAAATAAAGTGAACATAGAAACAACTCCAAAATGTCATAAGGCTATACCAATTCAATTTGTTGGTTCTCAGATTCACCTCTTCATTTTTTTCTGATTTGCAAGAAAAAAAAAAAGATTATCATCGGGTTCTGAATTAACTAAAAAATGCTCATATTTTGCCCCCAACAGTTGAGGAAAGTCCTTTTCTTCCTAGTTGTTACAATTGTTACATCTATCAATGCAGTGGTTTGATTAAAAGTTCAAAATTCAATGTTTAAATTTTAACCCAGTCTTTTGTGTTGACTTCATGACTCCTATTGTATAGCATTTGGGGCTATCATCAGATGCCTTGGCCTGTTTTTATTTTTTATCTTTTCTTTTATGTATTTTGTCATGAATGCTGGTGTGTTTTACTCTTGTTTCATATTTGTGTTTTTGAGTAGAAGATGTCATATAAGCAACTGTGCTTCCTGCCTAATACTCATTAAATATATGTGAAATAAATAAATAAATAAAAAATCCCTTTTCCTATTGAAAGGAAAGGTTTTCATTGTGTTTTATTCTTGTTTTACATTAGTGTTTTTGAGTAGAAGGCGTCATATAAGCAACTGTGCTTCCTGCCTAAATACTCATTAAATATATGTGAATAAATAAATCTTTTAAAAATCCTTTTCCTATTGAAAGGAAAGGTTTTCATTGTGTTTTACTCTTGTTTTATATTTTTGTTTTTGAGTAGAAGGCGTCATATAAGCAACTGTGCTTCCTGCCTAATACTCATTAAATATATGTGAATAAATAAATTTTTGAAAAATCATTCTCCCATTGAAAGTAAAGGTCAGATGGGAGACCGGAGAGATTCTATGCGCAGATTTCGACTCAAATTAGTATGAGCGACGCGGCGGGCGCTTCAGACTCGTGACATTTCCGGCGGTACTTCTGATCATCGCTCTCCGAGGAGCGCGCCGCGACCTTTCCAACCCTCGAGGGACTCTGTGCCTAATTAGAAGCGATCGTTCTGCAGATCGACCGAAGGAAAACTACAATTCGACGAAATGCGGTAGGGCAGATCTTTTGGTGGCTGCAAGACAGTATCAAATTGGCAAGACAGTATCATTGGTAGGACTGGTGGAAAAAAAGATATCAGTACAACAAAGGAGGTTCCAAGCAGATCTTTTGGTGGCTGCAAGACAGTATCAAATTGGCCAGGCTGTATCATTGGCAGGGCAGTATCAAATTGGTAAGGCAGAATCAAATAGGCAAGACAGATAGAGAACCTCTACAACCACACTTAACCTTCAGCCTACGAAGGTTTTTGGCACTTAAGGTTTGTGCAATTTGGCACCAAATTTGTATTGGTTATGGAATTGGGCAGCAGGGAAGAGGCTATGGAGCTATACCTGGTTTAGGAAGAAACTGGAAAACACTTGTCAGGGAGTCTAGAGTTCCGTGTATTCCGCGGAAAGAAGCTTCAGCACAAAGGCTTCCATCGCATGCCCGACTTTTCCCCTGAGCCCTTCAATTCCACTTACCGCTTGTCACCACACGAGCGTTCCGGTGGGCATGCATGGATTATCTCTGTGCCGCATACAGCACTGTTAGGCCACTATAATATACTTCCTTGGTTCTCAAACATTTCTACTAAAATTGTATCAAAGGAGATTATATAAAAGCAACAGAGACTGTTTTTATGGTGATCATCCTTTCAGTTCAACTAAATTTAGTTCATACAGTTTCTTCCTAAACCAGGTAGCTACTTAACCTCTTGGAGAGAAGCTTCTGCACAAAGGCTCTCCATGAACTACATAGAACTCTAGACTCCCTGACAAGTGTTTTTCTCCAGAATACAACCCACAAGCCTGCAAAACCTTTGTTCACTGCCATCTCCTAACATAGTCACCATACCTCCCACCAACCTCTGGTCTTTTGGCCTTGCATTGAGCAAACTTGATAAAAAACTAAGTCTTGCCAATGCAAAGCTAGAAGGGTACAGGCCTGGAACTTTGCAAGAAACCCCTATCAAAAAGAGAAGGAGCCCGTCCCTATATGAATCGATTAAAACCTTAGACTCTGTTTTCCTATCATAAAATAAACTGTTCTGACTCCCAGAACCTAAAACAAATCCCATGTATAATTGTTGTGACCTTATCAAACTCAACTGCTGCACCCTCTGGAAACATCGGGGAACGCCATGATTACCAATTCAAACCCTCTGCAATATTAATGCTCTTCTCCAGTTATGAACTTCGCCGTGTAATTCTGCTAATAATTATGAATAGTTTATGAAATTATGATGCACGTTTGACCTTTTCTAACAAAGCAGCCTCGTTTAGAAGCACCTGATGTCCTTGGAGACGCATAAATCTTCTTACTTTCACTTCCCAGCTGCCAAGGGAGACTTAAAAGAAAAACTTAAGATGGAAGACGTTTTCTTTTATCTTTCACTTTCCAGCTTTCTTCTTACTTTCACTTTCCAGCTGCCATGGGAGACTTACAAGTGAAACTTAAGATGGAAGACACTTTCTTCTTACTTTCACTTTCAATCTTTCTTCTTACTTTCACTTTCCAGCTGCCACGGGAGACTTATAAGTGAAACTTAAGATGGAAGACGCTTCCTTAGACAGCTAAGATTGTGTTCCTGTCTAAGTCAATATCTATATTAGCTTATCACTATGACAATAAGATCCTAGAGGTACATAAGGATTGCCTGACTCATCTCAAAATCTAAAGACATTTTTCTACAAGGCTAAGATTGTGTCTTTGTCTTAGTCAATGTCTGTACTTGCTTATCAAGATGACAATAAGGGCTTAGAGGCGCACTTACAATATTAAGACATTTTTCTTCAAAGCTTAGATTGTATCTCAGTCTTATTCCATATCTATACTCACCTATCAAGAAGCAACAATGTCTTAGAGAGAGCTTTCCTACTTCATCTTAGAATATTAAGACTTTTCCTACAAGGCTAAGATTGTGATCCCGTCTTGTTCAATCTCTAGACTTCCTTATCACGGTGACATAAAGTCTTAGACGTGCGCTTAGAATGTTAAGACATTTAAATACAAGGCTAAGATTGAGCTTCTTTCTTACTCAATCTTTAAATTTGCTTCTCAAGCTGAAAATAAGGTCCTAGAGGTGCACAAGACTTGCCTCCCTCATCTTAGAGTATTAAGACATTTTTCTATCAGAATGAGAGAATGTCTCAATCCTTATACTAGCTTCTTAAGAAGCAATATTGTCTTGGAACGAAAAAGAACTAATATCATCTCAAATTGCGAGAACACGAACCAAAGAATTGCATTACCAAAGCCTGGAAACAAACTTTCTGTCACGTACATACAAAATTGCAGCTTGTAGGAATTTTCACCGGCAATTTAATTTAGTTGAATTGCCTGAAAGGACCTGGAATTGAACTGGGAACTCGTGGGACCAAATTTTGTCACAGCTAAAATTGAGTTGGTGAAACTGAGCTATCAAAGAACAACTATTCCTCTGGTGGTTTTCCCTTTGCAAATCAATGTAGGACCACACCAATTCAATTCGTTGGTTCTCAGAGTAAGTTTAAAACATTTTACTACTCGAAGATCAATATATGAAAACAGAGTCTAAGTGGAAAGATTCATGCAACTTAAGGAAATATACAGTCAAACCTGTAAAGGAACCACCTAGCCAATGTGACCACTTTTGGGGGTCCCATATATGTATAATTTATCCCATTGACACAAGCATTAAGAATCCTGTCTATAGTGACCGCCTGTCCACACAGACCAGATTTTATATGTCTGAATAAGATTGTCGCTAATCAGTAAATTGCCTAATGTTAACAGTTTTTAAATATGTAAAATGTACACAATTCAGCACATATGGCTGCGATGTACTTATCATATCCGAACAAATGATCAAATAAACCATTCCTTCCTTCCTTCCTTCCTTCCTTCCTTCCTTCATATGTGGCATTCTTAGACAGTTTTTCTGTCATAAGATTCAAGTTTTCCTCCCAAACTTTCCCCTTAGACTCTTTTATTTCTTGTCTCCCTGTTATATTTTTCTCCAAAACTGGTGCAAGAAGCAGGAAATGATTTGATGCGGCCTAACTCGCGATCCCATCATTATGAGAGGCTCGCTGCTTGTAAAGTTGATCCTTCGACACGACATCACCCTCGATACCGCAATCTTCACAACAAACCCGTAATTTTCATGTCAGGTTCGCGCCGATCGTTCAGCCGTCGTGACAGAGAAAAATTATGTGTACTTGTGGGGGTTATATCAGCCTAGGAGTCATCATGGTGGGAAAAGGAGCAAATTTGGCCACACCAATTTATATTCTTGGTTATCGGACATTTTCAATGAAAAAATGTAGCAACAGGAAAGATGAAAGATGCATACTATACTGTGAACACTTTTAAATGTACTAATTGCAATATACTTTATGCACAGAAGGCATAATTCAGCCTTTGGCTGCAATGCCTTTTTTTATCAATAAACCAGTTTTGATTGATTGATTGATTGATTGATTGATTGATTGATTGATTGATTGATTGATTGATTGATTGATTGATAAAAACAGAGTGTCACATGTATGTTTGGGGGTTATGTCAGCCAAAATAAGTCCAAAAACCAACAAATCAAATTGGTGTGGCCTGAACCAGAAGAAAACCAGTTTAACTTAATTTTTACACTTCATTAGAGCACAGCAAAATTACAAGTTACCACGATTTTCACCTGCAACGTGGTAAAATTAATTGTCTACTATGACACTAGTGGGCTAAAACACTACAAGCAATTACAGAAAGTGAGAAACTGAGATCATTATAGTCTTCTATACATACAAATGAGCCCAAAACACCAGAATTATGCCTGACTAAATGTTAGTTCGCATGACAACACCAGTAGTGGATTATCTCCACATGTAAAATTACAGGTCTCTAGTTTGTTTAACCTACAATTTCAGCTTCTCTGTGTGCAAATCACAGGTTGCTGGTTAGTTTTCCGTGCCCATATTTGGTGACGTCATGTAACCTAATACCCCTCATCATCCTAATTGTTACACATTCCCTGTCATTTTGTTGCATAAGGTGTAGCAAGTACTAATTTTGCTACAGTGATATTAATTTGCAGGAGTCCCTTAAAAAGAAATTTTGATCTTTCGAGATAGATAGCAGTTTTATACAACATAATTTGAAGGCTTTGACCTCTACAATAAACAATCTACCACCTAGAAGTAAAAAAGGACAAAAAATTCATCCAAAATCCTCGATAGCATCTTCTAAGCGTCAGTGATGTCATTGAAGCGATCTCTTCAAAAAAGAAATTTGGACACATTGTACCTGTTTCTAGACAGACAACATCTTTGTACAACATAATTTGAGGTCTTTGATCTCAACAATATACAATTTGCCAGGTAGAAATAGAAGGATGATCAAATACTTTCACTGAAAATCCTTTGTAGTTTCTTCAAAGGGATTGAAGGGATTAAAAGAGAAAATTGGACATATTACCTCTTTCCAGACAGATAACATATTTGTACAGCAAATTTGGGCTTTGAACTCCACGATACAAAACCTACCAGGTTGAAATAAAGATGAAGATATGCTTTCATTTTAGAGATCTAACACAGTATTTTCAAAGTGTTGGTTCTACAATTGTCCCTTTTTACAATAATATCATTGTAGGAGTCTTTTTTTAAAAAATTGGACTGAGTAATATTACATCTTTATATAAGAAATTGGGGGATTTCAATATCCACAATATAAAACCTACCAGGTTGAAATAAAGATTAAGATATACTTTCATCTTAGATGTAGGTCTACAATATCTTTAAAATATTCGGTTGACAGTTTTGTCTTTCTAAGGCGACATCGCGGTAGCTCTTTTAAGACAGATAACGTCGTCATACAACATTATTTGGGAGACTATAGAAATAAAGCTAGAAATTCATTCATCGAAAACCCTCTGTAGTAACTTCAAAGTGTCGGGTCGACAGTTAAGTGATTCGTGCCGACGGGGAAAATCACGCTAGATCCTCGCCAACAAATCGTGCCCGCGCCACGTCGCTTTTATCTCTTCCTCAATCACAGACGTCCCCATTCAGCCCTCACACCCCTATAATCCCCTCCGCAGTGAGTCATTCCAAAGGTATGCCTTCACACGTCATTACCTCCACGGACCGGCCCACATAATTATAGGGGTCAGCAGGGATGAGGTAAGCTGTCAGTAACGGAGCTAATGGTGCCTGACGGGAGCTTTGGAAATGGCGCTTCGACCGTCGGACAGGTAATAACAGGGATTGGACCCACAACTACGGGCCAATTTTTATACCATTCTGTTTCAGTTGAGATTAGGTTTTTCAGCTAAGGGGTTAGTCAAAACTAACCAAAGAAGACCACTCAGGGGACTGATAAAATCTGGCCTATGTGGATATGTGGTCAGGGTTCTTAATATTTGAGTCAATGGGAAAATTGGGAAAATTATCTAAGGGACCAGCAAAACGTGGTCACAACAGCCAAGTGGTCCTTATGTAGAGGTGGTCACTAGTACAGGTCTGACTGTATCTGTCATTTTAGAAAAGTCCAGACTACAACTGTGCAAAGAGTTTGTAGGACGAGTGAACAAATAAATTATAATGCATGTAAATCAAGGGTTCCTCTGAAAAAGGACTAATTTTAATGCTCTCAGTACAAGAGATTTTCGGCCATAAATACATATTTTGTACGATAGGATTGAAAAATTTGAGACAGTATCTAAACTACCACTGAAAGAGCTGTTAAAAGTGGTTAGATGGGCAGATAGATAATAAGAGGGCTGCTCTGAAAGAGAGCCTATTTTGTGTCATTTTGTTCAATGAAAGACTCGTTTTTTTTGTTCCGTTCAAAAATGCCTTCCTCACTTCTAAAGGACACATCAAAATGCCTAAGGGAACCGTTAGCATGATTACTGGAGTGGCAGCAAGTGAAGGACTATGTTTGCCCTTTCTTCACTCAAAAGATCCTGCTTTTCAGGCTACTTCTTCGGAAAAAAAGGTTGCTTTCTTATGGTAAAACTTCTTTCAATTTTTTCAAACAGCAAAGTTTGACTCTCCCTAACATTACCACAGCAGTATAAATGCAATAGCAGGGCTTGGATAGTGCACTGTCCCAAAATAGATGCTGCTCTATCTGAGGGTACTAAAAGTCTGCATTTTATGAATGAATTCTTCTGAAACTCCTAGCTTGGAGTTGGACTAAGGATATTTGGAGGCATTTAAGCACACATGCAACAAATCTTTCAGATTTGGACACCTTTACTCTCAAGTTTTTAATACAAGAAATTCTGAAGACACCTTCCTACCAAAGGTTTTCACAGAAGAAAGTTCAGAGATGAGGTTTATGAAATTATGTGGAACAGCAGAAGATTTTGAGAGGTTTCTGAGGAGGGATTCGAACCCAGAACCTTTAGATTCTTAGTCTACAAGCCTTACCACAAGACGTGGGTTTAAATTTTGTGTCTACCGAGTAAACCATGTGTGAAATGAAGTTTATGAAATTATGTGGAACAGCAGAAGATTTTGAGAGGTTTCTGAGAAGGGATTCGAACCCAGAACCTACAGTCTACATGTTCAAGCCTAACCACAAGACTACGGAGTAACCCATGTGTGAAATGAAGTTTATGAGGAACAGCAGAACATATTGAGAGGTTTACACCCCAGGGGGTCACAGGTCGTGCCCTGACAGGGCTGTTTATCCTGAGTGATTGACAGGTTACATGGAGGTCAGTGACCCCAGTAATTACGGGGGCGGAGCATTCTGGGATTGGGCGACCCAGGGGAAGAGGGGGGGGGGCATAGCCCAAGCTAAGTGTTTCAGAAGAAATCATTTCTAAACTTTCTTCTGTGAAAATCTTTAGTAGGAAGGTGTCTTCAGAATTTCTTGTTAAAAAATTCAGAAAAAACAACCCAGTCATTAAAAAGGCGTCAAAGCTAAAAAGGTCAAAGTTATTAACATGACCTTTGGCTTTGAAATGAACAACACTCTTCCTAGAAACCTAATCATTTCTTCCTCTAGCCAAAACCTTCACACTACAAAACAAGCTCATAAAAATGTATGCACAACTTTCTGAGTTATCTCTGTTACAAAGCAACAAACCAAAGGCCAGGAGTAGAAAAACAAGTAGACAAACACTATATGTGGTAAGTCTGTATGTGGTTTTGTAAACTTTACATGATTTATTTGTAACCAATTCTTCCTCCTCAAAGAAAAAACTTGTACAACCTCTTTGACAGAGTTATAGAAAACCCACTCAACAAACATTATACACGAATGATTTATGGCAAAGTTCTTCCTCCCCAAAGTACCCGTCATTGGCTAAACATCTGTTTCATCAAGTGGTCCAATCGTCAAGGAAAACCTCTTTGCTCAAGGTATAGAAAACCAACTCAACAAACATTAACAAATACAGTCTCTATCTTTTCCTTTTGTAAACTTTCCACAAATGATTTATGACAAAGTTCTTCCTCATCAAAGTAACCCTCATTGGCAAAACATCTGTTTTTATAAAGACTAAAGTGGTCCAATCATCACAAAAAACCAATTTGCCCAAAAAACAACTCAACAAATGTTATACAGTCTCTATCTTTTCCTTTGTAAACTTTCCACAAATGATTTACGACAAAGTTCTTCCTCATCAAAGTACCCGTCGTTGACAAAACATCTGTTCTATAAAGTGGTCCAATCTTCACAAAAAACCTCTTTGCCCAAAAAACAACTCAACAAACGTTATACAGTCTCTATCCTTTCCTTAGTAAAATGTACCTATATGATTAATGATGAAGCCCTTCCTCTGCACAGCACCAGTTGTTGGGAGAACATCTGTTTTATAAAGTAGTCAATCGTCAAGGAAAACCTCTTTACTGGAGGCATAGAAAACCAAGTCGACAAACATAACAGTCTCTGTCTTTTCCTTTGTAAACTTTACACAAAAGATTTATGACAAAGTTCTTCCTCCTCAAAGTAGCCGTCGTTGGCAAAACATCTGTTATATAAAGTTGTCCAATCATCACGAAAAACCTCTTTGCCCAAAAACAACTCAACAAACATTATACTATTTTATAGTCTCTATCCTTTCCTTTGCAAACTTTACTCCAATGATTTATGATGAAGCCCTTCCTCTGTAGAACACCAGTTGTTGGGAGAACATCTGTTTTATAAAGTGGTACAATCTTTTTGCTCGAGGTATAGAAAGTCAAGTTGACAAACATATACAGTCTCTACCTTTTCCTTTGTAAACTTTAGAGGAATAAAATATGACAAAGTTCTTCCTCCTCAAAGTAGCTGTCATTGGCAAAACATCTGTTTTATAAAGTGGTCCAACCATCACGAAAAACCTCTTTGCCCAAAAAACAACTCAACAAACGTTATACAGTCTCTATCTTTTCCTTTGTAAACTGAACCCATATGATTAATGATGAAGCCCTTCCTCTGTACAGCACTAGTTGTTGGAAGAACAGCTGTTTTACAGGAGAGTCCATTTTTCGTTACTCGGCAGTTGTTTAGAACGTTTCAAACCCCCCGGCCCAAGTGGCGGTTGCCGGGCGGTCGCTAAGGGCCACGCCCGGTTCCCTTTGATCTGACAGGTGTGTATTTGCACAGGGCGCTCTGATTGGTCGGTTATCAGGGAGAGTACGCGACACAACGACATTCCGGTGATAAGTGGTATCGGGTGCGTTGTACGCAGGGGGACAAGCGGGGAGGGGGGCGCGAAGGACGTTACAGAAACAGATGTCGCCGAAATTCTCAAGGACAAACACAAGGTCATAATAAATCATGGATGATCACACGTCGCTAAAAAATCTGGAGTGAAGCAATCGGCTCGTTATCTTGGCTAACGAGTTAAGAAAGACAGACAACATTTTAACAAGGCAATCGGAGATAAAGCTGCTAAGAAACACAAACAAACAGACAAACAAGCCAAAAACAACACATGTACAGACAAACCTGTACTAGTTACCACCTCTACATAAGGACCACCTGGCCAATGTGACCACTTTTTGCTGGTCCCTTAGATAAATTTTCCTATTGACAAAAGCATGAAGGATGTCTATAGTGACCACCTGTCCACATAGTCCAGGTTACATCTATTAAAACACCATTACATGTACATTGTAAGTAGAAAATCTCTACTAAAGCACAATCTAACTAGGATCGAGCAATCCATAGTAGAGTAGCTAATAACAAGATACTCTTTTAAATGTTTAGTTGATATATATACAGTTTATCATGTTTAAGGATGGAGACAATGTATGATTGAACGAGCTTGTCGAACGAAGTGTTTTAATGGGAGCATAAGTTGCTGTTTTGATGATTAACTATTCGTTGGTGTTTGATTGCGGTAGAATTGTTTGGTTAATCGACAAACTATGCCATTATCAAGGTCATTGGAAGGTCAATCGGCTTAATGTCCACAAGCTGAGAAAGGTGCAAAGGTCAGAACTGCAACTTTTCACCTTGAAACGCCCTTCTGGTGGACATATGAGGGACTTTTAAGTGTCTTTTAAAGGACTTTTAAGTGTCTTAAAGATACTTTTGACACGTTGGCGCTTAAAACTTTTACTCGTCTCAACTTCCAAACATCACTTGTACCTTAGAACCAAGCAGTAACATCTTAAAGTAAAGTTATAAGAAGTTATGACATGGGTGTCAACTCTTAACCATGTCTAAACCAGGTAACAGTGTAGCCAAGGTCCCAACACTATCAAACTGCCCAAACCGAAAACAAATGCCGAGAAGAAAAGATTCCTGTACCATATGTCTAAGTGCAGGTCTGCTATGAAATCTTAAAAACACTGAAACATGTAAGCATGGATGTAGTCTTGTTTTTGTTTCCTTACTTAGTGAGTCAGTTTATCACACAGGCTCTGCACAACCTTAGCCGCCACCTTAGTTTATGACAAACCTGACGTTAACCAGAAACCAATACGTTTTATTATCAACCCAAGCCGGATGCCTTCTGCCACTGTTGTTTGAAACTGGGTGTGCTTCGAAATTCCTGCTCCTCTGTATGGAAGAAACCTCTTTATTAGAGTGGTTTATGGCAAATCTTACATTAACCAGAAACAAAACATTTTATTATCAGCCCTTGCCAGATAGCTTTCTACCAATGTTGCTGCAAAAATCCTTTTTTCTGTATACAGAATAAGGATTATCATTTGACTGCTTTTAACGACACTAAAAATGCGATTAGAGATGGCAGACTTCACCCCCTTACCCATACTACTTTGCAATCCTTCAGTTCTAGTCGGGCAAAAATAGTAGCACTGACTGTATGGAAATGTTGCATAGTGTACAATACCAATAACAGAAACACAGACATACATACAGACAGACAAACACACAGAGACAGACACACAAGCAAAAAATGTATTTATTTGTAACCCACTTCTACAAAAAATAGCAGCACTGAGGATGTATGCCAATGCTGCATTTTGGTCTGCGAAGGAAAATTTCACTTCGTCTCCAAAACATGCAAATGAAGAACCCTGAGTCTATCATGTTTACACCCCTCCTGACGATGTAGGAATGTTGTTTGGTACAGCCCACACCTCACACGGGCATATCTGCAGCCGACTACCAAACAACATGACAAAGGGCCGACCTGGACAATAACAGTAGCACCGCAGTCGCACAGTTCATACCGGCTTTGTCTGGATAACTCACTTAATTTCTACTTGTTCGACTGGTGAAAACAACTTACGTAATTACTGCATGCCACTATTAGGCTTGTGTGTCTGTCTGTGTGTCTGTCTGCCTATGTGTCTGTCTGTTACTCTGTGTCTGTCTGTTTATCTGTGTTTCTGTGATATCATAAGAAATAAAGCAGCATTATTCCATTGCCCTGGACTTATAAGCTGATTCATTCTATTGGTTTTCATATTTTCTAAAGTAAAAATTAGGCAAGTTTGAGAAGTCACTAACTTGACTCTGACTACTGTATATTTAGTATCATTGATAATACTGCACTTGAGTGAGTGAACACTTCACTAAGTTCACTTCCTGAAACGTGTGAACCAAAATGCAGACTGTCCCCCCAGGCTCTAGTTTCATGTAGGTCTCACAGTTCAACAAACAATCTGAAAGGGTGCAGCCCAAATTACAGACCTTGGTATAATTATAGATCAAAGGTGTTGTACACCTGACGTCACCTGTACGGCACACCTGGATTGTCAGAAGGGGTGTCTCGAGGTGTGTGAAATACCTGAGTCTAGGCTGAACTTGGTTTGTAGCCATACCAGTGGTCTGTCTGTCTGTGTGTCTGTTTCTAAGTTTCTTTTGAAATATACACTATGCAGCATTACCATGCATGTACATCCTAAGTGCTACTACTTTAGTAGAAGTGGTAGGGTTACAAATGCGTACATTTTGTATGGGTAAGGGGGTGAAGTCTGCCATCTCTGATTGTCTAGATCTTGTGTCCACATATTTGGAACAACAGAAGAAGTTCTCTAGTGCCAGTGCTATGTTTGTCCCCCCTGTACCCACACATCTGATCCCAAAAGACGAAAATTTAGGTTCCTTAATGGACTTTTGATACACAGAACACAATCCTACAGCCCCAGCTTAAGTCAGCCTACCTACACATAATACATATCTCAGGAACTACGGGCAACTTTTGTACACATAGTCTAATTATGTGTGTAGGGAGCTTCTATAGCAGGGTTTTAAATACCCACCTGCAAAATGTAGAAAAAATTTAAAGATCGCAGGTGAAAATATCAATAACTTATAATTTTGTCAGCTGAAAGTCCAGAATTATAAATCACAATTTAGGTATGAAGGGGCAAACTACATTTTTGCATTGCTAGTGTCTATATACTAGGGATTTGCTGGTCACAATTCACTATAACCATATATAAACATACTAAAAACACAACTTAGAGTAGATGTTTCGAGTCTATATGTCAGACTCAACTGCAAGGATTGTTTATCTTTCCTACCAAAAACACACAAAATACATCGTTGCCGTGGCAATTCTGTCTTGATGACATTATTAATGTCAAAGCCGTGATGGATGACCCGTATCCATGGCAACAGCAGAAGTAATGAGATTTGTTGTTTACCGTACCCAGCTGGCGGATTATTACGGATTAGCTTTCTGACTGCTAAGCCTGCGACACCGAGGTACTATTTGTACAGCTAACTGGGCAGGTGGTTACGACTCCTACGCTAAATACACAAAATAAAACAACTGAATGGTCTCCGCATTACATGTACATGTATGTTGTACCAATCTGAAAGGTCACACCTATTGTTATTATGTGTTAATTTCCGTTTGTCTCACTGTTTGTGATGTCCTACCTATATGTACAGGGCATACCTGCAAAGCAATGCGGTTAGCATTGAGTGTATCTACCCTGTTAAAATAAATGTCAAGATTCAAGGAGTGAAATTGGCAAGGCTTAACCCACATCTCTTCGCCTGTTTCTTTCAATCTTAAGAAACTGGGCTGGAAGAAAGCTAGCAGTGACCAAGACAGATGACGGCCTTGAACCAGATTTTGTCTTCTTACAAAAAAAAATATGAGAACCAAGGAGATAAATCAATATGGCCTACTTTCACTCGTTCTCAATCAATGTCAACATCCAAGGAGAGAAGACCAAACCTGCATCTCATCTCCTGCTTCTTGCAATCCTAAGAAACAGGGCCAGACTCTACAAGAAAGCTAGAAGTGACCAAGACAGATGACGGCCGTGCACCAGATCAGACAGAGCCTGACATGTCGGACTGATTTCCCCACAAGTAGCTTACAGCACCAGACTAGAGGATTAGGAAGTGCTAATCCTGGATTAGTGGATTACCTGTGTATTACCTGTGGATTATCCCCCAGGTGAGGTCAGATCATCCTTCTTATCCTTATCCTTCTTCACAGGTAATAAGATATCACTTGGGTTTGATAGCTAGTTCGGGCTAAGAAAATGTCTGTATAGAAGAGAGGTGGAAATTGTGGTTTGTATGCAACAAGATATTTGTCTTTTTGTTAAACGTTTCCTTCATTTCAACAATACAGACCAACAATTCAATTACAATTCAATTCATTCTTTATTTCAGGCACAAGGCCCATATCACTACATAATTTTTTTTTAAATACAGGTGCACAAACATAAATATAACAGGTATGTACAGTAAAGTTAAAATACAATGGTGATGGAAAAGTGTGGACTGTTTGAATACCAGGTTGACATAATGCTTGCAGAAGTTGAGGATGTATTTTTTTTATCTACAGAAACCAAATTTATAACACTTTTCTTTTGAATCTGACTATCTAAGAACCAAGAAACTAACTTAGTGTGGCCCAATAACACATCAGATCAGTTAAGCATTAACACATCAGTTCAGCATTATTTTTTTTCTATCCAAAAACCAAGAAACTAACTTAGTGTGGCCCAATAACACATCAACTGATCTTCCTCACCCCTTAGGCCCGATTCATCCATCCCCAACCCTCTCGTGTCACCGCGGCAACAAGCACCCATAAACCACCTGAAGCAGCCGCCAATCAACCAAGATCAATGCACACGAAAGGCACGGCCGGCGAACCCTAGGGGGCCTTGGAACGATCCATTCTACAACTTCAAAGCACATCGGAGGGACGGAATATGTTACTGGAGATGAAGAGAAGGATGGACAGAAATAGCTCTTCTCTGCTGAGGCACATTTTACTTCAAAGGAAAATGTTGTGTTTTTTTATGGAAGAGGAAGAAAAGAAATGGGTCACTAGGCAGAAATGGAATACTGGGAGGAAGAGCATTCATTTTTGAATCCACATCATTTGTAATTTTGCTACATTTCTCACATAAGAATTAGAGATAAACGCATGCTGTCGAAGCCTAGTTTTGTTTCTTATATATTGATTTGAAAGTTCAGCACACTATTTCAGCTGGAATCTTTTTCCTACCGATTTACTTCTTACAAGTTTGAACATTTCTTTTAGCAAGACTTACCACTCCTTTTACTTTTTCTATCCATGGAGCTCAACCCTTAAACCTTTCAGAAGTTCAAGTGCTAAGTTCTCGTGATATTGGGGTGGATTCTGCTTAACACGAGACTTCATTTCTGGCCAAGTGAAGACATTTCTCCCCCATCTTGAATATTTCTAGGGAGACTTATCAGTCTTTTTTAGTTTTTATAGGTTCTGTTAATTCAAACATCCAAACTTTTCTATCCAGCTTAACTATAAAACCTCTCAAAATTTGAAGTGCTGAATTCTGAGGATATTGGGGTGGATTCTGCTTAACACGAGACTTCGTTTTACGCCAAGTGAAGACATTTTTCCTCGATTTTCTTGGACGTTTCTAGAGAGAATTATCACTATCTATAGGTTCTCTTCCTTCCAACATCCCAACTTTTCTATCCACTGAGCTCAGCTCAAAAACCTTTCAGAAGTTTAAGTGCTGAGTTCTGAAGGTATTGGGGTTTGTTTTGGGCCAGGTGAAGACATTTCAGCTCATCTTCACACGTAAGTCAGATTTTGGATCAATAACCGACGCCGGAGCTGCAATCAGACCGGGTTTTTCTCCCTCCCCCAGGCAGAAACAAGCCTCTCTGTAATCAGCCGACGTCCTCAGAATGGGCGCGTATTGATCGTATTGGTTTTCCGCGCCAAACTCCAGTATCATCTGCTAAAACTGCGATAAAATCACGCCGAGCGCCGGGAAAATTGCCGACCCTCGGACTATCGCCGGCGGCAACGCAGAATGCTGATGGTCAGCCGGCGAAAATTCCGGTAAAATTGTACGTTATTGACAAATATGAGCGATGGTTTGCCCAGCAGTCAGAACTTTTGGTTGACAGGGCATTTTGCGCTGAGGTCAGACAGAGTCATGTAAAATATTATCGCAAGGTTAGCTATTAGGCAATAGATTTGTTGGAAAACATGCAAACCCAACGCCGACAGTACTGATGTTACAAATACTTTATTCATGTTTGATGCAATAAACGTTCCATTATATTGTTGGGCCTGCATTCTTTAAACCTGCCAAACTGCAATTTGTTGATTTTTTTTCTGCAATGTAAAAAATTTCTCTTCAAACTGCAGGTGGATGTTTCAAGCCCTATTGGGCCACACAAATTCAATTTTATGTATGACGTCTGCATGTACTCTTATTTTGGGTTCTTTAGACAAATTAAAAGATATACTGCTTCATTGGGGAAATGGTTTTCAAACTAAGAAATGCTCGCACATGCCCAAAAATTCTACAAAACTAGACTTATTCTCACTCTCCTACAAAAAGAGTGGCACCCGACATAAGTCAAGTCTCTGATCAATTCTTTCACATGACCTCAAAAAACTTTCCTAAACTAGCCCTAATAAAATCCTATTTACATATCTGATAATGAGATCTCTATTACCAATTGTTTAATCCAGCTAAAACAACCTGTGAACGCTTGAACAAGCCCAAAAATTTTACAAAACTATCTTCACATGACCTCAAAAACTTTCCAATCTAAACTAGCCCTAATAAAAAAAACTACCCTATTTACATATCTGCATAATGAGCTCTCCATTACCAATTGTTTGATTTGGCTAAAACAACCTGTGAACGTGCCGGCCCAATAAAGTTAACGTACCATAAAAAAGACAACCTGTCATCAAGTGAGATCAAAGCTCTGAACGACTGAGAGTCGGAAGAGGGCGGAGCGTCTACCCTGTCATCTGTTGTCTGTCTAACCGCCTATCAAACTGCAAATGGGTAAGTTTACAACCTCCTACTAGCCTGGGTGCCATCCTCCGTAGTTACCGCCAGCTCCCTATTATCACTGGCTACTACGTAATTTCCAAGCAGATCTTTTGGATCCATTTGCCAGACAGTATCCAATATGCAACCCAAAAAAAGATACCAGTACAAAATGTACATTTATGACTTGTTAAGGCCACACCAATTCAATTTGTTGGTCCTTGGGCTTAGAAAATCATGCTGAACTGAAAGATCCACATGAAAACAGAGTCTGAGGGGAAAGTCTGTACCTTGGTACACACTGTTTCAGGGAGGGAATCTAGTCAAATAAAAGTCTTCCTTCTAGCAAGGACATTATATACAGATATAATGTCCTTGCTTCTAGCAAGTTTGGGGACCAAGCCGGAAATGAATTGGTGTCGTCTGGTAGAGGATTATAGTAATCCACAGTAATCTGACCACCCATATAGTCAGTTTACAACTTCCTATTATCTTCAAGCAGATGTTTGGTGGAAGATTGAAATGTTTTCTGGGGAGCCTGCTGTCCTAGATAGGCCAAACCCAAAAAATTTTTTTGGTTCTCAGATTGTAAAAAGCAGAACTAGAAAATAAACATCAAAACATCAGTGAAATCTGTTCTTTGGTAGACAACATTTAGCCTCGACCAGGCCTTCCTACGGGGGTACGGATCGTAGAATTCGGCAAAAGAAGGGAATAGCTGGCCAGTAGAGTCGGTCCGCGGGAGGGTTAGTTTTTCCCCGCGGCCAGTCAACCTCAAGGCGGCCAGACTCCCCTTGCAAATATCTCCCTATTATAGCCCGCGCAGTTAGTCTGGTAGAGACTAGACAAAGTTCAGGGGAGTGAATATAGTCAGATGCAAGTTTTCCTCCTAGTTTATCCTTTTGTTCTCAATCATGTTGACCTCTTTCATGGGTGGATGAACACTAACTAAGATCCCATATGTAGAACTAACTTCATTTGGCCTAGTCTCTACCAGACTAACTGCACGGGCTATAATAGGGAGATATTTGCTAGGGGGGTCTGGCCGCCTTGGGGTTGACTGGCCGCGCCTTCGAAGGGGGAAATTAACCCTCCTGCGGACCGACTCTATTGGCCAGCTATTCCCTTCTTTTGCCGAATTCTACGATCCGTACCCCCGTAGGAAGGCCTGGTGGAGGCTACATTTGGTCCACCCTACCACAGACCCCCTACTTTGTTTCTCACCTGTCCTCCCTACAAAAAACACAGGTAATCATACCTGTATTCCAGTCAGGTACAGGGAACCTACCTGCCAAAATGTACCACAGGTAAACCTACTATTTTTTTAGAAAAAGAAGGAACATATCGACATCAACCACATCGTCCCCTTCCTGTGGCCCACCTGCCTACCTTCCCTTCTCACCTGGCCAGGTAACCCAGGGAGGTAACTACACCTGGATCCCAGTCAGGTACAGGTAAGCAATTACCTGCCCTGATGCATACAGGTGTGCAGAAAAAAAAGACAATTATGGCTGACCTCGTCTTGTTGGGAATTCTCCCACTGCACACCTTTGTGACAGTATCTATGGAAGAGGACTGTTGGTAACCGTTGCCGTGACAACGTGCGAGGTATCGAATGTCGTACACCGCCTCGAGAGGGAGAAGTCGGTTAAATTGAATTGGTGCGGCTTACGTCTCCAGTTGCCACGGCAATCCTCACCGCAGCGATTGCCACATTTAGTCCGGACGGCGAAAACACCTGCCTCGTTGTCGCGGTAACGAGGTTGGTTGCCGGCGGTTACGTCAATGCGAAAGAAAGGGCCTGGGAAAACTGGCTTTGGTTAATCTCAGCTATTTTGTTGTTTTGTTGGGTGTAAACAAGGACTGGACAATGTTATAGTTATACATTATAGGATCACAGATATCAATCTTTGTTAAGTTTTTCCCATGTTGTAATCAGTGTTTTTGGGTAAAAGTATGTCGGAAAGAAGCAAAACACATTAAATATCGAAGAATAAAAAGGCCTTTGGCGGGGCTATAATGTTATTCAGTCCGTTAGTTGGGTTGACAAGGATTGACCGAAGCTACAAGTTATAGAATCAGATAGAAATCTGTGTTTTTCTATGTTGTAATCAGTGTTTTTGGTTCAATATTTTGTTACAAGCATGTCGGAAAGAAGCAAAACACAGTAAATATCGAATAAAAAGGCCTTTGGCAGAGCTATGATATTACATGTATTCTGTCTGTTAGTTGGGTGTAAACAAGGATTGGAATCAGATATCTGGCTGTGTTTTCCTACGTTGTAATCAGTGTTTTTGGTTCAATATTTTGATTTTTTTTTATATAAACCGAAGCCCAAACCTCTGCTTGGAGAGTAGAGAACTGTAGCCTGTTCTATATGCAGATTGGACACAGATTACTTGCGTATGTATGGTGGGAAAATTACATGCATTAGTTTGTGGAGGTGTAGATTTGTGGGTATTTAGATACTACAGCTCTTCCCTGTAGAATTCATGCTTGGCTAACCCAATTAAGCCCAGGTCTGTGGCAAATGAGCCGGTAATTTGCCACAATGTTGCATCTGAAATGTGATTTACAACGTAGCAATTTGTCTGGCCAGAGACCAGGGACACCAAACGTAGGTTATTAAAAACTGGGGCGATCACATCGTGTTTGGAGCTGAGCAATTTGAGCCCTGTCTTCAAGACTGGGGTTACTTCAGGTCAAGATGTCTTGGAGTGAGACCAAGAAGAATGTCAATGTGACAGGGTTTCTCCCCAGGGTGGGTCTAAGTTGTACACACGGTTTCTGATCTGCCGACTCACCGATAACATTTACGTGTTTTGGGCGCGACTTGGGGACACAACAACCTCCCTACCGGAAACAACAGACTTGTACAGGCTGCTACAACACTCTGGACAACATTTCAGGGGTGTAACAGTGCTGTACTACTGGTGTAGTTTTGGAACAGAAATAGAGTATTTAAAAGCTGTTGTGTTGTAAAACTTGTCCGTGGGTGCCGACTGTGTTTTGTTCAGACGGTGTTTTGGAGGTAATCAGTGCACCTAACAACCTTAAAACCGGAAACAACAGACTTGTACAGTCTGCTACAACACTCAGGACAACATTTATGAGGTGTAACAGTGCTGCAACTGCGTAGTCTTGGAACAGAAACGGAGTATATAAGATTGTTGTGTTGTAAAACTTGCATGTCGGTGCCCACTGTGTTTTGTTCAACGATGTTCTGGAGGCAATCAGTACACCCAACAACCTAAAAACCGGAAACAATCGACTTGTACAAGCTCCTACAACACTCTGGACAACATTTTTGGGGTGTAACAGTGTTGTACTGGTGTAGTTTTGGAACAGAAACGGAGTATTTATTACAGATTGTTGTGTTGTAAAACTTGCCGACTATGTTTTATAATTTCAACAGTGTTTTTGGAGTCAATCGGTGCACAAAACAACCTCAAAACCGGAAACATGCGACTTGTACAGGGCCCGGCAACACTCCGGACGACATTTCAGACGGAAAACATTGCTATACCGGCGTAGTTTTGGAACAGAAATGAGTATATAAGATTGTTGCGTTGTAAAACTTGCTGGCCGCACGGCGTGTGTTTTGTTCGGTGAAGCGAATCGTTCTAATGGCCTTGTAGCCTGGGGGGTGTTAACTCGCGGAAGGGAACACCGCCAAAATATCACCAGGTTCCCACACGAAAAAAAACAACCTCCCAGCGACCCGAAAAACACATCGTGACACACACAAACACGCACACGCACGCCGATATAACAACTTCATACCTACCTTATCAAAGAGTAATTTAGGTCGGACTAGGTATGTAAACATTGTCAGGGCGGGGTGTACGCCACACAATCGCGACCTGAACTGTTTTCCCTGACAATACAACCCTATTGACGACTATAAAAGCTTCTGTGTGCCGAACTTTGCACCCATTGACGGGCTATAGAGCGCCGCACGGTCGTCAAAAAGGGAGGTCTGTTTGGATAAGGGGAAGGGGAGGGACCCTGCAAAATTTATGAATCACCGGAAAATTGTCTGCGGGGCCCCCTTTGTTGTTATTGTCGCGAAGGTGGCAAAAGATGGCCGGGAAAGAAGAATTTTTACATTTGTTTGCGCTAACAGGTTTCTGGTTCGTGTGTTTTTTTCCTTTGTGTAGATAGATTGCCACAGCGGCGTGTTTTTGTAGCCTTTGTTTGTGGCAGTGTAAGTGAAAGTTGACATGTAGCGGACGGCATGTCACCATGACAAATCGCCACACTGACAGGTACGTACACTGGGGGCGACTCCCACGGACTCCACCTCCAACAAACACGCAAAAATACTCCTATAAAACCTTCCAAACACCAACACAACGGGGTACACCTCTACATCTAGCGGTAACCTGGCCCCAGGCGATGTAAAACCGTACCAATCGGACAGGAAGTAGAGGTTTTAGGGCAGTTTACTAGCCAGACACGACGGACTGAGCTTGACAAAGCGCAGCCGCTTCTTACCCAAACATGGGCAGGTTCGAGCGACTGTTTTGGTCCGAGAGAATAAAACAAAACCGGGGAAAAGTTTGCTCCCAGCTGAGTTAGGGGGGATTTTGTGCAGGGATTACGTAGCGGGGAGAGTTTTTTGTGTTCCACTCGGCCTGAAGCAACAGGCGAAGGATTTAGACCTGCTAAACTAACAACTACGGGTGGTGGCGGCCGGCTTACATCAACAGTGTGTCACACACGGGAGGACGGATTGGCGACATGTTGCCAAATTCCAGCCCGGACCGATACGCCACATTTGTAGCCTTTTCGCACCGATACAACACACCGATTCGCTACACTAGCAACGAATGCAACACCGGTTTGCTACATACAACACGGCAAGGCACGATTGTTGTAACACGAGCCGACTCCATGTAACCACGTCGTGTAACAACCTCTCTAATGTTAAACTTTGCTACATCTCATATATCCCTCCCTACAACATTGTTACACTTTGCTACACCTCCCCGTGTATGTTGTTACACGGCGAGTGAAAGTATGCCCACCCCGTAACGCGAGACAGTTTACGCTACATATGAACACAAAAGGCGGAGTACTTGTGCTGAGTGCGGAGCTCGCACCAGTAAGAGTGTGTGTGTGTTGGAAACATGTACAACTCGGCTCATATTCCTAACATGTGTGCCTACACTACACGGGTGCTTGTGACAAGAAACCTGAAGCCTGTCCGCGCGAAATTACAAACACACACACACGGGGAGACTAGAGAAACAGAAACAACACTCACCTCTTCTTCGATGATGCCGGAGCTGGACTCCAAGCTCATTCTCCTTTCCGTGTCCGTAGCCATCCAGTTCACCGGGTCGTGTACGGAAATCCTTCGGGAGGAGATGCGTGTGTCGCCGAGGAGAGAGTCGTGGCGCTACCGTTGAAATCCGACGGGAACAGTCCTCTTAGTCCGGTCGGCAAGAACACAGCTAGGTACCACCGTGGCCTGGTACGAAGTGCTTCGGGCGAAAGCGCGTGTATCACCGAGCCTGTAGTCGAGACGATACGGTGGTTTGAAGTAGTCGGGGCGGACTGACTGTATGTACACTAGCGTGGGGGTGTGTGTGTGCGTGCGCGTGTGTGTATGTGGGGTTCTATGGTAGTGTGAACGTAGCAGTGCGAACGTGCGAGGATAGACCATGTGCGGTGTTACACCACCAGCCTGAACTGTACACTGACGGCACTGCACTGATTTCAACCACTCAAACCCGTCGTTTGAAAATGACGTCATGGACCCGTCCATTCGCCGCGCGGGGGTGCGCGGGCAACACCTGGTTTATTTGATGACGACGACCTTTATTATTGCACATTTTTGCCACACTGGGCTAAGTACAGGTCACAACAAAACATGATGAACAGATAGAGTCAACGGATACAAAATAAAACAAACTATCATTTATATAAATTCAACTTCTCCTCGCTTTTCAGTTATAGTAGAGATAAAGGAACAGATTTGTTTTTCGATGGAAGGTTTGTCTTATTACTGCCATATCTACAAGTACGTATTAGTATCTCCCTACAGATCTGTCGGTGGCTGCAAAGACAGTATCATATTACCCAAGCTATATCCATTTGCCAGACAGTTACCATTTGCCACCGAAGGTAACTGTCTGGCAAATGGATACAGTCTGACCAATTTGATACTGTCTTTGCAGCCACCGAAAGATCTGCTTGGAGATTATGTATCTACTATACAATGTAGAGTAGAGTAGAGTAGACTTTTCGTCTCGGTACTTTTCTGTGTTCCATGATCCAAAACCTTACCCAAACACAAGGGTCAAAAACTAGAATTTTAGACCGTCTATGCTACCAGTCTTTATCAGGTTCAAATTGTTGACGTCTTTAGGTCACGTGGCGTCAGTTTCTGGTCATGCGAACCTGAAGACGGCCATAATAGAGACGGCAGAAAATTCAGTGAGCTTGATCACCAATGTTGACCACCAAGAGAGGTGAATTTTCATGGTAAAGCTACATTCTGCTTTGAAAAGTCACTTTATTAAACTGGATACATTTGAGCTACTATCTAAGAGGTTGCATATACAGTCGTTCGGTGTAATGTAGCCAGCTGCCGCCGCGCCGCGTGCCTGCGAAGCTGGTGTGTTACGCCGAAGGGCGGTTATACCGGCTATACAGATACAGATAGTAATCTCCAAGCAGATCTTACGGTGGCCAAAGACAGTATCCAATTGGCCAGACAGTTATTCGGTGGCTAATGGTAACTGTCTGGCCAATTGGATACTGTCTTTGGCCACCGTAAGATCTGCTTGGAGATTAACAGATAGTTGAGATACAGATATAACTTTCGGCATTTTTTGGGCGCACTGTTGTTGATGGTTGCCATAGGTATCTCTGTATTTTCTCTCCAAGCAGATGTTTATAGGGAAGACTGGAAAATTCTTGTTACATTTGTCCGTTTTCTGACCCCCCCCCCAAAACAAAAGGGGGGCATACGAGAAGAAGGTCACAATCCCCCCGATCTACATCTGCTTGGAGATTGGAGAGAAGTATTTTGGCTGAAGCATTATCAACAACAGACATACTTATCGCACAGACACGCGTGAACAAGCGAGATTTACTCAAAACAGAACAACCCTTTTTTTCTCGCTTGTTTATTTGTTTACTAACAGTTTTGTAAACATGATACGCGAGGCACGGTGGGAGGTTGGTAGCCTCTACCAGGCTTCGGGAGGGGGCAAATGGGCCAAATAGAAGGATACGCTAGGGGAGTTGGTCCGCTAGAGAGTGGAAGGGGGAAAATGTACTCTCTAGCGGACCAAATCCCCTGAGTAGAGTAGAGTCTATTTGGCCCATTTCTACTCTTTTCATGCACATTTCTACTCTTTCCAGCCCCCTCCCAAAGCCTGGTAGAGGCTAGGAGGTTGGGTCTGTGATTGACAGTTCGGTCAGACGGCAGATAGCTTTATCTGACAGCTTGTGTTAATTACGGCATTAACGGGAGGGTTGGTCTCCACTGCGAAGTGAAGCGATGGTGCGGTAGATATTCCCTAGCCTCTACCAGGCTTCGGGAGGCGGCTGGAAAGAGTAGAAATTGGCCAAATAGACAGAGAACATGCCAGGGGAGTTGGTCCACGAGAGAATACAGTTTGGATGCGGCAAACTGTACTCTCTCGCGAACCAACTCCCCTGGCATGTTCTCTGTCTATTTGGCCAATTTCTACTCTTTCCAGCCGCTTCCAGAAGCCTGGTAGAGGCTAGATAGTCACTGAGGATGGATTCAATTCCATATTCTCCAAGCAGAGGTTATACTTGTTTTTGGTTTTTAGGGGTTCTCTCGATCGAGCTCTCTGCTTTGTAGGGTTTTTCTTTCGTATTGTACGGTAACTAAAAAGAAAAGCCGATAGAATACAAAGCCCGAGAATTCCAAGAACACGGTCGATGATGTGATGCCCGCAAAACTCTGTGTTTACGTTGACATTGTTGTTGTTATGGATAGATTTTAAATTCTTGTATAATGCTTTATCGCTTTAGATCTAACGCTAATGAACTTTGAAATGTTTTTCTATAAATGAATGGTTTTGATATAAATGTTCTGTAAAATCAGTAGAATCTAGTCTTGATGACTACAAAGTTGATTAAACAATAAAGTTTGAACGTTTGAACTATCCGAGAAAAGCTGTTTAAAAAGCCCGAAAGTAGGCCTAACTTCTGATAGGACGTTGTATTTCTTTCTGTAGTGTACCTCCCCTTGTGGGAGGGAAGGACAACCCGCAGTTTGACCGGAAACCCTCGCGGGGGTTCCGGACAGAGTTATTACCTACCGTGGACCAACCCGCAACCTTAAATTGACTATGCTCACTTTGAAGTATTAAAGCCATGCCATCTTTGCGTATGGCAACCTTTTTAAACGCCGTTCTTGCCCACACCTGTAAGACGTATTAAAAATAGACAGACCAAATCCAGACATCTGCTTGAAGGCTCTTGAAGATCACTACAACAGGAAAACGCTGTTCCTGTCCACCCCCGTGTTTGCCGGGTGAGTGGTACGTCCCTGACAGGTGGCAGGCGAGCGCCCCAGGGTGTCGGTGTGAATGGAGAACACCAAGAACCCACAGGCTGGCACTGCTAGGCTGGCACCGGAAATTTGTAGCCTCGCCAGGCCTTCCTACGGGGGTCCGGATCGTGAATGGAGAACACCAAGAACCCACAGGCTGGCAATACTAGGCTGGCACCGGAAATTTGTAGCCTCCTGTGCAGGCCTCGGTGCGGATACAGGGATGCGTTCTTTTGCCGGCCATCCTGCAACCAACTGGCCATAGTTGGTCAAACTCGCATGTGCAGGCCTCCGACCGGGTGTGCGGGTCTGGGAAATTTGTAGCCTCAACCAGGTCGGGCAGCGCTAGTCTCTCATATACAGAAGCTGGACTTCGTGACTTGAGTTGTCTCTACCAGACTATTAAAGGCATCCAATGCAATTTCAGGGCGGGAAAACAAGAAAAATTCTGGATGAGGAAATCTGTCTGATATTGACTTTTACTGCCATTTCTTAGCCCATTTTCGTCACTATTTCATACTTAAAGCGTTTGAGGTAGGCCAAAAACAAGCTACGTGAGGAGCCCCTTTATTTTTTGGTACCACCAATAAATAGCTAGAACCAGCCTACGATACGAAACAAGCAACCGTTTTCCGTCAGCGACATCGCGTTTTTCTACTTTTTGCCTCACAGATATCAGTATGCTATGGGATAGAGCATAAAAATAACCAGAAAAAAAATCCAGTTTTAAAAATCCAGTTTAAAAATCCAGTTTAAAAAATCCAGTTTAAAAATCCAGTTTAAAAATCCAGTTTAAAAATCCAGTTTTACTGCCAAGGAGGCCGGTAGTGACTAGCTAGCGCCAGTTACACCAAGGAACCTCCTTGGTTACACCAACTGTCGTCATCATCAGGTTGAGACAGGTTAGCCGGCTAAAGTGCATCAAAACAGTTTGCAGACCATGGTTTCTGTAACCGACGAGCTTGGCTGACTAGAAGTGAGTGTGGACTCATAGGACCAGACCTGGGACCGGAAACTAGGTCAGACCGCGGGCTCGTATAGAACAATTTACATCACTGGGTATTAGTCTCAGTCACAGCATTAACTCCATGGTCACAGGCCACGGACTGTTTTTTTTTCCTGGGGCAAAAAAACAACAACAAGAAACTCAAGGGTATAGCTTCTACCAGACAGTGTGACTCATAGGTTTACACCCCCGCCGAATGTAGTGGTCTGGTCCTGAAGTAGGGACGAGGATTTTGCAGCAAAGGATGGGAGCGGTAGACGGAGTCGTGACCATGGTAACGGTTGCTAGGCGACGCCCTGGACATCTAATACTCAGTACACGGGTAGGCGAAAACACGAAGAAATGAACCCGGCATTTTCAAAACACTAAATTCGGGATCATATTGGGGAAGATCTCAGAATCATATGAGGCATGCATGCGCTTATCGTTGTATCAACAGAAACAATGAAGAATTGACTTCTTAAGGCGGGCGTATCCTGATTCAGACACGCTCCCCTCCGCCGCAATCCTACTTGAGTTGCAGATTGAATTTTAACGAAGTCGGCTTGAGTGTCGGGAGGTCTGTCCGTTTCCCGCCAAAATTACCCCCCATGTCGCCCTATCAAACCTGTAGCAATCATGTGGCGGCCTCACATGTAGCGGAATAACGTGTATCGATCCGCGCCGTGTGACAACAGGGATTTGTGCCGCCGCGTCACTGATGTATCAATTTCCCGCCACTTTCCGCGCCCTGATGAATAAATGATACCCCGGCAGCCCGCTACATTGTTGTTACATTGTCGCCGCCCGGCTACACCTGTACACCTGTCACACACAGAATGGACACATCAATCATGCAACAACATCGCTACACTTCTTTAGTGATGCGGGCGGCTATGAGAGGAAAAGCCTGGATTTGCAAAATGCCAACTCCAAGCAATTGGCCTTTGCGAGTATAATTGATGGACTGGGCTTCTTTTGTTTGGCGGGGCAATTTCTGGGATTGATTCGAGAATGGGTATAAGAGAGGCGCGGGCGTGTTTTATTTTACTGTTAAGGCCGGGTGGAACACTGGCTGGTAGCTTTAATTGGGATGGATGGGTGTTCTGAACCTGCGGTAGCCTCTACCAGGCTTCGGGACAATTACAGGACAGTTAGAGTCTCCGTACATTGTACAAAGTGTGACCGATCGGTACTGACGCCCTTCGTTATGCTATATTGACTGTATGATGTGGGAATATATTGTTTAATATGTGTATTTATTTCGGCTTCTCATCCTAGATCATCTAGATTGCTTGTAGTTTTAATTGTAGTTTGAAGTGTACAATGGGTCTTCTGACCATGTTTTTGTGAGAACAACATAATTCAGACAGAATATTGTCTGCGAGTTGTTTGAATAAAGTTTGAAGTTTGAATTTGAATTTGGGAGGCGACTGGAAAGAGTAGAAATTGGCCAGTCGCAAAATGTACCCTCTCTGGCTGGCTGGCTAACTCCCCTGGTATACCATTCCCTTTATTTTGGCGAATTTCTACTATTTTTCCAGCGATCCGCGGTGCCTGGTAGAGGCTAAATCTGCGGGTGAAAAAGTAGTGGATACTGGCTAGCCTCTACCAGGCTTCGGGAGGCTACCCGGTGCGGCAAACTGTACTCTCTCACGGACCAACTCCCCAGGCGTGTTATCTGTATATTTGGCCAATTTCTACTCTTTCCAGCCGCTTCCCGAAGCCTGGTAGAGGCTAGATACTGGATGGATGGATGGATGGATGGATGGATGGATGGATGGATGGATGGATGGATGGATGGATGGGTGGGTGGATGGATGGATGGATGGATGGATGGGTAGATGGATGGATGGGTGGGTGGATGGATGGATGGATGGATGGATGGATGGATGGATGGATGGATGGATGGATGGATGGGTGGTTGGATGGATGGATGGATGGATGGATGGATGGGTGGATGGGTGGATGGATGGTAGAGGATTGAAGGTTAGTATATCCGTGCAGAGAAAAAAATATGTGCTTGTTGGCGTGCTAGTATCTTGTTTTTGCTGCCACAGACCTGGGGCTATCACTAATCAGTGACACGCTATTGACATTCCTGAATGTTCAACAAAACGGCTCCAAGTATGCAAACAAATAACGCTTAGATAAGATACGAGAAGGGAGACGAGGTCTTCCCAGTATTTCCGGGCTTTGCAAATCTTGCAAAAGTTGATAAAATCAGGTCTGTCGAGGTTGGTGTGATTCTACATTGTACAGTTGGGACGAAGTGGTAAAAGGAAAACTATTCCGCAACTTTCTTGTACAAAGTTATGTTTTCACAGAGGCAAGACTATTGGGAGACCGTTCAGCGTCTTCACAAATGGCACAAATCTCTAAAGGAGTACATTTGATTTCTTGCCTCTCATGTACTCCTTAGCGGACCAACTCCCCTGGCATGTTATCTGTCTATTTGGCCAATTTCTACTCTTTCCAGCCGCTAAACTTGTACTGTTGATATACACTCCGGTGGCAAGACAGTATGAAATTGACCAGGCAGTATTCATCTGCCTAAACCTCTGCTTGGAGACTACAGACGAGTGGGCAGTCCAATGCACCAGAGATAACAGGAGCTTGACGGAAACACGGCACGAGATTCGCGTCTTCCACTCGGTGTTGGGAATTCTTCCCCTATCAGGAACCACCTCTGGGCGGTTTGAAGCGTCTGCAAGACGCGATAGTTTGTCTGGGTGGCTTTCGGAAGACGTCTTCAAGTGTTCTTGAAATATTTGGCAGACGCTGATGAGATAGAATAAGAAAAGGAGAGATAAGAACAGAAGAAGGAGAACGAAAAATGCATCACAGACTCAAGAAAACGGAAGGAAGTAAGGAAGGAAGAAGATGAAGAGAAAGGGAAGAAAGAAATAAAGATACTGATATGAAGATGAGAAGAGAAGAAAGGAGGAGGACCGAAGGAGACCCGGAAAACTGAAACCATCTAAGACTCAAGAAAACGGAAGAAAGGAAGGAAGGAAGAAGATAAAGAGAAAAGGAAGAAAGATACTGATAGAGGGAAGAGAAGAGTAGAGTAGAAGGGAGGAGGACCGAAAGAAAAACTGAAACCATCTAAGAGTCAAGAAAACATAAGGAAGGAAGGAAGGAAGGAAGAAGATACAGAGTAAAGGAAGAAAGAAAGATACTGATAGAGGGAAGAGAAGAGTAGAAGAGAGGACAGAAAGAAAACCGGTAAACTGAAACCATTTAAGACTCAAGAAAACATAAGGAAGGAAGGAAGGAAGGAAGAAGATAAAGAGAAAAGCAAGAAAGATACTGATAGAGGGAAGAGAAGAGTAGAAGAGAGGAGGACCGAAAAAAAACCGGAAAGCTGAAACAATCTAAGACTCAAGAAAACATAAGGACGGAAGGAAGGAAGAAAGAAGATACAGAGAAGAAAGAAAGAAAGATACTGATAGAGGGATGGGAAGAGTAGAAGGGAGGAGGACCGAAAGAGAACCTAAGCCATCCAAGGTTCCCAAACAGTGTAAAACGGACGGTCCCGTGAATGAAAACGGACGGTCCCGTGAATGAAAACGGACGGTCCCCTCCTTATCCCCAGCTGCAGCGTCTCAAGATAGCGGCCGTGAACTTGGCCAGGGGCAGTCCGGCGGTTGCCATGGCGACCAGGCATCTCGATGACGGCGGGGTGCAAGTGTCGTCTGCGAGTGACAGGAACTGAGGGAAGACGTGGTACCCTGAGGGGCGTGGGGTCTCGGCAGGGAAGGAATTCAAAGTCGTCTTCTTTTTCTTGAAGATAACGTACAATATTAAAGACACCTCAGAAAAGAACAAGAAATAGTCATGTCTTCAAGTACCAGAGTTATCCACCAAGGATTGAGGTGTTAAAAAACTCATTTTTTCCTAGAACTATCGTAGAGTGGAACTCGCTGTCACCAAGTACAGTAGGGGCATCGTCACTAGATAGTTTTAAACAATGTTTAGAGTTAGACGTTCAAAGGTTAGGTGTAACAAGTCATTCGGTGTAATATAGCCAGCTGCCGCCGCGCCGCGTGCCTGCGAAGCTGGTGTGTTACGCCATTTCATTGGTTAACCGTCTAAAAGGATAGATCGTCTAAACAAGGCTCCAAACCTCTACTTGAAGAATACACCTTTCTGTATATATACATGGATAATGGTATGTTTTATTTCAAATTGGCAAGGTGGGCACGCAAGTTACACAGAAGCGGCCTTTAGCGGTGAACTGCAGAACAGCAGGTTTGACCACACAGCGCTCATGAACGACTAGAATTGAACTTGAGCCTTTTTTTTCAAATATTGAAAATATACAATAAACCCCCCTCTTTCTACAATGGTTGCCTCCATGCCTGCAGGGTACATGTAGCAGCTGACAACCGGACGGGGTCATTTCGCCACATTTGGGGGGCGACATGGCGTAATGATGTGGCAAATCTGCCCGGGGGCTACATGAGGTCATTTGGCTACAATTACAAGGCGCGAGCCGCGCGTTTGATGTGCAATGAAAGATGTGAGATCTATAATAAGACTGTCTTAAAGACGCCGACTTTTCTTAGGAATGGGAACATGGATTTTAGGTCAACATTAAGCGACTTCAAGAACTGACACAGTTACTAGATCGGACCTATTATGTATTAAGATTTAAAAAACTAACAACAACAAAATAATGATAGCAAACGGGTGAGAAGTTTTGTCCGCTTGTTGTTTCCTTCTTAAAAACCTATTAAACGTATTCAATTTAACCTCACAATGATAAAAACTGCTTGTTCCTTCATCCTAGCTTTTGCACGACTTTCCTCACTCCGTGTGAAATGGGTACCTGACTTTGGTTGGGGAGGTAAAAGGCGATGAAAGGAGAGGGATGGGCTCCACCTTCCAATACTCTGCCCTAGACACAGTAAACTAACAACCCACTGTCAACCCACCGAGATTACACACAGGCTATAGGACTACAGTACCTGTACCATTTTTGCCGTGAGAACCAGAAAACGCCCAGTTCTGTTTTTAGCGCTTCCTCCCTAATTGAAACGCTGTTATGTTACAGAAACACCTCCAAGCCCGCGGGCTAGAACTCTTTCTTATCCAGTGAACCGGTGAATGCGCACAGAGACGAGCGTAGTACAATAGGGCTCATTAGAGCAACACAACAACCTCCAGGGCATGGTGTTCTT
The DNA here is from genome assembly GCA_013266295.2 of Branchiostoma floridae x Branchiostoma japonicum. Lineage (NCBI taxonomy): Eukaryota > Metazoa > Chordata > Leptocardii > Amphioxiformes > Branchiostomatidae > Branchiostoma > Branchiostoma floridae x Branchiostoma japonicum. Next base: position 771,994 of record CM023838.1, read on the forward strand.
ACCACCGTGTGCTGCGGGTTTGTCTGTCGGTTTGCTTGTGTTTCCGTAGTTATTTGAATGCAGTAGAGTCCATGTGCTGCAGTTTTGTCTGTCGGTTTACTTGTGTTTCCGTAGTTGTTTGAATGTAGTAGTGTCACGGGAAGTGAGGGGGCATGGTGTTCTTACTACGTTGTGTTGTGGCTTTGTCTTGTCTGTCGGTTTGCTTGTGTGTCCGTAGTTATTAATTTGAATACAGTAGAGTGAGGGAAACATGGTGTTCTTACCACCGTGTGTTGCGGTTTTGTATGTCGGTTTGTTTGTGTTTCCGTAGTTTCGGCAGCTAGCTATATTATACCGAACGACCTGTTACTCCCAATCTTTGCACATCTAACGGCAGGAGTGGTTTAAAGCTATCTAATGACGATGCCCCTACTGTACTTGGTGGCAGCGAGTTCCACTCTACGATAGTTCTTGGAAAAATTCGAGTTTTTGAATACCTCCATCCTTTGATATTTGAAGGCATGACTATATATTTCTTTTTCTTTTCTGTCCTGGTATTAGTTACTTAGTAGTTGGTACATCCACCAGTTTATAACTTTACTACTACTACTATTAGTCATTTTGTACATCATGCATAGTCTGGACATTTTTCGTCTGTCTTCACACATAAATAATCGGTTATTGCACTTGTTTACCGTTATCTGTCAAACACGCATAAATCTCGCGTATGTACTGATCGCAACTCGCGTGGATAATTGATTACAATGGCAATCTGCTGATCGATCATTGTTAATAAGACGCGGTGACCCTTTTTCTCATCTGCGCACGACAGATTTGTAGCCGGAAACGTCGCTTTGTTTTCTGATATTCTGTCCATCAATTTAGAAGCAGTTTATATATGAAGTGTTGGCTTGTTTGTTTGATTTTAGCCTCCACCAGGCCTTCCTACTGGGGTACGGATCGTAGAATTCGGCAAAAGAAGGGAATAGCTGGCCAGTAGAGTCGGTCCGCGGGAGGGTTAAATTTCCCCCTGCGCGGCCAGTCAAACCACAAGGCGGCCAGACTCCCCTGGCAAATATTCTCCATATCATTATGGCCAGCGCAGTTAGTCTGGTAGAGACTAGTTTGATTTACTGTATATATCATTTTGTACGTGTTAGAAGTTCAGTTTCACCTGTTAGTCTAGTGTAATCATGCTTTATCTTGTCAAAATTTGTCTTCACCTGTTTACACGTCAATCAATAGTTCGTGCTTATAAACCTGCTGATTTGGATTTTTCCAGTGTCACTGACGAAAAGTAGTGGATGTTACCTGAAACATCTGACCGTTTCCAAAATCATATCCAGTTGCTTGAGTAACTGTTTTTTGGCGTATCTTATTACCTGCATGTCTATCCTTCACCGACGTAATCATGTTTTACACCACAAACCTACAGGGTGTACGATATATGTTAGTTGCTAGATTTCCAAAATAGATTGATAAAAACAAGGATATCATAATGTCCTTGATAAAAACAAAAAGTGCGTCATTTGAAAAACGGCCCCACGAGTATAGATCTGCTTGGACTTTCCGGTCAGTGGAAGGAAATGTAGCTATTGATGTAGCCTGGTGAGTCGCGTGCGGCGCTACAATGTAGCAAACAAAGGCGTGCCGTGACCTGTCACACCGGGGAGATGTGGCCATTCGTCAGGCCGCTTTGTTCGCTACATGTATCCAGTATGGGCGGTCAGTGGAGATGACATGGCGGATTCGCCAGGCCATTAAACTGATCCGGTTTGAATCCCCCCATAGGGACCCTCATGTATCATCATAAGTACGCCTGAAGAGTGGCGGCAACCATGAAGACAGACAAGTCTCAAACCCAGATAATAGCCGAGTATTTTGCGTACTTACTTACTTACTTATCCTCTTCATCCCTTGGAAGACATAAGGCCGTGACTTTTTTCTTCCATCTGGGTCTGTCCTCGGCCACCTTCTTCACTGATCGCCAGGATAATCCCATAGACGCCAGGTCATCCGACACAGTTCTCCTCCAAGTAGTTTTAGGTCTACCCCTTTTCCTTTTACCAACAGGCCTCCAATTTAAGGCTATTTTGGGTATTCTGTTGTCATCCATTCTTACTACATGGCCAAGCCATTTCAGTCGTCTATTGGTGATTTCTATAGAGAGTCTTCTACAACCGGTTTTGTTATGGAATAGGGCTGATTCAACAGTTGAACTTACTACATTAAGAGAATGACCAGAACATTGACTTTGAAAATCCAGTATTTTGCGTACCACCAATAAATAGCTAGAACCAGCCTACGATACAAAACAAGCAACCGTTTTCCTTCAGCGACATCGCATTTTGCCTCACGGATATCAGTATGCTATGGGATAGGGTTTATTCAACTTACTACATTAAAAGACTGACCAGAAAATTGACTTTGAAAATCCAGTTTTGCCGCCCTGAAATTGCATTGGATGCCTGATGTCATATGTTTAATATATAGCAGTAGATGTCAAACTTATACCTTTTATACTGAAGTTTATATCATATCATATCATATCATATCATATCATAACATGTAGGAATGTTTAAATCTCGGCTGACATGTTCGTGTAGTGTCAGAATTTGACATCTCGTGAGAAAGAACGAGATTTATGACCGTCTTTTGTTCGGTACAAAAACTACCGGAATGTTGACAACACAGAACAATGCCCATTACTGTCATACAACGGTTATTATTTATTATGACAGGCGTATAGATGGCATTTTAAATTGCAATACATTGTCATCCTGGATATGATAGTTAAAAGCATCCAATGCAATTTCATGGTGGCAAATCGAAAAATATTCTGGATGAAGAAATCTGTCTGATATTGACATTTACTGCCATTTCTTAGCACATTTTCGTCATCATTTCATACTTAAAGCGTTTGAAACATCCCCAAAACAAGCTACGTGAGAAGTCCCTTTATTTTTTGGTACCACTAGCTAGAAGTAGCCAACGATACGAAACAAGCAAACGTTTTCCATCAGTGACATGGCATTTTTACCTCACAGATATCAGTATGCTATGAGATAGGGTTGGTTCAACTTACTACTACTAGAAAACTGACTATCGGAAATATTCTTGATACAAATTTATGATTTATGATCCGCAATTGCGGTACATGAATAGAGTTTTGTTTCCAAACATACTGTAAAGGTTGGGAATATGAAGGTGAATTACCTTATTTGAAAGATATTGCTTTTTTTATGATGAAGTGTTATTATCTTTCTTTTTTACTCTTTATTTTTCTTTCTTTCTTTTTCGATCTATATTTTTTTCTGTTCTATTCTTTTCAGCTCTTTCTTCTTTTTTTCTTTAAACCAATTTATGTATTCTCAAATTTTTTGCTCATTAGTTTTCTTCTTCCTTTCTTTCTTAAAAAAAAACGATTTATGAATTCTATTTATGTCAAAAAATTTCAAAGCACCACCTGGGGTGCCATATCCATGGCAGCGCGGACAATGCCCGTCGAACAATAGCTTCATTCAGGTGAGAAAGACAGGTGTGCAGGTGGGACCGTTACCTGGCAACGGTTGCTAGGAGACGGATTAAGCGTGCTTTACTGTCAGGGCTGATTTAGATCGGGGGTTTTAAGCTAAACTGGCGGTTTAATTGGGCTGAAGACCCTGGAGACAGAAACGGTCCTGTCTAACGGAATGTTGCAACCAGAGATACTGACAAGTAGAGGTGGGAGAGATTTTGTGTGGTTCGTTTTTGGACGGAACCCCTGCCTTTACGTCCCTAACCGAAGTTGGGTACTTTCGCCTGAATCGAGTAAGAAAATAGGTGTAAAGTGCCTTTCCCACGGGCACAACACTGGGGCCTGCTACGGGAGGTACTGACGTCATGACCGGTAGGGGTGGGACAGATTTTGGTGATGGCTTCGGTCTGTCTGATTTTTGGCTTATTGGTGCTGCCTCTATGCATTACGCTAAAGTTTTGCTGCGACAAACCTAACAGATGAAACGTAAAGCAACTATCAACATCGAAAACGGTACGGGCTGGTGTAAGCTCCACCAGACTTCGAATGAAGGTTGCTGAAAAATGGTAGAAAGCAGCCAGATGCGACTGGAAATAAACATGTAATTCTTCACTCCATCTGGCAAGATTCTACTATTTCAAATAAGAGTCTTCAGCAACCCAAATGAGACTGGTGGAATCTAGTATAAAGGGCGGCGGCTGGCTATATCAAAGCGGATAACCAGTCACACTAGATCTGTGCACGTCTAGCTCGAAGTGTTCATCGTTATCTGACTTATCTAAGAAAGCGATGTAAACATGTTTGACAACTCTGTTTTCATTCCCAGGAAAATAAGGTTTTACGTTAATAAACACTCTGATGTCTGGAAGAACTCACGGCACACAAGTACTCCATACAGGAGTTCCAGACCGCTACTTAAAGACGCTCTGAAGTGTTTCAAGACGTAAACCAAACGTCTTGAGCTGAGGAAGACATCTGTAGATTGTTGCTAAGACGGTGACGCAAGTGTGCAGCCGTCTTGGCGCGTGTAAGACGTGTGTGTGACATGTGAACTCCTTAAAGACACCGTCCAGGAAACACTTAAGAAACGCGCTCGTCTGAGATGATCGCAGTGCAGGCGAACTGTGTTAAATCTCCAAGCAGATGTTGGGTGTAAAATCGTGTTATTTCCTGAATACCGGGCTTCTCTGACAGCTACTGTTCTATCTAGAACCGTGTTTTTTCCAGAACCAAGCCCAGGCACGGCTCTGGATAGTCCACGCGTATCCAGAAACGTATTTTGAAAAAAAATCTATGTTCTTGGATACATGGAGACTATCCAGAACCGTGCCTGATCCTAACCCTAACCCATTCAAGCATAGAACTAGATAGGCACGGTTCTGGATAGTCCCCGCGTATCCAGAACCGTGCCTGATCCTAACCCTAACCCATTCAAGCATAGAACCAGATAGCCACGGTTCTTGATACAATAGAGACTATCCAGAACCGTGCCAGATCCTAACCCTAACCCATTCAGGCATAGAACTACTAGACAGGCACGGTCCTGGATACGATAGCTGCCGAGCTCAACAAATGAATTGGAACAGAAACAGTGCCAAACTCGTGGTGAATGGCTGCTACAAAAGCCCGGTAGTCGGTGAACACTACAATCTTTCAACCCGACATCTCAGTCTTGAAGACTTACTGTACAAGGTTGTTTTTTTTTAGGTGTTGTATGTATGTGGTATGTAAGACTAAAAAGCCTGCTATATATATATATATATATATATATACTGTATATGTGGAAGTAAACTGGGAAACATTCAAAACGAGGGAAAGGCGCACAAAAACCAAACCAAACCGCAAACTGGAGATATTGAGTGCGAGTGTTGAGTAAAATGCACTGAGATACAAAAAGTTACAGCATATCCGTAAACAATGGACAAGGTATAATAATGATTACACGGTACTTAATGCTAGGTTTGCTGTCTTTACCGCTTGCTAAGCGTCTGCAGTACGACATGGAAACAGACTACTTTAAAATTTCATCCAAACTTTTTTTAGAATCATTCCATTAACAGGAATAAGACGGTATGGTTCTTAAGGAACTCTATAAGATGTTTGCAAGTCCAAGACATACCTTGAGGCGTCTTGCTTGCGTCTTTTGTCGGAGCGGGAGACTTGAGGAGCGTCTTGAGCTGAAGGAAGTCGGGGAGAGACTGGTCTGGTCTGTTCTGTGAGATGAGGACTCTCCAAGGCACCGTAATGACGTCACCAGGGACCGCCCCAAAACCTGCAATTTCCAGAAAACAACATCCAGTACTATGTTATTGTCTGTTACGTTAGAAACACTTCTGAGACTTGGAGATCGTAAATTAAACTAAGTTACAACTTTTTAGAGCTATATCGCATCCGATGGCACAAAGTAACATATTCCTGCTGTACCAGAAATCTCGTTTGAGGAAAAAATGTGAATTTGAATTGATCCCTTTTTTCGGCGTATCTATGACGTATGAAATCGCCAGGGACGGTTTGAAATAATTTTAAATTTATTACGAGCCAACAGTTCGCCATTGTTGGAGGGTCTTTATTCAACCTCGATTAATTCGGCTTTCAATTTTCTCCGGACAACAACATTACAGCTTAGACTCAACAAGGGCTCAACGTTTGAAAGCAATAAAGGGGTTTATTGTAAAAGTCTGACTTTGACTTGACGTTATTTTGATCCACAATTAGCTTTAGTATACACTGTGTGCTATTGTTCCTGTGGTCCTACATCAATACATAAAATCACATACAAGACAGGAAGACTACAATGTAACACTCATACATGTAACACACACCTTACACAATCAGAATACAGAAAATACAGAAATACAAGTTCGTTTAACTGTTGTATCGTGTGGTTTTAGATCTATCAAAAGAAACTAGAAAGGTAACATTTGCAAAGCAAATGCATGATGTTTACCTTCACACGGTCTAGCCTAACAAACTACTGCTCTGTTTATTCTCACTCAAACTCATTCATATATAATATATGGTGAGCAGCCTCTCTAACTCTGTCCTGCTACAAAATGTAACCCAACACCACAGGGTGTCTGCTACAGCACCAGTTACCATGGGAAGGTAAACATTAAAAATGGCGTGATGCTGATTGCTTACAGGAAATTCCTTTGGTGGTGGAACCCAAGCGATGGAATAACGCTGCTCGGCGGTGTTGGTCGCCATGGGAACCGCTAGATTTCTAAATTAGCACAAAATTGGCGGAAAAAATGTCATAATTGCGCAAAAGATGGCATTGTTTCGAACAGAAGATTTTTAAATTAGCACTAAATTGGCAGGAAAAAATGGCATAATTGCTCAAAAGATCCGTTGTTTCAAAAAAACAGATGTTGGTAATTTTTAAAAAGAATTCGATGCTGTACTTTCCCTAGTATCTCATGAAAGTTTTATACACAAGAAATAAAACACATTTATAATGGCCAATTAGAACCAGGTAGGGCAAATTGCGGGTTTTAGTCTTGTATGTATTTACCTATTTTTTGCATTATGAGAGCTGTCACATCTACAGATATATTCAAATCTGCCGGTGGCATTGATACTCTTGAAATCAGTTGTATTTAAGCGAAGAAATGTAAATAACTTATCATATAAAACATCAGATATAGAATTAAGGCGAAATTCTACTATCCTAACCCCTTAGGAAGGCCTGATGGAGGCTACTATTTTTGCCGAATTCTACCATCCTAACCCCCGTAGGAAGGCCTGGTGGAGGCTACTATTTTTGCCGAATTCTACTCTCCATAACCCCATAGAAGATCCCCAGACGCTTTAGTATACAAGGCCTACCACCAAGACTTTAAAAACCCAAGACCCAGAGGAAGACCCCCCAAAAGATGGAGAGACCAAATTGTGTCAGACACGGAAATTCCGAATGGCCACTCAAGGTGGCTGAACAAAAGGCTAAAGACCATGTTTCCTGGAGGGCAAGTTTGAAGAGGAGCAAGGGGCCAGCACTGGCCTAAACATTTAAGCAGTAACCCCATAGGAAGACCTGGTGGAGGCTGAGTAGAGTGTTTAGAATTGAGGTGAAATTCCCGCCTTCTCGATTAAATTTGATGCGAACCTTTGGGCGGCGCAGGAACATCCATCAATCGAACACGAAACAATAGAACAATAGACAGAGATTTACCTGGATCCAGGTGTGCACGGAAGGGTTTTAAGGATGTCCTTATCAATCTAAGAGATTCTCCAAACCCCAGGAGACCCTCTGGGAGATTCAATGATTTTAAATGACGTATTAAAGTGGCTTACTTTTTCTTTACTGTTCAGTACTGGTATAATCTCCAAGTAGATTCTGTTTGGCCAGGGAAGTCTATATTGGCTGCCAATGGTTACAAGAGGTCAATATAGACTCAATATCAATTAAATATATTGATAAATTTTGTATGGTTATAATTGATTCTTATGATCTTTTACCTTGTATTATTATACATATTCTCTTACCCATATTGTATGTTCTATCACAGGTAATGTATTGTTATAAGCTACATGTTGTATGTTTGTACGTTTGTCTGTATTCTTGTGGGTCAGCCGTTACCAGCAAGAGCTGCCTTGGCTGACCAAGCTTTAAGTGTAATGAGTTGTTTTATTTCTAATAAATACAAATCCAAAAATACAAATAAATAGACCCCCCTTGCCCCACAGAATCTGCTTGGAGATTATACCGAAACGTTCTGATGGTTTCCATTGAATTTTGGTGTTTTTTCCGGTGTGTATTAAGCCATGGAGGTCTCTTTTTCTACTGCCATGATTTAGCCATGTGTGTGTTTTGTAGTGACGTTGTATTGTATATCTGTGAATGTCAAAGTGAATAAGATCGAGTGAGTGTGAATCTATGTTGAAGACACGCAGTATGGAAGGTAATGAGTGATAAAATTACCTCACACCGTCAAGGAGGTTTACAAATAATGATGACGAAAATCCGCAAAAAGCCTCAACAGGTAGCGTCGAAAGAAAGATCCTAAGGGTCTTACTAAATTAAGAAAGGTCCTAAGGATCTTAATTGGTTTTCTGTGTCGCTAATGAAGAGATTAAAGACGTCTTAAGGTATGGTGATCCTTCAGATTAGAACTGTCTTGATTATCTGTATTAACGGCTTAGAGCCGATTTTCTGATTTTCCCGCCAAACTGGAAAGGGAGGCTGAAGAACCCCAACCCACCTAATCTCCAAGCAGATATTTTGGTGGCTGCAAGACAGTATCAAATCGGCATACTGATATCTGTGAAGCAAAAATGCGATGTTGCTGACAGAAAACGGTTGCTTGTTTCGTATCGTAGGCTGGTTCAAGCTATCTATTGGCGGTACCAAAAAATAACGGCCTCAAGTAGCTTTTTTGGGGCTATTTCAAACGCTTCAAGTATGAAATGATGACGAAAGTGTGCTAAGAAATGACAGTAAATGTCAATATCAGACAGATTTCCTCATCCAGAGTATTTTTTTTTTGCTTTCCCGATCCTGTAATTGCATTAACAGTTAATTGGATGCCTTTAACTGTTGTATTTCTGCAGTAGAATTGTAGCCTCTACCAGGCTTTAGATTAGAGGCGGCTGGAAAGAGTGGAAATTGTCCAAATAGACAGATAACACGCCAGGGGAGTTGGTCCACGAGAGAGTACATTTTGCCGCACTATCGCGGACCAACTCCCCTGGCATGTTATCTATTTGGCCAAGTTCTATAGCCTCGGTGCCATCCGTTTTGTAACAGGGCTCTTTCGCACTCGCTATTTTTTCGGGGTAGCCGTTACAAATCGGATGGCATCCAGGCTACAATTTCTACTCTTTCCAGCCGCTTCTGAAGCCTGGTAGAGGCTAACAGAATCCCCCCTTCGGGACTAATTAGCCCTAACATGCCGGTAGTGAGAAATACCGAACCGGGTCTTTAATTATTTAGGTGCCCGCGGCAGCCGGCTTCCGTGCCCTGTTGTTGGCACTTCCGACCTGCAGGCGATACTAAAGTCTTACAAGGGGCGAACCGTTACTGTTTATGGGGACTCCGAGGTTTAGGGGGGTAAACCATTATATATGGAGATGAGATGAGCCAAACCTGACTACATTTGTTGGCTAACATCAACTTCAACCCACCATACTACCATATTCAAAAGAGTAGGGGTCCTTCCTGGTGTGAGTGGTTCAAACCTTACAGTCTGGTCTAACAGCATGTACTTACTGTACAAAACTGGTTTGTTACAAATAATGCCTAGAAGCAGTTAACTGGTTGTAGTACATGTATGACGAAAAAAAAAAACATACCGTAAATGTTAAAGATGTATACATGTATAACAATAAGCATAGTTGACAAAATACATGTACAAAAGTTTTCAAACATACAAAGTTCTTAGACCTACATGGTAACATGTTATCTGACATGCATTGAAACTTTGAAAGTGTCATTTTTTTCTTCATTTTAACAAATAAACTGGAATTGAAGCTTGCTTTTGCTAAGCCTTACACAATACTGTAGTCACTTTAATTTCACCTTTGAATTTTTTTACAAAAAGATAGACTAACAATTCAAGCTCCAACAGTTAGTATGAACTCTAATGTATACAAGTACAAGTCTCAAATCCAGTATATAAAGATACTAAAAGGTAAGCATATAGTTTTCAACATCTTGTTGTTGGACCTTGAAGGCCACAATTCTTGTCATCAATTCTAACTTCGCCAAACACAATCACTGGCTGAATTGTTGCTAAACTAAACTAAACTAACCACTAAGTCTGTGTTGCACAATCTCTCACTGTCAGGGGCTGATTGGGTCCCTCTTCCTATATGAGTGTGATTTAATCAGGCTAAACTAGACAGTTCAACATGCATCTCAGTTTACAAGAAATAACACAGAGTCTTTCCTTAACCATTCTGTACAAGAACCTAGAAACACACTTTAAGTCGTACCATATTTGTCTTAGCATCAAGAAGTTATCTTAGAAAGTCCAACAATCTAGGAATCTCCTGGTAGAAAAAATACTGGCATAACATGTTTCTCAAAATTGTCAGCAGATCTGTCCATAGAATCTCCCAACTTTATACAAAATGAATGACTTTGCTGAGGTGTTGTCTCCATACCATATTTGTCAAGCAAGTCGGCAGAACGTACTGCCCCTGCGCAAAACCCTGATTTTTCACGTTTTTCGTTGGATGTTTGGTCAACGTTGCATCAAAATTTTGCCTGTTGCAGACGATATCTTTTCCTATACAACATCTGAAAACTACAGACAGGCTGTCAACCTTATATGCTCTAATACAACCTTATATAAGACGCTCTGCCAAAGTGCTATGCACAATACATTACGGGTTTCGCGCAGGTGCAGTACGTTCTGCCGACGTGCTATTCAGCACTTTCCTGGGAGAAAAAATTCTGCTCTAATATGTTCCTCAAAACCGATCTATCCATAGAATCTCCTAACTTCATACAAAACGGATGGTTTCCTCAGAGTTTTCGTCTCCGTCCAAGTCCTGCAGAAGTTCCTCCAGTTCGTTACATGTTGCCACGACGTCCTTGTGCTTGTGAAGGGTCTGGAAGAGAAAAACACACAGGAAACTGTAGTTTCAAACAGAGTACTTGACTCTGAACCAAGAGGTCCCGGGTTCGAGTCCTGACATGCCACCGACCTTGTGCCCTTGGGAAAGGCACTTTACACGACTTTCCTCACTCGACTCAGGTGTAAATGAGCATCATGTGTTAGGTGTGCACGCTATCAGCATACTTGCTACCTAGTGCACACTTTGTATTGTCATGTTACAATTTCTGAACAAACTGTAGTTTCAAACAAAACTGCTAGATGGCAGCACTGAACAGTCCCCAAAAAGAACTACATATATTTCAAAGAAAATATTTCTTTCTTAACAGAATAGACCAGTAAAATAAAATTCCTTAAGATTTTTGTGGAGAAACACAGTAGCCTGTAGTTTCAAACAAAACTGCTAGATGGCAGCACTGAACAGTCTCCAAAAAGAACTACATACTTAGTATATTTCAAAGAAAATATTTCTTTCTTAACAGAATAGACTAGTAAAATAAACTTCCTTAAGATTTTTGTGGCCTCACTAGACCCAGAAGAGAAACACAGGAGGCTGTAGTTTTAAACAAAACTGCTAGATGGCAACACTAAACAGTCTCCAAAAGGACTACACGTATGTCAAAGAATGCAACAGTACAGTGAAATAATTTTTGAAAAAGATTTTTGTGGCCTCTCAAAAACACACTTTTTTTGTAGAAGAGAAACACACAGGCTCTGAGGAGCCTGTTGTTTGAAACAGAACTGCTAGATGGCAGCACTGAACAGTCTCCAAAAAGAACTACATATATTGCAAAGAAAATATTTCTTTCTTAACAGAATTGACCAGTAAAGTAAACTTCCTTAAGATTTTTGTGGCCTCACTGGGCCCAGAAGTGAAACACAGGAGGCTGTAGTTTCAAACAAAACTGCTAGATGGCAGCGTTGAACAGTCTCCAAAAAGGACTACATGTACAGTCAAACCCGAGTAAGTGACCACCTCTGCAGAAGGATCATTGTGACCACTTTTTGGTGGTCCCTTCTTTAGAGAAATCTTCCCATTGACAGAAGCATTAAGAATCCTGTCTATAGTGACCACCTGCCCACATAAACCAAATTTTATCGGTCCCCTAGTGGTCTTCTTGGGCAGGTTTGACTGTATTTCAAAGAAAATGTTTCTTTTTAACAGAATAGACCAGTAAAATCAAATTCTGTTTTTAAGTTGAGCATCAACAACTCAAACTGAGAGGCTGCACTTTACAAGTAAACTGCTAGAGGGCGGTTCAGTACAGTCCCCACCTTTCTGATGTGCTCTATGATGTTGTCCAGTCGACAGACTTCTGTCTCTGCCTTCTGTTGGTTGTCCTCGTGGGCCTTCATCTGTAGACACATGTAAATCAAACCAGATTAGGTGGGCACAGAGAGACAGGTATTTGTAGGAATTTAAAAAAGAAAAAGAAATTGGAGCTTTAGATTTCCGGGAAGTGTTTTGGGAATACAAGCGATCTCTGTTTTTGTTTATATCATATACATGCATTTTATTTGAAGACATGTGCAAATTATTGGTAGGCAAATCAGCCAACTGTCACCCGCTTTTTGCCTACCACTCACTGGCCGTGACGCCATCGTGATTGCTTGTATGTATTGGAATTATATCGCATGATCGTGGGATAATACCCACTTGAATTACATCATAGAATGCATTATTAATCATACAACTGTATGACGTAACATCATGGTTTATGCTTCAAAAAATAATTACCACGTCCAGGGCATACCAGGTCACAACCCTGTCAACCGACTGAAACCCAATCTTTGCCCACTCACTTCCAATCCTTGTGGCTGAGGATGAAACACATACAACCTCCCCTTAACTTGTATGAGGTGTATGCTGTGTGAGGAGAAAGTTTGTTGTTTATTCGTCTGTTGTTGTATGAAGTGTATGATGAGTGAGGAGAAAGTTTGTTTGTTTATTTGTTTGTTGTTTACCCGTCTGTTTGCCGTGGCGAGAACCTGGTTCATCTGCTCTTCTTTATCCATCAGCTTCAGCCTCAGTCCGCTCACCTGGAGGGGGGCACGCAAAGATGGTCAGTGGAAATAAAAGCAACTAGGAAGCACTAAAGCTACACAAACTACTCTCTCCATCAAAAGCCTATCCCAAATCTAATCACCTTTCTTTGAGAAGAGCTCTCCCAAAAATGAGACCCAAACAAAAGAAGAAACCACAACAATCCAATCATAACTGTTTGTCACGTTCCTTTTATCCACAAATCCTTACTTCTGCTTTCAGGGAGATCCTCTCCTTCACCAGAGTGGCCTCTGACCTCCCGCTGACCCCGCCGTGCGACCTCTGACCCAGCGCCGACTCCAGCTCCTCCTGTAGCAAACGGTTTTCCTCTTCACGTGACCGCAGCGTCACTCCCAGCTTCTCCAGCTCAGCCGCCTGCTTCTGTAACCATAGGAACACCACGGTAACCATAGAGACAGCACAGTAACCATAGAAACACCACAGTAACCATAGAAACACCATGGTAACCATAATAACACATGGGAGCGCAGCGTCACTCTTAGCTTCTCTAGCTCAGCGGCCTGCTTCTGTAACCATAGAAACACCACGGTAACCATAGAAACACCATGTAACCATATTAACACATGTGAGCGTAGCGTCATGCCCAGCTTCTCTAGCTGTCTACTTCTGTAACCATAGAAACACCAAGGTAACCACAGTAACCATAGCAACTAGTTCTCCTCCTCACCTGCCTGTGTTGCCATGGCAACAGCACACCTGTGTGTCACACCTGTACTCACCTTGCATGTCTGCTGAGCGTCGCTGAGACAGCCCATGTTGTCCGACAGCTGAGTGAGCTTGGCCTTGCTGTACTCTAGAGCCTGTTGCCATGGCAACAGCTCACCTGTATATCACCATGGCAACAGCACACCTGTGTGTCACACCTGTACTCACCTTGCAGGTCTGCTGAGCATCGCTGAGACAGCCCATGTTGTCCGACAGCTGCGTGAGTTTCGTCTTGCTGTACTCCAGAGCCTGCTGCACGGCCGCTAGCTCCTCCCGCTTCAGGTTCAGCTCAACTCGCAGTTTCTCCTCCCTGGACACAAACACAAACTCATCAGCTGCCATTTGTTTCATTTCATTTCATTTTCATTTATTTCGAAGCCTTTTAGCCCGCTCAGGTGGGCTAATCTTCCAAGGCTCAACATTTAAAATAACATAAATACATAGCACAGAAGACGTGCAGTATATACATTCAAAAGGACATCACAACATCAACAACAAACGCACAAATCCACATTTAACAATTAACAATTTAAAAGTACTGGTCGAAGGTCAAGATGACACTGTTTGGATGGCAGCTTTCTTGAAGCTGGGTAGATCACACAGTGTCTTAATATGAGATGGTAGTTCATTCCAGAGCGCAATTGCACGGTACAGAAAGGTTTTGTTGTTACCTAGGCTACAAAAACTCACATAGGCATTTGCAATTAGTTTGTCGTTAATCTATTGTTTCCTTTGCTACAAATTAAGAAATCAATCATGGAGTTTTTCCTCCTTAGACGCAAAAATTTACTTGTTTATTTCTGTGTTCATTTACCAGGGCGGCTCTCTCAGTGACCCAGGGCACTGCTTTCAGCTTGGCCCTGGGTACATTAAATACAAACAATTCAACAGTATATACAAAGTCATCAGTTACAACTATTTCTTGTAGTCACTTATTTAGAAGTATTAGACCACAAAAACTGACACAGGCATTTTGGTGTTAAATTTTTTGTTTCCTTTACTAGAAATTTATGTACATTGTTTGCAAAACTATTGCAAAATAAAACATTGTTTCATTGTCACTAACAATCTTCTGAAACTTTGCTTGTCACACTTTTGCATCATGAGCTGTGTGAACTTTGCCCTCTCACCTCTGCTCTGACTGCATGAGGTCAGAGGTGACATCATGGATGGCGTCATCGTGGTCCTGGTGGATCCGACCCAGCTTCCGTTTCAAGGTCATGCTGAGGACAAACACAAACAGGTTAATTGATTAACAAATAAGACTAACGAACAAACTAATCAGGTTTTGGCTAAAATTAACTTATAGGATTAAACTTTAAAATAAACTGCATTTAGTGAATATTCAAAGTTGTGCTGTATGAGCACGTCGGCAGAACGTACTGCGCCTGCACAAAACCCTGATTTTTCACGTTTTTTGTTGGATGTTTGGTCAACGTTGCATCAAAATTTTGCCTGTTGCAGACGATATCTTTTCCTATACAACATCTGAAAACTACAGACAGGCTGTCAACCTTATATGCTCTAATACAACCTTATATGAGACGTTCTGCCAAAGTGCTATGCACAATACATTACGGGTTTCGTGCAGGTGCAGTACGTTCTGCCGACGTGCTTGCTGTATGCAATTTTGAAAAGAAGGGTTCTAAATAGTACAATGACATTTAAATTTAGTATCATCAATGTATTTCGAATTTTGTCTGAACTACAAAAATGACGCTTAGGAAGCTTGTGATGAAATATCCCGGCATACTTCTCCGTTTGAAGGTCACTCATGGCAAGGTCACTGGCTTTCTCCAGCATCTTCATCATCCCGAGTACCCTGGTCACAAGATCACTCACAGCCTCTGTCTGGGCCACCAGGCCCTGCTCTGATTGGTCAGGCTCCTTCTCCTTCCCAGGTTCCTCCTCAGAAGTGCTTTCTGATTGGTCAACTGTATAAGAAACAGTGGCAAGAAAAATACAAATTTGCCTGCTAATGTGTCGCATACACAATACATTAGTATTCTCATTTTTACCTAGAACTATCGTAGAGTGGAACTCGCTGCCACCACAGGATGTCTGCTACAGCACCAGTTACCATGGTGACAGACGTCTGGTCCAGGTCATTGATGATCGGACTTTATTTGTTTGGAGAAGAAGAAGAGAAAGAAGAAGAAATAGAGCAAAAACAATATGTTTTCCTTCTGCAAGGGTAAACATAACTAACAAACAAACAAACAAACCCTTTGTGGCGTCAGGTTCCACTGTTGCCATGGTTTCCTGCTCGTCCTGTCTCGGAGTCCCCATGACAGTTTCTCGAACTGCGTACATAATCGATGAAACCAGCGACACCGCTTTGGCCGGCGTAACCAGGGAACTGTTACCGGGCGCACTTCTAGCCGGCGTTGCCATGGAAACAGCTGGGGTTGCCGTGGAAACAGCTGTCGTTAGTTCCGACTGTTTTTCAACGCCGATCCTGCCCTGTAGATTGCTGGCCAGTGCCTCCAGCCGACCCCGAACGGCTCCCAGCTCTTCGCGGGTGGCCTGCATCTCCTGTCCCTGCTGCAGCAGCATGTGGTGAGCCGAGGTCTTGATGCTATCCAGCTCCTGAAGGGTCTCTGACAGCTTAGCCCTGAAGACAAAGAGGAGAGATTGAATCATTGCTTCTAAAAAAATAATCTACAAGAAAAAAATACTGTAATGGAGCTCAAATTCAAGTTTAAGGAGCCAAATTCTCTCCCTGGAGAAGAGAATTTGCTTTGAAAGGTGAGTATTTCAAACCCCGATGTTTTGGAAATTAGAAAGTGCCCTACTTGAGTTCCTTAAAGTCTCCCTGCAGCGTGCCCAGTGCCTCCTGTCTCTCCTCGCACTCCGCCTGAAACTTCTGCGCTCTCTCTGTCTCCCGTGACAACGCCTCTTCTGTCTCCCGTAGCGACTCGACCTGCGTGTTTCGCTCGGCCTCGTGGAACGCCAGCTGCTCGTGATACTGAGCCTCGCTGGCCTGGGAAAATAAACAAACAAACAAACAAACATTAAAGGATAAATACACTAATTTCAGTTTGGTACCTTTCAACCCAAAATCCTGTTTGCAAAAGGTGATTCATTGGTTTATACCTGTCCCGTACACATTGGGGTGATATTTGACCCAAATCCATGTTCACGTTTGATGACTGCCTATTCCACCAGGAGGCTGCCGTGACGTCATGTGTACACTTAATCTAATTAACTGGCCATAAAATCACTACTCTGTTAACGTTAGTACATAAAAGAACATCTCCACCAAACAAAAAGAAAAGGATAAAGAGAAGCCTGAGGACCAATGATCACCTAAGAGAGAATTTGGTAGGCTGTTGTCTGCATGTCGGCCCTTCTACAATCACCACATTCGTCATATCTTATCAGAAAGACATATACTATAGGGTAAATATACCCAAATGTTTACAGGACGGGTACAAACCAATGAATCACCTTTTGCAAACAGGATTTCGGGTTGAAAGGCACAAAAACTGAAATTACTTTAATTGTCCTTTAACATTAACAGGCATTATACATTGGCGCCATCTTGCAGTTTCTGACAGTACTGCAGGTACTCACCTCTAGTTGTTCCCTGCATCTGTAGAGCTCGGCCTGGATTTCCTCTTTCTCTTCCAGCTCCAGCTTCTGTTGCTTAGCAACCCGCTCATTCTCCTCCATGATGGACAGGCAGTTCTCAAGGTCGCGCCGCAGCTGTTCTCGCTCCTGATTGGCTGCCTGAAGATCATTGGAGGATGCCTCCATCTCCATGCCAAACCTGTGCAAGACATCAAATAAACAAAACATTGTAAACAAAAACAAGGCAATCAGAGATGGCAGACTTCCCCCCCTTACCCATACTGCTTTGCGACCGTTCCAGACCCACAAAAAATATCCCCAAACAATATTACATGCTGTCAGAATGAGGTAGCAAACAAAATAAGCAAAACTCACCGTTCAAACTCAGCATCCAGCTGTTCGTTCAGTTTGGACAGCTTTGATTCAGACTCCCTCAGCCTAAGGAAAAGAGAGAAGCACATATATTGTATGTTGTGCACCCAAGACGTGCATCTAATGTTAGATTTTTTATTAAGATGCACCAATGCACCTGTTCCCCAAAATGTCAAGCCCCGCCATACCATGTATGTGTAAGGAAGGATATGTATCTATATTTACTAGAACTATATGTTTATGGATTTGTTAGGACTCTAATCATGTAACCTGTATCCTGTTATATTTCTTTTTTTTTTTTTATATTACCTTTTTCCCCATCATGACCTCAATAGAAAGTGGCCATCAGGCCGATTTTAAGTATTGCATGGATAAAACAAAGGCTCAAACAAAAAAAACCTTGATTTTTGAGCCCTGCCCTACCCATCCACAACTGTCCCGTACCTGTCCTGCAGTGCTTCGTTCTCGATCTCCAGTGTGTGCAGACTAAGTTTCAAACAAACAAACAAACAAACAAACAAACAAACAAACAAACCTGTCCTGCAGTGCTTCATTCTCGACCTCCTGCAGACTGAGTGTTGCCTGGAGACCGACCAGCTCCGCCCGTTTCTCCTGCAGCTCTGTCTGCAGCTCCTCGCACTGCGACGCAGCTTCCTGCAGCTTCACATGGGCCTCCTCTTCAGCTGCAGGGAGTAAAAACATCTCAGCATAATTCAACAGCGAACTAGTTAATGGTTTGAAATGCACATGGTACCCAGTGTGATAAGCACGTCGGTAGAACGTACTGCGCCTGCACAAAACCCTGATTTTTCACATTTTCATTGGATGTTTGGTCAACGTTGCATCAAAATTTTGCCTGTTGCAGACGGTATCTTTTCTATACAACATCTGAAAACTACAGACAGGCTGTCAATATTACATGCTCTAATACAACCTTATATGAGACGTTCTGCCAAAGTGCTATGCACAACACATTACGGGTTTCGCGCAGGTGCAGTACGTTCTGCCGACGTGCTAGTGTGATATAATGTGGAAAATATGTCAAAGTTGAAGGCCCCTAAGACAAAAACAAAACATTTCTAGACAAGACAAGAACTGTTTACCAGTTAGGGGCCTTCACCAGATGCAGTTCAAAATGTGAACCGGCTCATAATCAGCAAGACATTGCCAAATTGAAAACAGAGTGCTGGGAGGAAATCTTGAACATGACTAAATTCCCTCCCTGAAACTGTGTGTACCACTGAGGTACAGACTTTCCCCTCAGACTCTGTTTTCATGTGGATCTTCAACATTTTTTCTTTTTAAATAAACAAACGAAGGTCACCTACCGACAGTTAGAAGTGCCACGTCCGCGCTCAGGTCCGAAACCTGCGTCATGGCTGATAACAGGTCCTCATTGGTCTGGAACAAGCAGCCAATCAGAGGTTAGAAACATTCTACCAATCAGAGGTTAGATACATTCAACCAATCAGAGGTAGGAAACAATCTACCAATCAGAGGTTAGAAGCATTGGACCAATCAGAGGTCAGAAACAATCAGCCAATCAGAAGTTAGCTCCATGGACAGAAGACAGCCTCATGCTCACACACATTCCAAACTGGAAGAGCCTAGATTTTTGAAGGAATGAATGAATGAATGAATTTTACTGTAAACCTTGTAATACTTGTGGTGATTTTTCACCATGAAATCAGGATACTGCAAATATGTATCAAAGTCATTTGTAGCACTGCAAAAATATCCTTTCCATTCCTACCAGTAACATTAAATCCTGCAAAAATAGACAAATCTACGGTATTTTCTCCCACCTGGGTTTCTTTTCTCGTAGCGTCTTCAGCGACAAACTTCAACCTCTTATTCTCCGCAACCATCTCCGTTTCCCTTTCGTCCAGCTCTTTCGTACGGCGATCGCATTTGTCCCTCAGACGATCCAGCTCCCCCCTCTCCAGGAGTAGACTCTCCCGCTCCTTCTCAACGTTGCTGACCATGTCCTGGAGATTCTCGGCGCTTTCCTGGTTCAGTTTGGAGTTATCAGTCTGTAAAAAACAGATACTAGAATGAACTAGAAAGGTAAAATTTGCAAAGGAAATGTATAATGTTTACCTTCTCATGGCCTAGCCTAACAAACTACTGCTCTGTTTATTCCTACTCAAACACCTCTCCAACTCTGTCCTGCAACTTGCAACATAATGAAACCCAACACCACAGGGTGTAACCCAACACCACAGGGTTTAAGCCCTTGTTCTGGTTGAAGGTACCTGCCCCCAGTTTCAGAAAGCTGGTCTTACGTTCAATGCCTTGTTCTGGTCCATCTCCTGGAACACGTCGATGTACACCTGCAGGTCCTCCTCCAGCTGCATCATCTCCACCTGGCTCTGCTCCAGCTGACGGCTGGACCGGTCCCTCTCCTGGGTCACACGGGTCAACTGCAGGGGAAAGGTCACAGGTCACATGGGGAAAGGTCACAGGTCAAGTTATATGAACCTTGCTTCGCTCCAGGAGCCGGTTGTACCGGTCCCTCTCATGGATCACATGGGTCAGCTGCAGGGGAAAGGTCACAAGGGTCAAAGGATGGGGAAAGGTCAGGTTAGATGGGTCAAGTCGAGGGAAAGGTAACAGGTCAAATGGGTCACCTGCAGGGGAAAGGTCACAGGTTAAGTAATAGAGATCATATACGAACCACATGGAATCAAGGATGATGATACATATCACAGTTAAACAACTTTGTTCACAAGAAGACAAAACAGTTTGAGACTATCCCCACCTCTTCCTTGTGCTGCTGGTATGACCTCAGCAAGTCCTCCTCTAATTGGTTGTTTTTTCTCTGGAGCTGACCAATCACAGCAGCTTGCTCCTCCTGGGTCTTCAGGCTGCCCTCCCCCTGCTGGTAGAGAACAAAACACAATGGAATAAATAAAAATAAAAAACTTCAAAAGAGATGGGATAGAAAAATAGTAACACTCTGTTATATACAAGGAAATTGTTACTCAAGCAACTGTGTAGATTTTGAGAACTGTCAGACGTTTCCTTCAGTGACTGAGCAGCGGATGCTACTTGAAACGTCTAACAGTTTTCAAAATCTATCCAGTTGGTTGAGTAACAATTTCCTTGTGTATCTCATTGATGTCTAACCTTCATTGATGTATTGTTGTATTACTTGTTACCTTTGCCAAGAAGGTTATGTTTTCGGCAGCATTTGTGTATCTGTGTGTGTGTCTGTCTGTCTGTTAACACGATAACTTGAGAAGGTTTTAATGGATTGTCTTGATATTTGATAGGTGGGTAGGTCTCAATGAGACCTCGAAATGATTAGATTTTGGGCCCCCTGGCGGCTTGTTATGGTACTGCAGCAGAATTTCCAGTTTTGATATCAGTTTTGCCTGCCCTACCTGCATGGTTCTGGACATGTTCTGCAGCAGGAGCTGTGAGTCCTGCAGCTGCTGTTCTGTTTCCTGCAGTCGGTCTGCAGAGTTCTGCAGTTCTGCTGCAGCAGCTGTCTTCTCCGCAGTCAGTCTGGCGACCTCAGCTCTGGGAAGGAAACAACATGGCAGACTTCAGCCCCTTACCCATACTGCTTTGCAGATAGACAGGTTCAGAATTTAAGGTCAGGTCATGTGAAAGGTTCAGAGGTTATCTCAGGTCAGGTCATGTGAAAGGTTCAGAGGTTATTTGAGGTCAGGTCAGGTGAAAAGTTCAGAGGTTATCTCAGGTCAGGTGAAAGGTTAAGAGGTTATTTGAGGTCAGGTCAGGTGAAAAGTTCAGAGGTTATCTCAGGTCAGGTCATGTGAAAGGTTCAGAGGTTGTATTAGGTCAGGTGAGGTGAAAGGTTCAGAGGTTATCTGAGGCCAAGTCAGCATAAAGTGCAGGAGTTACCTGAGGTCAGCGTCGCTGTTCTCCAGCCTCTGTTCGAGGGTGTGCACTGATTGGCTGAGCTTGACGCGGTCCTCGTTCAGCGCGCTGATGTCGTTCCGTAGCAGCTCGTTGCTGATGGCGAGAGCCTGGGCGCGCCGGCGTAGACCGGACTCATCCAGTGTGGACAGACTGCAGCAAACACCAACATACACTGGTTATTAGTGCTGTGTACCTAAACCCACGTTTAGGTTCAGGTCAGGATTCAAGTCCAGAGGTTTAGGTTCAGTTCCGGACTTGTAAGGCCGGACCTAAACCCACGGTATATACAAATTTGCATGTTGGCAACCTTGCAATGTTGTCTGGGTGAAACTGTGGCCACATAACATGGAGGCCGACACTTGACAATGCCCAATGGCAATGTTTTCTTCATTTTGAAGCACAGATTTTGCGATCTATGGAAGGTTTTATGTGGTTTGGAACGAAAAGGGGTATGTGACATGTTTTTTTTCCAACCAAGTTCAGAACTGGTTCCCGCAATTCAGTTTTTTTTGGACTTGAACCTAAACGTTTTTACAAGTCCGGAACTCAGTCCAGCAAACCGGTACGCAGCACTACTGGTTATCTATTTATCTATAAACTTTACCTAAAATTTCACAAAATGTGGATGAGGGTGAGTATTTGTAGTGGAGAAATTGGAAAAAAGAGAACTGACTCGACATTCTGGCTGTCCTCCTGGTGGGTCGGCTGTTCCGGGGTCATCGCTGTTCCTGTCGTCACGTGGGGCACCCGGCCTGAAGGGCAAAGGTCAAACTTCAGGTCATATTCATGGGTCACAAGTAAAAACTGTTGCTAGGTATATTGTCGTAGGTGAGAAATCAAACTAATGATATACCTGCAACGTAACATTCTAACAATTACTCAAGCAACTTTTAAATCTATCCAGTTGCTTGAGTAACTATAAGTAACAGTGTTATCTTGGTACCTGCTGCTACATGTAGACTTTATTTCTGAGAAAGCAAAACTGAAGAAGTCAAATTTTGTCAGTTTGTGACTGGCCATGAGAAAAGGTCACTGACCTGGGGTTGTGGCTGTCCCCTCCTCCGTCACCCTGACTGGAGTCATCATTGTCTCCATGGCAACCTGCTGGATGGGTGTGGTTCCCGTTGCCACGGTGACCAGGGCTGGACGGGGCGTCGTCCCTGCTGCTGCATCACAGAACTTCGTGGGGGTCATTTCTGTCTCCTTGGTTACTGTTGCCATGGGCGATGTTCCCACTGCCATGGCAACAACCCTGGCAGGCGTGGTTGCTGTGGCAACACTGACATGACTCTTTGGTGTCATTTCTGTCTCCTTGACGACTGTTGCCACGGGAGACATTGCTGTAGCGCTGTCTGCAAACTTTTTTGGCGTGGCTGGGGGTGAGCTTCCCATATCCTTGGTAACTGTTTCCATGGATGCTGTTTCCTCTGCAGTTGTTTCCGTGGTAACGTGCTGCTCCTGCCCATCAGCTGTCGCCATGGATACGGTTTCCTCGGTTACCCTGTGGTCCTGTTCGTGCAGGAACTGAAAGGCTCGATCGATGACGGAGTGTGCGTCCGTCGTGGCGACCTCCATGCCCTTTGCGGACTCCGAGTCTCGAGTTTCCCGCGACCTGGCGGAAGGCGGGGCAGGGGAGGAGAAGGAGAGGTCGGCCTGGAGCTGGGCTGCAATGCCCCGCAGGTTCCTCCAGGGGGCGCCACCAGGGCTGGACTGGAGCTGCTCGGCTGCACTGGTGAGGATGTCATCAACAAACGCATTCACAGCCTCATCTGCAGTACTGGCGTCTGGGCTAGGGGGCGCCACGGCATCCACAGCCTCATCTGCAGTACTGGCCTCTGGGCTAGGGGGCGCTTCAATATTCACAGCTTCATCATCAATGGTGGAAACACCTGCAGTACTGGCGTCTGGGCTACAGGGCGCCACAGCATCTACAGCTTCAGGAGTGGAGACACCTACAGTATGGACCACTGGGTTAGGGGGCACTTCATTATTCACAGCTTCATCATCAAGGGTGGAGATGAGTGCAGTACTGGCCTCTGCACTAGGGGGCGCTTCAACATCCACGGCTTTCTCATCAAGGGTGGAGGTGCCTGCAGTTTCAGTGTCTGTGCTAGGAGGTGCTTTGCCCGCAGTGGAGGTCTGTGACTCGCCCAACTTGCTGACCGCCTTTTCCGTTGCCCGTAGCAACGGGGACGAGTACGAAAGGTCAGCCTGGAGCTCCGCTGCAATGTCACGCAAGTTCCTACAGGGGGAGCTTTCTGCTAGCTCGTCCTCAGATGTGATCTCATCTTCGTTTGGCTCTTCAGACGTCTTGAGCTGATCTTGCAAGACGTTTGTGACGGCTCGAGAAATCACTCCGTCCACGTACCTGCCAACACTGATGGAGAAACCATCCTGACCTCCCCGAGCAGCCTCAGACTTGGTACAGTCCACTGTGCTAACAGATGGTTTGTTGGGTGATCCCATTCCTTCTGGAGGGGGTGTAGTGTCACCCAACGTCTCCCTCACAAACTCGGACGCCTCCCCGAGGATCTGCATGGTATCTTCCTCCTTCTCGTCGCCGCTGTTTACCTCGTTGCCCGGGTAACCGGGAACAAACATCGGAGGCATGTTGACCAGGTTCATGGTTTCGTCCGCGTCGTCTGCCCGGGAATCGAACCCACGACCTCCCGGTTCGTTGCCTTGTTGGTAACTGGAAGAGACTGTGATGGTTGGGATGTTGGGGACAGAGTCTGACAGTTCGTCACAGGACGGTTCTCCTGTAGATATGCTCTCCATGCTAGCTGCAGTTCCTTCGGACGTCGCCAGGGGGCCTGTAGTGAAGAAGAAGGGGGGATTCGTCTGCTCTTAGTTCGGGAATGGGGGTAACAAAAGATTGATCACATTTGATTTTATTTCTAGGTGTGGGCTGTCTTTCTGAAATACCTGGTTGTCATGACACCAAGTCAAATGAGTAAACGAATGAATTAATCAGCAGACAAACAAACAAGTATTATATACTGTGACATAAACAGATACACTAACCATGGATAATCATCTTAGGTAGTACTGTGTACCTAAACCCACGTTTAGGTTCAGTTCCGGACTTGTATGTTCGGACCTAAACCCACCGTATATACAAAATTGCATGTTAGCAACCTTGCAATGTTGTCTGGGCGAAACTGTGGCCATATAACATGGAGGCCGACACTTGACAATGCCCGATGGCAATGTTTTCTTCATTTTGCAGCACAGATTTTTGCGATCTATGGAAGGTTTTATGTAGTTCGGAACGAAAAGGGGTATGTGACATGTTTTTGTTTCCAACCAACCAACCAAGCCATTCAGGGTTTTTTTTACTTGAACGGTTGAACCTAAACGTTTTTACAAGTCCGGAACTGAGTCCAGCGAACCGGTTAACATAGCACTAATCTTATGAGACTACAAACTGCAAAACGTGCTCATTCAGCGATCAGGTTAGTTATAAGTTAGCTAACCTTCATCTTTGTACAAGCATACATTGGAGGTTCATCATGAAAATGTCCAGATTTTCAGTACCTTGGCCTGCAGACTTTTCCTGCAGCTGTACAGGGCTGTGGAGCTGCTGTTGTGCTGCAGACTTTTCCTGCAGTTCTACAGGGCTGTGGGACTGCAGCCTGAGCCTGGCCAGTTGTTGCTGCAGCTGGAGAATAAGATGGTCTTTGTCCTGAATATCCTGCAACAACAGGAAACTTTAGTTTAGTTTGAACTTGGCTGGATCTACTACGTGAAGGGCTCGAAATTCACTGAATAAAGAGACTCTTTCTACACAACCAAGTGTTTTATTCAGCCAACGTTTTGGTGACCGTCTGTCACCTTCCTCAGGGAAATGTCGGCTGAATAAAACACTTCAGGTTGTGTAGAAAGAGTCTCTTTATTCAGTGACTAACCAATCTGATGAAACTATTCATGGAGGTTCGAAATTCAGTTTTGGGAGTAAGATATCCAAAATTAAAGGAAACTCATGTTCTTTCTTACCTTCTGTGCCTTGACTAACTTCTCTTCCGGAGACGCGCCGGTTGCCATGGTAACTGGCGGAGCGTCGACTTCATCCTTGTAGATTTTCTGCGGTGTATCAGAGTTGAACCTGCGGACAGTAAAGCAAAACCTTATTTTCTTTTCTACGTACCTACACTTTATACAGGTAACATTATTATCAACTACACCGCACTAAATAAAAAGAGCATGTGTCCTTCCCAGCGGGAGTGGATCAACACCATTCTGATCCCTAACCTTGATAGGGAATGTTCCCGAGCAGTCTTTGTATTGTAACCCCTGCTTCTCCTATTGGGTCAGTTAGTCCTCACTCCCAGTGAGTCCAGCTTGTCTCCAGCATGGATGTTTCTGACTTAGGGAGAAGAGATGCTGTTCCAGTAACCCCAACTTAGTTCGCTGACTAAAAGTGGTCTCTTGGCCTTGCACTGAGCAAATTCGTTTGATATGCAACACCCTTTTTTCCTTTCTCTGCATTAAAAAAAACCCAATGTTTTGACAATGTTGGCATTGGTACCATTATGACTCCTGTAACCTGCTATATCAAACCAGCCCACCGTATTACAGTTAATTATAAGTATGGATAGCAGACTGGTTTTATCATGGTAGAGGTAGACATATCAGAAATACCTGCACGGCTCCTATATCTGAAATACTGGCACTAACCTGGATATGCAGGTGGTATTTCCAGCCCCAAAAAGAAAACAAACATGATTAAATAGCTGTTACGTGTAGAAATGATAGAAGTAGCCAGCACGTCGGCAGAACGTACTGCACCTGCGCGAAACCTGTAATGTATTGTGCATAGCACTTTGGCAGAAAGTCTCATATAAGGTTGTATTAGAGCATATAAGGTTGACAGCCTGTCTGTAGTTTTCAGATGTTGTATAGGAAAAGATATCGGCTGCAACAGGCAAAAATTTGATGCAACGTTGACCAAACATCCAACAAAAAACGTGAAAAATCTGGGTTTTGCGCAGGCGCAGTACGTTCTGCCGACGTGCTGCACTAGCCTGAATATGCAGGTGAAAACAAACAAACAGGATGAAATAGCTGTTACGTGTAGAAATGATAGTAGTAGCCTACCTGAGTCCTCTAAGAGGCGTCTTTGGCGCGGGAATGATACCCGGTGTTGATACGACACTCCGCCGTTTGGCTTGCTTGAAGACGCGCCCGCTTGAAGGCGTGTTGACGGTTCCGAGAACCTTCCGACTCGGGGTTGTCGGGATGACCTACAGGAAAAGGTCACACGTTAAGAGTTTTACACGTTTCTCAGGTGGCTGAATCAACAAATCAGAGTTTTTTGAGACTATGATCAAAAGAAAAATACCTGCCAAATTACTAAGTATATTAGATAACTGACTTCCTTTTGCTACCTTCCTCAGTGCAAGAACTAGTGATGTTAAGTCTTGAGTAAGGTAGCAACACAACCTTAACTTAACATATTTGGCAGGTACAGTACTCTACCTTGGTTGTGTAAAAAAACACTGTATCTACTATAATCTAGTGACAAGGCTTCGTCCACTTTTCGTGAGAGAAGAAAATTACCTTGAACATACGCTACTGGTAGGGGCATATGCTCCTAAAAAACTATATGCATGTAATAATTTGTTGAATAGTTACAGGGTTAATATCATCTATAATGCAGTACTACAGTTTTTCACGATGCCAGTGGCCCAGGATTCTAATCCTAATTTAAAGCTATCGTCCATACAGAAATATAACACACTGCTAGTAGACAGGTTTACGACGTCACGATCTTCCGCTTTCAAAAATTCCTAACTATGTAGCGGCTGCACGAACATGCCTGCAAGCACGCATACCGTATATACGGGTAAACTACATAGCTTGTAAACTCAAGAGGATCTGCTCTAAAATAAATACATATCGAAGCTATCTTTAAATGGCATTAATGATAAGATAGCTCCGATTTATATATTTTTTTCAACTAGACGCCATTTTGATTTTCCTACCTGCTCCATTCTGTTCAGATCTGAACACGGCTTGGGGGAAGAAACGGCAGTTTTGTCGCAGAGAAGAGGTGGGGTGTGGCTCGGCAACAAGTTAGCTCATCTCATGGACAATTTGTAAGCAGAAAAACGGAGCAGTATCGCTGTAAAAAGGAACAAATCGTCGCAAACACACAACTCGGAAGTTGTTGTTCACCAAAATGTTTTTGAAACGTGTGCCCCGGCCGAACGCTGCGCGCTGATTGGTCCATTAGGACGGACCATTCCAATCCTTCGGGGGTGCAGTTTTTCCTGAAGCCCATCGTCACAAGGCAGTTACTGAACAAAATTTATCACAAATCAAGATTATGCTTCAACATAATTCTATTTTAGAACAGATTTGTAGTATTCTGACAAGCCTGTTATCTAAACAACAAGAAATTACCACTACCCCCCACTACTCCAAGTTGGTAAGTGGACTAGCTTAGTCTCGCGAGATTATACAATCCACTGCGAGACCATACGAGACCTAATGCGCTGTGGCGCGAAATTCAAAACAGTTCGAGTGTGGGTAACCACGACTTGTCAGTGGGGACGCCCAGCGATCGGCTTTATAAGTACAGCTAGCTAACTGGCTAAATACATGTACTAGTACTGCAAAATCAGATACCACCTGAAACGTCACAATGACGCTACAAAATGCTATTTCAAACCTCAAAGCCCCAATTTGAAACGATGTAATGTTACACAAACTAATTCCCATCTAACCACCTTTCCAAAAAAACAAAACATGTGCACATTGGGCTGTAGGCCTCATCAATGTTTGATTGTAAGATTTCTATCAATTAAAAAGGTGCCTCAGTTATTAAGGAAAAGAAGAAAATGTGAAGAAGTGAAATTGTCTATTATTCGCCATACCATACTCTGTGTGTCTAGTCATTTGTTCAACCTTCATGACCACGTAGATTTCATAATAAAGGCAACTTTTTTTGCCAAACTTTTTTTATTCGCACGCTCGCAGTTTTGGGGTTCCCAGAGGATGTCATCCATATAACCAAATCAACACGGCCTAAATAGAACAACAGCACGTCGGCAGAACGTACTGCGCCTGTGCGAAACCCGTACTGTATTGTGCATAGCACTTCAGCAGAACATCTCATATAAGGTTGTATTCGTGTATATAAGGATAACATCCCGTCTGTAGTTTTCAAATGTTGTATAGGAAAAGATGTCTGCAACGGTCAAAATTCTAATGCAACGTTGACCAAACATCCAACGAAAACCGTAAAAAATCCGGGTTTCGCGCAGGCGCAGTACGTTCTGCCGACGTGCTGGTAGGGAAGTAACAACAGTAATAACGTACCGAACAAAGGTAGACAGAACCATGAAGGAAACAACAAGACTGGCAATGAAAACATACATTGCCATGGCGACGGTGGTTGCTGTTTGGGTTATTGTTTGCATGGCACTGCGGCCCTGCCATCATTTCATGATTTTGAGGAAGACTTGGTACTTATACAGATACAGTGCACTCCGCCCCTAAGTGTATAGTGAACGAGCCCCGGGGTCACAGAAAGTAGGGCATCCGGGGTAGAGAGGTCTTCCCAAAGCAGCGTCCCAAAGGTTTCCAGGAATGTGGGCATAGATATGGGTCAAGAGACATGCCTGTGGACATTCCATTCCTGTGGACAAAATGCCTGTACGATTCCTAGAATTCTTGCGAATTGCACACAATACTGTACCATTAGGCTCCTCCCTGAGACGTCGCCAAAAACACATTCTAGAGCCGAATCTCTACAAGCCACGTGTTCCGGGCTGCTGGCTGGCACGCGGAAATGAACTTTGCTTGTACTCTCCAAGGTGAGCTTTGGTGTCCATGTAAACAAAAGAACCAATAGGCAGAACATCTCCCGAGGTAGGCCCAATGATCCATACCGTTTCGAGGTCAGACTGTAGCTTGGTACGCAACTGCCAGAAGACGTATCTGAACAACTAGAACGAGAGGGACATAAGTGAGGAACACACCGACTTTATGGAACACCTGTACGCCTTTATGGAACACCTGGGCTCCTTAAGCCGCTGCTCGGCCAGAGTAAGTTTCCTTTAAGTCGGCGTCACATTGTCAGCGATCTTCGTGGAAGGGGAAGTAACTACAGAAATAGATTTTGAATATTCATCGCTTGTACGGAAAGAGGCGTATAAACTCCCAACACACTGTCTGGCCTCCGCACTCTTCGGATAAGAGTTTTACAGCGTCCAGAAACTTCTGCAGCGTCACGCTAAGGACTCACAATCAGAAAGGTTGGTAACATGAATTATTTCTCACATGCCATACCTCTGCCGTGTCAAGGCGATGCCTTTGAGGATGGTTGTTGATTGCTTGCTTAATGCTGAGGTCACATTTCCAAACCGGGGCCCGGCCGGGCAGTCTTATGGAACGAAAAGTATGATATAAAAGACAACAAAGCACAAAAAAGTTGAAAAAATTGATAACGGGAATTATTTGCGTATTTTCTTGATATAAATTGTTGATTTTTCGTTAATCGAAACAGCCTGGCCGGGCCCTGGTTTGGAAATGTGACCTCAGCATTAGTGGACCATCATCAACATTAACGGGGGCATGTCAGAGGTTCGAACTCAGAGCACTTTAACCATTACACCACACGACGCCACAGGTTTGTCACGTATTGCCGTTAAAAGATATATCATGTATATTAGGGAGCCAAGATAAACATTTCCTGGTAAAAGATAGAGACCTCGACACTTTCTTGGGGTGATAGAATTATTTCCCAAGAGATTACCACTTAACACATGTCGTACATCAAAAATCATATACGATATAAACTTGGTGGACAAAAAAATGGACTGGTTACAATGTTACTTTCACTGTGGTGTAAGCCGATACGATGAATGAGTACTAATTACGAGTTTACAGTCATTCATTTTGGTGATATTATACTGCATTCTAGTTAGTGTACTCTGTCTAGTTGTTGTTGGCTTCTTCTTCGGTTCCGAAGATCTTAGGAAGGCAGTCCCTTACAGGCCTTCGTGTGGCTATGCAGTCCTATTCTTGACCTGCAGAGCCTCCGGC
Source organism: Branchiostoma floridae x Branchiostoma japonicum (assembly GCA_013266295.2). Taxonomy (NCBI): domain Eukaryota; kingdom Metazoa; phylum Chordata; class Leptocardii; order Amphioxiformes; family Branchiostomatidae; genus Branchiostoma; species Branchiostoma floridae x Branchiostoma japonicum. Next base: position 802,703 of record CM023838.1, read on the forward strand.
AGGACGGGCATGTGATGGTCTCTGCTGCTGACGGCTGGGTGGCTGCAGCCTTTCTTCGCCTCCTCTTTTCCTCTGCTGCCTCTGTTCGGGCTTTCTCCCATTGTGACTCTGTCTAGTATTGCATCAATAAAGGCATATTGTAACGTCAGCTTGATAAACCCCTGACAAGTACTAGTGATGTAACTGCACGGCCGTTTGTACAAGCTGCGTACCTGGCACGGACGTCTGTTTACTGTATACCGGGTCTCCTCAAAGCCTGGTATTTACTGTTGACACATAGTTAAATAATGTTCATAGAGCACGCAATTAAGTCCAGATTTTGAACCCCTTGTTGCCAATTCATAATTAGTCTAAATGTTATTTGTCTATGTCATACTGTTGTTATTGTCATTGTAAATGTTGTCCTGCATGTTCGGCCACTATTGGCCGACATGACCTGGAGATTTGTGTACATTTCTTGTTCTAATGAATAAAGAATGTTTTACTACTAGCAGCATAGCAGAAAAAGACCATTGCTGCTTCGGGCATGGGAAATGGCTGGTTCTACATACCATTACAGTAATTTGTTCATGTTTTAAACAAAGTCTTTTATTTGAAAATAAAATAATTCTATTTTATCATTTTCCAGTACAACCAAAAGTCATCTGACGATCGGACATCCACAGTCAGCGAGTCCTTCCACCGACATACTGTGCGAAAAGACGTCTGTATAATTCGCCATTGACAATGTCGTCCTTGTCGATGTATGATGTGTATTATGTAATCGGTGACTTCACCATCTCACTGACCGGAATGGCAGCCAACCTGTTTGTTGTCTTCCTCGTGGTGCGATGTGCTGCATTGCGAACCGCTCCGAACGTTTATGTCGCCAGTCTTGCCGTAACAGACTTTACCTTCTGTCTCTGGAACCTTCTTCTGTATACGAGGAAAGTCTTTCGCGCACTCCCTGATGTGAACCGGATAATAGCAGTCTTCCTTCTCAATGCAAGTGTTTTCCTCCTGGTGGCCATCGCTGTTGAGAGGTACAAGGCCATCCTCCGCCCGCTGATGCACATACAAACGAACGCCTTGCGGCGAGCGGTTAAGACGTGTTTTCTAGTCCTCTTTGCAGCCGCGATGGCAACAACGTTAGACACGGTCGGTAGAATTGCTGCAACAAACGACTGGAACTTTACAGGGAAGAGTATAAACAATGAGAGTATTGTTCTGCTGAACATTCAGTCTCCGGATGTCAATGACCCTCTCTTCGTTCTATCATTGGTCGAATTCTTGATCGGATACGTCATACCAGCCTGTACAAGTCTGTTCATTTACGTGAGGATAGCCATCAAACTGTGCCAGTCCAGGCGCTTTGTGGCCAGGGGGTCCGGCGACCACGCCTTTCTCATGGTGTTTGTCGTAACGTTATCCTTTCTGATATGCTGCCTGCCAATGCACATCATTTCTTTCAACGTCCATTTCTTTATGGCCAAAAGCCAGAGTTTCATCCATATGGGATCCCTCATGTTGCCCCTGAATGCGGTGGGAAACCCGTTTCTCTACGCTCTCCTTGGAAAAAACTTTCGGCTCCAGATCAAACGGATGTTCTGCTGTTCGTCATGTAAGAAGAATTTTAGGATGAGACGGACTTCGTTTTCTAGTGCGGCGGTCACGGAATCTACTAGCGTACCCAACGTGCAGGTGTTACGGATCGTGCAAGTCTCACGAGATGTCTTGGAGGATGTGGAGACGGCGGCCGAGATTGAGCAGCAAATGAGAGAGGTGGAAGACATAGGCGACACCTGGATGGACACAGATGTTGAACAGGAAATAAGGAAGATAGAAGATATGGGAGAAGACGCCGGCATCGCTGAAGACGTCCAAAAGGAAATGAGGCAGCAGGAGGAAACGCGAGAAGACGCCAGCACGACTGAAGACGTCGAAAGAGAAATGAGGAAGATGGAAGACATGGGACAAGACACCGGGATGACTGAAGACGTAGAAAAGGAAATGAGGGAGCCTGAAGACATAGAAGAAGACACCGGCATGGCTGAAGGCGTCGAAAGGGAAACGGGGGAGCTGGAAGACATAGACGAAGACACCGGCATCGCTGAAGACGTCCAAAAGGAAATGAGGCAGCAGGAAGAAACGCGAGAAGACGCCAGCACGACTGAAGACGTCGAAAGAGAAATGAGGAAGATGGAAGACGTGGGAAAAGACACCGGGATGACTGAAGGCGTCGAAAGGGAAACGGGGGAGCTGGAAGACATAGACGAAGACACCGGCAGAGCTAAAGATGTCCTAAAGGAAATGAAATCGATGGAAGAAAGGAAAGAAGACGCCGGCATGGCTGAAGACGTCAAAAATGATGGGAGGGACATTGAAGAAACGGAAGAAGACACCGGCATGGCTTAAGATGTCTGTATAGCCTACATAACAGGCCCCATGGGCTGTGTTTTAATATAGCTGTAAACAATAGTGGGGCACGTCTGCATAGCCTACATAACAGGCCCCATGGGCTGTGTTTTAATACAGCTGTACTGTAAACAATAGTGGGGCACGTCTGTATAACCTACATAACAGGCCCCATGGGCTGTGTGTTAATAATATAGCTGTAAACAATAGTGGGGCATGTCTGTATAGCCTACATAACAGGCTTCATGGGCTGTGTTAATATAGCTGTAAACAATAGTGGGGCACGTCTGTATAGCCTACATAACAGGCTTCATGGGCTGTGTTTTAATATAGCTGTAAACAATAGTGGGGCATGTCTGTATAGACTACATAACAGGCTTCATGGGCTGTGTTTTAATATAGCTGTAAACAATAGTGGGACACGTCTGTATAGCCTACATAACAGGCTTCATGGGCTGTGTTTTAATATAGCTGTAAACAATAGTGGGGCACGTCTGTATAGCCTACATAACAGGCCCCATGGGCTGTGATAATATAGCTGTAAACAATAGTGGGGCATGTCTGTATAGCCTACATAACAGGCTTCATGGGCTGTGTTTTAATATAGCTGTAAACAATAGTGGGGCACGTCTGTATAGCCTACATAACAGGCCCCATGGGCTGTGTGTTAATATAGCTGTAAACAATAGTGGGGCATGTCTGTATAGCCTATATAACAGGCCCCATGGGCTGTGTTTTAATATAGCTGTAAACAATAGTGGGGCACGTCTGTATAGCCTACATAACAGGCCCCATGGGCTGTGTTTTAATATAGCTGTAAACAATAGTGGGGCACGTCTGTATAGCCTACATAACAGGCTTCATGGGCTGTGTTTTAATATAGCTGTAAACAATAGTGGGGCACGTCTGTATAGCCTACATAACAGGCCCCATGGGCTGTGTGTTAATATAGCTGTAAACAATAGTGGGGCACGTCTGTATAGCCTACATAACAGGCCCCATGGGCTGTGTGTTAATATAGCTGTAAACAATAGTGGGGCACGTCTGTATAGCCTACATAACAGGCCCCATGGGCTGTGTGTTAATATAGCTGTAAACAATAGTGGGGCACGTCTGTATAGCCTACATAACAGGCCCCATGGGCTGTGTGTTAATATAGCTGTAAACAATAGTGGGGCATGTCTGTATAGCCTATATAACAGGCCCCATGGGCTGTGTTTTAATATAGCTGTAAACAATAGTGGGGCACGTCTGTATAGCCTACATAACAGGCCCCATGGGCTGTGTTTTAATATAGCTGTAAACAATAGTGGGGCACGTCTGTATAGCCTACATAACAGGCTTCATGGGCTGTGTTTTAATATAGCTGTAAACAATAGTGGGGCACGTCTGTATAGCCTATATAACAGGCCCCATGGGCTGTGATAATATAGCTGTAAACAATAGTGGGGCATGTCTGTATAGCCTACATAACAGGCTTCATGGGCTGTGTTTTAATATAGCTGTAAACAATAGTGGGGCACGTCTGTATAGCCTACATAACAGGCCCCATGGGCTGTGTTTTAATATAGCTGTAAACAATAGTGGGGCACGTCTGTATAGCCTATATAACAGGCCCCATGGGCTGTGTTTTAATATAGCTGTAAACAATAGTGGGGCACGTCTGTATAGCCTACATAACAGGCCCCATGGGCTGTGTGTTAATATAGCTGTAAACAATAGTGGGGCATGTCTGTATAGCCTATATAACAGGCCCCATGGGCTGTGTTTTAATATAGCTGTAAACAATAGTGGGGCACGTCTGTATAGCCTACATAACAGGCCCCATGGGCTGTGTGTTAATATAGCTGTAAACAATAGTGGGGCATGTCTGTATAGCCTACATAACAGGCTTCATGGGCTGTGTGTTAATATAGCTGTAAACAATAGTGGGGCATGTCACCTTTGCTTGCATATTACGTACATTAATTCGCCTTTAAGATCCCATAGGCTATAATATAAAACAGAATTGTCTAAGAAGTTGTAAAATCTGTTTAAATAAAAAAAATTACTGTATGTACAAAAAGGATTATCATATTATTTACAAGTACGTTTTGTTACTTAACAAATTCCTTTCTGAGTAGAAATGAATGTGTCACTTCTTTCTTGTATGGCACAGAAAAGTGACCGTTAATGACATTTTGTTGTGTACTAAACAGCATTGATGCCTGTTCTATCCACAGTCGCTATGTTTGAAAATAGTGACTGTGTTCTCCCTACTATCAGTGACCACCAGCTGTCCCTGTGGTGCCATGGCAACATAACATGGATACTTTATATTTGTAGTGATGTGTTTGATGAATCTGCCTGTCTTGTCAAACATCTCCACACGACAGTTCCAGCTGTCTGCCACGATGATGTTCCCTGCCCTGTCTGTACAGATGCCACGGGGATTCTGCAGCTGACCATCACCACTTCCCTTACCTCCAAACTGGAACAGGAACTGTCCGTCCTCGTTGTACACCGTGGCGGGAATGAACCTTCTCCCGTGGCGAACCTTCTCTCGTGTCTGAAACCTTCTTTGGCCGGCAAAAGAACTTCAAAACGCATTACAAAACAGCCACCCGCTCACGGAGTCTGCACAGGAGGCTAGTTGTACACACAGACACAGTGATTGTCACTGTCTGCCACAAGAATGTTCCCTTCCCCGTCCACAGTGATGTACCGTGTGTACTTCATTCCCTGTTGCTGACCCACAGTTCTCACAAGTGTTCCATCTGGCCTGAACACCAACACTTCACCATGTAGGTTGCCCATGTATCCTGTGGTTTGTGTGATGAGGATGTGGTTCCTCCTGGTGTCCACAGCCACTCCCTTGTTCCACCCTGTCTTCTGTAGGTCAAACGTCCGCAGCACCCTGCCCTGTTTGTTATACTGTACTGCAAAGTCAGCAAAGGCTGTGCTCCCCACCACCCACAGGTTCCCCTCCCCGTCCAGGGCCACATCTGTTGGTTGCATCCCCTGTCCTCCTGACACGACTGTTAGGAAATGGCGGACAAATGTTCCCTGCAGGGTGAAGACTTGGATTCTTAAATATCCACGATCTGCCACGAAGATCTCCCACTCTTCTGACACTGTGACTCCAGAAGGCTCGCTGAACTGACCTGGTTCTGAACCCCATTCACCAAATGTCAACCTGTCTATTGGCGCCACAGTGTGACTTTGGTTACCATGGTGACGACCCATGACCTTCGTGGTAACTTCACTAGATGTTGCAGCCCCTGGGACAGTCACGTCTCCGAGCGTACACACAAGTTCCACGCTTACCTTCGGCTGAAAGACAGCAGGGTGGGATTGTGCTGGACTTGGCACCGTCTTGTCTCTAAACTTCCGTACGACCTGGTCTAACCTGGATTCACGACTGAGAAACTCCCTGTCGTCTCTAGCCATGTCCTGCTCCCCACCATCACAGGCAGAAGACAGTTCAGTTACATCAGTCAACAGGGAGTCTCTTTGTCCCTGTACAGCCCCCTTGTTTTTCCTGTGGTTCGTCTCAACTTCAGACAACAGGCGGTCTTTTTCCTCGGTCAGCTGCTGGTGTATCTGTTCACAGGCTTGTCGGTAGGCTTCCATGATCTTCTCGTCCGTCTGTTGCTTCTGATTGTCTAGGTCCCTGTCCTCGTCTCTCAGACCTCTGAGGAAGCTACAGTAGGTCTCCAAGATGTTCCTCCCCTCAGTGACCAAGGTCTGGACTGTAGATCTCCTCTCTTCCGAGGCTCTCCTAAGTGTCGTGTTAGGATGCCCATCGTGGCCTTCTTCTACACAATCCACACATAAGGGCACCTCGCACTGTTTACAGTAGAGCTTGACTTCCTCAGTGGGGTGGAAACTGCACCTGTTTTCAGACTGGGCTAGCTGCCTTTCTCACACATGTTGGCCACAATACGATTGTCGGGCAAACCTGCGACGCCTTGACTTGGTAGTCTGACTTGTAGCCGACAATTTGGGCAGTAAAATGGCACTCGCCTGCTTGCATGGTCATGTAGACAGTCCTGACAGAAGGTGTGCTGACAGGGCAGCATCTTGGGCCTGGTGAACAGCTCCAGGCAGATGCTGCAGGACAGTTCCTCGCGGATTTGTGTCCCCAAACTAGACGGTGCAGCCGCCATGATTGTTGTTTCCTGCTTATGTGGCAGCCCCGCCCCAAAGCAAAGTCCAAGTGGTGACATGTCTGACCCCTGATTGTGCAATACACCTGCGTGCACGTGGGCCAGACGATGTTACAAAGGTCTTATATTGTGACGGTATGAACGCAAGACCAGAACCAGAAAAATTCAAAACAATCAGGGCTCAAACAATCCGGACCTGATACCCTATAGCTAAGACTGCCACATTAAGAAAGCAGTGTTATCAAGGTCTTCTCAAGAATGTGTTGAACACCTGGATATCTCAAGTGTACAGACGTTGGGGATTACTGGTACTACATTCGTAGAGCTCTTTAGATCCACCGTTAGGCTGGCCGGTGGAATTATAAGATTCCAGAGATCAGAAAATAATACGTAGTCAGTGAGCAAACGGCAAAAATAAGACTTGATCAGTCATTATCATCTAAGGATTGCGCATACAAAGTTCATAGCTACATACCGTATACATGTACATATTCAACTGTTTCATATCTACATATCATAATTTTACATGTATCTGCTTGGCAGTATAACGTTATATTCCATCCCCAAATATGGGACTTTTTGAAGGTGAAAACAATAATGTTATATGGTGTTTCTGTACTTTCAAAGTTTAATATGTAATTTATTTGTCATGATTCAAAATCTGTATTCTGTAAACATTTGAAAACATCTACTGGGAAGAACCCCCCTTATGATAATAGTACGGTCCAACAACATATGGACTGCTGCACAAGACGGGCAATTCCATTCTGTTTACGGGGGTGTTCAGGTGAAGTAGACACTGCTCTGTTGCACTGTGGTGAGGAAGTAGGGTTGGGTGTCTGCTGTAGGGTCAGCTAAGGTCGTGTCTGAAATGTGAAGTTCAAACAAGAGTCAGAGGAAACAAACGCAATTGAAAATGCAGAAAAATTCTCTTCCAATCTTATTTTTATATTATGCCAAATACTTAACATTAGAAGACAAAACATGATTGGGACTCCTTCCCGAGAGCTTGTGGCCACACACCTCTAACTCAAGAGAACCATTCCCATTCCCAGAACTACCAATAGGAGCTCAGGATTCTTTATTACTACGAAAATTAGTCCAATAGGAGCTCAGAATTCTTTGTCACTCTGAAAATCAGTCCAATAGGAGCTCAGGGTTCTTTGTCACTCTGAAAATCAGTTCAATAGGAGCTCAGGATTTTCTGTCACTATGAAAATCTGTCCAATAGGAGCTCAGGATTCTTTATCACTTTGAAAATCAGTCCAACTGGAGCTCAGGATTCTCTGTCACTATAGAAATCAGCATGAAAGTTGTGTGGACCTTCCAGAGCGCACACGGCGTGTTCGTACGGCGGACGAGTGCTGATCTGGCACACCGATGTCACCTGGTCTTCCTTCCCTCCTGATGTCTGCTCCAACCGCCACACCGCAGCCTGGCTTCTACAACAAACAAACAAACAAACAAACAAACAAATAGACAAAGTTAGAAGTGTCCATCCTTTCTTGTATCTGACACCACAGCTTTAGAGTTAAAGAATGAAGAAACAGGAGACCAGGTAGCAGTCACAACCTGGCTTCTACAACAAACAAACAAACAAAGTTAGAAGTGTCTGTCCTTCTTCATATTCACACCAAAATTTCACCAAAACAGAAGTGTCAGAAGACAGATAACATAATCTTGGAAAGAAGGAAGGAAAAAGAGCTAAGATGGAGGAGAGAAGTCGCAGAATGAAGGGAGTGAAAGAAGGTGGTCTGACTGTAGTACTCAGAGGGAAAAGAGAAAAGTAGCCAGATGAGACTTCCACAAACCTTTCGTAGACTTTCTTGATGCAGGCCCCTGCACTGAGGGGCAGCTGGAAGGTGTGGCCGTCGTCATGGCGATGGTTGCCGTAGTGCTGGAGGGCCATCCTGTGTGGGGAACATGGGAAATAGGACACCATATAGTTGACACAGTGTTGTAGATTATACTATAAATGATCATCACAATATGGTCTAAAACTATCATCGTCAACGAATCTATGTCTCGTCATCGTCATCGTGGTTACCCCCCGATAACCCCGCGAGGGGTACAGTTGGGGGGGGGGGGGAGAAGAGGCTCCGGCTAAGGCGGGCAGGCCGCAAGCCCGGCTCGAAACGACTCAACTGTGGGAGTCGTGACCACCGAGCCGGGAAGGGAGTTCCACTGAGGAATAGTGCGCGGAAAAAAGGAAAATCTGTAGGTGTCTGTGCGTGTGTTGATAGGCTGGTATTTAAGTGAGTGGCTCCCCCGGGTGCGCCCCTGGGCGGGCCTTAATATATTGTCTGTTTGAATATTTAACTTGTTATGGACTCGCTCCTCATCCTTTCCGACAGAAGAGGCCACTGTCTCAAAGCAGTTGTATAGCACGATCTTACTTCCAAATCCAGGTTCCATTTCTTCTGCAGCTTATTTTGTTGAGTTTGTGCACTATCGTGAGTCAAAGTCATCGCCTGAATCCTTACCCTCAGTGTACACCGTCTCAAGGTCGCCCCCCCTCCCCCGTGTCCTTACCCTAACAGTGTCCTCAGGTTCTCGTGAGGAAGGTTGAGGAAAGTCTTACAGGCCGCCACCATCTCTAAGATGACGTGCAGCTTGTGCAGTAAGGCAAGGTTGTCCTCCAGACCTGCCTCTGTCTTCAGGTAGGCCGACAGCTGGCTCAAGGTCGTCAGCTCCTCAGCTGGGAAGGTCGTGGACGAGAAAAAATGAAAACCAATAATTTTCAAAACCATTGTCTTGGATATTAAAAATCTTTGTGCCAGTAAATCAAGTCAATTTATGTAAAAATGAATATACATTGTACAAATTATTAGTCGGATTGAAGTGTTCCTTCCAGCTTGGTGTTTTCATCTTATGACCTCTTCCTAATATAAGTTTGCTAAACAAATAAAATTATGTTCTGATTGTGATCAGAACAGGGACGAAGGCGATTCCTGAGGCTACTCCTAATCCAGCGATGACCTAGGTACATTATTGTAAGTTGGGGTAGGAAGGTCCCAAGAGCAAAGTGGTAGGAAGGTCCCAAATGTGACAGACACAATTTCTGTTATAGCACCTATTTTCATGTTTCTTTATCTATTTTTTCCCTTTCCCAAATGTACCGACGAAGAAGTGCGTGTAGTCTCTTTTCATCTTCTCCATCCCGATCTCGGCCAGCAGTCGCACCGGCAGCGACCCGTCCAGGTCCAGCGGGCGCATCGTGCCCTGGAACGACTCACGCACCAGGCAAGCCAGCTGGCTCTGGTTGCTACGGTGAACCTGGTAAACACAAACAAACACATCAACAAGGCTTGGTGCACCCTAGAGACTTACACACAAGCTGTTTACAATTCTTCCTTCCTAGTGTGCCTGACAGGCTGACACCAAGAAGGTACATGTACTATACGCCAAAAAGCAGTTACTCAAGCAACTGGATATGATTTTGGTGTGAGTCACTGACGAAAGGTAGTGGATGCTACCTGAAACGTCTGACCGTTTCCAAAATCATATCCAGTTGATTGAGTAACTGTTTTTTTGGTGTATCTTATAACCTGGATGTCTAACCTTCACCGACGTACATGTACTATATACACGTATTAGGAAAGAAATTGCACCCAAACCTCTACATGCCCCCCATTGAGAAAAGTCCTATGTACCATGCCTACGTTCTGACACCCCTACTAGAGCACGTCGGCAGAACGTACTGCACCTGCGCGAAACCCGTAATGTATTGTGCATAGCACTTTGGCAGAACGTCTCATATAAGGTTGTATTAGAGCATATAAGGTTGACAGCCTGTCTGCAGTTTTCAGATGTTGTATAGGAAAAGATGCAACAGGCAAAATTTTGATGCAACGCTGACCAAACATCTAACGAAAAACGTGAAAAATCAGGGTTTTGCGCAGGCGCAGTGCGTTCTGCCGACGTGCTGGCTACTGGTATGTTCTGACATTTGGCTAGGAACATGAGGGCGTCTGAACGTAGGGGTATCAGAACATAGGTGTGTAACCATGTAACCCTCCCATACCATGGGTTGAATCTTTCCCTGCTGCAGAGCTGCCAACACCAGCTGCAGACATTCCACCAGCTCCTGGTAACCACTGCAGCCTGTAGGTACAGATAATACATGGGATGGTCAACATTCAAATAGCAGAACTACATATAGATAAAGGTTCACAAGGTCTATATTTAAAGATTGAAAAATTAAAACCTTGATAGAAAGTAAAGTCTGTATCTGTATCTGTATAGCCGGTATAACCGCCCTTTGGCGTAACACACCAGCTTCGCAGTGATAGGTTTTGATCAATGCACACCTAAGATCTACACTACTTTTTTGTAGAACACCATTTTCACAATTTTGTGCTTTTCAAATGGCATGACTTAATAAAGGCCCTTATGTTATAATGCACAAAATATATCAACTCTCAGAGAGTGTTAGTCCAACTTTGGTACATTGGGAAGTAATTGTATACTTTGGCCTTCTCACGCCAGGCCATACAACGTACATCTCACTATTTCCTTGAAATGTAATTTCTGACTAAGATAGAAGTATTGCCTACCCAAGAGTTTCTCCCAGAGTGCTTCGGTGAAGTCCAGGTCCTTTCTGGGAGGGAGCAGCATAGAGTGCATGGGGGAGTTGATGTCCGACTCATTCTGTACTTTCTGTACAAACATACGCATGGAAACAATAATTAGGCTCCGCATACATGTACTTTATTTCACTTCTTATTTCTGCAATTCAATTCACAATACCAAGTGCCGGCATTCTAAACCATCTGTAGTTTTTTTTCTGCAATCTTCAAAATACTTATGATGGTTAATTCAAGCATTGTTAAAGATCATCTTTGTAAAATCTTTTGTTGAAAAATTGAATACCCTGTATTTGTTACTTACTTGCACATAAAGGTGAGGAATACTCCTGTGATATCTATATTTCTATTTTAAAACTAAAAATAACCCACAGTTAGTCTCACCTGTAGGGCTGGTTTCTTTACATGCAGATCTGTGAATTCTGGAATAATGAAAATATGAAAAAAAAGTCAACCACCCTAACCACAAGACCACCTGGCCTCCATGATATGTACCAGGTTTTATACCACTATAGATAAAGACTGTACAAAAACAAGAAAGTAGACAAATATATGTGATTTGAAAGTACCTGTTTATTGCTTTATCAAAAATTACATCTGTGTACTACTAGGCTTTATCATTCAGAATGTACTATTGTACCATTTCCAGTGTATACGGGTAAATATGATATCACACTGATATCATTATTTCTGCCAACTGTAAAGGCAACATGCCGCTGAATCTCTCAATATGAGGGCAGTTCTTCTTTTGGAGAACAAAGAATTCCACAATGCACTTTAAAACAATTTTACAATGATACATTGTAGTACAACATGAAATCAAACATCAAAGAAGTATTTACATTATACATGCAGAATTTTTGTTAAAGAGATGGTCTGACATACTTTCAACAGACCTAGAACAGAAACCTTGCAGGCTGAGAGCTTGTTGTGACAAGCCCAAAGTGGGTATACCCCCAGTAACTGTGTGGGTGGACTCACTTCCTCCCAGCCTGCCAACTTCAACTTGTAGGTCACCTGGTGGTTAAATCAAACCTTCCTGCCTGTCTAACCTACAGCAGGTCCAACACCAAAAACACACAAGCACATACACCCACCATTGCAGAAAACCGGCTTTCCCTTGCATTATGCACATGAAAATAATTGATACAACTAAAAAGAAAAGGCAAGCCTTCACTGCTTTCCAACTTGTTAAGTTTCCAACCTTGGGATATGTAATATTGGGAACAAAAACTGTGTCCTGAATTTGTATGGGATTTGGTACGCTTTTCCCAGTGTGTTTTCTGATCATCTGCTTCAGGCTGGTCTCGCGGACAAGACATTTGCTGTTTCTACTGCCGATGGCTTTTTCAGCGCTTTCACAAGCAGCCGACAGCTCAGCTACATCCTCAAGAACTTCGTCCCTCCTTTTTTGAATCCTCTCCAAGACTTCGCCGTGTTCTTCTTCAACCTCGTTCAGTAGCATCTCCTTATTTCTTGTGAGCTCTTGCACCCTTGCGTCAAATTGTTGAGCAATATTGTTGGCCGTCTCCTCTTTTTTCTCAGTGGCTTCTTTCTCCTTATCTCTGAGATCTCTCAGGACAAGAAGATCGTACTCAAGCACAATCTTGACCTTATCTATTGATGCCTTAATTGTTGCACTTCTTTCTTTCATGGCCTTCTTGAGGGATATGGTGGTATGACCTGCATGATCCTGATCCAGGCATTGGTCACAAACTGGAACCAGGCATCGTTTACAGTACACTTTGAGTTCCTCAGAGGCATGTTTGTCACATTTGTTTCCAGTCTGTTGCTCCTTGACTTGAGAAACTTTCACTTCACTGTTACTCCATTCTTCTGTTGAACCTGCTAGCTGATTGGAGATTCTGTCACACAGACTCTTCACCAAATGGTTGTCTTGCAAACCTGCGACCCCCTGAGCTGGCATTTTCACCCTTCGACGGCAGTTTGGGCACTGGAAGGTCCCTTCCCTCCCTGCATGGTCCCGTAGACAGTCCTGACAGAAGGTGTGCTGACAGGGCAGCACCTTGGGCCTGGTGAACAGCTCCAGGCAGATGCTGCAGGACAGTTCTTCGCGGATTTGTGTCCCCAAACTAGACGGTGCAGCCGCCATGATTGTTGTTTCCTGCTTATGTGGCAGCCTCGCCCCAAGGCAAAGTCCAAGTGGCGACATGTTTGACCCCTGACTTTGATTGACTTTGCAGCCGCCATTTTGTTGTCCTTTCCAAGCGGCCCACTAAAGTTACAGTTCCACCTGACTGCCTGTGAATGTTATTGTTTGGCACACACAGATCAGGTTTCACACACAACACCTTAGGCCTGGTGAACAGCTCCAAGCAGATACTACAGGACTGAGCACTTGTCTACAAACTTATAACTGTGCAGCTACCATGACTGTTATAACTAACTGATAACGTGACAGGACTAAATCAAAATCCAGGATACAACATGTTTATTCACTGCATGTTTAATACACAGGTGTTTTAAAGGTCTTATTTAATGGTGGTATGACAATAAGAGCTTCATGAATAATCTATACACAATACCGGTAGCCAGTCAGTAGATGTCTATTAGATGCTTTTTACCATCGCCAAGAAGGTTATGTTTTCGTGGCCGTGTGTCTGTGACTCTGTGTGTGTGTGTTAACAGCATAACTTGAGAAGGCTTAGATGGATTATCTTGATATTTGGTAGGTGGGTAGGTCTTCATGAGACCTTAAAATGATTAGATTTTGGGCCCCCTGGCGGCTTGTTGTATACATGTATGTGTCGGTTTGTAAAGTGTAGCAAAAATGTACAATAAAGGTCAAAACATCAAAGGTCATCTTCAAATGACCCGGTGGGCCTGCTTGCTGTAAGATCACATCTTAAGGCATGTCCAATCTTTCACATGTACTACGTAGTGTCTGTCCACAAGTCACTGTCCTCAATCTGATAACTGTGGATTTTCCGCAAACCGGCAGATGCTACAGGACAGTTCTTCCTTGAATTAGGTAGCGGCCATGATTTTGTTTCCTGCTGATGTGGTAGCCTTGCCCCAAGTCAAAGTCCAGGTTACGTACTTTTTTGTTCAGTACATCTTCTAACATGAGTGACAAGGTATTTCAAAATAGCCCACACCAACTCAATTTCTCAGAACGGTTGGTTCATGGATGTTTCAAGAATTAATTAAGGGTGACTGCAGGTGAACTCAGAAGTAAAAAATGGAAAAAAGGAAGAAACAGTCATCCTGTGGGAAAAATCCACAGGAGCCACTACAAGCACGTCGGCAGAACGTACTGCACCTGCGCCAAACACGTTATGTGTTGTGCATAGCACTTTGGCAGAATGTCTCATATAAGGTTGTGTTAGAGCATATAAGGTTGAAAGCCTGTCTGTAGTTTTCAGATGTTGTATAGGAAAAGATATCGTCTGCAAAAGGCAAAATTCTGATGCAACGTTGACCAAACATCCAACGAAAAACGTGAAAAATCAGGGTTGTGTGCAGGCGCAGTACGTTCTGCCGACGTGCTGCCACAACATTGTAAGTAAACATACTTGTCTCAGTGGTGCAGGTAAAATTTGTCTGGTGCAGGTAATTTTAGTGCAGGTATGCAGAATAGAAGTATTTGTAGCCCTGCACGTACCTTCTATGAAGTTCCTGACAGTAGTAGTGAGGGGAACAGCATTTTCCTCCTGACACCATAGAACCTCTCCAGTCTGCAGCCCTTCCACAAAACCCTGCAGAAGTTTATGGCAAAAATACTTCAGGAAAACAGTTACTCAAGCAATAGGATAGACTTTGAAAACTGTCAGACGTTTCAAGTAGCATCCACTATATACAGATTCCATTAGTCACTGACGAAAAGTTCCTAAGTGGATGCTACATGTTCTTGAAACGTCTGACAGTTTACAAAATCTATCCAGTTGCTTAAGTAACTGTTTAACTTTTCCTGTGTATCTCACTACCTGGATGTCTATACCTTCATTGACACTGTCAATGAAGGTTACTTCAGGAAAAAGCTAGACACTGCAAATTTCACAGTAGATAATAAATTCTAGCACAAATAGGAAGATTAAGACCACAACAAGCGATTTAAAAAAATTCTACTTGCTTTTATTGTTGGACTTTTAGTGGATTGAAAAAAATAAGACATAACCTTTACGTCAATATGAATACAAAATGGACTTACAGCCAAGGTCTGCAGTTCCCGGTAGATACTGTAGGCGGCGCTCTTCATGTCCCCTGGAACTGCCCGGATGTGCTAAGGGAAGAGAGCTTTAATGACAATGATTTTTGCGCTGCATGAAGAAAAATTCATTTCTAAAACTCTTTTGAGAAAGGTGGTAGCTAGTAGGCATCCTTCCATCTCAAGAGATCTCAAGGAATTGAGAAAGGTACAGACAGGAATAAGTATAGTGAAATACACTTTTATTGTCAGTCAATACATTGCATAGAATTTTGTGAATCAGGCAGCAGAATTTCAGTATGATACTGACAAGGAACTGCAGTGTGATACCCACCATGAACTATGGTGTGATACCAACCACAAGCAGCATTGTGACATGCTGTGAACTGCAGTGTGATACCAATGAAGAATTGGAGTGTGATACTGACCATACCGGTAAACTTCAGTGTAATACCAAGAACTGCGATGTGATACCCGCCTGTGACCATGAACTACAATGTAATACCAATCATAAACTTCAGTGTGATACCCACCATGACAGTGTCCGAGTTGTAGGGAGGCTGCTGGAGGACAGAGGTCACGTCCTTCCAACAACATTCAATCAGAACGCTCGTCTGGCGCTCTCCCGCGGAATCATGGGAACCCGTGCCGAAGACGTCGTACTGCACGTAGCCTCGGTTATGGACCTGTCAATCACATTTAGTGTAATCACTAACAAGTAACCCAACACCAGGGATCCATGTTAGGGCATAGTCAAGTGACAATAATGACTTTTTTTTCTTCCAACATGTTAGTTACATATAGCTTAAACTTTTTAAGTTCTTCTGGATTGGCTCTTAGTTCACACCACGTGATATTGAGCAAAGATTAGTCAAATGAACATGCTTTGCAAAGCTGACAGACTTGCGTGTTGCTAGGAGCAAAGATCCTGCCTCATAATCAAGATCAAGCTTTTGAATTCAAGTTGGAATACCTTTTTGTACTGTAAAAAAGACTTACATAATTAGGAGGAAAGACCCTGATACTATTGTGATAGAGACAGTAATTAGTGACTTACATTGTTGTTGGGAGGAAAGACCCTTGCCCGGTGTTTCTTCTGTAGTGTATCCAGTGTGGGGAGGTTGGCTGGAGTGGGGAAGGGCCCTGTGGTAGAAGGAATATGTGTTATTGTTGTTTATCATTCTTAGATAACAAATTACATTAGAATAGTAGCCAAACAGGGCTCAAAATACCTATGAACAACATGTAATTTTGGAGAATTTTTTTCGACATTGCACTTGCAGACATGCAACTTTGCAGCCAAACATTTAATACTTTCAGAAAAGAGGAGAAAACTTGTACAAAAGTACATTGTAGTTGAGGCCTGACTGGGTAAGCTACACTTTTAGCGCTTCTACCAGGAAATGTTGTTCACCTTTTGCAGTGACGGTGAACGTGGACATGCCGCTCACTTGTCCCTTTTTATTAGTGTGCAGTTCACTGCCCATGTAGCAGACCCTCTCCCTGCTGGACTGCACTTCCACCTTCACCCACAGTGGGAAAACTGCAGGCTGGGCATCTGCAACTGCTGGGTGGTGGGCCGTGGCGTACAGGGATAGGAAGTACCTGTAATATGGAGAGATGGTTGTTTCATATCGATGAAGTATCAAAATCGGTGGCAAAAACAGGTTTCAAACCACTGAATGCTTGAAAAGGAAACTCGGCTTGAAATACTACAATACCAATCTGCTGTTTACAATTTTCAGAAAATTTGCAGTCAAAAATGCTTGCACAGGCTCGAGAAGATTCAGGTTTAGTGATATATCATATATATATATATATTGGTATAGTGCATATCAAAAGAAATAAAAAAATGCATTTTAAGTCAATTTTACCACTTCACAAACAATGTAACAAACCTGAAGCTTCAGAGGACAACTGCTTTACTTTAGTTACTTAAACAAAGAAAAAAATATGTCGGTGAAGGTAAGACATCCAGGTAATACCGGTAAGATACGCCAAAAAACAGTTACTCAAGCAACTGGATATGATTTTGGAAACGGTCAGACGTTTCAGGTAGCATCCACTACCTTTCATCAGTCACTACGTTTCCAAAATCATATCCAATTGCTTGAGTAACTGTTTTTTTGGTGAAACAAAAAATATCCCCAAAGCAGAACGTGGTGTGACTTTACCTGGCATCTTTGATGGAGACAGGATGAAGTTCTGCCACCATCCGTGGTGCTTCCTCCAGGCTGTCTTCCCTCGTGCTGTCTTCCCCTTCATCAGTCTCTCCCCTCCCAGCCAGACTGTTCGCATCCATCACTCCATCCAGGCTCTCACTAGTCAGTTGTTCTAACGGAACCTGGAGAAATATTGTGATTCATAGGGCTGTGTACCGGTACTGTACTGCAAAAAATGATTAGGTACAGGTCCAAAATGCCCAATCACTAAGTACAGGTACTGTTCCTATGTAAATTATATGTTTATTTGTGACCTACAATACGTACATAGCTAATCCCCCATGGGTCCCAGAGACAGGGCAGTGTGTTTGTGATACAGACTGGCAGTGTTAACTACCCTGAAAGATCTGTTGTGTACAAGTTGTTGCATTAGTTACGCTCCCTCTACTGTTCATTTGTTTATCATTTGTTTCTATATTACTTGTTATGCAATTCAGACTCCAGCACATCAAAACCAATCCTTAAAAACTGACAGTTCACACACCTGCAGTTCTTTCTGCAGCAGATAGATGGAGCCCTTCTCTGCCTTTCGATCCATCAGGCTGCAGAGAGGATGCTGGGATTGATCCAGCAGCTGGATCCGAAACTCCTCATTGAAAGGTTCTGAGTCACCATTTTTACCACATTTCAACCTGAAGAGTGTGAAAAGCAAAATTTTAGATATCGTACTACACCTTTCGCTTGAATGCTGTCACAAACCAAGGAGCTTTCAATAGACAAAGCTGACAAATTATGTTATCACATACAACACATATAGTACTGGTACTTGCCAGTGTTCGAAATACTTTTTTGAACCAGGTAGCACAGTGTGCACCTTTGAGTTCAGCGGTACATATTTTCAGGTTGCGTGGTGCGCTACCTGAGTCAGGGAGCAACTAGCGCACACAAAAATGAGGTTGCAATTGCTAGTGTGCTAGTGGGTATTTCGAACACTGCTTGCTTAGTTGCTAAGATAGATATGTAGATACTAGATACATAGATAGATTCGTAGATAGACACAGATACTGATATTACATATATGGATTAGCACTTGAAACCTCACTGTTACTACTTTTAATTTAGTTTTACAGATTGATATGGGTAAAAATTACTAAAATGTGTTGCACAATAATTGTACAAAGTACAACGTATCCATTGAAATTAATCCTGATATAGAAGATGATAGACTTGTTTATAGAATTAAACTTAGTTACGCATATGAAACATTTGGGACATACAGATATCTAGATAGACATGCATATCTGGGGAGGGGGGCGGTATATCGAAAACCCCGACCATAAATTTTTTGTCGTAGTTCACTTGAAGAAGTTACCCACGTACCTTTGCAGTAAGGTCTCCAGGTCATACTTGTCCATTTCTACCTGGTTTTCTTCTTCCACCTCAATCCAGACAGCAGCGGGCATGACGGCAGCTCGCTTTTTTAGGGTTCGAACGTCCAACAAACTTCCGGAATTTCGGACGACGTTTTGAACTTACCGCGCCATTTTATAATCCGGAACAAACCATTACAGAAGAGGGGAGTGGTATTATTATCTAACGAAAAAATGTCAGTCTTATGCATTTATCCGTACTGACAACTTGAAATTACATGTAAATTTTATCAGTTGTATATGTTGTATATTTCAAAATGTTTGTATGTATGAAATTTGTTTGTAAAATTAAAAAATAAAAATTGGCTAGGAAATCAACCTATTTTGCGTGGTTTCGCCCAATGGTCAGTATTTTAAGATAAAAACACCGCCGTTTTAGCTTTTGCGCTTGCTTTACAGAGAATATTGACATAATTTTTCTTACAGTTGGTAAAATATGAGGAAAAGCGTACATTTGGTTGTCTTATTGGGTAAAACTTTGAAGAGTTTTAGCCCGTGGAAGGAAAGTAAGGAAACCCCTCCACTATTGGGCCTTGTCACTATTCTTTTATGTCTCTCCGCTCTTAAAAATAGTTCGTCCGGGACTTTTAAAGAAAGCATTTTAAAATATATATGGATACAATCAAACAAAAACATAATCGTAGCATGTATACATACACGTAATGTTAAAATATTACTTTTATGTGTATTATTTAATACAGACACTTTTGAATCATTCCGCGAAAGTGAAGAGTCCTAACCCTTGACCTCCCTCTTCCTTTTTCTCGTGTGGCGGCCATTGCTGCACTTTCTAGGAACGTGGCCGTCGAAGAATTGGTCAAAATGGTAGGCAATCCCTCAAATGAAACCACATTTTAGCGCACTCTTTAGAAATTTAAGACTGTTAGGCTATTGTATGTGAGATGATCGTTGTTGTCAACCAAATTAGAAAGCGAAAATTGAGGTATAAACTTGCCAATCTATGGGCGCCGCCATTTTGAACATGCCTGCAAAAGTTCTGATTCTGATGTCTTACGAAATATTGTATTTTTTAGCAAAAATGCCCATGTGTCACGGATCCCACCTTGCCTTAGCTAGAATATCCTTTAAAATAGAATATAGAATATAGCTTTTACCTAAAATGTTTCAACTTACAGAGGAAGATTGTACTGTAATAAAATATCAGAATTCCTACTAAAATTATCATCCAACACTTTTCATAATTATTATTATTATCAGAAATTGAAAAGACATAGATCACTTCAATCCATGGCCCAACTTTAAGCCTTTTTACTTAGTTTGCCTTGATCTTTATTGTACAACTAGCAGACTACATAGTCTGGATTTTGTTGGAATTTACAAATCTACAAACTAACATAATTTCAACATCACACTTTTACTTATAGCGTTGATTTAATTTGAAAATCCTTGTTTCTCCAGTCTTACCCGTGTGCGCGCCCGTTGATCACGGTGCACAATGAGAAGGGCGAGTCCACGTCCGTTACCGTGACGATGCCCGCAGTGATGAAGGCTCCGATCCGGCCTGACATCGTCCAGTCGGTCCACGCCAACGTTCGCAAGAACAGCAGGCAGCCCTACTGCGTCAGCAAACTCGCAGGTCGGTCAAGTTTTGTAACGACTTAATTTTTCTGCCTTCTTAAGATTGCTGTCTTCCTTGGTAGCTTCAGCAAACTTGCAGGTCGGGATATATATTTTTTACTTTATTCAACCTCTAGAAAACACGATAACGGGCAGATATAGATGTTAAGATGCCAAAAATGTGCAATTCAGCCTCTCTGCAGGAGAACAGCGGAAGAAACTGCCATGTCTTTTAGTGTAAAATGAACGAAGTCAATAAACACAAAATATGTATATGGAAAACTAGATAACAGTTCGGTCTTAAGAAACAAAGTTAAAACCTCTGTTGATGTAAGGAAGAAGAAGACTACAGGTGCTAGAGTGTGAAGAGAAGTAAACATGATGAGTACGCTTTGGTCCGTGTTTCTGATACACATGACGATAAACAGCGTTCACTGATGACCACATGTATGTGTACGTTTATTCTGAATAGGACTGTGTACCTTATACCTGTACCTGTAAAATTATTTAGGTACAGGTGACATCTGGTGTACCTGTACTAAATAAAACTTTAGTGGACACCATTTTTTTTTACACTAGTAGAAAGATAGGTGAATTGCATCTCAAAGATTACAGTTTGACAACTTAAAATGTCTGGGCCTGTACCTAAAGTTTGTTATGTAAAAAGCTCTAGTTTTGGCGATATGTTGAACAATGTAGAAGGAATTAGGAAAAAAAGCATTGTCTTACTATGTACAGAGTGTGTTTGCATGAAGTACTGAAACTGATATTGAAATGGTTTCTTTTCTATCCTTTTTTTTACCCCAGGTCACCAGACGAGTGCTGAGTCCTGGGGAACAGGTCGCGCCGTGGCCCGTATCCCCCGTGTTCGCGGTGGCGGAACCCACCGTTCCGGCCAGGGTGCGTTCGGGAACATGTGTCGCGGCGGGCGCATGTTCGCTCCCACCAAGACGTGGCGCCGCTGGCACCGCCGGGTGAACATCAACCAGCGTCGGTACGCGATCTGCTGCGCACTGTCGGCTTCCGCTCTCCCAGCACTTGTCATGGCAAAGGGTACATACTGGTGTTTCTTTTTCAGTTACTTTGTGGCTTGTTGCCCAGTTTGCCACTAGGTACGGGACGATTTAAGTCTAAGTAGGTGTGGACTGAATTTGTTAGAATACTCCCCACACTTACTGAAAAGAGTACATGTCCATTATGGTGTGCATGGTGCAAAACCTTACAGTCTAATTCACACACATGGGCCATTTACTGTGTACTGAAAGGCTGCTGTTACAGACCCTTGCAATTTAGTCCCTCCAATTGTAAGCTTCTCTCAAGAAGACAGTAGTAGTTGGAAAAGGAAGAACATTAAGTAAAAAGTACAATAGAAAGCTCGGGAAGTTTTTATGATAAGGAAGACAGAATTTGGCTTGCTTGTAATTCTTAATACCACACCGGAAATCTTCCATTCTGAATGTAAAATGTCAGTTTCCTATGTCTAGAAAAACTACTCTGCAAATCATAGATGGATATTTCAAGCCCTTGTTGAGAAAGTACTTAGGAATGAAGAATTGATCCTTTTAATGTTATCTGTCCAGGGCACCGTATTGAGGAGATTCCTGAGGTGCCGCTAGTTGTCGGAGACAAGGTGCAGGAGATGAAGAAGACCAAGGAAGCCGTCCAGCTTCTCCGCAAACTCAAGGTCTGGAACGACATTCAGAAGGTGAGGAAGAAAACAATAAAATCTAGAAATTAAGAGGGAAAGTCCACAAGTTGAACTTCTTGTATTTACGTTGATAAAGATAAGACATCCAGGTAATGAGATACACAAGAAAACATTTCCTCAAGCAACTGGATAGAGTTTGAAAACTGTCAGACGTTTCAAGTAGCATCCACTGCTTTTCGTCAGTGACTAAAAAACTCTTGGGTTCTAACATATATGGTGGATATGATGAGTACGCTATGGTCCGTGTTTCTGACTTCCGTGACTTTATAAAGCGTAGACTGATCCACGAGAAAAAAAAAGAATGCTTAAGAGTCTTAGGTGATTATTTTAACCTTCTCCCTGCTGCCTAATCCTATAACAAGACAAATTTGTTGCAACCTGCTGAAGCACCAGTTGACCCGGAGAAGTGGCCCCAGACACGAGAACATTCTGGCGGCTAGGAACTGCATGAACTGTACCAAGTACTAGTAAATGGACTGATAGATACTAGGTTGATATATTCTAATCTATGCTGATTTTAGATTGTAATTTTTATGTACTTATACTGTTTAGGACTAAATGTATGTTCAGTTTGTGTGTATATAATTTGTCTTGTGTGTGGGCCACAACACCAGCCCCCACTGCCTGTGGCCCACGAGTATTGTATTGTTTGCAATTCCAATAAATGAAATGAAATCAAATCAAATGTTAGATGAGTGTTAAGCATGTTCTTTGTTTATTTTGTTTCCAGGTTTATAACAGCAAGCGTATCCGCGCAGGCAAGGGAAAAATGAGGAATCGTCGGTTTGTGAAAAAGCGGGGTCCCTGCATTATATACGACAAGGACAACGGCATTGTGAGGGCCTTCAGGAACATACCAGGTGAGATACATAGATGAGACTCATTCAGTGATCTACTTGGAAATGTTTAAGAAGGATAAGACACATAACCAGGAAATTTAAGAAGGGTGAAAAACAATTTATATTCACAATCGTTCAACATTTCTTAAAGAAAGTTCAGGAAGAAGACGAGCTGAAATCAGAAGGCTGGGAGGAAAACTTGAATTTGAAAATGCTCACAGTATAGTTTTAGATGAGCTTTTCAAGTCTAGGTTGATAAGATTGAAACTCTTAGCTGTCCAATATAAGTTAACTGTGTATGACAAGAAAATTGTAAAGTTTTCTAAAAGTTATCACCTACAGAGGTAGACATTTGTTCTTGAAAGGTTTTTCGTGGCTGATACATCTAGAAGCTTCTATGTCTTTTTGTTGGAATTTTGACTCTGTGTTGAGGGTCGTAATGATTTCCCTCAATGTACAGTATTTACAGGCATCTTTGTAATTTTGGACATTCACAAAGAAATAAACGCCATTGTCTGTTCCCAGGTATCACACTGCTGCCCGTGGACAAGTTGAACCTGCTGAAGATCGCGCCTGGTGGTCACCTGGGTCGTTTCCTCATCTGGACGGAGAGCGCCATCCAGAAACTGGACGCCCTGTACGGAACCTGGAGAAAACCTTCCACACTCAAGAAGGACTTCAAGTGAGTCATGGAGACTTCAAGATTTATTGTAGAACACGCCAAGTTGTTTCTTGAGTCCTCTGACAGTTTCAAAGTAAAATGTGGAAGATACCAAGATTTATTTTAGGTCACACTAATTTATTTCCTTGGTTCTCTGACAATTTCAATGTCATATTTTAGTCAGGAGACATCACAAAGGCAAAAGGCTGAGAGCTGGGAAAACTTGAACCAGACTTTCTTCTCTGACTCAGTTTTTGTGTTATTTTTCACTATTTCTGAAATAGCAGAACCAAGAAATGATATTTGCCTGGCCTTACAGAGTCTCCAGAATTGCAAGTTAGTTCTATGTAACACATGTAGCGATGTAACAAATGTAGCGATATAAGTTTGCTACTTGTGACAGACTGGGGATGATGATACAAACTTGTCGTCTACAGAGCCTGACTCCTGATGGTAAACAAATATCTGAATCCAGTCCTAACTTCTCTTCTCAACTGGTTCAAGACCTTGCTCATGTTCTTAAGATGACTGTGCACGTTGTGACATGACTTTAAGACGTTGTATGTTGTTGTCTCCTCAGCCTGCCGATGCCTAAGATGCTGAACACCGACTTGATGCGTCTACTGAAGAGCGAGGAGATCCAGCGGGCTATCAGGGCTCCGAAGTAAGTCATTCCTTCCCTCCATCCTTTATCAATCCCTCCCTACCTCCATCCTTCATCCTTGACCGTTGGAAAGTAAGTCCTTCCCTCCCTCCACCCTTAAAATTTGACTGCTAGAAAGTACATCATACCCAACTCTTGTGTCTCATTATTTTTTGTCTTCATAGTCCATTGTTTCCTCATTTTGTATGTATGTTATGTTTTCCTTTTTGTAGAATGCATTCTGAAAACCTAGGTTTTATTTTACTGATGATTTACTGAGCTGGGAAAGGTGTTTCACCTGTTCTCCCTCCCCTTCCACATACCAGGTGGAAAATTTTAATAAATAAATAATAAAGAAACAATTTTCTGTCGTCAGGCGTGACCACAAGGTCCGTGCGGTTCAGAAGAAGAACCCCCTGCGTAACCTGCGTGCCATGCTGAAGCTCAACCCGTACGCCAAGACCATGAAGCGACAGGCGCTCCTCACCGAGGAGAAACGTCGGGCCGCCAAGGAGGAACTTCTGAACAAGAAACGCGGCGTAAGTTTGGGATGGATCGTTGTGTAGTATAAGTGGTGATAGTGCATTCCTGTTGAGTGCTAGGAGCTGGTGTTTAGTATACGTAGTTAAAGGAAATGTGAGGTTTGAAGTCGGGCTGCCAAGGAGGAACTTCTGAACAAGAAACGCGGCGTAAGTTTGGCATCGATCGATGTGTGGTATAAGTGGTTATAGTGCATGCCAGTTATGTGCTTGGAGCTTGTGTTAATTGTATGTAGTTAAAGAAAATGTGAGGTTTGACGTCGGGCAGCCAAGGATGAACTTTTGAAGAAGAAATGCGGCGTAAGTTTGGAATTAATTTATGTCTTCTGTTTGGTGTAAGTGTGATCTCCAAACAGATGTGTGGATCCGGCTCATTCACAATGTTTTACACCTGTTTTCCACAACTCAAAAACATTGTTTTGTTTTCCAGATTGTCACGGAGAAGCCTGCAGCCAAGGCTAAGGGTAAGGCCAAGGGCAAAGCTGCAGGGAAGCCTGCGGCCAAGGGCAAGGGCAAGAAGTAGGAGCTCCACCTTGCAGCTCAGCACTGAAGTGCATCCAAGAGGACAGTTGTCTGAATAGGACACGATGTCATCTTCAAAATAAATCTCAAAAATATACCTATGAACTCTACCTGTCTTTGTGATTCCTTGTGTTTTCCACTTTTAGAATGTTGAAATAAGGGGGACGAGGGTCAGAAAAGAATGAAACTGTGAAGACAAAGTCTGATATAAGCATAAAAGGTGAAATGGGGAGAAGGGGAGCAACATATAATGATAGCTTGGTAGATATTGAAATGTACAACATCTTACAACTTATCCTACTTACATGTAGATAAGCTGGATTTTTCTCTCTTGCAAACAAGCTGCTACACTATTACATCTGCACAAGGTTGATAAACTTGTGCAAAATCACGCTTACACAGGTCATACTGCTACTAAACTACCCCAACAACAAATTAGTGGTTAAAAGGGTGATCTGATTTCGGTAACCAATCAATGTAGCTATTGAGGGCTGATGGCAGCCTACAGGGGTGCCTCTGTGATGTAGATTGTGTTTTAAACCATATGTAATAAATGTGTTTGCTATTTGTGCCATCAGCTAACATTCAAGTTTTCTATTTAGATTAAAACATATGTACAAAGGTCAATAGGTACCAGTAAACATGCCAAGCATGGATCTATCAGTCCAAGATTTCAGGGACCTGGCCAGTGGAAGGGCTGCTAGACGCATAATGTAGCTATGGTGTTGGTTATCAACTGCTCTCGTTATTCAATTCTATTGATCGCTAGTTGGTCTGAAAATGGTGACATTGCCGTAATTACCTATGATCACCAAATCCCAGTAAAGTTTTGACATTTATGGGGGTTTATAAAGTTCCCTTTCCTCTTTTTAAGAATATTGTGGCTCAATATTGTCCTTTTTCTCCAAGGCAAGTGCTCAACTTGATACGGTTCGTTTTGTCGGCTGAATGTAAATAATACTGAAGCTATTATCGCAAGCTAGCAAATATATATAGCGTACTTCTGCACCCTATGCCTGTCCCGTTCAACAGTGAACGGCAATGATATATGGCGTCCCACGGAGAACAACGTCAACTTTAGGAAACAAAGGCCAAATTGCTGACTAAAAGATCCTCCACAGCATCTGGAAGGAGCTATTTACCAGGCTAGGGGTTGTGTCCTGTTGTGTCGAAGTCGGAACCCGATCTGTGTAACCATGAAGCCAACACAAACACCTGCCTTTCATGGGCGGGAAAGCAGAACTCACATCTTTAGTGAGAGCTGACGTCATGACGCCACAAGGGGGAAGGACAACAAAATGGCGGCTGCACCGTCAAGTTTGGGGACACAAATCCGTGAAGAACTGTCCTGCAGCATCTGCCTGGAGCTGTTCACCAGGCCTAAGGTGCTGCCCTGTCAGCACACCTTCTGTCAGGACTGTCTACAGAACCATGCAAGCAGGCGTGCGCCCTTCCAGTGCCCAAACTGTCGCCAACAAGTCAGGCTACCAAGTCAAGGGGTCGCTGGTTTGCCCGACAATCGTATTGTGGCCAACATGTGTGAGAGGTTCAAACAACAAGCTACACTGTCAGAGGAAACAAGACAACAACCCCAGTCTGAAAACAGGTGCAGTTTCCACCCTACTGAGGAAGTCAAGCTCTACTGTAAACAGTGCCAGGTGCCCTTATGTGTGGATTGTGTTGAAGAAGGCCACGATGGGCATTCTACCACGACACTTAGGAGAGCGTCGGAAGCAAGGAGATCTACAGTCCAGGCCTTGATCACTGAGGGAAGGAACAACTTGGAGACCTACTGCAGCTTCCTCAGATGTCTGAGAGACGAGGACAGGGACCTGGAAAATCAGAAGCAACAGACGGACAGCAAAATCGAGGAAGCCTACCGACAAGCCTGCGAACAAACCCTTCAGAAACTAACAGAAGAAAAAGACCGCCTGTTGTCTGAAGTTGAGACGAACCACAGGCAAAACAAGGGAGCCGTACAGAGTCAAAGAGATGCAGTTTTGACTGAAGTCGCTGAACTGTCTTCTGCCTGTGATGGGGCGGAGCAGGACATGGCTAGAGACGACAGGGAGTTTCTCAGTCGTGACTCCAGGTTAGACCAGGTCGTAGAGAAGTTTAGAGACAAGACGGTGCCAAGTCCAGTACAAACCCACCCTGCTGTGTTTCAGCCGAAGGTAAGCGTGGAACGTGTGTGTACACTAGGAGACGTGACTGTCCCAGGGGCTGTAACATCTAGTGAAGCTACCACGAAGATCATGGGTCATCACCATGGTAACCAAAGCCACATTGTGGCGCCAATAGACAGGTTGACATTTGGTGAATGGGGTTCAGAACCAGGTCAGTTCAGCGGCCTAGTAGGAGTTACAGTGTCAGAAGAGGGGGAGATCTTCGTGGCAGATCGTGAAAATAGGAGAATCCAAGTCTTCACCCTGCAGGGAACATTTGTCCGACAGTTCCCAACAGTTGTACCAGGTGGACAGGAGATGTATCCTATGGATGTGGCCCTGGACGGGGAGGGGCATCTGTGGGTGGTGGGGTACACAGGCTCTGTTGGCTTTGCTGTGCAGTACAACAAACAGGGCAGGGTGCTGAGGAAGTTTGACCTACAGAAGACAGGGTGGAACAGAGGAGTTGCCGTGGACACCAGGAGGAACCACATTCTTATTACACAAATCACAGGAGATGAGGACACACAAGGTGAAGTTCAGGTGTTCAAGCCAGATGGAACACTTGTGAGAACTGTGGGTCAGCAGCAGGGGATGGAGTACCCTTGGTACATCACTGTGGACGGGGAAGGGAACATTCTTGTGGCAGACTGTGACAATCACTGTGTCTTTGTGTTCAATGAGGACGGACAGTTTCTGTTCCAGTTTGGAGGTGAGGGAAGTGGTGAAGGTCAGCTGAATGATCCCCGTGGCATCTGTACTGACAGGGCAGGGAACATCATCGTGGCAGATGGGGAAAACAGCCGTGTGGAGATGTTTGACAAGACAGGCAGATTCATCAAACACATCACTACAGATATGAAGTATCCATGTGCTGTTGCCATGGCACCACAGGGACAGCTCGTGGTCACTAATTTTGTAGACAACACAGTCACTATTTTCAAACATAGCGACTGTGGATAGAACAGCCACCAATACTGTTCAGTTCAAAACAGAATTTCACTGACTGTCAATTGTCTCTGCCATACAAGTAAGAAGTGACATTCATTTTTAACTAAAGACAGAAATTTGTTATTAACAAACTTGTAAATAAGGTCCTCTCTGTACATACAGTAATACTGTTTCAACAGAGTTTCTAACTTCTTAGATAATTCTGTTTTAGCCTATAGGATCTTAAAGGCAAAGCCATTCATGTAATATGCAAACAAAGGTACTTACAGATGTTTTAAAACACAGCCCATGAAGCCTGTTATGCCTAGTCTATGCAGACATGCGATATGCCCCTTATTGTTTGAATATAGCTATATCAAAACACAGCCTGTGAAACCTGTTATATCTAGTCTATACAGACGTTTACAGCTATATATATTGAAGCTTGTTATGTAGGCTATACAGACGTGCCCTCTATTGTTTGCAGCCCACGAAGCCTGCTATATAGGCTATACAGACGTGCCCTCTATGGTCTACAGCCCACAAAGCCTGTTACTGTATGTAGGCTATACAGACGTGCCCCACTATTGTTTACAGCTATATTAAAACACAGCCCACGAAGCCTGTATGTCTAGTCTATTCTGACATGCCCCTGCCCCCCATTATCAGCTATATTAAAACACAACCCATGAAGCCTGCTATGTCTAGTCTATTCTGACACCCACTGCCCCCCATTATCAGCTATATTAAAACACAGCCCGTGAAGCCTGTATGTCTAGTCTATCCAGACATGTCCCCTGCCCCCTTATTGTCTGAAGCCCACGAAGCCTGTGTGTCTAGTCTATGCCGGCATGCCCCTCTTGTCTAAACCCCACGAAGCCTGTATGTCTAGTCCATTCCGACATGCCCATATGCCCCTATTGTTTACAGTACAGCTATATGAAAACACAACCCATGAAGCCTGTATGTCTAGTCTATATGTCATGTCCCTATGCCCCCTATTGTTTACAGCTATATTAAAACAGCCTGCCAAGCCTGTATGTCTAGACTATACCGACATGCCCCTCTTGTCTAAAGCCCACGAAGCCTGTATGTCTAGTCTATCCAGACATGCCCCTCTGCCCCCTATTGCCCACAGCCCACGAAGCCTGTGTGTCTAGTCTATGCCGACATGCCCCTCTTGTCTGAAACCCACGAAGCCTGTGTGTCTAGTCTATACCGACATGCCCCTCTTGTCTGAAACCCACGAAGCCTGTGTGTCTAGTCTATACCGACATGCCCCTCTTGTCTGAAACCCACGAAGCCTGTGTGTCTAGTCTATACCGACATGCCCCTCTTGTCTGAAACCCACGAAGCCTGTGTGTCTAGTCTATGCCGACATGCCCCTCTTGTCTGAAACCCACGAAGCCTGTATGTCTAGTCTATCCAGACATCCCCCTCTGCCCCCTATTGTTTACCCTCCCCATGTGACCAGGAGTCCCATGACTGCCTGTAGGCACAGCGACCCTGTCCTGTCCCAGCTCTGTCTCTCACGTCTTACCCACCGTCTGCACGCAACATGAAGTCTCTCCACGTCTTGGCTGTCCTGGCCGCCGTCTTGGGGGTTGCCATGGCAACAGGTGAGTGTCGACCTTCCTTGAGAAGTCTTGATCTTTAGCAGACCTTGGTTACGAAAGAGTCCACCTGTTAAGATTGCCTAAGTGTATGGAAACGAGGACAACTTCCTCTTGTAGTTTCTTTGCTGGGTATCCAGCGCAAACTATTACAAGGTATGCTGAAACCAGTAACTGTAGTAACTGCCAAGCTTTTTAAATAATGTTCGTGTCTTGAAGAAGTTATAGTTACGTAAGAAAATACCCGAAACACTTGTATATCGTGGTGTGATCTTATACTAACACACGTATATAACTGGATACGGCTACAACTTTCTTATATATAAACTCTACGTCAAATATAGAGACCAAAGCACCATTTTTGTATGAAAACAAAGGAAGTTAAACGTTAGAAACTTCGACAGGAGTTTATTTGTTTAGTTCGTTGAAGCGTTGAGTTTACGTGTTGCAATACCAGGTTATTTGACACCCAGGTACATGTAGTTGTTGTCTTACCTGTGTGTCGGACACTTCAAAAACTTTCCTGGTTGCACCTGTGCATTCCTACCTGTCTTACAGACGATTTCGCAACGTTGTTCAATACAAAAACAATCTTTATTGTCGTCCAATAGTTACGTTTGTTGCCTGTGCTTATACATGAAATGTGACGTTAGCAGTGAGAAAGGACAGAAATGTTTGAATGTAACACGCCAAGACATGCCCCCTGTTTATGCAAGTTCCGTGTAATAGAAGCCAATTGTTCACAGAGCTTTTGTAGCGAAACACTTCTCTTTTTATTTGCAACCAAAGCGAGAGTGTTTCCAACCTTCTATTATTACCGAAAGAAAAAACTCTCAACTTAGGCATGAACGTCCCAAATATGTGAGACTTTTGTGATTCTATTTTGCTGTCACTGTGATCAATTTTGGCGTTAAAAAAAGTGAAAACTGTCGATCCATGACTTTTACTTTTGTCTCACCAGTTCTTTTCTTTCAAAGTCTGTAACATTTTCAAATTGATGAAGTAAAAAAAAACTGTCAGCAGTAAAATCAGTGATTATTATTTAAATGAAATATCTTGATAAAATTCTACAATATCAGCCAAGTTGAACAAAACTCATATGCATATCACTAGCTTGTTATATCACCCTGTCCTTACAACTTTTCACAAACAATGGTAGTATACTATACGGACCTAGCCTCCACCAGGCCTTCCTACGGGGGTGCAAATCGTAGAATTCGGCAAAAGAAGGGAATAGCTGGCCAGTAGAGTCGGTCCGCGGGAGGGTTAGTTTCCCCCCTCTAAATAGCGCGGCCAGTCAACCTCAAGGCGGCCAGACTCCCCTAGCAAATATCTCCCTATTATAGCCCGCGCAGTTAGTCTGATAGAGACTAGTACGGACCGTGTGAATTATACCATACAGTCAACACGTAGGAACACATGACATAACATATGACCTGCCCCGAACACTAAAACAATCAGAATTGTGCAAACAACAGTTCAAAGCTCGCTACTTTTCAGGGATCATCTCATACTACTTTCTACTTCCAAAACAAAGTCTTTTCTGACAAAAATTCATTGATTCCATACGATGATTACGTTTGTCGTGATATGATAGGATTTATTTATACGTTATTTCTTTTAGGACTTAGAATTTATGTTGTTTGTTGATTCTGCCCGAAAAGACTTCTGCAAGGAAACATAAACATCCCATGTCACGATCCCTCTCCTTATCGATACAGGTATGACCTGTAGACCTTAGATAATAGTACGTTACTCAGACTTTACACCCACATCCATGTTGTTTACCGCTATTTTTGTTTTTCAAACCTTCGTAGGCAAAGAAATCTATATTCTATTGTCAAAAGAGCAAAGGATTTGGGTGTCATAATGGTGGAATTCAATATTGTGTTTGTTTTGTGCTAAATTTAGCAAAACATGCCACAACGTGTCCGAATCTTAGCTGACTTTGGATGTCAAGTATTGTTCGTTCTGTTTACTAGTAATTTGTTGACATGCACACGTCTAATTTACAATATCTATGCATCAACGCCGTTAAATGTCTAGAATTTTACAACTTTATTGAACCGTAAACTTAATAGAAATCTAATAGCCATCTCACAGCTACAAAATCACGGGACCACACAATTACTGTAGACTTCGCCCTACCAAGGCCAAGGTCATGTATGTGGGCAAAGAGCATGGGAAAAAACCGACTTCGTTCTAGTCACTAGGAACGCCAATACCCTCTCTGCATTAACTGAAAAAAGTTTTGATTGAAGACTATACATCTAACTGGTCAACATTTTAGGTTTTTAGCCTGTATTGTGTATTATTATTGTGATATCATCCATATTTTAAGTCATGTAGCGTAACATTGCTGTTAATGTGAGGTAAATATCAACATTGTTCTCTTATATGTTTGTCATTCCGTCATTTAGAGACGTATCCATGCCACCAATTTTAACGCATTCTATATTTTGAATGAGTCAGTTGAGCTTAAAAACTACTTCATATCTTTTAAGTCCTTCTTGCCTTTACTCTGAATGCCAGCACACCTTAGACGGAAAAAAGTCTGCAAAGTAGTCTGTGAATTAAGTTTCAAAGTTTCAAAGAAATTGTCAGCAGTTATTGTGAAAATTATGCTTTATATACTTCCCGGAGGTTTGGAACCTCAGATTTGTAGTTTGTTAATGCAGGGTAGAAGATGAAGTGCATTTTGTATTAGACTGTAGGTTATACAGGGACATGCGTGAAAGTTTTATCGGTGCCCTGAATTTAGACACAAGATGTAAACAGTTAGAAAAAGATGATCTATTTGTATATATCATGTCATCTCCTAACAATAATGTACAACAAAAACTGTGTGAATTTGTATACACCTGTTTTAAAAAGAGGGAAGAAACACGTAAACTATATAATCAATGATAGCCTTATATGTTCGTCCATTTGTATACAGTAGATGTAGTGTAGCACTTGTATAGAGTTGTCGTATTTATACATATGTAACGTTATCATGTAAACTACATGTACTGCATTTAGCCCACATGGGCATGAATGTGCAAATAAACATCATTGTCATTGTTATTTCCCCCAGCCCCCCTGCTCCGGTTGGACTCCAAAACCGCCATCCCGAATGAGTACATCGTGGTGTTACACAAGAACCTCACGGACTATGCAGGTCGGCCATGCTTGTTTGTTTATTTATTTGTTTGTTTGTTTGTTTGTTTGTTTGTTTGTTTGTTTACTCATCAAGGATGTGGAGAAGTCATCTAGTGCTGGCTTGTAGGAACGGTTGGCGATTCGGTAGTTTGTATCATTTGTTTTAATTAAGAAAAAAGAAAGAGTTTATTGCAGTTAGACGTGTACTATTAATATATTGACCATTTCTGGCATAAGGACCTCTTGGGTATTGTGTCCAGTATGTGGTCTCAGATCATTTTTAATCGATTCAAGAATTACAAATCTGTATTTCATAACTTTAAGATATTTTCTCATATCTTCCCAAAGTGTAAAGACCAGCTGGTCATTGTGACCACTTTTTCGTGGTCTCTTAGACATTTTTCAAATTGACCCAAGAATCAAGAATCTTGTTTATACGGTGACCACCTGTCTACTGTGACTCTCACTTTATATTTTTACCTCACTTCACACGTGTGTTCACTTTCACTTTCACGATCTTAAGACGTTTTCTTATTCCTTCCCAGTGGGTAAGCACATGAATAACGTGAAGACGCTCCTGACGGGAACGAACGACACCAAGATTCTGTTCGAGCACAACTTCAGCTGGTTCAAGGCCTACTCCATCCGCACCAACATGGGGTGAGTAGCAGTAGTTGTTAATCTCCTAGCAGATCTTTTGGTGGCTGCAAAGACAGTATCAAATAATCATAATTGGCCAGGCTGTATCCATTTGCCAGACAGTATCCAATACGCCAGTACAAAAAAGAAATCCCGATAAAAACGCCTAAAACACGTCAAAAATAAGCCAAAGCCAAAAGCTCTGCCTTGAGACTCGTAGTTGTATCCAGAACTGTGGTTTATCCAGAACCATGTTCAGATAGTCTAAAATTCCTTCTAAAGCAGCAGAGTTCAGCATTATCTATCAGGAAACTATGGGAGGATTTGCTGTATAATTTTCGGGAATGGCCATATCCACTATATAGTGCATTTTACCAACTTTTGTACGGCTTTAAAATAAAATCAACATTTTGTCTGTTACATCTTTCTACTTTTGTATAATCTATTAGTGAATTACTATTTTTCTTTCTGAATTTTTGTCTGTTTTAGGATGATACGCCACCTAGCGGAACAGCCGGAAGTGCGGTACATCGAGGCCAATCAGGTGGTGAAGGCCTACCAGGCGCAGTGCCAGGACCAATTGGAGGCCACCTGGGTCAGTAGGACGGCTGCCATTGGTTGATTCAAATTCTGCACTAATGGCAACTTGGTATCATGTTACTTCGAACGAATTTGTCCCAACAAAACAACCAATGGTAAAGTAGACGGTCAACTGACCAATGAAAAGTCGCATAGGAATCATACTGAGCTCTCATTGGCCGTTACTAACGCCCCCCCCCCCCCCACTACACAGGGCCTGGTCAGGACCGTCGAACGTAACCTTCTGTTGGACGGAATCTACCACTACGAAGGTCAGTAAGGTCAAAGCAATGGCGGGAAGATCTGAATCGGTCGGACTATACCATTTTAAATGCATGGGGGATGTAATCTATAACTGTTCTTCTTGACTCAAGCTTTACTGCTTTTCTACATTTCCTACTTTTAAAAAGATTAGCTGACCACTTTCTAGGCAAATAAATTAGGGTAAGAAACGAAATGAACAAACAAACAAACAAACAAACAAATGTTGTCCTTTTTACCCCAGCCGGAGACGGAGAAGGTGTTGACGCCTACATCATCGACACGTAAGAAAACCTTCTTTCTGCTGTTTGCTCGTTTTTGTAACAACAAGTGATTTTTTTTTAAAATTTACTTCGGTATTCACCACAAACTTGCATGTTTTGGGTTACAATGAGGACTGCGTGGTCAGATGTTTGTTCACCCTAGATTTAAACCGTTGGAGGTCGTACCTAGTGGGGAAACATTCACGGGGAAGCTTGTTCCACAATAAAGTGGTTCTGGGAAAGAAACTGTCGGCGTGGAATTTTCTCTTGAGTGATGGAGTATTGAGGAAGAAAGGGTGATTTTCTGCTGTTGAGGTGGCAAAGCGTGTTCTTGCAGAGAATGTTCGGAGTGGGGGTACAAGGGAGTGAAGTTCAGTAGATGGATTACTAGTAACGTTAACTGTGACTTTCAAAGGTTTAGTAGTGTTTCATCCGTTGGCATAAGTAGGTTGGTTTTATGATAAAGTTTGAAGGTGAGATTAAGCTGGAACTGCAGGATTGATATGAGTATTGTCTCCAACACAAAAATGTACCTTCTAAAATCACCATAATTCAGTCTCAGTGACTCCGAGGTTAACGTTATCCTAAAGAGCTTAAGTTCCAAAGTGAGATGATATGATAATACTTCAGGATTGATATGGATATTTTCTCCTACAGTGGTATCTACACTGAGCACAACGAGTTTGGTGGCAGAGCAAAATGGGTAAGTTACTTGCTACATGTACTAAGACTCTAGGAAGAATAGTGTTCACTGCAGACTTCTTAGCAGGCTCTTCGACTGGGCTTTTTGGCAAGCCTTTATAAAGCGCTTTTTTCTACGCTAGGAGGGCAAAAGAACCCTGCTCAGGAGGCTAGTTCACTACATGTAAAACACTAAACGGATATCTGAACAAACTTTGAATTTGTAACTCTGAAACTTCAGTTGTTCTTTGAATTTTATAAACACGAAAAAACGATTGGTATATGCGGCAAAATCACAAACGAACCTTGAAATGTCATCGACCGTTTCTGTGATGACGTATGATGACGTCACTTCCGTTGCTAGGGCGTTGACACGGTGGACACGCCCAGCCCGGAGACTGACGAGAACGGACATGGGACTCACGTGGCCGGTAAGTACGGACAAACACTTACTTACGTTATCTTAAGATTCACCAAGGGCACTCAACTACGTCTTAAGATGTACTAATGATTATAGAAGGTACAGGTACAGGTATATACAGGTACGGAAGTACAAAGAGGTTGCTAAGATATTGCAATTGGTGTGTCCTGTGGATCGCATTGTTGTATCTCCTCTGACATAGACATATGTATCAATTTCTTAGCAAAATTTAATTGCAACAACGGTCCTGGTAACTGGATAATATGCAATAAAAACAGTTACAATGCTCATTCAAATTCGTTAACAGAGGTAGCCTTTACAATGCTCATTCAAATGCAAATCAAATCAAATGTGTATGGGGTCAATGGAAAGTCTACTAGATATGGGTGGGTCTTCCTCTCTTGTAGGCACTAACATGCGCGGATATGCAGATACACACATAGGAAAGTTTGCAAAAATTTGCCAAGATATTAGTGTATGATAGATTCGCGTTGGATCTATTGTAGACCCTGCATTTCTGTCCTGTAGGCACGGTGATGTCTGACGCCTGGGGTCTGGCGAAGAAGGCGACCGCTATCGCCGTGAAGGTGCTGAGTAGGAGCGGGTCCGGGTCCACCGCGTGAGTCGGAAATATTGTTTTGGGTGGCTGAGCTGTAGGTTTGTGTGTCTGTGTGTCCGGTGTGTGGTCTTACATATCATATATATCGGGCAATATTCACACACACACACACACACACACACACACACACACACACACACACACACACACACACACACACACACACAGAGAGATACACACACATTTCTATTGATAAATTTTTAAATATCTTATTTCTTTTCCCCCCAGGGGAGTTATTGAGGGTGTGGAGTGGACTGGTGAGCAACATCAGGGCAACAACAAGAAATCTGTGGCAAAGTGAGCTGTTTTGTTTGTTTATTTGTTTATTTCTGTTTGTTTCTTTTTCTACTTGTTGACATACTTTCTCAAGAGATCCTTGCTTAGAAGTTGTAACCTAGATTGACTGTCGGAAATGCTGTCGTTCTGCAGCATGTCGCTAGGTGGCGGTCGTTCCGATTCCATGAACGAGGCGGTGAAGGCTGTTGTGGAGGCGGTGCGTATCACTAATAAATGTCACATACCATATCCACATACATACACATCCGTTCGTAAACATTTTACTGACAAAATGGTGGGCGCGCATAGCTAGCTTCCATGCATTTTTTTATCAGCCGAACTGGTAATTTTCATCGATCTTTCTTTAGCAATAGTCGGTAGTACTTTCAAGGGTTACTTTTTATCTCACCTGCCCATACAAGTAATTCGTAAAAACAGTACAGATGATATGTTGGACCCTATAATGACTGTGTGTTCGCCTTTCCCCCCGCAGGGCGTGGTTATGGTGGTTGCTGCTGGCAACGAGGGTTGGGACGCGTGTAACGTTTCTCCCGCCAGCGAACCTACGGCGTACGGACAAACTTTAACTTACCTGCGCTTGATTTTGTAGAAGACTTAAGCTTTATGTTGATTATGTTACGTTCATATGATCATATAGATTACAAAGGACTTCACTTTGTGAAAGCGTTCAGAAAAGGCGGGTTCGTTCCAGGACTCGTATTTCTACATTTCAGGAAAATGTTTCAACATTCCGGGAAAATGATGATGAGGCCTATTTCCAGTGAAATGTTGTACCTGACACGTTATTGTATGCAGAACCGCGCCTATCTAGTTCTATACCTGAATGGGTTAGGGTTAGGATCAGGCACTGTTCTGGATAGTCTCTATTGTGTCCAGAACCGTGCCTATCTAGTTCTATGCCTGAATGGGTCATGGGTAGAATCAGGCACGGTTCTGGATGGTCTCCGAGTATCCAAGACTGTAGATTTGCCCCAGGCACGGTTGTGGATACTAGTATGTGTGGACTATCCAGGACCGTGCCTGAACAGGGTTAGGAATAAAGCACGGTTCTGGAAACAACACACGCATTGCCTTTTTAGAAACATGGTTACGTCACGACTTCATATTATAGATTACGCCACATTATCCTATCAATTTTTTAAATCAATTATTTTAATCTCCCAGGACTTCTGGTAGGAAAAGTTTAATTTGCTGTTTTCCTGCAGGGTGACGGTTGGCTGCTCCGACAACGGGGACGGCTTCTGCTTCTTCTCCAACTACGGAACCTGCATGGACATCATCGCACCGGTAAACATGCATGCTCCTTCAAGCAAACAAACAAACAAACAAACAAACAAACAAACAATCAACAACAAACATACAAACATACAATTAAAATTGATTCAACAAAAATAAATATGCAGATAACACACACGAATCAATTAATAAGGCGTGCATGGACAGCATCACACTGGCAAACATGCATCCTCTTACAAACAAACAAACAAACAAACAAACAAAAACAAACATACAAATAAACAAAAATAAACATACACAGAAACCTAAGAGGTAACACACGTACCAATACATTATGACGTGATGAGGTGTAGATTATACTTTAAGATATTGATTAGCCAATGATCTGGTGTTAGTTCTAATCAGGTATTAATGACAATGTTTCCGTCATTTCCGGTAGGGTCTTGACGTCACTTCAGCCTGGATCGGCGGACCGTTTGCCGACAACACCATCTCAGGTTGGCGCATGCGCATAACGTGTCAAGTTGTAGTAGCAAACGTCTAAGAAATCGGTTCTCATAGAGTTTAAGTCGCTGGCGGAGAAACGTCAAGTCGTGTTTCGCCTTCGTTGCCAGCAGCTAGTACCACAGCGGCGCCTTGCGTCCCGTTTTAGAACTTCAGGTCTACAACGTGCTAGAATCGTGCGTATGTATAAGCACCTCTAACCTCCTTGTATATGTGTTCTTACAGTTTAAATTGATCATTATGTACGCTGACCAACCTGAAATCAAGTGTATCCTACATTTCATTCACTTTGAAGCAAAAGCTGAAGCATTATACATATAATAAATAATATTCTTCTTATGGCTCAATATTACATAATCCTTTCTTATATCCTGACGCTGTTTTCTTCTCCGCAGGCACCTCCATGTCTGCCCCCCATATTGTGAGTACAACTCGCCATTTTTTGAATATCGACATTGCAACCACTTCAAATTTTATTGACCCTCGCAATACCCGGTACTCTTTTCGATACATTCAATATGTTTTTTAAATTTTATTTTCCCCGTTTTCCACCAGGCCGGCATTGTTGCCAAGTACCTGAGCCGCCAGTCCACCGTCCCCTCCCCTGAGGAGGTCAAGGACTTCCTACAGAACACGTAAGTCACGTGACGTGGTTGCTAGGATACGCCGTGCTGTAGAATGCATTCCTATGACGTCATTGATGTAGTGAATCTTGGTCATTTTGGGACGCTACAAGTGTATCATCAGTTTCTTGCAATGACATTCACCTTTGATCTCATGACCTCATGACCTTCAACTTCGTCCTCATGACCTTCACCTTTGACGTCATGACCTTCAACTTCGACCTCATGACCTTCACCTTTGACCTCATGACCTTCACCTTTGACCTCATGACCTTCACCTTTGACCTTTTCCCAGCGCCACCAAGGACAAGATCACCCGGATCCCAGCCAACTCGGACACCCTGAACTACCTGGGATTCATGGACTGTGGCGGCGGCCCCGACGTCTGAGCATGCGCGGAATGACGCTGCAGTGCACTGTGCAAGTCACGTGATGGGCTCTGAGAAGTCAGTTTTGTGTCTCTCGTTAATTTTTCTATTCCTTTTGGGGACAGGATTTAAAACCTTTGAGAAATGGAACATAAAAGGACATAAGAAAAGCATTAGATGAACAACTATCTTGGTCATTGACATAATACTTTGATATGTTTTTAAAAGTGAAATTCCTGGAATGGAAACTGACGAGAAACAGACGACTAACTTCTCCACGCCCAGCGCTACAACTGATGAAATGTTGCCAAAGCGAGATGTAAATTTTAAAGAAAATTTTGATACGTTCAAATTTCAGGGAATTTCTATGAATTTTTATCCAAGAGACGTGCAATGTATTTTTATAAAATGAACTAAAGCGAATAAAGAAAACACTATGCTGCAATGGAGTTGCGTTCTTTCTTTGCCTTTAGTATATCCTTAGTATTCTCTAAGCAGAGACTCATTTGTAGGCCCTTTTTACGGCGGTTTTTACGTTAATTTAGACGCGCGTGTTGTTCAGAAACCACCTGTAAAACGCCGCAAACTTCCAACCACACATCTGCTTGGTGGAGAAATCCGATGCCACTATTGGTTCCTTATGTAAACATCCCCCCCGTGCGCGCCATTTTGGTACCGTCCGCTCTGACGTCACGCGCTCGCCCCATATATGGGCATGCCTTAAGGCACGGCTGTGACTGACTGACTTCCTGTTATGAGCATACAGTCAGGCTTTACCTCGCACAAGACAAGATTTCGCAGACGGCGCCAAACCTTGAAGACGCGATGGCTAACGTCTTGGCACACCTGTACGAACCTGTGCTTCTTCTCGGCGTCTTGGCAAGCCTGTGCTTTGGACAAGGTAAGGCACCTCTGTTTCTTAAGTTTGAAGGTTCTGTTCTTGAGAAATAGTTGGAGATTGAAATGAGATAGCGGGTTGTTTAAGGATAGACTCTCCTACAGGCGTGTCGGTGGGAATTGTAATGTTACAGTTTGTCCTGTTTGCTACAATGAAATGTCAGTGCTGGAACACGGAGCATTGTAGCAATCTGAAGATGCTACATTGGTGGAATTAGCAACATTCGGATCGGGTGAAAAAAAACAGCTCAGGCCGAAGGTTTTGCTTTTGAGACACTGGTGTTTGGTTTGTCCCTGCGATGTCTCGTGGTGTTTGTGAAGGATGAGTTTTGACAAAACGCAGGCCGAGCTTTGGCCTAGTTATACCAGCCTCCACCAGGCCTTCCTAAGTGGGTTAGGATGGTAGAATTCGTCACCATGTGAAACTACTTCTCTACATAGTCGTTATAGAAACTTAAAACAGAACTTTTATTAATTGGAAAGATCCCCAACTAAACAGACAGTTCCGCAAACCGGACTTCCCTGATAGAACTGCAGCGCAGACAAAGATATTACATAACATGGAAATAATGACTAAGTAGGCTAGCTCATCCATTGACATTAGCGGCTAACGGTTATGGTGTGCGGTATCTCAAACTTGTGCAGTTTTTGAAACGTCAGACAATAAGAAATTAAAGGCAGGGTTATGTTCTAGACCTTTCTAGTCCACAACTCTTAACAACAACAAAAAGTGAATCTTAAAGTTTCAAAGATGGTAAAGTTCTTCTAGATGGTGACGTGAACAAGTCGAAAACATGTCTGATGTGTTGGCTGTTACCTACCCGTATTGTTTACACGTCTGTCTCGACCAGACGAACATCGAGGGTTGAAAAATCGTGAGTGAAACTGAAGCAAACTCGGAAGAACAATTTGCCAGGGGAATTTGGTCACCACAGGGTTTCATCTGCAAATGTTAGCCTTACCGCGGTCCCTTCACCAGACCAATTATTAAATCCTATTGTTGCCGCATTCTACCATCCATAACCCCTTAGGAAGGCCTGGTGGAGGCTACTATTGTTGCCGCATTCTTCTATCCATAACACCTTAGGAAGGCCTGGTGGAGGCTACTATTGTTGCCGCATTCTACCATCCATAACCCCTTAGGAAGGCCTGGTTGAGGCTACTGTTTTTGTTGAATTCTACCATCCATAACCCCTTAGGAAGGCCTGGTTGAGGCTACTGGTTTTGTTGAATTCTACCATCCATAACCCATTAGGAAGGCCTGGTGGAGGCTACTATTGTTGCCACATTCTTCTATCCATAACCCCTTAGGCAGGCCTGATGGAGGCTAATGATATGTTTACACGTCTGTTAGTCTGCCCGAGCCTTTGTTATGGTTGTCTAGGTGGGTGTTCTGACTCAGGGGATGTTCTCGTCAGACTTGTTTTCGAGTTTCAGTTTTACTCCGCTTAAAGAGAGTTTAAACTTCCTTGCTCTACGCCAATATTTCTCAAACTTTAAATACAACGGGAACAAAGAAGTAACAATAAACAGATCAAAATTTGATACGTTTCATCTTTTAAGTTTCACGATAAAGATTGATTGGTTGGTTGGTTGGTTGGTTGGTTGGTTGGTTAGATATTTTTCATGATTATTAGTCATCTTTTCGTATCTCCCAGCTACACAGTGAGGTATTGTTTTTGCGCGTCTGTCTGTCTGTATGTGTCTGCCTCTGTGTGTGTGTGTGTGTTTGTCTGTCTGTCAGTCTGTGTGTGCACAATGCAGCGTTGCTAAGTTGCTACACATCCCTAGTGCTATTTTTGACTGTTGGACTGTGGGGGTGAAGTCTGCTATCCCTGAAAATGTATTATTACAATACAGGCTTGTTCTTTGCTAAATGAAGTAAAGTTTGGTAAAAGCCGTAAACAACAAAATTCACTTTAACAAAAATATTTATCAAAACAATAAATCATAACAGGAAAAGACGATCTTCTGAAACGGTGTGAAACAGGAAGGGATGGCGCTATCTCCTCACACCAACAAACACCGCCATTTTGGGAGCGACCTTGGCGGAAATCTCCAATCCTTCAAGGTCACGCCATGGCGTGTAGATAAGGTGGAGAATAACAGTCTTGTTTTAGAGGTCACAAACATGGCGGGTACGATAAGCAGAGGTCAACAAGTTGGCGGGACTGATACGGAACTGACCGGAGAGATGTACTTCACTAGTTATCTTCAAGCAGATGTAGGGAGGATTCTCTCTATGTAATAATGCTTTGTTATTAGAATATCTATGTACTAAATCTACGCTTTCTGGATTCCATCCATACAAACACAGCATGTACATACATACTGTAGTTATAAATATACACAGAACACGACTTAAAACTAAGTTACAGGACAGACTACGAAAAATACGTATCAAGTTGATTTTTTTAGGTCAGAGCTCAGCATTTATTAGGACATATATAACTTTAATTCCATTTGTAACACATTATTTTCGACTTAGATTCGAGGTACAGAGCGCTTTCAAATAGACTAAAACAACACAACACTAGTACTCAAAACAACAGACGCTCCTCCTATAGAAATCACAGAAACAGAGATTTAGAATGTTGCAGTATACTAGTATCTTCCCCCTTACATTTGCTTGTAGGTTAGGATATGTGCTGTACTGCGTGGGTTGAGACTTAGACGGTTTGTAAACAAAACAGCCGCCCTAAAAACCCCCAGAGTGGAGTCATTCTGAAACATAGACCGCTAAAGTAAACAGAACTGGGGGGAA
The DNA here is from genome assembly GCA_013266295.2 of Branchiostoma floridae x Branchiostoma japonicum. Taxonomy (NCBI): domain Eukaryota; kingdom Metazoa; phylum Chordata; class Leptocardii; order Amphioxiformes; family Branchiostomatidae; genus Branchiostoma; species Branchiostoma floridae x Branchiostoma japonicum. Next base: position 846,082 of record CM023838.1, read on the forward strand.
CACTCAGAAAAGACGGGGGCGTTGGGTTAAAAATAGAAACAGAGTTATACCTGCGCCTACTCAGTACATTCTTCCCACCCCCTTGCCTGAAAGTAGTCTGTGGAAGGGTTATCTTTCAGCAACTCCTTGGAGACTCCTTAAGGAGTCTGTTACTTAAACACCTGTTCTGGAGCCTTTGTTTTGTTGCCGCAGACCGGAAACGGAAGTCGGCGGCAGGTTGTTTTGGGTCTATTTTTACCTGGTGACGTCACACCGTCTGTCTGTGTGCGGGCGTGGTGTGATGTCTAGAGATAACAGGTAGTAGTGCTCAGGTGTTAGACAGGTACACGTGTACAGGTGATATATATAGACAGGTACAGCATGTGAGTAATTCTCCTAGCAGAAACGGGACTGTGGGGTCGTGTGGTGTAAACGGTAGCGTGTTCAACTCGGAACCAAGAGCTCGAGGTTTTATTGTTTTATTGTTTATTGTCATTTTGCACATAAAAAAGTAACAGTATAAAATGAAATTATATACAAGCAAATATATGCTGGAGAGCCCAAGAAACCTAAAGGTTTGTCTAGTGGGCTCTCCCAATAGAGTCCCGGGTTCGAACCCTGCCATGCCCCCGATCTTGTGCCCTTGGGAAAGGCACTTTACACGACTTTCCTCACCTCACCCAGGTGTATATTTGTATTATATTGTACTCTGTCAGTTGGTGGCGGCATTAAAATAAGTTGAAAAAACTTGAGTGTGCCGTCACCATGTCTTGTCATTACATGTTGGAAAAAAAAGAAAAGAAAAAAAGGGACTTCTCTCCCAGTTAACACCGGTATGTTAATAGGTTCCTTTTTTACCTAGCCTGTCTAGACACCTGTACCCATCTTTAAACCACAGCCAGGTGTTAACGGATACAGGTGCTCACGTGGACAGGTGTAGACAGGTGAGAAGTCTTCCTCACGGAAAGGCCTCGTATTTTCTCCTTCTTAACACCATTGTATCTAAAGCTTCCTGTGAGCTAAAATTGTACCCAAGACTAGACACCATTCTATTTCTTAAAACCGCAGCCAGGTGTTACAACTGAACAGGTAATAATTAGGACAGGTACAGGTGAGAATATTACCACACGGGAAGCGGTTGGTTTCCGGTTCTTTGTGTGGTGTCCCGCCACCGTGACCAGCGTTTGAAAGCTCGCTGTAGAAGCAAGGGGATAGAAATAAAAAGGAACGAGCGAAAGAAAGAAAAACGAAAGAAAGAAGTATTTAAAAAGGAGAAGGACGAGAACGTTAAAAAGAGCGAAAGAATCAAAACTAACTGAACGAAAAGAACGAAAGAATGAAAGTCGAATAAAAGAGTAAGAAGGTAAAGGACAACAGAAGGAAAGGCGGATAGAATGGAAGATATGAACAAGAATGTTAACTAAACTGTGATTGGCTCTTCAGTCTTCATATACATTAACTGACCTGTGATTGGCTGTCGCTGCAGTTCCCGACGTGCAGGCTGTAATGTTAGCTAGAGTGTGATTGGCTGATCGTATTTATAAACCGACCTGTGATTGGCTGTCATTGCAGTTCACGACGCGCATGTTGAAATGTTAACAAGAGTGTGATTGGCTGATCGTGTTTGTTAACCGACCTGTGATTGGCTGCCGTTGCAGTTCCCAACGCGTGCAGGTGGAAGACGATTGGTGGACCCGAGGACGTGGGCGGGGCCGGCACTTCCGGTGTTCTCGGCTCGCCAAGGCTGCCGGGTGTTTCCGGTTACCCGGAGAAACTGGACTGCGTGTGGCGAATATGGGTGAGGATCAGATATTAAGAGAGATGGAAATAGATATAAATATAGATAGATAGAGAGATATGAAAGTAAATAGACATATTTATCAGACTCGGACATGGATTTATGTTTATGTTTATATGACTTCTGTACCTTTGTTTGTGTTTATGCTTATGTTCTGGTGTCTTATAAGCCTTTATGATTATGGGCTGGGCGACAAAAGTCGCAAGACATGTAAATAAAAATTCATTCATTCATATAGATAGATTAGGTTTATAGATAGTTTTGGTAGCGTTTGCTTGGATGGATGGATATTTTGTATGTTTGTTTTGATGTTTGTATGCGGTTTAGCACGATAACTCAAGAAGCTATGGATGGATTGTCATGAAATTTGGTATGTGGTCAGGTCTTGACCTATCAAAGAAATGATTTGATGATTTGGACCCCCTGGAGGCTTTCCTTGGTACTGCAGCAGAACTGATTGATGACGTATTGCATGTCCGTGCACAGGCGAAACCTCAGAAGAAAATCCAGCTCAGAATCGCCTACATGGACCTGCCCCCTCGCGAGCCGGACGGGAAGTGCAGCGAGGACTTCCTGATCATCCGGGATCTGAGCGGAAACCAGCACTGGAGTGAGTTGTTTCTCTCTCTTTCTTTTTTTTCCTCGCTCACTTTTTCTCTCTCTGTGTATGTGTATGTGTGTGAGTGTGCCTGTTTGTGTGTGTGTGTGTGTGTGTGTGTCACAGTGTATGTGTGTGTGTGTGCTTTCCTCACTCTCTTTTTACAATATTGCAAGACAGTATTGCTGATGACGAAATAACTCCATATGACATTCGACATACTATAGCTAACTGTGTTGGTGTGCCAAAACTGTAACTACTAGTATTGCTGAGACACTATGGCAAAGCACAGCTAACCCCCCCTCCCTTATTCCCAGCCTTCTGTGGTCAGGAGAAAGCCTCTTGTCTCATCTCCTCCAACCGTGACTTCCACGTCAACTTCGTCACTTCCGCCAAGCCCAACAAGAAGCTACGTCACTTCCGGGGATGGGCCATAGAGTACTTCACTGTCGATGCTTCAGGTTGGCTGAACTTGTTACTTCGACATTCTGTAATTAACAGAAAAGTGGTGATATTATATGTACAATTTTACCAAATAAGGAAATACAAGGAACGACGTTTTTTGCATCTTTCCAGCATTTTTTAGGAAAGGAAAGGAAAGATCCCCGTTCCACTCCATACAAAGCATAGGGGTGGTGCCCATCTCCGTTTCTGTAGCCCTTGGGCCACACAATTGTGCAATCACTACAGGAGGGGGCTAGCCCGCTGGTAGTGTTGTGTGTTTGACCTTTCCATACTCTTTCTCATTGATGCTTAGATTTATCAGGTCTGTACTAAAAAAAAAATTGAAAATAAGAAGATTCTAAACTGCGTACATGAAACTTTAGATCGTTGTCCGACAAAGCCAACTCCTGAAGCGCCCCTGACAACGCCACCTGTCGGCCGAGTGACGAAGGGCAGCAAGTCAGACGTGGTGACGTCAGGCCACGTCCCAACATACCGAGGCTGCGAGGGCCCCGAATGTAGCGCAAGTAAGTGCCTTAAACTTTTGTTTTTTATGAGTCGAATCTACCTACATATCGATCTATATGTATCTACCTACACACCCATCCATCTATCCATCCATTCACCCATCCATCCATCCATCCATCCATCCACCCGTCCATCCATCCATCCATCCATCCATCCATCCATCCATCCATCCATCCATCCATCCATCCATCCATCCATCCAACTTTTTCCCTAGACCTGATGATATCTTAGAACTCATCCCTCTCTCTCTCTCTGTCTCTTTCTCTCTCTCTCTCAAACAAACAAACAAACAAACAAACAAACAAACAACCCTTCTTCCCTCCCCCCAGACCTGACAACCACAGACCAGCCAGGCGGCTCCGGCAGTAGTGCCGTGGTGATTTTCCTGTCCCTGACAGTGGCGGTGCTGGGCCTGGCCGGAGCCGTGTGCCTCGGCTGGTGGTGCTGGAACAAACGGAGAGACTCCAAGAAACGGTAGGCTCAACTTCTTACTCTCGGAACGGAAGTATTGTTTTCAGTCGGTTTGTTTGTGTCGAGTCCCCACGAACAAGCAGAGGGACATGGAGAAACGGTAGGAATGGCTGCTAACTTCCGAGACGGAAGTATTGTTTTCAGTCGGGTTAATTGATACAGTGTAGTTTGTTTGTGTCGAGTCCACTCTGGAACAAACGGAGAGACACGAGAAACGGTAAGGCTGGAAGTATTGTTTTCGGTCTCATTGATAGTTTGTTTGTGTGGAGTCTGCACTAGAACAAGCGAAGGGACACCGAGAAACGGAAGTATTGTTTTCGGTCGCGTTAATTGATGGTTTGTGTGTTTGTGTCGAGTCCGCACTGAAACTTGGAACAAGCGGAGGGACACCGAGAAACGGTAGGCTGGCTGGAAGTATTGTTTTCGGTCACGTTCATTGATAGTTTGTGTGTTTGTGTCAAGTCCACACTGGAACAACGGAGAGACACCGAGAAACGGTAGGCTGGGCTGGAAGTATTGTTTTCGGTCAGGTTAAATGATAGTTTGTGTGTTTGTGTTGAGTCTGCACTAGAACAAGTGGAGGGACACGGAGAAACAGTAGGGACGGCTTAAATTTTATTTCTGGGAAGGAAGTATTGTTTTCGGTCGCGACTCGCGACAATTGATAATTTGTATATTTGTGTCGAGTCCGCATTGAGACAAGCAGAGGGACACGGAGAAACAGTAGGTATGGTGCGGGTTGTACTATGAAAGAAGACCTGTTATTTGTTTGTTTGATTGTACAATTGTTGTGCAATAAAGTGTATACAATGTGGCTGAGTACCATCGGATCAAAATTCGTTTTCTTTCGTTTTTAGGCAACAGCCAGCTGATGAGCTGGGCCCCTCCGCGCCCCATCCTGACGTCATCACTTTCCGTGTGGGGGAGGAAAAAACAAGTCTGATGGACGCAAACTACGGCAAACCCGTCGGGCCAGTTCCCTCTAAACCCTCCAGAAAAACTGCCGACTGTCCCTTCCCCGTGCAAGAGGACGCCGAATGGAAGCGCCTGCATGAACCTCTGCTGGCAAAACGTTTGAAAGAAGGCGGAGTTGAAACCGGATCTCCTTCCGTTCAGAGTGGCCGGTACTGTCAAACTTTTCTTGTTTGCTCCCTGTGCCTTCCGGTAGATGTTCCTTGCTTAGTTAACTCAGATGAAAGGGCATTTCTGATGGTTTAATAAGGTGCTTGGCTCTGGCAGCGTAGACTCGCCAGGGTTGGTATCTTGAGCACGTCGGCAGAACGTACTGCGCCTGCGCGGAACCCGTAATGTATTTTGCATAGCACTTAGGCAGAACGTCTCATATAAGGTTGTATTAGAGCATATAAGGTTGACAGCCTGTCTGTAGTTTTCAGATGTTGTATAGTAAAAGATATCGTCTGCAACAAGCAACATTTTGATGCAACGTTGACCAAACATCCAACGAAAAACGTGAAAAATCAGAGTTGTGCGCAGGCGCAGTACGTTCTGCCGACGTGCTGGTAACTTGGGCCTCTTATCTTGCGCATGCGTGTTAGCCTCTATGTTAATGACCTTATTAAAGTATCAACACATGTTACATCTTGTTACAGGTACGTCATTCGTGACGTCACACCGTACGGATACTCCGATGTTCTGCTCAGGGACCGCATCGAAACGCCACCGCAGCCGTACCCGGATCCGTGTTACGCGGATATCGACGAAAACATCGTCAAGGTGCCGGGAGGACAAAAGGAAGGGGAGACGGTGAAACCCACCAGGGGGAGTTACCCTCCCTATGCCACCGTTTACAAGCCGGGTAACATGGAGGCGCCGGTAAAGCCAAAGCGGGCGCCGCCCAAAAAATCCCCGCGGAAAAGCCTCAACCCGGCCAAACCCGACGTCATTGACGACGTCAGCAGACCGTCCAGCGACTACTACGAGGTTCCCATGGTAACGACCCCGCCCCGCAAGCCTCCGCGATCGTTCCCGCCAAAAAACTTTCCCCGGCTGTCCGACGGATCGGACGACGGATACGCCGTTCCCATAGGAACGGTCACAGCCGCCGACCAATCGAAAGCGGAATATGACCACCTGGGTGGTAACGGTTCCCATGACAATGGTTCCCATGGTAACAGCCCGGACAATGACTACCACCATCTCGGCGAAGGGTCGAACGACTACGACCACTTGGCGCGAGGCATTGTGGACCAGAGGAAGCTGAGGGGTCAAATGTCAGATTACGACAGACTTCCGGAAGTCGAGGCACAGTAGTGCATGACGGGAAAACTTTACATGTTAGAGTATCACTTCTCTGATACATGTAGATAAATCATGGACGTTTTAATGCAAGTCGATTAAGGATTTGGATCTTGATTTTTCTTTGTTACATGTACTCTTTGCAAAAAAAAGAGACAAGTAGTATCACCTAAAATAAACTGACATTTAAACCAGAAATCCGGTGACTGCAAGACACCAATGAGAGGCTCAGGACTACCGTGACGTCAGTGTTTCATGTGTACTCAGGACTAGTGACGCACAGGTATAAGACAATCGGCTAGTTCGCTTAACATATCGGTTAGTACTAAGACTGACCTGAAGAAAATTCTTCATCATACATTTCAGGCTCTCGATGTTGTAACTGTATATATACATATATATTTATTTCTCAGGGTGAAGTTTTCATATTTTACCAATATGTATTTTAAGCCAAGGACTTGTATGATCAATGATCAAGATACTCCTTTTTTCTTAGTATATAAACATTGATTTTGCTTGTTGGTTTCTGGAATAGAGACCAGAAAATAATAGATCTCATAAAGGGTAACTATCTGCCTATAGCAATATTTGTTGTCTGTCAATAAAGTATAACAGTTACAAATATTACAGAGAGTCAGTTGCAACTTATTTCGACTAATTCATGCAATTTGTAAAAGAATAAAAAACTAAATACAGACGATCCTTCATATGTCTGTATATCACATTATAATTGCCCAGAAACTGTCGAATTATGAACATTTTTGTTATAAAACGACTAACAGTGTACGATTTTGCTAGCTGTCGCTACTCTCCAAGCAGAGGTTTGGGTTTTGGGCTTATTTTTGGCGTGTTTTTAGACTTTTTTATCGGGCTTTCTTGGTTGGGTTGAAACAAAATTTCCGTGAAAAAAGAAAGCCGGATAAAAAAGCCTTAAAACACGCCAAAAATAAGCACCAAACCCAAACCTCTGCTTGGAGAATAAGCTGTCGCATCATCCCGTACAGGCGCGTCATCTAGCGATTTAGTTCTGAACTGCAGTCCCTGGTGACGTGACCCCTTGTCGTTCGGTGACCCCAATTGTCGCTTGTCACTTCCGCCTCTCGGCTCCCGAACTCCCGTCCTTTCCCACCTGGCATTCCGGACCCCTCTCAACCGATTCTTCCGACTTTCCACCACCTATGGGTCCCTAAGGACATCGGGGATGGAACCCTGGACCGTCTGTGCGACGTGTCTGCTGCTGGTGGTCGCTGGTTCGATCCCCACAGCAGCGCAATCAACAGGTAGTTTGTTGTAGTTTGTTTCCTTATCTTTGCAAACTGAGTTTGTCTGGGTTAGTACGACCTCTGAACTCTCAAGCCCCAGGCGATATTAAACAAAAGCGATACTAGAGTAGAAAATTTGCTGTCATGAAATTCAGTAAGGACCTGTTTTTCTAGTTTTTAAACAAACTTGAGACTTAGATATGCACAGCAGGGCTTGTCTACTTGCTTCAATAGGAGTGACATATCGTCCACTGTAACGCAACTAACTGCTGCTACGTGTCGGTGAAGCTGGTGTGTTACGCAGAAGGGCGGTTATTCCTGTTTGACAAATAGAGCTACAGAAACAGATCTGCTTGTGCTTAAGGGATAAGAAAATTATAAGGTTGCCTTCGGTGGGAAGATGGTCATCGCAGTCAGCGGTGTTTAGATCGCTTCTGTACCCTGTGTCCTGTAGTCGAAACAGTTGATCGTATGCACGAAGGTATTTCGTGCGTAAAATTAGACCTGATATATCTATAAACTAGACATACTGTATTCCTACAGCTTCAATCCTGTTGGTGGGAAGATTGTGGTCACAGTCAGTGGTGTGCAGATCGCTTCTGTACCCTCTGTACATGTAGTCGAAACAGTTGATCGTATTACTATGAATGAATGTATTTCGTGTGTAAATTAGACATGCTCTCCTATCTATGAACTAGACATACTAGTATATTCCTAGAGCCCTAAATCTGTGATACCTTGTAGCAGAGTAGCCATATATCACGATAAATATGGCTCATAGTATAGCAATCGAACTGCCTTCAGTTGGCTGTGTATCACTACCTAACGTTATAACATAGACATTAGATGCCAAACCCACTAAATTCTATATGTGCCAAACTTCCCTACCTTGTCTATGCTAATAATGTTGACAACGTTGCGCCGAATGTGTTACAGATGCAAGGATATAATATGTATTTCTTTAAGATGTGGTTTCTAGCGTCTTAATTTGACCCCCAAACTGCGAGGGGGGTTCAACACACAGGGTAGCTATTTGACCTTGAGGTCGTCAATTGAAGGGCACGTAGTCGTCCATTCATGCATGACGTTAGCCCGAAGCCGTTCTTAAAGAGACAAAGAAAGTCGTCTTTATCTGAGAAGAACTTTTCTAGATGTTTGTTTTGTTCCTGCAGCTATGCGAACTTTCCGTGGTGCATATGCGGGCGATTTAGCTAACTGTAACGTTATCCGTAATTATACTAATAGTCGACTGGTACAACCGCCTCTTTCTTGGTGTTAAGCCTGGTGTTCAGTCTACCGTGGATTGGGCGGGCTCTCTTGGGGGCTGTAGGAGCTCTCCGCCGCCGGGCTCATCTCAGGTACTTGGTAGGAGTTTTACGTATCAGCTCACCTCGGAAAACCCCTACCGAGTGCCTAGTTCAGCCAGGCGGCAGAAAAAGTACAAAACTGTTACCAGGGCCAGTATACAGGCTAGCTCCTCGGCTCCAGGGCTAGCCTGGGTACCAGACTGTTGCCAGGGCCAGTATACAGGCTAGCTCCTCGGCTCCAGGGCTGGCCTGGGTGCCAGACTAGTACCAGGGCCAGTATACAGGCTAGCTCCTCGGCTCCAGGGCTAGCTTGGCAGTGTCAGACTGTTGCCAGGGTCAGTATACAGGCTAACTCCTCGGTTCCAGAGCCAACATGTCCCCAAGGAAGTCTTACCACAGACCCTCTCAGTAAGACTCTGAGCTTCTCTGGGCTGGCCTGTGTATTTGCCCTGAAAACAGTCTGGTATCCAGGCTATTACACACTATAGCTCTACAGGCACGCTGTAGTGCATAGTTATACCAAACAACTTGACACACCTAAAGCCCATCACAATAAATATAACGCCAAGCCTTGTCTAAGAGTATCGAAGAAGACTTCCTTGCTGTCCGTTAAGGGTCAAGAATTTCAGCCATGTGCTACTGCACATATTTTATGCCATCCTACTGTTTGTTTACGTAACGTTACGCAAGCAGGTGGCCCTTTTTCAGAGTTCGTGTCAACAAACCCAAGCGTTAAGGTACATGTCCTTGTTTTTAGCACATTCAGTTAGATTTTAGAACCAGCCAAACTTTTTACACTTTCTTTTTAGTTTTATTTGTTTATTTTATTTATTGAAATTACAACGCCACAATACAGTGGACTACTCAGGCAGCAAGGCTGATTTCGGGCGCCACGGTTGAACAAATATTTTAGTTTTAATCTGTGGTATGGTTAAAACCGTTGGTTGAATCAGTTCTAGTCGGCAATGAGTAAGCATTTTAGTAGGTTAGACACAGTAGGTATTAACAGAGTTTGTCCCGATACCTTAGTTGGGGAAACCACTGCAACCTTTAGCATATGAGCTTAATAACTGTTACCTCATGCAGTATTTATAAGTGTTCTGTATGTTCTGTACAGTAAGGACTACCGGAATGTTGGAAATTGGTCAAGATTTGGAAAACAAATTCCTAGAAGAGCTAGTCGCGGTAATGGTGACTTTTCCCTTAGCTGCGTGGGCGAATGAAATTATAGGAGGGCCTGCATGGGGGGGTCCCGACAACGCTCTACGCTAAATTTTGAGAGCCGGCTACGTATTACGCTGAATTCAGGAAATCTCTCGATTACGTTCTACGGTAAATTCCAGGGCACTACAACGCATTACGTTATAATTAAATGGCAAATTACGCTCTACGGAAAATGCGCCGATTACGCTCTACGTTGAATTAGAGCGGTCCGTCTACGCGTAGCTACGCTCTACGCAGAATTAAAACGGCCGATTACGCTCTACGGAAAAGGGCATGCGGCTCCCCATTATACGGTGGCCAAACTCCCCTGGCAAATTATTCGCCCTATTTTGGCTAAATTTTACTCCTTTTTCAGCTTTGTTTGAGTCTGGTTGAGACTAAATTCGTGCTTGGTACAGCCAAACACGGCCCTGAGTCCTTTATTAAACCCAAACTGCCGATGAGTCACGCTAAAAGCACGTCCGCTGAAGTATTCGTTATGCATTAACTAAACACATGTTGGCAGGGAAGGGTCGGTCAGGGCGTTCGGCGAGCGCCACGGGGGTGTCGCGAACAGAGAGCGCCCCGCGAACTACTCTCCAAGCAGAGGTTTGGGTTTTGGCTTATTTTTGGGCGTGTTTTTAGTTTTTTTTTTAATTACTGGGCTTTCTTTTTTGCATTGGTATCTTTTTTACGCCAACCCAAAAAAAGATGCCAGTGCAAAAAATGAAAGCCCGATAAGAAAACACGCCCACAAATTAGCCAAAACCCAACCTCTGCTTGGAGAGTACCCGAGAACGCCCTGAATGGAATTCAGCATACTGGCCTGCATTATCATGTTAAAGTCGTATACATGGAGAAAGGTCAAAGGTCGTTCTGTCGGGCGTGACACCGACCATTGATGCTGTTCCAAGTTCGGCCTCGACTTGGCCGAACTCCAGTCAGAATTGGGTCGGAGTCAAATTGGGGGAACGTTTAACTCCAAGCAGATGTTAGGAGTGCAAATCGTCATCTTGATCAGGGCAAGTGAATACAGAACTTTGCTATTCATCACTCAAACTACAGTAAAAAGCAACATCTTTGTAAAAAGAAAAACAGCTCAGGTGTCTCATTCCTGCAGGTTTATTTTATCACTTGACGTTGAAGACTAAACAAATAGAAGACCCGTGACAGAAGAAGAAACAGATAGCTGACTTGTGACAGAAGAATGTGGCCCGAGTGTCGGTAAAACCTCACCTCTTCACGCAGTGCGTCTGCAGTAGTCACTCGCGCGTGAGGCCAGGCCGCTTGTCAAGACTTTTTACAGACAAGGGATAGTTATAAACAATGTCTAGAGTTAGACGTTCAAAGGTTAGGTGTAACATGTCGTTCGGTGTAATGTAGCCAGCTGCCGCCGCACCGCGTTCCTGCAAAGCTGGTGTGTTACACCGAAGGGCGGTTATAACGGCTATACAGATACAGATACAGAAGCTGGTGTGTTACGCCGAAGGGTGGTTATACCGGCTATACAGATACAGAAGCTGGTGTGTTACGCCGAAGGGTGGTTATACCGGCTATACAGATACAGAAGCTGGTGTGTTACACTGAACGGCGGTTATACCGGCTATACAGATACAGACAAGAACAGCTTAACTCAGAACCACCCGCTGTCCACTAGCTTTCTGCTGAGAGACGAAATGTTTGACTGATCGCTCAGTGAATTTTGCAGACGATTAATGTGTTTTATTGTCTTTTAAATCCCACTTTTGCATCGTGCGTTATAAAATCAAGGGTTTGGGGGTACCGCATAGTGAAAAATCCTCTCCTCGTTTCAAAATAGACTCTCCCTAAGTCACAGGTTTGTTTACGTACACATGTATTATTGAGACTGATAATGTCAAAAATCGTAGCGCTCTTCCTTTCCCTCTGTTTGTTTGTGAGATAGGATCGCCCTGCAGGTGTCTCTGCTGTGTTTGGGGGTAAACAGTACCGGTCTAGTGGGCCGCTCTGTTCGGGGGAAATACTCGCTCCCCCGTCAGACTACCGGCCGTGATGCCGGTACAGCGAGCGGCCACCAACGACGACTATTATATATACAGGGCTCGAAATACTGGGTGCATATGCTATTGCACCTTAGTGCAGGTATAATTGGAGCTGTGCAGGTATTTCTGATGTCTATCTGCACCTAACCTGCACTGGTCCATGTACTGGGTATATGCACCTTAGTGCAGGTAAAATTGGAGCTGTGCAGGTATTTCTGATGTCTATCTGCACCTAACCTGCACCGGTCTGTGTGCTGGGTTTATATATACATGTACTATGTGTGTGTGGATTTTTATTTGTTGGATTGAGGTCATTGTAGGAAGGGAGAGGGTCAAATAAGGAAGATCATAATTTTATTTTTTTTCTCTCTGTTTTTTCCCCAGGTCTCCCCCCGGCCTGTATTAAGATGAGCCAACCCGAGGTAGTACCGGTGACGGCCGCTGGGGGCGTCCTGACGTCACCGTTCTTCTCAGATCACATGACCTACCCGACATACATGGACTGCCTGTGGAGATTATCGGTGAGACTGCGACCTTTTTTTTCTGCAGGGCGTTTTGCACGTGACGTCACAGCCGCCATTTTGGTTGGTTAAAGTTAGAAGAGTCAGACCAATGAACTTGCATGTAATGATCACGTGACTATAATTCCATATACGGCTAATGTACTGACAACGCTTAACGTTCTATTAGAGGGAGCCGGCTTCGACTAATGGTGAGTTAGAATAGCTCGCTACGCCACACAATAAAAAGGCAATGCAGATCTATTGTATTCAGAACCGTACCTATCTAGTTCTATGCCTGAATGGATCCTGGACTATCTAGAAACGTGACCGAGCATGATTCTGGATAAAGCACGGTCCTGGACACAATAAGACCCCATATAATATTTCTGCCTTAGGCCGAGGATGGTTTCTACCCCATCGTGCTTGTGGACCAGTTTGATCTGGAGCCGCGAGTGGGCGCTCCAAACTACCACTGCAAGGACGCCTTCATCGTCCACTTTACGGAACTTGGACCTGGCAGTAGCGAATACGGAAGTAAGGATATGCTGTATCTATAGGATGTATCTCTCTCTCTCTCTCTCTCTCTCTCTCTCTCTCTCTCTCTCTCTCTCTCTCTCTCTCTCTCTCTCTCTCTCTCTCTCTCTCTCTCTCTCTCTCTCTCTCTCTCTCTCTCTCTCTATATATATATATATATATATATATATGTATATAGTAGTCCACTGTGTTCTGCTTCTGCAGTAGCAGGCATCCTGCAGCAGCAATCAGTCTTTCTTCAACTCTCTCCACTTTGTCCTGTTCATCGCGAGCCTCCTGAGCTCCCGAAATTTTCTTTTTGACCGCAATGGTCCTAATCCATATGTATATCTGTCTATATCTACCTATATCTATCTATATCTACCTATATCTATCTATATCTACCTATATCTATCTATCTATATATTTTGCTACTCGCAACAGTACTTGTCTTGTAGACTACAGACTTGCAGTTGTGTCTTGTTATTTCTTGTCTTCAGAGTTTTTGCGGTTCGCAGATCCCAAACTGTTTGTACTACAAGCCATATAGAAATTGTTCTTTCTTGTCTTCAGTTTACGGTTCCCAGCTCACAAATTGTTTCATTGTTTCTACTGCACGTGCATGTCAAGTGCATTACACACTTGCAGCTGTGTCTTGTCTTTCATGAGTTGTTATTAAGGTCACCTGGTGGCGCCGAATGGCAGCCGCACAGACCCTTACGACAGTTTCACACAAAAAAGTGGAGCAAACATATATCATGTGTATTATGTGAACCCGTGTATTGTATTGTATATTGTAAACCCTGCATCAATTCAGCGCTATGAAAGGCTGCGATTGCACGGGTAATGTTTGACCAATAAACCATTTATTATTATTATCATAATTATTTCTTGTCTTCAGATTTCTGCGGCTCGCAGATCCCCAAGTGTTTCTACTACGCCGGCAGACACATTGACATCCGGTTTGTAACAGACGGCAACACACAGAGTAATAAGGGATGGCGCATCACTTATAACGCAAGCAGGGCACCAGGTATATATAGTTCTCGTATTTCTAAAAAAAAAACAACAATTTTTCCTCAAAAAGAGAGAAAAAATCTGTAAAATCAGTAAGAAAATGACCCTTTTTCTACTTTGAAATTGAAACTTGAGAAGGGCAGAATTTGCTTACAATTTAGCAGTTTTTACATATCTACATATCTATCTCTGTATAATTAAGGATTTGTGTGAGCAAAAAACAAAAGAAAAACGTATTGTTTTAGTGCACCGTATAATGGGCGCCGCCATCTTTATTTTTTCCAGTTTGCCCGACTGAGGGTGCACCTGCGTTGGGCAGTACCATCGCGAGTAACACAGATACCGCTGCTAACACGGGAGGTATGTACGGTAATGAGTCCCTCTCTATGATAGTTCAACACCTCTTTCACGTTGCTTTGTTTATTATGTTTACCTTAGCAGAAGAAAAACATATTGTTTTTGCTCTGTTTCTTCTCCAAACACATAAGGTCAATAACCTGAACCAGACGTCTTTCACCATGGTAACTGGTGCTGTAGCAGACACCCTGTGGTGTTGGGTTACATTATGTAGCAAGTTGCAGGACAGAGTTGGAGAGATTGGCCACCATATATAGGAATGTGTTTCAGTAGTTTTTTATTACCTTTCTAGTTGCTTTTACTTTTGTCCCCATCTTTTGTTGACCATGCAGTATGTAGCAAGTAGTGATACCGGTAGTTATATGCAACTATCTTGTCTGACATACGGAGACTGAAAACCCCCTTTTGATCCTCCACAGTTGGCCCTACCGAAGCACCCCACATTCCGACCACCCCACCAGGCCTGACCATCATCCCTAGCGAGAGGCCGCCATTGGTCGGCGCCATCGTGGGCGGGACCCTGGCCTGCGTTGCCATAGTGATCCTGCTGTTGCTATGGTGCTTCTGCTGCTACTGGAGGAGAAGGAAACGACCGTAAGTTCCATATAAGGTCACACGACCGTGGTTATGCTGAGAAAGTGGATGCTATTTGAAATGTCCGACTTTTCAGAGATTTTACCCAGTTGCTTGTGATTTATTGTGTTTTTCTCTGTTTCCCCTTCTTCCCTTCCAAACAAATAAGGTCAATGACCTGGACCAGACGGCTGCCAACACGGTAACTGGTGCTGTAGCAGACACCCTGTGGTGTTGGGTTACATTATGTAGCAAGTTGCAGGACAGAGATGGAGAGACTGTTCACTACATGTATGAATGTTTTTGGGTAAGAATAAACAGAGCGGTAGTTTGTTGGGATAGACAATGTGAAGGCATGGAGTTAAAACTCCATGGTGAAGGTAAACATTATGCATTTGCTTTGCAAATGTTACCTTTCTGTTTCTCTCTTTTTCAGGCCACAGGTTGCTGAAACCCTGGCCAATCCGGGAGCGCGTCCGGACATCGTGGTCTTCCGACCTGGAGAGGACCGCACCAGCCTCATGAACCCCAACTACGGGCAAAGGGCAGAGTTCACCGCCCTGGCCGCTATGTCTAGCAACCGCGGGGCCACGCCCGACAACTGCTACTCGGGGGGTGACCTGAAACAGCCGTTGTTGGACGGAGCGGTGAGTCCAGTTGTTGAGTCCCCGAGGCACGCCGGACCCCCAAAGTTCGTCCCGCCCTCCCCCCCTCGCCCGAGCGGCAAAGACTGGTCGGGCGGCCCCCAAGCGGACGCCTATCCCGACGATGTGTTCTTTGAAGACCGCATCAGAACGGACGACGAGTATTCGGACCCGGGATACGCGGAGATTGACGAGAATATCGCGAAGGTCGGCGATGATGAGTCGCGTTTGGATGATGCCGGGCGTGCTGGAGTTGCAGGAGCAGCCGCTAGGGGTCGTGACAGTTCGGCCAATGTGTACATCTTTAGCCCCAGGCCAAACTTCCCTGCCAAGCGCACTCCGCCCTATGCCGAAGTCAGCCTACTGGAGGCGAACCAAAAAGGCGGGAACTTCACCTTTGAGGTCGCCGGCGACGTGCTCCCATTGGCGGAGAGTTACGACGAACCCATGGCAACCGCGTCACGTGACTCCGGGCACGGCACGGCGGGAAGCGACGCTGACGGGTACGAGGTTCCCATAGCAACGCGCGCTCAAGAACTGGAAGATGCTGACGGATACGCCGTTCCCATAACAGCAGCCCTTCCCAACAACCAATCACAGCTCGGCTACGATCATCTGCACGGTTCGTCGGAGACGGACAGTAAGAAGCAAGGGATTGGCTACGACCGTCTTCATGGTAACAAGGACGGTTACGATCACTTATCGCGAGAGTTGGACAAACCACTGGGTCCCAGGAGTTCAAAGTACAGCTCATTCGACAACAGGGCGCAAGACGACGATCTTTGAGATGCAGCCAGGTGTTTGTCTTTATAGTCAAGTTCTTAATTCTTCGCAAGACAAGGGAAGAAGGATTGATAATTTTTTTTGTTTAAAGATGGTCAAAGCATTATGTTACTCTCCAAGCAGAGGTTTAGGCTTCGGCTTATTTTTGACGTGTTTTAGGCGTTTTTATCTTGCTTTCTTTTTTGTATTGGTATTTTTTTTTTTGCCAAATGGACAAAGCCTTGCGTAGTTGATACTGCCTTGAACAGGCGACACTTTAAATCCGGAACAACACTTTAAATCCGGACAACTTTGATTATTAAGACATAATCATAAGTGTGAGAAGGAAACTTAATATTCTAGATTATCACATACTACATGATAACAATTACGTCTACTAGGTAACATTGGTAGGTCCCGGTGGACTAGGTCAGTTCTGCATTCTGCATCGGAGCGCAATTTAAAGTGTTGTTCCGGATTTAAAGTGTTGTTCCGGATTTAAAGTGTCGCCTGTTCTTGTCAATTTGATGTCATGTTCTCGCGAGAAAGCAAGGTTTAAGTGCTGGCTGCTTAACCAATCGGACGCTTGCATTCAGAGTGACGTCACGAAAATCCATGACGTTTCATCCATGACTGTTCTACCTGACACTAATGGTAGGGTTGCTTAGTTACCCAACAACGTGTAGTGTCTTCTGAAAGCGTTTCACTAATAATACTTATAAAATGTTAACTTGAGATACGCTTCAAGAAAATCACTCAAAAAGTCTTTTAAAAGATTAGGTCGCACGTTTTAGAAAAAAAAAATTTTTTTTTTGAGTTTCTTTCACAGAATGTTTTGTGCCTTTGCACCTGGTGCTGCTTACGAAGAGAAAATTTTACTAAGTTACGTGCAGGCTGTTTCATACACATACACATACGCTTGGGAAATGATGCTTTCTCAAATTAGCGATGTTTCGCATTAATTATAATCAAGATGTACATATTTGTTGTACTAAAAATTGCAGGTGACATTAAAATCATAAAGACAATGGTTAAGGGATGCCTTTATTTTGTCATACGTGTTTTGTTCCTCCTAAAACTAAATATTTGTTATTTGAATGTTTGGACATTAAAACGTCGTAGTCTCAAACCCAAAAGTGAAATACATTAGAACCAGCTGTTTTTGTTACCTTCGCCAAGATGGTTATGTTATTGGTAGCGTTCTTCTGTGTGTGTCTGTGTGTGTGCGTGTTGAATTTGAATTTGACCCCCGACCTTTGAGGGCGAGAGGGCAAAGGTCAGCAACATGGCAGCCTACAGGGGGCAGATGTCGACGCCGGTAGAATTAATTTAAGGATGGCTTCACGGCACGATGTGGCCGTTTGGGTCATCTTTTGCAACACATGTGACAGGTTGGTTCTACTATTACCTGAATTATCCATGCACAAGAGGCGTTTGACGTGCTTGAGTCCCATTTGGGGTAAGTCTTATCATTAACGCTGGAAAACTCATACAGTGCCACATGGCGGTCGTTTCAATAATGTGTGTCTATTTGTCCTCAAGTTTGTAGATTTGGATTTGTACATATGTTTGTTGTCCTGTAAGTACTTTCTGTACGTGTTGCCATATTGTTTTGTTTCTTGTATCATTTGTATATTTTCAATGTGTTCTGTGTCCAGGGCCTCACTGCAAAGCAGTGTTAATCACTGAGAGGGCTACCATGGCTAAAGAAAACAAAAATTGATAAAAATAAAATAAATTCACTCTCTAACACTAGTAGAAATGTTCTATCATTTCTTAAAGTTTATCAAGTTGATGTTGCCTATAATCTCTATTTATCGAGGACATACAGGGTATAAGAATCCGCAAAGTTTCAAGACTTTCTCTTACGCTACTATAGATTTATGTAAGAGCGATTTTCTACTATAAATATTAAAATCCAAGAACCAGTCTGCCATATCCTGACTGTCACTCCTAACTGTTATCTCCTGCAAACAGAAAAGACATCATTAATAATACTTAAGGACTAGTCCTTACTGAAGATACATTCCGCATATGGACCTTGTATAGTTAAGTTACAAAAAAAATACAACTTAAATGAAGAAAAGCCATTGAATAACACAAATAAGCAAGCAAATGCTAACCATATTCATCCTCATTTTTTGTCATGAAATAAAACAAACAAATAAACAAATGCTAATCAGATTCATTTTCAATTTTTGTCTGGAAATAAAACAAACAAATAAACAAATAAACAAACAAATGCTAACCAGATTCATCCTCAATCTTTATGTTGATTGGCACGTCAACCAACTTCTCCCAGTTGGCAGCGATGTCATCAGGATAGCAGAATCGCTTCTTGAGATTCTCCACTTCCGCCTCCACGTATTCCCGGAACGTTTCCTGGGTGCACTTCACACCGATCTCGCCAGTCGTCGCGTCATTAAACCAGTATTGTAGACCTAGAAACGGGATGCCCCAATAATGGGAGGAGTGGAGGACGATCTTATTTTTGCGGTCTTGGACCACTTCGTCCCACACATTCCTCGCGTGTTGTGCATACTCCCGGGCGTACATGGCCACCACGCCGGTGTGGGGGGTGGCGTAGCGCGGGGACAGGGCCGGGTTCAGGTCAGGCGACTTGTTCTCCGGGTCCACCACGGCCATCTCCTGGGAGAGGACAAAATCGTAAATTAGTCAATAGTTACTGTAAACGGTATGTGTATCGGCTGGCCGGTGTGTGGGGTGGCGTAGCGCGGGGACAGGGCCGGGTTCAGGTCAGGCGACTTGTTCTCCGGGTCCACCACGGCCATCTCCTGGGAGAGGACAAAATCGTACATTAGTTAATAGTTACTGTAAACGGTGTGTGTATCGGCTGGCCGGCGACAAATAAATTAAAACGTTAATCTACATGTATATATAATGTGTTTTGTCATCCCTTCCACTTGTATCCTTTTGGAGAATTCAAAAGAACAAACAAAGAAACAAACAAGCAAACAAACAAACAACCTGATACAGCGCGAGGCGCAGTCCCGCCATCAGGAGGAAGCAGGGCAGCGCCACCTTTGCGATCCTCTCCCGCATCATCGTGCCGATCACCCCGAGCAGATGCTCATCCAGAGTCAGCAGGTACCCGTGCAGCCTCTGCCTGTCCGCAGGAGCCGCCAGGTCGCTGTTCAGCTTGTCGTCGGCGTAGTTGATTCTGAGAGCCTGCTCAAAGTCGTGCAGCACGCCGCTGATCTTGTCCAAGTCTTCCTGCAGAGAGTTAGTCAGTAGTTACTGTAAACGGTAGGTGTATCGGCTGACCAGTGCGTGTAAACATCTTCAACAGAACCTTAGAAACCCATACTTACTCCACCGACACAGTCTGAATCAGCCCTTGCGACTCCCCAAAGCCAGGTTACAATGCGGTAAAAGAACGTTTGCTTATAGAGGTGCAGTGGGTCCCACCCGTTGTTAGAACTGCATCGTCTGTACAGTCCTTCATATCACTGTGTGCACAGTTACGTGACCTCTGACTCTCTACCCTTACGACCCGGCATGGCCTCGATTACGAATTTGGACTACGATTGTATGTTAGCTTTATGATTTTCATTTATATGTTTAAGTTATCTTAGTTACAATTCTCAATACCGTAAATTTCTTCTTCTTTAAAATATGTTAATTTATTTAGAAATAGTAAGGAGGAGGGCCATGCATAAGCCATTAGGGTTTCCCGCCCCCTCCTGCACAGTGTTTGTCATAAGTAAGTTTAACCTTTTTTTATTTGTATTTCAAAGTGCAAACAAATAAATAAACAATAAAAACAATAAACAATTGTGATTTGATGTTTTGATCCCGTCTTTGTTTTGTATATATTGTTACATGTGTTTGTCTATGTGTACCCAGGGCCACTTGGAAGAGCAGTGCTATGTCACTGAGTTTGGTGCTACCCTGGTAAAAGAATAAATAAATAAACAAATAAACAATGAACCTGCTGCAGTTGCTGCTCCACCAGCTCGCTGATGCCGGCATTGGTAACGCGGCTGACAGGTGCGGGAGGGAACACCACATCCCACAGCTCATCCGCCATGATCCTCCCAATCACTCCCACCACACTTCCGCCCAGTTTGAAGGCGATCTGTGAGGCTTCTGCCATCAGTACCGTGTGAACGTCCGCCTCAATGTGTGCTGTAATGACCGCGGTCGATGACTTTTCTGCCTAAAGAAAATAAGAATTCGTCTATAGTTGTTACAGATATCAACAAATATGCAGTGTTTTCAAGGCATCAAAAGTTTATTGCATTGTGAATCAATTCCTTGTCAGGGTATAGAATGCTTGCAACAGCACGCCCTACTCAATGTGTGCTGTAACGGTCGATGACTTTTCTGCCTAAAGGAAATGAGAATTCGTCTATGGTTGTTACAGATATCAACAAATATGCAGTATTTTCAAGGCATCCAAGATTTTCTAGCATTGTGGATTAATGTCTCGTTAGGCTACATAATGCTTATAACAACACCTGACCACAATCCTCGTCAGGGTATGTTTAAGATTGTAGTTTACCAGCTATACAGCTAGTAGTAGCAAAATGTTGGTACATTTTATTTCTTAAATAAAATCTCTTTAGGCAAAATGGCGGCTGTAGGCTAAGTTTCCTATGGGGGTGCATTCTTACGGAATCATACGTGACCAACAGTTCAGTGGTTATCACCTTCAGCGTGCCATCATCTGCATCGCACTCGTGTTCTGTTGGTGTCCTTGGGATGACCTTGACTGGGCCCTTCACCATCTGCTTGGCGAGTTCTGCCGCGGCTGCGCAGGTTGGGTCAGGGGTCACGTCCTCGTGTGCGTCATGTTTAGAGTTAGTCGCTCCCATCTACACATTACAAAGAGGACATCAAAGATTTCACACCTTCGTTAAGTATTTAGGGCTGTTGTTTTATCAATCATTTTTATTTATTCATTCATTCATTTCGGCTGAAGAAACAGCCAAGGCTGCCCAACTAACACGGGGCTATTCATCAATCATTGTTAATTTCTCGCTGCTGGTTCTGTGCATATTCCACTGTCACTTCCTCTCAGCCTGTGGGGAGACCATTTGACCACCAATTCGATCCCCCTGTCAGTCTGCTGTTACACAATTTCCAGCAAACAAACAAACAAACAAACAAACAAACAAACAAGCAGACAAACAAACAAACAAGCAGACAAACACACCCAAAACAATACCTCTACACACGGAGGGGAAAACACCACCAGTATTACGCTGGTATTACACCCCTCCCATACTGTATGTACATCATAACAAGTAGAAAAACAAACATGAGATAGAGCGAAACAGATTCTCTCATAGAGAACATGGTCATATCCTACTAGTATACTCATTTTCTACGTGATAAGGTTTGCTTTCCATCTACATGTTACTTGCACTTGTCACAGCTGAAAGCCATGTGTACTTACAATGATGTACAAAGCGGGTCTTTCCACACTCTTAGTCTCTACTTCTGTCGTCTGCCTCCTACGGTCCTGCTGTGGGAACAAATCAATAAATCCCGGACTCGAGAACTACTAGGAATCCGCAGGTCACCAGGAAAAAAACGGATGCTTTTAAAGCAATCCTATGAAAGACTTCTCACTCAATAGAAAATGTGATAACAAAGGCTGTCACTTGGTATGTAGTCATTTCGCTTGCCATGATTTTTTTGCTGTCAAATAGATTCACAAAGTTTTTGACAGATGCTGTGGTCCCCACATATGCTCTTATTTCGTATTGGTTCCTTCCAATGTTTCATAATGCTATCATGCGTAGGTTTGGTGTGTTGCGATGGGAAAAATCTAAAACCGAACCCTGCTTTTCTTTCCCACGCTTCTCTACGTGGTCCGCTTAGTGTGTCAAAGGTTATTTTGTGACAACACAATCAACACAATGCTACATTTATTTCTGATTCCGCTAGGCGGCGTCAGTGCACGATGGAGTCATAACGTTTACCATAAAGGTTGTAATGAATGTGAACTGTTTCGTTGATATAATGGAACATTCATCTTATTACGTACGTATAATAAGGGGGCCTTGGGAATATTCTGAATATGCAAATATATGCAAATCGAAAAGCAATCTAGGCTAGTGCTCAAATTCCACTTCATCATTTGCAGAACGAATATCAAAACGGATAATAGATATGTTTTTCAATAACGGCATCACAAAAATCAATATACCTGTTAAGAGCAAACGTTGTCCACCGGATCTCTATGACAACGTGATGGCGGGAAATCGATAATAAACCTGAGACTTAATAATAACCCTGATCGGCAGGGCTGCCTGGGATTACGTCATCCATCCGGGTACTTACGGTCCTGTGCCCGGCAGGGATCGTCTCACAACTACTGATGTTACTCTTCATGATATCTATTTGGAAGGCCATGCATTATCACGACTGCAGTCTGGTAATTTTGGATTAAGGGACCTTCTCGTAACTTCTTGCCTTGACGGTAACCAATATTATTTTGAAGATCTATGACCCAATCTGTTTGATCAACCAGAGCACCGTTAGTCTTTGTATCAGCCAACCTCCACGACCATGGCACTTTGATACTCATTAAGTATCAATTAGGATCATCTCAAAGGTCTTGCTGAGTTGGAGACAACGTCAGGTGAAAAAAGGGTTCACTACTGTTGTTTATCATAGATCAGCCAGGGACCTTCTCAAAAGGTTGGTGCATTACCTGCACCGCCGTTTGTTGTTCAGACATATGTTGATCGAAGGCTCGTCGACATTCAAAAACATCATATGCAAAAGTTAAGAAATATAGATCTTTACGTATTTGCAACCACTGAACCTGGAGGTGTGTATATACGTATACAAACATGGTATATATATATGGCAGAATAACTACGATAAAAGATTTGAACGTTTTGAAGACGGTATGGCAAGGCACACTTACTTCACCTTGAAGATTTAAGATCTGCTACCTTATTCTAGTGGGAAACTGGTGGGAAATTGGTCGGCATCAGGTGAGTATACGCTCACGTGAATCTGTCACACCGCCTGATGTTCACATTCAGCTCAGACGTCATGCCTCCCCACCATTATGTACCTCCCCGAGCGTCTAATCTTGTTAGCTTTCTCTGCAGGGTAATTCTGTCTGCAGTTAGGCAGGACAAAGTGAAGTTTATGGATGTCATTAAAGTTTTCGTCGAAATTTCATCTGATCTTTATTACGTCTCAATCCCTTTAATAATATCGTTCCTAGAACTAGCTCTACGTGACGTGCATGCATCCCACGATATGCTGTTGGCACACGGCCAGTTTAACACATTAAAGACAGAAAGACAGAAAAATACACATTGATGCTGCATGCACAAGCGGTACGCTGGTATTAGCGAGATCCCTGAACAGAATAGACAAGACAAAGAATGGACTAAAATGATGAGAACGAATCCAATAGATACTTCCTACGCAAAAATTCGAGGAAATAAGAAATAATATTACTGAGTGATGATAGTAAAGATTGTTCCAACGAATTTGCTCAGTGCAAGGCCAGAAGACCACTTGTAGGTACTGAGCTAAATTCGGGTTACTGGAACAGTATCTCTTCTCCCTAAGTCAGAAACATCAATGTTCGAGACACAGTCGACTCACTTAGAGTAAGGACTAGCCGACCCAATAGCAGGGGTTAAGAAGGCTGCTTTGGAAAATTCCCTACCCCAAATATACAATAAACAACAAGCAATCATTATGTTTACCTTCGCAGAAGGAAATCATATTGTTTTTGCTCTGTTTCTTCTTCTTCTTCCTCTTCTTCTCCAAACACATAAAGTCAATGACCTGGACCAGACGTCTGTCACCATGGTAACTAGTGCTGTAGCAGACACCCTGTGGTGTTGGGTTGCATTATGTAGCAGGACAGAGCTGGAGGGGCTGGTCACCATATATTATATATGAATGTGTTTGAGTAACAAGAGACAGAGCAGCAGATTTTTAGGCTAGACCATGTGTGAAGGTAAACATTAAGCATTTGCTTTGCAAATGTTACCTTTCTAGTTACAACGTTGAGTTTCTAACAAAACAATTGGGCGTTTGGTTATGTACATAACAGGTGACCCTTTAAGTAAAAGGTGTGCGTCAGAACTGCCTGATAAAGTATTCACGTCTTAAGACGGGGTTTATCGCCATGTCTACCGTGCGTAGGAGGCGAGCAGGTTGTGTTGCAGCAGGAGGATTTGTACTGTTCCTCTCTACATGGCGATTTGTGATCACCAAAGCCCGCTTTATCACCCTGCCTAGCACGGGTCCAGCTGTACCGGGCTGATAATGAACGTAAGGCCACAGCAAGTGATTTTATGGATGACATCAGCGCGTGCATTGATTTTCGCCTGATTTCTAAAAAAACCAATAATTTTTTTTGTTTTTGTTTTCTGACAGTGGTCAACATGCCGAAAATGGGCAAATATGTCGTAAATGTCTATCGGTTCAGAGACCATCAGGGATGAAGCAAACTTGAAGCACAATTGCTCGCGTTTGATGACAAGTATTGATAGTCTAAGGTGCTCCATTGCATATGAATACTCACTATAGTAGCTCCCATGATTGTACGACAAGCTCTTTTCTACAATTATTCTAGTTTGGAGATGTATACACATCTACATAGGCAGGTAATACTGTTGAATACAGGAATTAAAGACCAGTTGGTTGTGATACCATGTTCTGTCGCCCCAATTCTTGTTTGACAAGGTTAATGACGTCAAAATTAGAAAACTTGTTTTTTTGGCCTGCCTTGTTTTTTTCGCCCTGTCGCATTAAATTTGGAGTCTGTGGAGGATGTCATCCATAAAATTTACTTGCTTTGGCCTAAGAACAACACGAGCGGCGGCGCGCTGCAGGCTACAGCTGAAAATCACCTCCAAGCGTCACAGGGATCGAGTTTTTACTGGCGCGCAAATGTCGACAATAAAGAAGAGTGGTCCTACTGTGAGAGTGATGGGTCCGGATCAGAGCATGTCTTTAGACCGGGAGCGAGAGGTTTTACGTCGCTTTACTGGCGTGAAGATGTTGACAATAAGGAAAGTGCGTTGCTTCTACAATGAGAGTGAAGGATTTTTTCATTACAACATTTGATGACAAAACAAAATGACGACATACACAAGCTCGTGCTTATGGTCGTCATCAAAACAAAGAACATTACAAAACAACTACAGACATGCAAAGCATAAGGATAACAAAGTAAGATAAGGATTAAATCATCAGGGCATGTCTTTAGACCGAGAGCACGCTTTTTCGTTGCTTAGCTGAAAATGTTGATAATTTGCAATGACTATCAAATTTAACTTAGCTTATTACTAGTGATAATAAGGAACATGCATTGCTTCTATTATGAGTGTGAAGGATCCTTCAGCTCAGGTATTTAGGCATAACAAGATGTTGGAAAGATACAGGGCAGACCAACATAAATAAAAGCAGACAGACAAACACACATAAAGAAAGAAAGACAGACAAACACACTAGAATAAAGGCAGACAGTCCCACCAAACAATGCATCTCTTCCTAAGGTGCAGTACTGATGCACACATATAAAGACCCACGCAGATGTAAAGACAAATGTACCCGTTGCATCTCCCTATAGTAAAGACTGATGGCGCGAAAAGGGAAAGATTTACTGGATGCGATAGTAGGATCCTCTGGGGCAGGATTTACTAGTAAGCATGTCAAAGCGTCTCAACGGAAGACTGACGCCTTAGAGATAAAGAACGTGTCTTCAAGACATTCTTCACACGTTCTTCAGCACCCACTAGACTGTACAGCTGATATCGCATCCAGAACCGTGCCTACCTAGTTCTATATTGCATCCAGAACCGTGCCTATCTAGTTGTATATTCTACCCAGAACCGTGCCTATCTAGTTGTATATTCTACCCAGAACCGTGCCTATCTAGTTGTATATTCTACCCAGAACCGTGCCTATCTAGTTCTCTGCCTATTCTTGAACATATACAAATACACACAGATTAACACATTATCAAGTGTGAGCTAAGATGCTGCTATATAGAAGTGTCTATTTCAACACACTATTCCACGCACGTCGCCTTTGAATCATTTACTACATGAAATATTCTGTACCCTTTCGAAAATGCCATGTATTTCCTCATGCCAATAGCACTTGCACCATGAGTAAGAAATAAACGCAGTTGACGTGGAGAAGTAGTAATCATGTAGCGCTGGGATCTGTGAAATCATATTTCCACCCTGCATGTTATATATTGTGCTTTATTTGATTATACCCTCGCCCTCCGTCTGGTAAAAGCACGCTATGGGAAAATCGTTGATGCGATCATTGACACGTTGTGCTTCTGTAATTCAATTTCTCCCTGATTTTATCGGCAAATCGCGAATAAGTCACACAAGGCGAACATGTGTAGTTGGTGAGTTTATGTTCTACAAAGTAATTTTAAGGCCACCAGGATTATTTATGTTTAACCTCGCAGAAGGAAAACATATTGTTTTTGCTCTGTTTCTTCCTCTTCGTCTACAAACGAATAAGGCCAGTGGCATGGACCAGACGGCTGTCACCATGGTAACTGGTGCTGTGGCAGATACCCTGCAGTGTTGGATTACATTATGTAGCAAGTGGCAGGACAGAGTTGGAGAGGCTGGTCACCATATATATATATATATATATATATATATATCATGAATGGGTTTGAGTAAGAATAAACAGAATAAACAATCTCTCATTCCTTGACAAAGACTGAAGTTGTACAGTTGAAAATTTTGGTAAGTCCAGCTAGTTTCTTGTGTTGGAAATTACAGTTTAAACTTGCTTCATAGTCCCTCAGCTACTTTCCCCAGAGCTGTAACCTACATGCGCAATCATCTGAGAAAAGACCGCTTAAGACAGAAGCAGCGAGGGGATCGCACAGCGCATGAATATTGATGACAACTTAAGTAAACTACCCGGCTCTTAACGACGACCTTGGTGATTCCAAAGCTATAAGATGTAGAATGCCGCGAGGGAAAATAGTTCAGGTGGAATTGAGACACGTAAAGCCCGACAGATAACGCCTGTGCATCAGGCTTTAAAATTGAGCACCGTTTCGTTATGTTGACGTGACGATATGACGGTTGGGTGCAGACTACTGTATACAGAACCCTATCTAGTTCTATGTCTGAATGAGTTAGGGTTAGGATCAGGCAAGGTTCTGGATAGTCTCTATTGTACCCAGAACCGTGCCTATCTAGTTCTATGCCTGATCATGAGTGGGTTAGGGTTAGGATCAGGTATGGATATGGATAGTCTCCAGACCCAATATTGGACAGATTGCTCAACGAATTTCATAAACAAAGAATTTTTTTTTACCTTTTGTGTTTTTTTAGATAATACGTTGGTATAATAGCGCGTCATACTCCAATTATAACATCAAGGGTCGCACAAATCCAATTTTGGTCTCCGTCCAGGGAAAGATGGCATTGCCGCGAACCTTTAGCTTTATTCGGTTGTACAGCTTACCATGAATCCTTCTTTATGGTTCGTTTTATACGGTCCATGTAACAGGCCTCGTAATGGATTCCTGAAGTAAGTGTATCTGTCAGAAACAGGTTTCAAAAGACACTTCATAATGGCGTTCTACCCGTGGCGTGTATTGTATCCAGAACCGTGTCTATCTAGTTCTATGCCTGAATGGGTTAGGGTTATGCACGGTTCTGGATAGTCTTTGCGTATCCAAGAACAGATTTGCCCCTAGGCACGGTTCTGGATACGCGTGGACTATCCAAAACCCCTGCCTGAGCATGGTTCTGGATAAAGCACGGTTCTGGATACAACAGTGAGTATGTTTCAGCATGATGAAGAAAAAGAATGGCACACTTTCCCCCACATGGCGTCAAAGGTGCCACTATGTTGATAAACTGTCATGTGCTAACACCTTTCACAAGCCATTCAGTTTCTTTGCACTACAAGCTTCCCCTGACTTTTGCTGCTAACGGAGGACTACATCCCTGACCCCAAGGTTCAACTGTGGCCCATAAACCAGTTTTACCCCCGTAAAACTTCGCCGTTGCCTAGCAACAGTGGCGGATGATGCATGGAGCAGCCAATCGAGGCTGCGTGTCCTTCCCCTGACTCTTGGAGCGCTGGAGAACGCTATGATTATTCACATGCCATTTATTGATCGCTCTACTTCTGTTCCTGGTAAGTGGGCTCTCTCCGGTTGGGGCTAGCCTGGCAGCCAGATATACTTGCTAAGGGCGTGTTGATTTGATTATATGGATGACATCCGCGCGTGCATCAATTTTCGTTCGTCCCCCCCCCCCCAAGTTTTCAACCATACTGTAAATCATACAAAGCAGCTGGAAAATGAACAAATATGTGGCGTAAATCGCAAAAAAAAAATCGGAAAACAGATACTAATGTCGTAGAATGCCAAAGTCAATTTCAAAGTCTAAGAAGAAGATCGCTCCACTTCTGTTCCTGGTAAGTACGCTCTCTCCGGTTGGGGCTAGCCTGGCAGCCAGATACTTGCTAAGGGCGTGTTGATTTGATTATATGGATGACATCCGCGCGCGCATCAATTTTCGTTCGTCCCTCCCCCCCCAAAAAAGTTTTCAACCATACTGTAAATCAGCAAAAATGTGAAAATGAGCAATTATGTGCCGTAAATTGCACACAAAAAAATCGGAAAACAGATACTAATGTCGTAGAATGCCAAAGTCAATTTTAAAGTCTGAAAAGATGTGTAAGAACAAAAACGAAAAATCGTTCGTTTTACCAGATTCTGTGTGTTTAGTCATTTGACTGGGGCCGGTAAAACACCCCTAAACCCGCCTGTGGAGTCTGGTAACCAGGCTAGTCGGAACAAAACGCTATAGTATCATCCAAAACCTCCTGTTTTCTGTAGATTCCCCCTAACCTGGGAGGGAAACCCAATCTGCAAGTTCTGACGCAACTTCCTCCACAGGCGGCAATACTAGCAGGGTGATGATATCCTCCAGCGCCTATAGAGCCATCAGGAGAGACCCTGTTCCATAGGTACTGACCCTTTCCACACCTTTAGCTGTCAGGTCGTGAGATGGATCGTCCCGCCTATTGAATAACTGAGATAAGGAGGAGTTCTGCCTTAAGAGCCGGATTTGCCTGCTTGACGTCCAACTGTGAGATTTTTACCTGTAAGAGCTTTCAGCGTCACGTCGATGCAGTTACTGAGAAGTGATTTATATAGCGTCAATTGCAGCTGGCAGTTGGCAGCAAACGAGAATCGCATCGCATCGTTTGCTGCTTCTGATGCTACTCATCTACGATCTACTACATCCACCTGGTAAGGGCACAACATCGCCGCTGCCGGTCAGAAATTTCTTCGGCACCCCTCCTCACGTCGATGCAGTTACTGAACAGTGGTTTATGTAGCGTCAATTGCAGCTGGCAGTTGGCAGGTCGGTGTTACGTATACTACCGGGACGAAAATCCCATCGCATCATTTGCTGCTGCTAATGCTACTCATCTACGATCTACTACATCAACCTGGTAAGGGCACAGCATCACCGCTGCCGGTCAGAAATTTCTTCGGCACCCCTCCCCACCCCCACTCACGTCGATGCAGTTACTGAACAGTGATTTATATAGCGTCAATTGTAGCTGGCATTTGGCAGGTCGGTGTTACGTTCGCAACCTGGCATCGTTTGCTGCTGCTCATGCTACTCATCTAAGATCTACATCGTAGGGATACAGCATCACCGCAGCCGGTCAGAAAATTCTTCGGCACCCCTTCCCATCCCCTCCCGAGGAGCATCATGCCGATGTGCGGTCACGGGATGGTTCTAACGATGGTGGAGATCGGGCTCTTTGCTACGGTAACGGGGCTTGTCATGACTCTCATCGCGTACACCCGATCGCTGAGTCCCTCTGCCGAGTCGATAGACCAAATGATCATGTTTAACCTGAAGATCTTCGGGCCGCTGACGTTGTCTATCGGAGGAGTCTTGCTCTTACCGGGGTTTTGCATCTGTGCGTTTACGGACTATAGGGAGGTGGCGGGGTTAAGATACGAGGGGAGCTCCAGCCGGTCCCACTCGGGGTTGGAAGCGAGTTCTCCCGAGGCAGAGCCCGATATGAGGCCCGGTGCGGGCACCTTCGTAGCGGAGTTTAGGGAAGCGAGTGGCACGTATAGGTCGGGGATGGTACGGAGCGCCAGTAGCCCCGCGTCAAGGTTTGTACAGCAAAGTACATGAAATACAACATTCTAAACCTTTGTAAGGTCTATATGCTATATACTAGATATACATGAAAGTAAGAATAACACAAAAATACCCCTTTTTAAAGAAAACAATAGTCAACACCTCGTATGCAGTGTTGAATTGTATTTGGTAAGTTACAGGTTTGTATTAAATTGCAGAACAATTGCTTCAACTGTCATGACACAGCAAAGCACATGAAATGAAACATTCTAAACCTTTGTTAGGTCTACAACCATATATACCAATGTACATGAAAATTAAAATAAACAAAAATACCCCTTTTAAAGAAGAACTGTAGAGCCATCAACACTTAGTATGCAGTGTTGAATTGTAGTTGCTACGTTATATTTAAAGTTTGTAGCAAATTGCAGCATAATTGCTTCAACTGTCATGACACAGGAGCCAAAATATATATTTTTAGTTAAAAATAGCACAAAAAAATGCTAGAAAATCCCTGCTGGGTAGAAATTAAACCATATCCAGATTTGCTTGGATATATTTAACAACATGTGTGCCAAATTTGCTGCTTATACTTTATAAGTAAATTTGCAGCATGTTTCAGCTATGCCGCTTGACTAACCCGTATAAAAACACAACGTATATATATCTATCATCATTTGCGGTTTACCATACAGTATCTACTGCACACGCATTTGCACACAGTCATTATAAAGGCTATTTTCTCTATTGTCTAAGCAGAATGGTGCGTAAGAGAGGAAAGGGCTTGTTCAATGTAATGCTAAGATTAATGTGATGGCAATTTTGACATAAGGACAGGCCTGTATTGTGTAGGATCAAGCCTTTACGGATGCCAATTTTACGCCATATGAAAAAGGCTTCACTGCAAAGCTCATCAAGCATATTCCGCCTATATATCATGCATTCATACGTACCTAAGCGGCCTGACCCTACAGCAAATCGCACGTCTGACCATTAATAATGGAGATTTCATCAGGCGCTATACTTAATTTATGAGACTTCACACTTCTCGCCAGCTGTACCCCCAAAGGTTGCCATTATCTGGCACCGATCTTAATTCCGTACCCCGGGTATGGTGACATCCATCATAAAAGGGTTGAGGTCGCGTCCGATGCTCATTCCTTAGGCCCCGTTCCACTAAGTTTTGTGTACGTATTTTGTATATAATTTGTTACATGTCACGTTTGTGTTGATATTACAAGCAATTTGCTTGACAAACTGGTCTATGGACACCGATTTTGACGTCTTATGTATTCATTTACTCATTTATTGTATCCATACCGTGCCTATATAGTTTTATGCCTAAATGGGTTAGGGCCTTTCCACTAAGTTTTGTGTACGTATTTTGTATATAATTTGTTACATGTCACGTATGTGTTGATAGTATATGTTATGTATGTCTTCCAGGGCTCCACTGTAAAACAGTGTCTTCCCTAGCTAAATCAAACAGAAATAAATAAATAGATAAATAAATAAATACTAGGCGGTGGTCGCCGTCGGAGAGACGGCACAGCGACCAAAATTGGGAACAAGATTTGTATGACCATTGATTTCGTAATTTGAATATGGAACGAGGATACAATAGCAATGATCATTGTCGTAATGTCATCACAGTCTGATTTAAAACAAGAAAACACACAAAACGTGAAAAAATTGTTATTTGTTTATGGAATTCAAGATTAATTGGAATTATGGAAGGAAGATGGCAGTCTATGTCTACACCGTAATATACCACCACTCCAATCAATCAAAGTTGATCCAGATTTACGGCAATAGATTTGTAATTGCTTTTCAATCACCACCTTTATTGGGCCTCCCGCGCATATAAAAATTTACACGGTAAATATTTGTAAATATCGGGTAAATGCACCTCTGTACTCTTCCCTCCACAAAAAAGCAAACCAAAATCTAATAAATAAGCAACAAAAAAATGCAGTCTATTCCTACATTGTGAAATAACACATTCCCCACAAAGCTTATTCAAATTTACAACAGTAAATCTGTAATTGTTTTTCATTTACCAACCTTACTGACATGTCGTGCATTACCGTGGATTTTACTGCATTATGTCTATCCCTATAGAATCAACGTAATGTCAGACATTTCAATCTGCCAAGTCTGGTTCAATATAAACCACTCAACGCTGCTGAACATCTATCCAGCATGCTGTAGCAGCAAATCTGATGTAATTATGTTTGGAGCAGCATTATCTATAGCATCCACTTTCCACTAGAGCAACTACTAAGCGACCGAACATTTGACAAATCGCTCAACAAATTTTATATATAAAGAACGAATTTCTTTAAGTTTTGTGAGTTGTGTTGTGATTTGAATCATACTTAAACATCGTGTATCATACATACATACATTTTTAATTGATAAAAAGGCAACTGCCTATGGGGATCCATATCTGAAACCTTTAACTATATATAGAGAAATTACAAATATAAAAATATACATTGTCTTCGGTTAATATAGTCCAGGGATTGTTAATAAAGTTCAGATTTACAATGTTCAGAGTTTGTAATGTGAAATTATGTGTATCATATTCGAATTATAAAATCAACGGTCACACTCTTGGTCTTGGTCGCTTGACAGATAGCTCAGCAAATGTCATACACAAAGAACGAATTTCTTTACGTTTTGTGTGTTTTGTATGTTGTCTCTTAAATCATATCTAAACATTGTGCTTCATATTCCCATTATAAATCAATTACCGCACAAATCCAATTTTGGTTCCTCAGCAATTGCCGGCTAGTAAAAAAGAGGCCTCATTATAATATGACAGCATATGATTCTATTCCTGCCAAGTTTGATGCAAATAAACCATCAACACTGTGACATCTATCCAGGCTGCTGTAATAGCATGTCTGCTGCAATTAGGCTTGAGAGGAGCACTAACCATAACCATTATATCAGAGCGGGCGTGCGTCTATTTCTGTCTACATCGCTGGGATTGAGTTTGGAGTGAACAATTCTCATGTGGCACCAACAGACAGACTTGGGATTTGTTTTCACTGAACAGAAATTTTTGGGATCATATTCAATCATAGGAAGGGATCCTAGCCGCTTCGAAGTTCTAGCATCTACCAGGGCTTCCTATTAAAGGAGTTATGGATAGCAGAATTTGGCAAAAATTGTAGCCTTCAGCAGGCCTTCCTATAAAGGGATTATGGATAGTAGAATTCGACAAAAATACCTAATGGGTTATGAATGGCAGAATTCGGCAAACTTGGTGGGCAAATGAACTCCCCTGGCAATTTTTTTTACCCTTTTGCCAATATTTACTATTTTTCAGCCTCAGAAGTTGTAGGCCCGGTGGGCGGACTAAGTCACTCCTTAGCCTGTGTCTCTTTGCATTTGATCACATCATTATCGTATAAACTATGTATGGCTCATCAGCTTATTATTCTACATTTTGATACGGGAAAACTTTACGACCATTTAGCTTCACCTGGTCGTAAATATACTGCCAGTCCTTTATTTTCTAACTGTCACTCCACTGTCTGTCGCTGGGTGGAGTGCTATTTTCTTTGTCTAGTTGCTTCACCCCAAGGAAGTATTGTTATTGGCTTGTATGTATTTGTGTGTGTGTGTGTGTATGTGTGTGTGTGTGTGTGTGTGTGTATGTATGTATGTGTGTGTGTGTGTGTGTTTGTGTGTGTGTGTGTTTGTGTTTGTGTGTTTGTGTGTGTGTGTGTGTGTGTTTCTGCACTGCAGTTTTTGTATGTTCTACCAGAAGTCACTAAATCTCTGGTTGCCTTATGTAAAACGTGAAGTGTGTTATTAAAAATTTACCCATCATTCCAGCACGAGAGAAACAACGCCCCACGGTTCCCATGACAACCTCATCAGACACGCGCATGCGCACCAGAGGGACAGGGGACACTTCTACCTGATCTTCAACCACCACCCACCCCCTCCCTACGCGTCCGTCACGGCGCATGCGCGGAACAATCACGTGACGAGTGACGTCAGGAGCGAGGGCAGGACGCCCAGTACGAGCAGGATGACGTCACGGGATCTGCCGCCTTCCTATGAAGACGTCATGAAGGCGCAAGTCAGACGAGTTGAAGACGTCTGAAATCTTAAGAAACTGTGGACTGAATTCAAAGAAATAAGACGTTATAAAGAGACAATTACATTCAAGATATAAAAATTTTAACAATGAAATTGTTTGCTGTATGATATATTACTATACATTTCATGTTGCCTGGCAATTCTATAAATAACTACAGTGATGACGCAATATGTACAAATATAAGAACACGACATTATTTTTCAACATGCGTAGAAATAAGGCGT
This sequence comes from Branchiostoma floridae x Branchiostoma japonicum, assembly GCA_013266295.2. Classification (NCBI taxonomy): domain Eukaryota; kingdom Metazoa; phylum Chordata; class Leptocardii; order Amphioxiformes; family Branchiostomatidae; genus Branchiostoma; species Branchiostoma floridae x Branchiostoma japonicum. The sequence continues at coordinate 880,785 of CM023838.1, forward strand.
TATAAAGATACAATTACAAGATATGAAAATTGTATAATATGAAATCATTTTCTGATTGATATTTCCAAACATTTCATGTCGTGTGGCATTTCTATATACCAAGGAGCCATGCATAACATGTACATGTAGATGACACAATATGTCAGAAAATGGTATTATTTTTAAACAAGTAAAAAATTGCTCTGAATTAATAATTCTTTGTGTATCAAAGTTCTGCTTCTACAATGTTTGAATATATGCAGGAAAATACATGGTTGAGAAATATGGCCGCCTCTGATCATTTTCTTTTTTCTACCATCAACAATCTCTCTGTGGCAAAATGCAAAAAAAAAAAAACGTCCAACAATATTTCTTTCCTCAAAGGTCATGCTCGAGGTAAAAATAACCATCTCTTTTCATTCACAAATACATATGATATGCATTGCTAAGTGCTACGTCACCCGTGACGATACACTACGTCATATGGTTCTATCAGGTGTTTGCCGGGCTCAGCCTCTTTCACTGAAGAACTTTGAGAGTACAGTATTTCAAAAGCAGGTTTTGGCTCTCTCTATATAAATAGATCATAAAACTCACCTTTCTTCAACTCACCTAGTCAACATCATAGTTTAACCGCCAGGATAGACGTCTAAGCTGAATGTTAAGAACTGTTTCTATCAAGGTTTGTCACGTTTTTTTGTGTAACGGTACACACAGGCGGGAACCAACCTTTGACCCGTAGGTCACCCAGGTCAACCCGCCTGGTTCTCCATTAAGTGTCTAAGTTCACGTCCAGAACGTGTTGGACTCGGAAATTTCTTCCACACACTGAAAATTAGACCTTGTTGTATCCAGAACCTTGCTTATCCAGAAACATTCTCAGACACGATACCGGATAGTCCAGGCGTATCCAGAACTGTGCCTAGGGCAAATCTACGTTCTTGGATATGCAGAGACTATCCAAAACTGTGCCTGATCCTAACCCTAACCTATTATTCAGGCATAGAACTACAACTGTAGACAGACACGGTTCTGGATACGATAGACCTTACCTGAACCATCCAGCAGAAAACTTCTTAGTTATTCTAAAATGTCCATGAAACGACAGGCTTTCTGAAAAGTGAGCTGACTGAGCAATGCTAACTACCGCAGTCTACTACCGATATCCTTTCAACTTCTTTTCCTCAGATGAAGTCCGAAATAAATAAAGAAAACAAACAAATTTTGTGAATCTGATCGCTTTCGTTTGAGGCATGGTCTCTGGCCTATAGAATTCATAGAAACGGTCAACGATGTTGAAGAAGAGAATAGTGTCAACTGATATACCGCGACACTATTGGTAAATTAAATCCTTTACCATCGACCCTTCCACCTTTGACCTCCGACCTGGCGCCAAATTTGCGCGCCATTTTACCAATGCTTTGTCAGGCTGAACTCGGTGAACCCGCAGCAAAGATCCAAAAAATCGAGATGCCTTCCAACAAAACACTCCTGCGCTTCGCCAAGCTCACAGAGCACGCCTTCGCTCCGACTAGAGGCTCCAAACAGGCCGCTGGATACGATTTGTACAGGTATTACAATAGCCGGGTTTGCGTAGATGTGCCCCCCTCCCCCTTGGCGCCAAATCTTAACAACGCACGCACAGATTTGGTTTACAATTTGTAACCTTCTTTAGGATCACACACAGTGTGTTAGACTATAGACGTATACGTATACGTAGCCTTAGTTACTGCTAGTACTAAGCAGGTACTGAGCTATGGAGCCTGTAATTGTAGGACCTTGTAGGATTTGAAATCTGCAATTATCCATGTGCAGCATCAACTAAACCAGGTTTGTATGGTTTTGTGTGGTACCCTATTAAAGACCCCCACATTAAAAAACAAGGTGAATAATTTTTCAATTGATCCAATAATGCAGCATTCGCAATCCCTGAGGTATTTACGCTTGAGATATTTTTGTGTTATATTCAGGTGTTCAAGACATTCTTGAAAAGGCCTTGATGACACGTTTATTTGGCAGTCTTAGATTAGAGTAATATGAGTGGTATTTCACCTTTGTTCTTTGTTGTACACTTTGCAAAATGGTGTTTTCCCTCGCCCCCTGCAGTGCGTATGACTACACCATCCCTGCACAAGGCAAGGTTCTGGCCAAGACTGACATCCAGATCGCACTGCCTGAAGGATGCTACGGTAGAGTGGGTAAGTACTGTGTACTGTGATGTCATGTTTTATTGAACATAGAAACTGTAGAAAAGGTAAAAGTCCTGTAGCCTTTTTCAGGCGGTAAGGACATTGGGTTGTTAATCTACAGTGCTTAGGGCACGGTATTGGAAGGCAGAGCCCATCCCTCTCCTTCCACCGCCTTTTACCTCCCCGACCAAAGTCAGGTACCCATTTTACACCTGGGTGGAGGGAGGAAAGTCGTGTAAAGTGCCTTTCCCAAGGACACAGCATCCAGCCAGGAATGTAAGGGATTGAAACTGTAACCTTGCGATCTCGTGTCCGCTTGCCTAGCCACTCGGCAATTTGACGCAACTTAAGAAACTGTAAAGGGGTCTAAACCCTATATAGTGATATACAGTGTAAATACTATGTTAAAATAATTGCATTATTATTTTTACATGAATTATTTTGGCATTCCATACATTACAGAAGTCCTTTCTGTGTAGGCATCTACATGTATTAGGTCTTTTGTATATATACTTTGGAGAAAGATATTGTTGTCTCAATATGTGATGTTTGGGTCACATTTACAAATGATTCTTCTATTTCACAGCACCTCGATCTGGCCTGGCTCACAAAAACTTCATAGATGTTGGAGGTGAGTCTGTGTTTATAATACTGATTGACTTATAATACTGATTGGCATAGAGGGCTTATCAGGGGCTTATTTATTTATTCAAAAATTGTAACAAGACAATACGTGATGTGCACTAGGCAGCGAGTATGCTGTTAGTGTGCACACCAAATACATACATTACATCAGGGGCTTATTTCCTGGTTGTGTACTGACAAAGCTTGGAAGTTGTTCTTTTCTGAGTTAGCATAAGTCTCAGGAATTTACTTGTCATATGCTACTAGTATTCTAATAATGATTCTTTGTAAACATGATGTACAAACTATACAGATTCAGGCTTTAGGTAGAGAAAGGCAGCTACGTATCATGATTTGTTCATGCAGAATTAACCCCCTCTGGTGGATCAGATAGGAACTGCACAAATAAGAGGAACACATCGAACTGGTGATGTGGAGGAAAAAACAGAGAAAGAAGCAGGGTTAGTAGCATGTACATGTTTATAATGACTTTGTTAGAGTTTTGCTGATTTTTCTTTTTTTCTTTTTATTCCAGCCGGCGTGATTGACAGGGATTACCGTGGCAACGTGGGTGTCATCATGTTCAACTTCGGCAAGGAAGAGTTCAAAGGTCAGTACATAAAACAAAACTATGTGTATCATTATGGTTGTAAGGTAGTACTAGAAGTACATTGTAGTAGTGTCCAGTATTTGTTACACTGGTACTAGAAAATATGTCCTCCAACTATTGCTCGTAAGAAAATATGGTTTGTACTTTGTAGTGTTATTCATTACAGGATGGTAAAAATCTGTATCTGTATAGCCGGTATAACCGCCCTTCGGCATAACACACCAGCTTCTGTATCTGTATAGCCGGTATAACTGCCCTTCGGCTTAACACACCAGCTTCTGTATCTGTATAGCCGGTATAACCGCCCTTTGGCATAACACACCAGCTTCGCAGGCACGCGGCGCGGCGGCAGCTGGCTACATTACACCGAACAACATGTTACACCTAACTTTTGAACGTCTAACTCTAAACAATAGAAAACAATCCAAAAGAAAACAAAATGAAATTTTAACATTTCCCTGTTTCCACAGTGAACAAAGGAGACCGGATAGCTCAGCTGATATGTGAGCAAATCTTCATGCCAGATCTGGAGGAAGAAAAGGTTGGTAGATAATCAAAACACACACCTGTGTAATGTACAAACCATGTAGGGGGCAGTGGGTTGTTGATCCACTGTGTCTAGGGTACGGAGTTGGAAGGCGGAGCCCATCCCTCTCCTTCCACCGCCTTTTACCTCCCCAACTGAAGTCAGGTACCCATTTTACACCTGGGTGGAGTGGGGATAACTGACTGTTCTGGTAGTCCTGTAGACTTTTTCAGGCTGTAGGGGCAGTGGGTTGTTAGTCCACTGTGTCTAGGGCACGGTATTGGAACGTGGAGCCCATCCCTCTCCTTCCAGTGCCTTTTACCTCCTCAACCAAAGTCAGGTAACAATTTTACACCTGGGTGGAGTGAGGAAAGTCGTGTAAAGTACCTTTCCCAAGAACACAACGTGTAGCCAGGAACACTGGGGATTAAACCTGTGACCTCGTAATCTTGTATCTGCTCTCCTAGCAACTCAGTTATTTGTATTTGACACCCCTAATCTTCATGTATTGCCAGATTGTAATGTTGTCTGACTGCTTGGCTTTACTAACAGCTGTTAACCCATTCCAATCCACTCGAAATCTTAAATATGTCTTACAACTGTTGAATTTTGCTTTCTTTTTTTCTATCCAGAGCCTTGACAACACAGAGAGAGGAGAGGGAGGGTTTGGCTCCACCGGGACGAACTGAAGAACAACAAACCTCGCTGACAGGAGCTGTACTTGCCATCTGTACCAGACCAGACTAAAATAGCACGTCGGCAGAACGTACTGCACCTGCGCAAAACCCGTCATGTATTGTGCATAGCACTTTGGCAGAACGTCTCATATAAGGTTGTATTAGAGCATATAAGGTTGACAGCCTGTCTGTAGTTTTCAGATGTTGTATAGGAAAAGGTATCGTCTGCAACAGGCAAAATTTTGATGCAACGTTGACCAAACATCCAACGAAAAACGGGAAAAATCAGGGTTTTGCGCAGGCGCAGTACGTTCTGCTGACGTGCTGACTAAAACATACTTGAAGGGATATATGAAAGGATATTTCGTCAATGGCAGACATGCTTTAAACAATAACTTTATACGAAATATTAACAGCATTACCTCATGTTATAGCCTATGACAGTTGTATTAGCAAAATGTGGAGTAGTACTGTCTTAGAAGAAGTAGATAGTGTACATCCTTTGAAGTTAGCATATATTTTCAAAATGTAGAGTAGTACTGTAAAGTAGATAGTGTACATTCATCAAAGTTATGCTGGTTAAGAAGATGTAGAAAATGTTGCTTGTATCTCATAGCTTAATGTTATGGTAATTTGATGTTCTTGACTAAAAATCTGAGAGGTGTCGGTTGTGATTCCATCATGGGTTTTAATGACTAAATAAAACAACCATTTTCTTTGTTTGCAAGATGACTGTTGATTCCGTTTACTACACAGTGTGTTCTGAAGTGAAGTTGAACACAAAACTTGGACTTAGAAAAGCTAATGCAATATAATAACATAAAATAAGTTCAACAATAAATTTTGAAATTAGTTTTTCAAAGTTCTGCAAATTTCTGCAATGCCACTTTTACTACAAACGCATTGTATTTGTTAAACGTTAAGTATTTTAGTGAGAAATACATTAGTTATAAGTTTTGACTTTTGAGTCTTCCTCGATTTCCAAAATACTTGCGAAACACCAGAAAAGTGAAAGTGTAAACAAGGAGGTCAGAGTTCACGTCTCGGGGGGAAATCCCTTACCCAGCATGCCCCGCGGTTTCAGCAGTACGAAAATGGCGGAATCACCGAAGGGTGGTGATGTTGGGCGAAATTCACCCGGAATTCCGGCGGATTTTTACTGAATCTCGGCTTCTGAGCGACGGACAAGTCGGTGAAAAGGTAAGAAAGAGCCTAGCGTGTTCAGAAAATGTTATTTTTATTGGCAGTATTGTAGAAATACTCATAGAAATACGAAATAGATATCGGCCCTTTCTACTTCAGGTATGTAGATTTCAACAACAAAATTTATAAATATTATTTTCTTTCCCTCTCCCCCTTCTTTTAAATACGCTGTCTTCAGATATTTCACCCATACAATTATGTCTGCTCTTAATTTAACCACAAGGAAATACAGGATAAAATTATGTATGAACGCGGTACGCAGGTTTTAGACCGATAACGTTTTGTGTTCGGTAGCGCAAAACAGGTTGCCCCATCTCGGTGTATCCAAATATTCTGATTAATTTAGTATTCATAATTTGTAGGTCTCCGCCATATAACATGCATTTCACGCGTCCAGAATTATCGCAGATATCGTTTTATATTTCAATCTATTTAGTTGACATTCATGTTATGTTACGATAAACTTCATAAAGGTAGCCTGGATGCCAGACTGTTTCCAGGGCCTACACAGGCCAGCTCCTCGGCTCTAGGGCCAACATGCATGCTCCCGAGGAAATTTTACCACAGGCCCCCCTTAATTGTTCTAGGTTCTATAGTTAAAAACAACATGTTAATGTTGAATGGAAACTCGGATTTTCTTATGATAGAATAGACATTGAATGGTTGTCACCTTTTCTATACCTTTTCTCTCACCTACAATGTTATTTAATATATAATATTAATATTGATAATTTTTAGTAAGCAGTAATATCTCGTAGCATTCAAGCCTTCAAGCTGCTCATATTTTTGCCTGCAATCTTTAAAAAAAACAATTGCTGGAAATTATAAATTTTATCATGTATTTCTATCACGGTATATGTGTACAGTATGACATGGTGTGGGAAATAATGTTATATAAGGTTAAATTAGGGCATCAAAACAGATATCCATGTTTGACCCACATATTTGAATAACAAAAATGCCAGACTGTTCAAATTGCAGAAAGGCTAGCCTGTGTGTCCCTCGGGACAGAGCTAAATTATATCTGCTGTGGGCATGTGAGTAATCTTATGTAATGTCTCATAAAACACTAACGTGTAACTAAAAATATTAATGCATACACATGTACATGTTATACAGGGTAGTCTGCAAGCAGAGGTCTGGTTTCAGCTCAATTTGTAGTCTATATTTCGTGGACATTATTGAATAGTCATCCAGTAGTATGGCAGGGATATGAACAATTTTTTTCAGACAACAGTCTTATAAATGAAGCTTTACTAGCTAGTGTGCCACCTAAAGAAAGGTTGAGCATTTTTATAATGAAATCAGGGTTTTCTATGCTTGTTTATTTGCAAAAACAAAACACCTTGAACCAAAACACCACTTGGCGTACATTTGTATGCGGCATCAGCTATCAGTTCCCTATGGACCAGCGGTTACGAGAGATGGGAGGTAGAATAATGGAATTAGTCGCTGATTCCGGCTCCAGCAGGCCTTACATGGGCATGTGACACAACTGAGGGGTTCTAGCTGCTGAACATTCAGGATATTAGAGCACAGCGTGGATCCTGTGTCTACAAAATTCAATTACTGAACTGCCTGCTTGATCACAGTAATCCATCTTATGCTTTTACTATGACGAAACCAACTACTCAATGAATGATACAGACCATACTATCACAGTATGCCAATTTTCAAATTGTGTTATGTTTTTTTGCGATACCATTTATGTGTAATTTAAGAAAGGTTTTACTACATGTAAATGTTTATGTTATTGTTTGGCTACCAATTCTCTATTGGTTACAGGGTTAGGTAGCAGGGAGAAGGTTAACCTTCAGCACACTGAAGCAGCCGTTTGGCTACCAATTCTCTATTGGTTATGGCTTTGGCAGCAGGGAGAAGGTTAAAATATTGCACCATTATGAGTTACACAACCCAAGATAAGATCATGATAAAACCTCATGTCTTCCTGCATGTGATTGGTTACCCGGAAAGTCACACACAGGTAGCAGCGAATCGGATGCCTCGTACCAACTCACCCGACATTGCCAAGCATAACGCCCCTGCCGTGACCTGACAATGGTGACATATAGACTGAGTTGTGATGTTAAATTATTCATGTTCAAAATCTGGTACCGATAATTATAATCATGGCAGACTAGAGTAGCCCAGTCAGCTTGTGAAAATGCATGCTTACTGGTTTTCGAATATCTTGTGAAAACTTCTATTAGTATTACTAGGTTGATATGAAGGGCTGAACCTTAACAATGTTTGTTCTGCTGGAAATTCCCTGATGAAGGCAGTTGCCGAAACATTAGCTGGTGAGAGAATTACTTTCAAGTTGAGAAGGATTCAGATCTAAAGGACTGATCGAAATCTTCTTTTTGGTAAGCACTTCACTCTGTTTACAGAACTAGCGTATGAAATCTTTATAAGCTTGCTTCTTGAGAAAATTATTCACACATAAAACTGTGAGGGTGTAAGGACAATGACGTCAGCCCGCCCACATCCAGGTCTTGGCTGTAGTTCAAGTGCTTTGACGTCTGCGGAACTCACATGATCTGTTATATGGACCACATAATTTCTAAAGACAACGTACGTACTACGTAGTTCTGTAAGTAAAGAGACATTGCTGTGACATTGCCATCACTTTGGATTTCGTGTAGATTTGAAGCCTGAAATAAATTAAACCTAAAGTAGCTCTGTCATTCTGTATCACATGTTGTATTGTAATTGTATATAGTTTCATCCTTTGTATATGCAACATTGCCTGAAAAACAGGTTGTTATGTACATTTACCTGAGTGTTACTGCTGGTGAAATAAATAAACTGAAACTGAAGTTCATATGATGGAATGGCAGGTACTGGGTAGGACCCTGGTTAAGTGTAAAGAACAGTTCCTTACAAGCTATAAGTTACACCAAGTCTATCTTCTCACCCATTCTGATAACGTCTTCAGAGGCCAGCTCATCTTCAGATCTTGTGATATGAAGTGACTCATATGTCTTAAGTGTTTCAGCCACCAAGACAGACCTCCTTAATCATCACACGCTTAAGATGTCATTCTTTATTGTTGAGTGACACTCCAGAACTGTGTGGATTATTCATTCATTTTAATTATTCATCATGAGTTTCTTGCCTTTCCAAGAATAAGGCTAAAATTTTCAGTTACAAACACAGCAAAAATACAGCAAAAATAAGAACTAAATAAACACTTCAAACCCTTACTGCCATACTAGTAAGTGTGTTTTAGATACTATGTTGTTTTCTAAGAAATTGAACACAATTTTACAGTTGATTATTCATACATTTTAATTATTAATTGCAAGCCTTTCCTGCCTTGCCGAGAACGTTGCCACTCAAAATTTTCAGGTTGTCAGTAAAATTGTAGCAAACAGCTTCTGAGCAAAATTTAAAAAAGACAGAAAGAAAAAAAAAACTATCCATTAACAGAAGTGTGTTTTGGATACTGAGTCGTTTTCTAAAATACAAGTTTAGAACTGTTTGCGCCACTGTTAATGTTACGTCAGTGAAGGTTAGACATCCAGATAATAAGATACGCCAAAAAGCAGTTACTCAAGCAACTGGATATGATTTTGGAAACGGTCAAATATCATATCCAGTTGCTTGAGTAACTGCTTTTTGACACTGTTGATGTTATCAGTAAAAGTAAGGGTTGGTCCTCTCCTTGGTGCTGAACACGCCATCAGCTATATAAAACTAACTTCTGGTGTGTTTTCTGGTCGTTCCTTCTCTTATATGTACATGTGTTTTATTTCAAACAGTCTGTTTGAGGAACTGCAAATTTTGGGCCACACCAATTTAATATGTTGGTTCATGGATTTACCAAACTAATGTTTTAAATGGACAATCAACATCAAAACAGATCTTCACAATATGTACATTTGTACATGTATATGTCGATGAAGGTTAGACATAGGTACAGCAACAGAAATAGTATGAAAAAAAACAAACAAGTCAAGCAACTACATAAATTCTTTGAAGTTTCAAACGTTTCAGATAGCATCTGCTGACTGATACTTTGAACAGAGAATTTATCCAGTTGCTATTTTGTATACCAGAATACAGTGGCTTTTCCTCCCAGCCCTCTCGATTCGTCTTGTCCTCTTGTCACAGTTTTACACTGAAATCCCTGAGAACCAGGCAGCTGCATTGTTGTTGCCTGACAGACAATTGTATTGATTGGAATTTGGGATCATGTCCAGCTACGTCGTACTGTTTAATCAAAACTGGTGCAGGGGAAACAAAGCAATAAATGTTCATCCCATATATTCATTTGGGATAGGTACATTTACTTACAAATGTATAGATTAACAAATACATGTATAATGCAGATTTGTCTTTATGCAATATACTGCATTATATGTGGACACTACTGTGTAATAGAATGTTGAATTACTTGTTTACAATTTTAAAGTTAGGTATAGAATTTTAGATTTAAGTTCTGAAGAGAGGCAATAAGGTTTGTACTCAAATTGTTGTTCGGTTTTACTGACATTCTACTTCATTTTGTGTCATGCACCCAAATGTTTTCTGTCAATCTGTGTCTAAATTTCCAGGTTTAACCGTTAGATGCAGCAGGTCACCTATTCCCAAGAATGAATGTCAAGCCTGGTCTATTGTACCCAGAACCGTGTCTATCTAGTTCTATGCCTGAATGGGTTAGGGTTGGGCATGGTTCTGGATAGTCTCCATGTATCCAAGAACATAGATTTGCCCCAGACATGGTTAACATTTTAGATATGCATGGACTATCCAGGACCGTGCCTATCTAGTTCCATGTCTGAATGGGTGAGGCACGGTTCTGGATTGTCTCCATGTATCCAAGGACATATATTTGCCTCAGGCACAGTTCTGGATACGCGTGGACTATCCAGAACCGTACCTGAGGATATAGTTCTGGATAAAGCAAGGTTCTGGATACAACAGGCCCTGCGGAGTATAGCTTAACCCCAATTACAGTTAACTGAATCCTTCCTTTGTTGTTCCGTTTCCGGAATGTCCCTAGAACGTTCCTAAGGCCATTCCTATAAATCTTCCGATTGTCCCCTTTTTCCCCTGACACACTTAACTGTGATGAGTCCAAATGTGATTAAACTGAGACAGGAGGAACTGAAATCAGACCTGCTCTACCATGAAATTGATCTGCTTAGGCCACAACAATTTAATTTGTTGGTTCTTAAATTTAGAACTGTAGTATTAGTTAAAGGATGGGCGGAGCGAGTTTATGTGGATTTGGTACAGCCACGCTCTCCCAAGGATTTTCATCCGACTCTTGCTGATTTTTTACTGAATTCTTCTTCTTCTGTTGGCTGCTACATGCAGGCAACTGTGAGTCTTTTCCAGTCTGTTCTGTTTTTTTTAAAACCAACATTATCTAATTCAGAGAAGTGGATTGATCCCGTGTAGTGATGAGGACTAGTGTAGGCTGGCTTGTTCCAGCAGTGGTGGCCTGTCAGGTTAGGTGTGCACTGGTGATCTGTCACGATGACAGGGGCACCAAAGGGGCGTTCTTCGTTTGTACTTGTACATATATGACCAAGTCCTACCCACAAAGAAAATTAATACAACTTATATTACAAGTAGTTACCATGACGCCACAACCAGTGAATGGTAGTTGGGTTGATTGGCCAACTAATGATTTGCATATGCCTGCCAATGTGTTACCACACAGGAAAGAAATCAAACCTAATCATAACTATATTAAAAGTAGCATTAGTAGTAGTATCTATAGTCATTTTTACTGTTTACTAATTATTTTATCATGTCCTATGTCCTTGCAATTAGCCTTCGGGCATGAATTTGCAATAAACTTTCGATATAGGCATGTGCAAATTGTCGCAGACAAAAGCAGTGATCACTCGTATTGGTGGTTGAATTTGGAATGCTTTTAAAAACATTTAAAAAA